>JAPFBL010001928.1:0-727500 GCA_026182355.1 Hermatobates lingyangjiaoensis
TTAAACAGGAGAGAGACAATTTCCCATCGCCAAACCAAACTTTTGCTTGTAAAATTTTCCTTCAAATGAAAAACAACAATCTAATGTACAAAACGAATTAAGTCTATTAACACACTTACAGAAACAGGTAATGTTTGTGTACGTTTCTTAAGTTCTGTTTCAAGAAAAAACTAATAAATCTTCAACTGGCACATTTGTAAAAAGTGCTTTAACATCAAAGCTTAACGCATATATTCTGAAAGGAATATAATTTACTTTGAAACAAGTTCAAGTTGTTCTTGATATGACTTTGGGAAAAGTACCTACAATGGCGAAAAACATGGACCATTGTTGCTCCATTGGGTCAGTAGGCTACAAGCTATCAAAATGGTTGGTCCATGTTTTATCGCCATTGGAGGTACTATTTCCAAAGTCATATCAAGAACAACATTGAACTTGTTTCAAAGTAAATTCAATTCCTTTCAGAATAGATGCTGTTAAGCTTTGATGTTAAAGCACTTTTTCAAATGTGCCAGTTGAAGATTTATTAGTTTTTCTTGAAACAGAACTTAAGAAACGTACACAAACATTACCTGTTTCTGTAAGTGTGTTAATAGACTTAATTGTTTGTGTACATTAGATTGTTGTTTTTCATTTGAAGGAAAATTTTACAAGAAAAGTTTTTTGGCGATGGGAAATTGTCTCTCTCCTGTTTTAAGCAACTTTATAGGAATATTTTGAGATTACATACCTACCTAAATTTTACCTAGCAATGCTAAATGGCTTCGCTATGTTGACGATGTTCTATGTATTTGGCCAGATGTAAAAATGTTGCACTTTTTTGGATACCCTCAATATGTTTGTTCCGTCTATTCAATTTACAATAGAATTAGAAAATAATAATAAACTCCTTTCCTGGATGTGCTTTTGCAGAAGTGGTAATAAATTGTTATAGTATTTACCGAAAATTTAAAATGTATCCTCTTATGTTCATTTCTTCTCGCACACCCCCAGTGTCAAAAAATCCGTTTTTTAGCATGTTTTTAGAGCTTTCAAAATTTGCAGTGAACCATTTTTAGAAGAAGAAATTAAATATATTTACAAAGTTTCAACCTCTTAATGTATCCAAAAAATTAATTGATAACGTGATGAAAAAAGCCAAACAATCTTTGATGTCTCTGTAATGAGGAACGTTTTTCAAGAAGGAATTTGTGGTGGTTCCCTACAGCCCATGTTTAAAGACATTCCATATTTGTTGAAGAGCTAGATTCTCAGTTACATTTATAGTGGTGTAATTTGTCAAATAGACTTGTCCATAACTCTAAAGAAGCCGAAAAAACTGTTGTGATAAAATTCCTTCCAAGGATTGCGAGTTGGTTATATTGGACAGACAAAAAGGAATGGTACAAGGATTAAGAACATCAGATTCAGTTAGAAGACAAATGATAAAAGTCCTTGTTCTACAATTAAGAAAAAATCACATAATTAACTAAAGAACAAAAGTTGGTTTTTATGTCGTGAAAGAAGAAGAAAATTGTTGAAAGCGCCCTCATAAAAGACTTTTCTAAAACTTGGTCAACATAGTCCAGGCCTTTTTAAATTAGATGAATTTCTAATTGAAGGAATTATCAAACAAATCAAGATATTTCAACAGTTATAGGGAAAAATACTGTCAATGATGCCAATCTTACTCCTTCTTTAAATCTAATTCATAATGCTTACAACTTGTATTCACTTGCTCTCTGACGACGTGAAAACGAAAGGCCTTGAGCGACTATCTTCTCTAATTTGTGGTGAGTTACCTGAATATATATATATATATATATATATATATATATAGTGCGCTTGGTGTCCTTATCTCAACTCTCCTCATGACGGTTCAACCAAATATTAGAGACAATAGGTGTGTTTGTTCCTTAGTTCTGTGTTTGTGATCATCGTGAAACGTTTGTTGTCCTTTTGGATCGTTTTTCTGTTTACATATATATATATATATATATATATATATATATAAATATCCAACTCCTTTCCAGTTGAACCCTGTTAGCAGGAGGTTAGTTCGTAGGATCGAATCTCTCAGACTTAAGATCGTGAATGCCGAGACTCGGTTAATTTTAATGATATATATATCTATATATAAATTCTCTTCGTGGCTCTGTATGTATGTATGTATGTATGTATGTATGTATGTATGTATGTATGTATGTATGTATGTATGTATGTTTGTACCTTATGGATTCGGCCTACAATGGACCTTTTTCAAATATTTCTTTTGCAAGGCATTTTCTATAGGTCTTGGGGTGGTTTTAGGCTATTATTAAACTCTTTGGGGCATCCTAACCCCGGCCCCTAGGGCCCAAAAACCTCAAAAATTTGCCAATTTTGAGTTTTTGCATTTTTTGTCAAGAAATATGGCGTCACGGCCTTAATGCATAAAATATGAAATGTTGGAAATAAAAATCGAAAATCAGAGTGTGGTTCATGTAATATCCCAAAAATATTATAATAGATAAGGTTTGCTGTATAACCTGTTTGTTTACATTTTGACTTTATTGGTAATGGCCGCCGCAGGTAGGTTAATCTTTATGGTAATTTTCCACACGCTTTGTTCAATTGGAAACAACCAGGTACCAGAAATTTTTATTATTGTTTTCAGATTGATATTAAAGACATTATTGTATTTTTATATGGGTTCTTATTAACTTTAACAAAGCTTTAGCTATTATCAATAGTTTCTTAAATTTTTTTTAAAAGTTTCAAATTATAAATTCCAAATAATTATTTTTTTGCCACAAGTTTCACATAACAATTTCAACTATTAAACATTTTGTCACAAGTTTCACATTAGAATTTTCAAAAATCAATTTTTTTGTCCCAAGTGTCACATTATCTTTCAAACAAATTTCATTCACAAATTCTAGATTTGACCTTCATTTTTTTAACAAGTTTCAGAATCTATATATAAATTTTCTTCGTGGCTCTGTATGTATGTATGTTTGTACCTTATGCATTATATTGACCTTTTTCAAAAATTCTTTTGTAAGGCACTTACTATAGGTTTATAATTAAGTACTTACCAACTGACACAGACCCGACAGATATAGAGAAGGACTTCTTGGACAAAGGACATAGGGCACGAGCTAGACAGTTAGTATCCAGAAGGCCAAGATTCCCTGACGACACAGTACCCAGACACTCCCAGTTTTTGAAATTACGGTTGAGCCTGGCCCTAATATCAAAACGATCACCTCGGTGTCCAGTTGTCTAGGCATTGCGATTACGGTCGAGGAATCCCGCAGAAGGCCTGGGCCAACGCAGTGCTATAGATGCCAGCGACTGGGCCATACTCAGACTTGGTGCAGAGAGGTTCCTCGTTGTGTTCGCTGCCCTGGTAACCACACTATTCGTCCTGTCCCGCTCCCAAGCAGACATCACCAGTTTGTGTAAACTGCAAGGGAGCACATCCTGCTAACTACCGTGGTTGCCCGGTGTTTAGCAAATCCCCTCCTCCTCCTTCTCCATCCACTGATCCCAGACTCATTCCTGCTCCAATGCCACCTCCATTGACTGTCTCCTATCGAGACAGTCTTGGACGGAAGAAAATTCCAGAATCGAGTTCTATCAAATCTCCTTCGGAATTGGATGACTATATCGTAAACATCCTCAAAACGTCAGGGGTCTTGGACCTGATAGTAACAAAGATAGCCGAGGCCTCCAACTTCCACTCCGACAACCTCACTGACCAACATACAGACAATGACATCTACTCTAAAACAAATGGCTGCGACAGCAATTAACGTTCCCCCCGACTCGTTGACTTACATTGTGTACAATCCTGGTGGTGTCCAGAGAGGAAAGGCAGAACTCTCTCAGCTGCTAGGATCTCTGAAACCTGATTTGGTTCTATTGTCTGAGACGTTCTTAAAGCCCAATATTCGCTTCTCCATTCCGGGCTACAAAGTAGAGAGAACTGACAGGCCCACTTTTGGGGGGTGGTACAGCAGTTCTTATTCGCAATAGTATCCCCTATGCTAGAAATTATGAGCGATTGGGCTCCCCTTGAACACACCACAGTGAAGATCCAGTTCCCTAACTCCAATATCCCCCTGCTCATATCAGCAGTATACAAACCTCCCCATACTCCTTAAACGTCAATCACCTCCGACAGCTACTGCATTCAGGTATTCCCTCTATCGTAGGGGGAGACCTGAATGCCAAAAACACTGCTTGGGGCTGTTGCACTGACAATCATTCAGGCTCCATTCTCCTTGACCTTATCCTCAACTCCAATGTTCTCATTCATGCTCCCTCAACACCCACACATATCCCTCGCCCTGCTGCTGGTCGACCTGATATTTTGGACGTTTCTCTTTCTTGTAATGTTAATCATGTTGTGACTTCTGAGGCCTTAAACTGCCTTGATTCAACTCACCTACCAGTTCTGTTCTGCCTACACAAATTTAAAATAAACTACCGACCTAACTTAAGTAAATTTAAAACTAATTGGAAATCGTTTCAATCCCTTGTTTTTCAGAATCTTCCATTTCCGAAAAACCTTTCCTCTCCTTTAGATATTGACAATTTTCTCAATCCTTTACAGAACATCTATTATCATCACTTCAAAAATCATCCGTCAATAAACCCTCCTGCTCCTATCTCAATCCTCTCCCTCCCTTATATCTTACAGAAAATAAGGAAAAGAACAGACTGAGGAAGTTGTTTCAGGTCACAAGAGATCAAGGAATTCGCAACATGTTGAATAAAGCACAATGGGAGATTCGTTCTCTTATCAGGTCCCACAATGGTAGACATTGGGCCAATCTTCTTAGCTCTGAAGGAGACCCGTCCCATGTTATTGCGTGGCGTATCATCAGGCACCTGAAGAAAGGACCAAGTATATCCCAGGTGTCTCACCCCCTGAGGGAGAATAACCAGCCTCTCATAGACGACACCCAGAAGGCCTCAACATTCTACCTCTACCTCCTAAACCTATACAGACCTCACCCCCCCTCTCCCATTCCCTTTGTAACCACCCTTATAACTACCACCCACCCTCCTATTCCAATATTCTTTTCTCCCTCCGAAATACAACAGATCATTTCAACCCTTAAATCAAAATCCTCCCCGGTTGTGATGGCATTAGTAATGAATTACTTTCTAAACTTCCCCCTAAAGTTTTAGCAGCTTGACTGCTCTTTATAACACTTGTCTACGGCTGCGCTACTTCCCAGCTGCGTGGAAGTTGGCAAAAGTTATTTTATTACATAAGCCACACAAATCAGGTCATTCTCCACAGGACTATAGACCTATTAGTCTGTTACCTTGTCTGGGTAAAGTCTTTGAGAGGCTGATCCTTTCGAAAATAAAGTCCTATTTGCCATTCCAGCCGGAACAGTTTGGCTTCCGAAGTGAACATGGGACCACTTTACAGCTTCGAAGATTGGTCCAGTTCATCAAGCAGGGAACTTCACTGGCGAGGCCATTCCTCCCTTATAAGACAGTGGCAGTGTTTCTGGATCTGGAGCGAGCTTTCGACTCGGTCTGGCATCGGGGTTTACTGCACAAACTAGGCTGCTTTGGTTTGCCTGAATGGTTTGTGGAGATTATTGGGTCTTTCCTCTCTGGACGAAACTTTTTTGTTTCTATTAATGACAGACATTCTCCAACTGGACAAAGCATAGAGGTGTTCCCCAGGGCAGTGTTCTTGGTCCAATCCTATATTGCCTGTACACACTTGACTTCCCCAAGCCTCCTGCTATAATAACTCCCGATTCACCCAAGCAGATTGAGACATTTCTCGGACTCTTCGCGGATGACACCGCTGTAGCTTATAGATGTGCTAATGTGAGCTATGCCACCAGGAAATTGCAATGTTTCCTTGATGGGGCTTTGCATTGGTTCTCAAAGTGGAAACTAGCGGTGAATCCAACAAAGAGTTCCCATGTTCGCTTCTGCAAGGGTGTCTCTCCCCGTCCTCCTCCTGTCTTCATTGGTAACCAGATCATTCCCTACCAAACCCATGTAAAATATCTGGGTCTTCTTTTAGACTCTAGATTAACATTCAAACAGCACCTCCATAAGAAATCCAAGCTTGGAATTTACTTGATGTGTATATCTATATTCTCTTTCAAATCAAGGAATTCTCCTGATTCGGTCAAGGACCTTGTCTTAAGGGGGGTTATTCGTTCAGCGATGACTTATGGATGCTCCGTCTGGTTTAGAGCTGCACCAACGAACAAGGCGTGTATCCAGATTGTTCAAAATAAGTGTGCCCGCCTTATAGCCAGGGCTCCTTGGTACGCCCGTAATGTTGATATTCACCATGATTTGAAAATGGAATCCATAGATAGCTACATCACTCGACTTACTACCAATGAAGACAACAAACTATCTACCCATCCAAACCTCCTTGTACAAACTCTAAATCCTGTCGCCAACTTCCTCAACCTCACTAAATAATTACTTCATCCAGTGACTATCTGACTACCTTTCCAGTTCATGACTAAAAGCATTGAAAACTATGACTAACAAGACCACATGACCGCGAATACGACATCATTACTGTACAGACTAACTTAATATCCGACATGAATTACTGACACTCCATGTTATAGTAGCACAGTAATCAAGCAGTAGAAGGCCTCTGGTCTGGAACTGCTAGTTACGACGTGCACTATAGTGCGCGGTTATATTCGTTGGTCGTTGGTCACTATAGGTCTTGGGGTGGTTTTAGGCTATTAAACTCTGGGGGGCAGCCTAACCCAGGCCCCCTAGGGCCCAAAACCTCAAAAATTTGCCAATTTTTAGTTTTTGCATTTTTTCTCAAGAAATATGGCGTCTACGGCCTTAATACATAAAATATGAAATGTTGGAAATAAAAATCGAGCTCAAAGTTATATAATGATTTTTTGCTCTAGGATGCTTCTTTCATAGCCTAGGTACCACTATTCTCCTGAAAATGTTAAAAAACGTCCAAGGGACTGTAGATCATGAATGAAGAATCGTAAGACAAAATGCAAAATAAAATATTGAACCCAATTTTCATTTCGATCATTTCAAATTTTATACTTAAAACTTCTAGACCCGGGCAACGCCGGGTATTTCTGCTTGTTGCTATAAAAAGACGTGATTGATCAAAAAAAAGAAAAAAAAAAAACTTTCCTCTACAATAGTATTTGCTGGCTTGCTTTATTGACTTTACTGTTTATAAGGTGCCAGTCTTCTTATCTCTTATCTACCCCTCCCCCCTCCAACTCAATCACTGTGTCTTCCCTATTCTAATGGTCATGTTGAGAGTGAGAGAAGAGAGAGAGAGTGAGAGAGAGAGTTTGTTTTTAATGAATTCAAAGAAAATTCATTAAAAACAAACTTCGAAACTAAAATAATGTATCAACAATAAATAGTACACAGACAATGCGACATGGATTTAAAACGTTTTAGAAAATTCTGCTATGATTTCGATGTTACTTAGACATAATAAAGAAAAGTTGGACCAATAAAATTTATGAAACAAAAAGACCGTAAGTGCTCATAATCTTTAAAATAAAATTTAATATCTAAAAATGAAACATTGTTATTAATATTTAAAAATAAATTATTAAAATATTGTTTAGAATGCTATTTTTCATATGTTGTCACTTGGACTGGCAACACTGTGAATGTCTAAAAGCCTCCTTATCACCAGAGCTGGACTTCTTTACAGTATCGTGATTATAACAAAAAACTATGAAAGCTATTTGAAAAATTGTTAATTTTTGAACAATAATAGTTTTTATTGAAATCCATCAGAAAAGGAAGAAGAAAGGCCACAGAAAACACTGACTACTTATAATCAGTAACAGAAAGACTTACATTATAAACAGTATGAATAACCAGTAAACTCACATTAATAGGGAATAAAATATAATAGAAAAAAAAAACGCAGCCAGCCCTGTATAGAAAACCATGGCAAACAAATAAAACAAATACTACATGGAAATTAATATTATTAAATAAAATGGTTAATACAGTGATTAATGTAGCAAGTTTCAAGATACCGGAATAAACAACACAGCTCAAAGGATGCTATTTAATGGTGGCTGTTTGAGAGGTTCAAAACATTTTTTTCTCCTAAGCTGATAACCCTAGAAATTTGAAATTTTGGTATTATCTTTGAGGTTACAAATGGAACAAACGAAAAATATATTCAGAATTTTAAAACAACGGGAATTATTTTTTTATCAATAAAATAAAAAATTTTTACTTATAATTCAATATCAAAGCTTGTGAGAGCAATACAAGACATACCGTTTGACGGATCAAAATGAAACTGTGCTTAAAAATAGAACATTATATGGAAAATGATTTGAAATAATTTTTTTCAAAATTATATGCACCAAAGGGGCAGTAAAGTACGATTTCTGTTTTCAGAAAAAGTTTTTTTGACGCTAAACGGCTCATGAAAATTTGACAAAAATAGAAAAAAAATTAGCAATTCATAAAAAATATTCATGAAGTTTCAATTACGGGAAAGAGCAATAAAGCTATAAAAACTGTTGTTTATCCTAGACTAAGGGATCACTTGGTATACTTGTCGAATTTTTGATATTTTTTTGCAATGTTTACATTGACTTAGAAATATTTTGAGCAAAACCACTGAGAGAAAATTATACTATTCTAGTCTAATAGTCCATATTTAAGAAATATGAAATATTTCTTATAAAATATTATTCATAAGAGAAAATAAGAGTATTTTTCTGATTTAAATTTAAAAATTTGACTTAAATATCCAATACAGAAGGATGTCAAGTAAACGATGTAAGAAATCCACTGGCTATTTGAACAAAGGTCATGTTCTCTTGTAGGAGATTATTTCGTATCAAGAAATTTTCACTTTGGCTTTTCAAAAATGTTATTACTGCTGTAGTTATACTAATGAGATTATTTGCATCAGCTGTGGGATCTACAAAATAAGCTTATATATTGATAAGTCGATCAATCACTATCTGTACTACCTCAGGAATGAAAGACTAATAAGCATCTCCCATTTAAATGTTTACATTATGCTTAAATGAGACATTATATATTATATACCCTTGAATATTGATATTAAGTTTACTTATCGTAAAGTTCAGTGCAGGCCACTCCAGATTTTTTTGTTTAATTTAGCATTAGTTTAATTAAACAAACTAATTATTTGTTTTTAACTGCACAACAGATTCCAACAAGACTGTTCATTTTACCTACTTATTCTGAAATACGTTTATTCATTTCATAACTACTGACTTTTCAAAATTGTCCTCTTAATGGAACAGAGGTTTATACATAGTGTTCGTAATTTTAACCAACTTTAAGTGAAATGTGTATGGCTACTTCATAACTTGATTGCACTGATCAACACATTTTTTGGTGTCCTCAGTTTCTAGGCTGATTTATATTAATTTAGGAGTACTGATTCTGAAAATCAAACTAATTTTTCTCCATTGGGTCAAGTTATTCAGATGTTTGCTAAATCCAACCGGTTTTACCTTAAAATTAGATGTCATAATTACAATTACAAAATTACATTCTAGCGTCATAATTACAATTATTGGTTGTTATTGTAATCTATGTTAAATAATTATGGCATGACAAACTTAAAAGTAAAAGTCATTATTTTACTTGTGCTGCAGATTACTGAATGTAAAATTAAATATGGTTACATCCTCTCCAAGGCGACGTTACTTATACAAAATAAATGTGTTTTGCTATATTTGCGGGGAATATACGTTGAAATCCAAATGTATTCCAAATTATTTTGGTGTTATTAATGAATTTGTGTCTTAAAGTTAAATAAAATATTGTTTCTTCGATTTGTAATAATTTGTTTTTTATTGTAGCCATCCCCTTCTTAGAGAGAGGGGTATACATCACAGAAAAACTGGACCTGATAGAGAAAAAGCGACAGCATTTCTGAAATCAGCACCCTTAAATTAGGTAAAAACGGTTAAAACATCTTAGGCACCATGTCAAAAATTTTTTTGTGGGTCAGTGTTATTTATTGTTACTGACACTATAAAATCGTTTTTGAACTATTGATCGTATTAAATTATTTATTCTAATAGAATGTGTATGACTCAATCATAAAAACATCACTCATACCCAGTTGATCAATCCATTCATCTTTTAGGTTGAAATGCAGTTTGGGGAGCCCCTTGATACTGCAATAACTAACTGTCGATAATTCCTGAACCATAATATATCGATTGTTAAATGACTTCTTTATATTTTAATAAAAAAGGTAATAAATAAACTCGTCATTTAATTGAATTAAAGACTTATTTAGAAATTATTAATTAATTATTTAAAGACTTATTGAATTAGAGAATTATTTTATTTATTTTTTCTTTTTAATATAATTTTTTGTAAAGTAATTCACTTCTCACTGTTTTCTTTAACTTGTATGTGAAATAATTTTATATAATCTGGTATTTCAGTTAACTAGACCAGTCATGTCTCAGTTATAGTGCTGTCACCTGTTGACAAATAATGTAACTAATTCAGCTATAAGCAAGGAAGCATACATTGTATAACATAGAACGTAGATAGAGATAAATATTCATATTCATTTCATTTTTAATCAGTTAAAATGATAATTGTATTTATGAATCTATTTTTTTGAACAAATAACTTTAAATAATTTGTTACAATGAATTAGTAATATGATTTAATTACAATAAATTAGTTAAAATATTAGTATATTCAAAGATACTTAAAATACAGTATGGGAGGCCCTCTGTTATCAAAGCCTCAAGTAGTGTCCATCTTTTTGTGACATTATGAATTAATTTATGGAGAGAAATTAACCGTGTAAATCGACCAACGATTTGTATCGGTGGGTTATATATACATATATGATCAAACCACAATAAGAAATGGGAAAACAAGCGGTCTTCGTCAGAGTCAAAAACCCAACTGAACACTAGATGCCTGTTTTTGACTCTGACGAAGACCGCTTGTTAAGGTTGAAAGATTTTAGTATTGTTTTCCATTTCTTATTATGGTTTGATCATTGATTGTTATTTCACGTGTTTATGTGAAATCTTTATAAATATACTTCCTCTCCAACTACGATCATTAATAGGACCGATATATTAGACTATTTAAGTATTAGTTTCGTGTATCGCCTATGAGTTTTTATTATCTATCTCTATTTCGTAATATTATACATAAATGTATATAACTTTTTTCATATATTATAAATTATAACTCATACGACAAAGTTAGTTTACTTTTCCTCCAGGGTAAAACTCCATATGAAATATACAACTTCAAAGTTAGCAGTATAAATAACAGAAGTTAGTTGTTGTTAATTTATTCCATCAGGAGTAAAGTTTAAAGCCTTAGAAAAGACATTCCACGTTTACTAGGAAGCATATGCAGATGACTTAGGGAAAGCAGAGTCATAATGGAACGAATATGGAAATGAGAAGAAAAATCAAATCACTGCTTCAACGGCAATCTTTAAGCCATCCTTCGCATAAATCAAACCACTTATTTCTTCTAAACCAGATTTCAGAAATCTGTTATTTCTTTATTTAAAAAAAAAAAAATATTGACAAAACGTCTTATATAGAAAATCGTATATTTAAATGTCGCTGTGTAGTAGGGTTTAAACAAAAACCGACATTTTAGAAAACCGGTTTTCGAATAGTAATTTTTCAAGAAAACCGGTTTTAACTGGTTTCGAATTTTTATAAAAAATTTTTTTGCTCGAATATTCTGTAATTCGAACAAAAAATTTTAACAGAAAATTTAGACTGATTTAAATCAGTTTTTGACTGAAATTATTTACTGTTAAATTTTATTGAGAGTAAAATTTGTTTATGCAATTTAGTAGAACAGAGAAATAAAGAGATATAAGAATGTAAACATTTTTATAATATTGAAACGAGTTAATCAGCAAAGAGCTCGAATAAATAAAAAAAATCTGGAGTGGCCTACACTCTACTTTACTATAACTAACTCAATGTCAAATTTCTTGAGTATATAAAACATAACGTATCATTTAAGCATAACATAAATATCTAAATGGGATATAATTATTAGCATTGCATTCGTGAGGTAGTACAGATAGTGATTGAAGGACATATCAATTTATAAGCTTATTTTTGTACATCACAAATAATTTATTATTTGCAAATAATTTATTAGTATAACTACAGCAGTAATATCATTTTTGAAAAACCAATGAGAACATTTCTTGAAACGAAATATTATCCTACAAGAGAACATGGCTATTGTTCAAATAGCCAGTAGATTTCTTACATCGTTTACTTAACATCCTTCTACATTGAATATTAATGTAAAATTTTCAAATTTAAAACAGTAAAATACCCTTTTTTTCTCTGAAAAACATCTTAAACAGCGAAGAAAATGTTGTTTTAAGGTGATTTGTTAATTAAAGATGTACGATAATTACAGTTATTAATCTCTAAACGAAAGATTTATATTTTGAATTATCTTTTACATTTTTGGTTTTTAACAGAATTATTATACTGGGAATTTTATGGCTTCTCAGTATTTAATAAGATCATTTTCCTTCCCCTTTGTCAAATAACATATATACGATTTTTTTTTTAATGAGTGTTATCATTTACCTGCACAATATTATTCCTCTTACATCTCTTATAAGTCAATAATATAGTTTCATATTTCCATTAGAAACATCAATTTTATCTCAGTGGATTCGCTCAAAAAAATTTCTAAGTCAATGTAAACAATGTAAAAAAATACAAAAAATTCGACAAGTATAGCAGGTGATCTCTTAGTCTAGGATAAACAAAGAGTATTTATATCGTTATTGCTCTTTTCCGTAATTGAAACTTCATGATTTTTTTTTTATGAATTGCTAATTTTTTGTTCCATTTTTGGTCAAATTTTCATTATTTTTTAACGAGCCGTTTAGCGTCAAAAAAACATTTTCTGAAAACACAAATCCTACTCTAACGCCCCTTTAGCGAATGTAATTTTAGAAAAAAATATCTCAACTCATTGTCCATATAATGTTCTATTTACAGGCATAGCTCCATTCTTGTCCGTCAAACAGTATGGCTTGTATCGCTCTCACAAGGTTTGAGAATGATTTATAAGTCAAAATTTGTACATTTTATTGAAAAAAAAATATTTCTTTTGATATAAAATTTTGAATATATTTTTCGTTTGTTCCATTTGTAACCTTCAAAGATAATGTCAAAATCTCAAAACTCTAGAGTTAGTAGTTTAGGAGAAATAAATGTTTTAAAAAAAACGGTTTTTGGCAAAAAAAGTGACTTTCCCATCATGCATAATTCTTCCCAAACAATAGGGATCTTCGTCTAAATGGGGCCCATTTTTGTGTAAAATATCAACTTGATCCATCAAAGATTCTGGACCGTAGCGTGGTAACAAGCAATGCTAACACACGCACCCACCCACGCACCCACCACACCCACCCACCCACCCACACACACACACACAGACATCATCGTAAAAACTTCATAAAACGACTTCTGGGACCTCAAAACATGTATTTCCGTCAAAATCTCGAGATCGAATTTTTCACGATCACTATACTATACTTATAGTAAAGTAACAATATATTTTTACTTTACTATAAGTAAAGTATAGTGATCGTGAAAAAATTCGATTTCGAGATTTTGACGGAATTACATGTTTTGAGGTCCCAGAAGTCGTTTTATGACGTTTTACGATGATGTCTGTGTGTGTGTGGGTGGGTGGTGGGTGGGTGGGTGGGTAGGTGCGTGGGTGGGTGCGTGCTGTGTTAGCATTGCTTGTTACCACGCTACGGTCCAGAATCTTTGATGGATCAAGTTGATATTTTACACAAAAATGGGCCTCATAAAGACGCAGATCCCTATTGTTTGGGAAGAATTATGCATGATGGGAAAGTCACTTTTTTTGCCAAAAACCGTTTTTTTTTAAAACATTTATTTCTCCTAAACTGATAACCCTAGAGTTGTGAAATTTTGACATTATCTTTGAGGTTTAAATGCAACAAACGAAAAATATATTCAGAATTTTAAAACAACAGGAAATATTTTTTTTTCAATAAAATGTAAAAATTTTGATTATAATTCAATCTCAAACCTTTGTGAGAGCCATACAAGCCATACTGTTTGATGGATCAAAATGAAACTATGCCTAAAAATAGAACATATGTGGAGAATGAGTTGAGAGATTTTTTTTCTAAAATTACATTCGCTAAAGGGGCGTTACAGTACGATTTGTGTTTTCAGAAAATGTTTTTTTGACGCTAAACGGCTCGTTAAAAATAATGAAAATTTGACCAAAAATGAAAGAAAAAATTAGCATTTCATAAAAAAAAAATCATAAAGTTTCAATTACAGGAAAGAGCAATAACGATATAAAAACTCTTTGTTTACCCTAGACTAAGAGATCACCTGCTATACTTGTCGAATTTTTTGTATTTTTTACTTTAATAAGTAAAGTAGAGTCATCGTGAATAAAATTCGATCTCTAGATTTTGACGGAATTACATGTTTTGAGGTCCCAGAGTCGTTTTATGAAGTTTTTATGATGATGTCTGTGTGTGTGTGGTGGGTGGGTGGGTGGGTGGGTGTGGTGGGTGGGTGGGTGGGTGAGTGCGTGGGTGGGTGCGTGTGTTAGCATTGCTTGTTACGCTACGGTCCAGAATATTTGATGGATCAAGTTGATATTTTACACAAAAATGGGCCCATTTAGACGAGATCCCTATTGTTTGGGAAGAATTATGCATGATGGGAAAGTCACTTTTTTTGCCAAAAACCGTTTTTTTTAAAACATTTATTTCTCCTAAACTACTAACCCTAGAGTTTTGAGATTTTGACATTATCTTTGAGGTTACAAATGGAACAAACGAAAATATATTCAAAATTTTATATCAACAGGAATATTTTTTTTTCATAAAATGTACAAATTTTGACTTATAAATCAATCTCAAACCTTGTGAGAGCGATACAAGCCATACTGTTTGACGGACAAGAATGAAACTATGCCTATAAATAGAACATGATATGGAGAATGAGTTGAGATATTTTTTTCCAAAATACATTCGTAAACGGGCGTTACAGTACGATTTGTGTTTTCAGAAAAATGTTTTTTTGACGCTAAACGGTCGTTAAAAAAATGAAATTTTGACCAAAAATGGAACAAAAAATTAGCAATTCATAAAAAAAATCATGAAGTTTCAATTACGGAAAAGAGCAATAACGATATAAAAAACTCTTTGTTTATCCTAGACTAAGAGATCACCTGCTATACTTGTCGAATTTTTGTATTTTTTTACATTGTTTACATTGACTTAGAAATTTTTTGAGCGAATCCACTGAGATAAATTGATGTTTCTAATTGAAAAATGAAAATATATTATGACTTATAAGAGATGTATGTAAGAGAGGAATATATTGTGCAGGTAAATGATAACACTCATTAAAAAAAAAATCGTATCAATGTTATTTGACAAAGGGGAAGGAAAATGATCTTATTAAATACTAAGAAGCCATAAAATCCCAGTTAATAATTCTGTTAAAAAACCAAAAATGTAAAAGATAATTCAAAATATAATTTTCGTTAGAGATTAATAACTGTAATTATCGTACATCTTTAATTAACAAATCACCTTAAAACAACATTTTCTTCGCTGTTTAAGATGTTTTTCAGAGAAAAAAAAAGGTATTATACTGTTTTAAATTTGAAAATTTTACATTAATATTCAATGTAGAAGGATTGTTAAGTAAACGATGTAAGAAATCTACTAGCTATTTGAACAATAGCCATGTTCTCTTGTAGGATAATATTTCGTTTCAAGGAATGTTCACATTGGTTTTTCAAAAATGATATTACTGCTGTAGTTATACTAATGAAATTATTTGCAAATAATAAATTATTTGTGATGTACAAAAATAAGCTTATAAATTGATATGTCTTCAATCACTATCTGTACTACCTCACGAATACAAGCTAATAATTATATCCCATTTAGATATTTATGTTATGCTTAAATGAAAGTTATGTTTTGTATACTCAAGAAATTTGACATTGAGTTACTTATAATAAGTAGAGTGTAGGCCACTCAGATTTTTTTTACATTGTTTACATTGACTTAGAAATTTTTTGAGCGAATCTCTGAGATAAAATTGATGTTTCTAATGGAAAATGAAAATATATTATTGAACTTATTTGAAGATGTAAGGGAATAATATTGTGCAGGGAATGATGCATGAGTAAAAAAAATGTCGTATATAGGTTATTTATTTAAATGCTAAGAAGCTTATATTATTATTATTTTAAAGATTGAAATTCCCAGATATATAATTTATAGATGCCAAAAATGTAAAGTAATTCATAATGGAATCTTTGTTTAGAGATTAAATAATGTAATTATGAATATCTTTTAATTAAAAATGCATCTTAAAATCATTTTCTTCACCCTATTTTTAAGATGTTTTTCAGAGAAAAAAAGGGTATTTTCTGTTTTAAATTTGAAATTTTACTTTAATATCAAAATGTAGAAGGATTTTAAGTAAACGTGTAAGAAATCCACTGGTGTTTGAACGAAAGCCATTCTCTTGTAGGAGAAGATCGTTTCAAGAAATGTTCACTTTGGTTTTTCAAAAATGTTTACTGCTGTAGTTATACTAATGAAATTATTTGCAAATATAAATTATTTGTGAAGTACAAAATAAGCGTATAAAGTGAATTGTCCTTCAATCACTATTTACTACCTCAGGAATGAAAGGCTAATAATTATATCCCAGTTAGATGTTTACGTTATGCTTAAATGAGACGTTATATTTTATATACTCAAGAAAAATTTGACATTAAGTTACTTATAGTAAAGTAGAGTGTAGGCCACTCCAAATTTTTTACTTTACTATAAGTAAGTATAGGATGTGTAAAAATTCGATCTCGAGATTTTGACGGATTTACATGTTTTGAGGTCCCAGAATCGTTTTATGACGTTTTTACGATGATGTCTTTGTGTGTGTGGTGGGTGGGTGGGTGGGTGGGTGGGTAGGTGAGTGGGTGGGTGGTGGGTGGGTGGGGAGCGTGTGTTAGCATTGCTTGTTACCACGCTACGTCCAGAATCTTTGATAGATCAAGTTGATATTTTACACAAAAATGGGCCTCATAGGGAGGAAGATCCCTATTGTTTGGGAAGAATTATGGATGATGGGAAAGTCACTTTTTTTGCCAAAAACCGTTTTTTTAAAGCATTTATTTCTCCTAAACGATAATCATAGAGTTTTGAAATTTTGACATATCTTTGAGGTTTCAAATGCAACAAACGAAAAAATATATTCAGAATTTTAAAACAACAGGAAATATTTTTTTTTTCAATTAAATGTAAAATTTTTGACTTATAATTCAATCTCAAACCTTGTGAGAGCATACAAGCGTTTTTTAGCATGTTTTTGAGAGCTTTCAAAATTTGCAGTGAACCATTTTTAGAAGAAGATAATTAAATATATTTACAAAGTTCAACTCTTAATGTAATCCAAAATCATTTAAATTGATAACGTGATTGAAAAAAGCAAACAATCTTTGATGTCTCTGTAAATGAGGAACGTTTTTCACGAAGGAATTTGTAGGTGGTTCCTACAGCCATGTTTAAAGACATTCCATATTTGTTGAAGAGCTAGATATCTCAGTTACATTATTAGTGTGTAATTTTGTCAAATAGACTTGTCCATAACTCTAAAGAGCGAAAAAACCTGTTGTGTATACAGAATTCCTTCAAGGATGCGAGTTGGTTATATTGGTACAGACATTAAACAACTGAATGGTTACAAGGATTAAGACATCAGATGTCAGTTAGAAGACAAGATGATAAAAGTCCCTTGTTCTACAAATTACAGATAAAAATTCAACATAATTACTTTAAAGATTCAAATTAGTTGGTTTTTAATGTCGTGAAAGAAGAAGAAAATTGATGAATGCGCCTCATAAAAGACTTTTCTAAAACTTGGTCAACAATAGTCCAGGCCTTTTTAATTAGACTTGAATTTCTAATTGAAAGGAATTATCAAACAAATCAAGAATCAATTCACAGTAATAGGGAACAAATACTGTCATGATGTCCAATCTTCACTCCTTCTTTAAATCCTAATTCATTATTGCTTACAACTAGTATTCACTTGCTCTCTGGACGACAGTGAAAACGAAAGGCTTTCGAGCGACTATTTTCTCTAATTTGTTGGTGAGTTATAGAATATATTATATATATATATATATATATATATAGTGCGCTTGGTGTCCTTATCTCAACTCTCCTCATGACGGTTCAACCAAATATTAGAGACAATAGGTGTGTTTGTTCCTTAGTTCTGTGTTTGTGATCCATCGTGAAACGTTTGTTGTCCTTTTGGATCGTTTTCCTGTTTACAATATATATATATATATATATATATATATAAATATCCAACTCCTTTTCCAGTTGAACCCTGTTAGCAGGAGGTTAGTTCGTAGGATCGAATCTCTCAGACTTAAGATCGTGAATGCCGAGACTCGGTTAATTTTAATGATATATATATCTATATATAAATTCTCTTCGTGGCTCTGTATGTATGTATGTATGTATGTATGTATGTATGTATGTATGTATGTATGTATGTATGTATGTATGTTTGTACCTTATGGATTCGGCCTACAATGGACCTTTTTCAAATATTCTTTTGCAAGGCATTTTCTATAGGTCTTGGGGTGGTTTTAGGCTATTAAACTCTTTGGGGCATCCTAACCCCGGCCCCTAGGGCCCAAAAACCTCAAAAATTTGCCAATTTTGAGTTTTTGCATTTTTTGTCAAGAAATATGGCGTCACGGCCTTAATGCATAAAATATGAAATGTTGGAAATAAAAATCGAAAATCAGAGTGTGGTTCATGTAATATCCCAAAAATATTATAATAGATAAGGTTTGCTGTATAACCTGTTTGTTTACATTTTGACTTTATTGGTAATGGCCGCCGCAGGTAGGTTAATCTTTATGGTAATTTTCCACACGCTTTGTTCAATTGGAAACAACCAGGTACCAGAAATTTTTATTATTGTTTTCAGATTGATATTAAAGACATTATTGTATTTTTATATGGGTTCTTATTAACTTTAACAAAGCTTTAGCTATTATCAATAGTTTCTTAAATTTTTTTTAAAAGTTTCAAATTATAAATTCCAAATAATTATTTTTTTGCCACAAGTTTCACATAACAATTTCAACTATTAAACATTTTGTCACAAGTTTCACATTAGAATTTTCAAAAATCAATTTTTTTGTCCCAAGTGTCACATTATCTTTCAAACAAATTTCATTCACAAATTCTAGATTTGACCTTCATTTTTTTAACAAGTTTCAGAATCTATATATAAATTTTCTTCGTGGCTCTGTATGTATGTATGTTTGTACCTTATGCATTATATTGACCTTTTTCAAAAATTCTTTTGTAAGGCACTTACTATAGGTTTATAATTAAGTACTTACCAACTGACACAGACCCGACAGATATAGAGAAGGACTTCTTGGACAAAGGACATAGGGCACGAGCTAGACAGTTAGTATCCAGAAGGCCAAGATTCCCTGACGACACAGTACCCAGACACTCCCAGTTTTTGAAATTACGGTTGAGCCTGGCCCTAATATCAAAACGATCACCTCGGTGTCCAGTTGTCTAGGCATTGCGATTACGGTCGAGGAATCCCGCAGAAGGCCTGGGCCAACGCAGTGCTATAGATGCCAGCGACTGGGCCATACTCAGACTTGGTGCAGAGAGGTTCCTCGTTGTGTTCGCTGCCCTGGTAACCACACTATTCGTCCTGTCCCGCTCCCAAGCAGACATCACCAGTTTGTGTAAACTGCAAGGGAGCACATCCTGCTAACTACCGTGGTTGCCCGGTGTTTAGCAAATCCCCTCCTCCTCCTTCTCCATCCACTGATCCCAGACTCATTCCTGCTCCAATGCCACCTCCATTGACTGTCTCCTATCGAGACAGTCTTGGACGGAAGAAAATTCCAGAATCGAGTTCTATCAAATCTCCTTCGGAATTGGATGACTATATCGTAAACATCCTCAAAACGTCAGGGGTCTTGGACCTGATAGTAACAAAGATAGCCGAGGCCTCCAACTTCCACTCCGACAACCTCACTGACCAACATACAGACAATGACATCTACTCTAAAACAAATGGCTGCGACAGCAATTAACGTTCCCCCCGACTCGTTGACTTACATTGTGTACAATCCTGGTGGTGTCCAGAGAGGAAAGGCAGAACTCTCTCAGCTGCTAGGATCTCTGAAACCTGATTTGGTTCTATTGTCTGAGACGTTCTTAAAGCCCAATATTCGCTTCTCCATTCCGGGCTACAAAGTAGAGAGAACTGACAGGCCCACTTTTGGGGGGTGGTACAGCAGTTCTTATTCGCAATAGTATCCCCTATGCTAGAAATTATGAGCGATTGGGCTCCCCTTGAACACACCACAGTGAAGATCCAGTTCCCTAACTCCAATATCCCCCTGCTCATATCAGCAGTATACAAACCTCCCCATACTCCTTAAACGTCAATCACCTCCGACAGCTACTGCATTCAGGTATTCCCTCTATCGTAGGGGGAGACCTGAATGCCAAAAACACTGCTTGGGGCTGTTGCACTGACAATCATTCAGGCTCCATTCTCCTTGACCTTATCCTCAACTCCAATGTTCTCATTCATGCTCCCTCAACACCCACACATATCCCTCGCCCTGCTGCTGGTCGACCTGATATTTTGGACGTTTCTCTTTCTTGTAATGTTAATCATGTTGTGACTTCTGAGGCCTTAAACTGCCTTGATTCAACTCACCTACCAGTTCTGTTCTGCCTACACAAATTTAAAATAAACTACCGACCTAACTTAAGTAAATTTAAAACTAATTGGAAATCGTTTCAATCCCTTGTTTTTCAGAATCTTCCATTTCCGAAAAACCTTTCCTCTCCTTTAGATATTGACAATTTTCTCAATCCTTTACAGAACATCTATTATCATCACTTCAAAAATCATCCGTCAATAAACCCTCCTGCTCCTATCTCAATCCTCTCCCTCCCTTATATCTTACAGAAAATAAGGAAAAGAACAGACTGAGGAAGTTGTTTCAGGTCACAAGAGATCAAGGAATTCGCAACATGTTGAATAAAGCACAATGGGAGATTCGTTCTCTTATCAGGTCCCACAATGGTAGACATTGGGCCAATCTTCTTAGCTCTGAAGGAGACCCGTCCCATGTTATTGCGTGGCGTATCATCAGGCACCTGAAGAAAGGACCAAGTATATCCCAGGTGTCTCACCCCCTGAGGGAGAATAACCAGCCTCTCATAGACGACACCCAGAAGGCCTCAACATTCTACCTCTACCTCCTAAACCTATACAGACCTCACCCCCCCTCTCCCATTCCCTTTGTAACCACCCTTATAACTACCACCCACCCTCCTATTCCAATATTCTTTTCTCCCTCCGAAATACAACAGATCATTTCAACCCTTAAATCAAAATCCTCCCCGGTTGTGATGGCATTAGTAATGAATTACTTTCTAAACTTCCCCCTAAAGTTTTAGCAGCTTGACTGCTCTTTATAACACTTGTCTACGGCTGCGCTACTTCCCAGCTGCGTGGAAGTTGGCAAAAGTTATTTTATTACATAAGCCACACAAATCAGGTCATTCTCCACAGGACTATAGACCTATTAGTCTGTTACCTTGTCTGGGTAAAGTCTTTGAGAGGCTGATCCTTTCGAAAATAAAGTCCTATTTGCCATTCCAGCCGGAACAGTTTGGCTTCCGAAGTGAACATGGGACCACTTTACAGCTTCGAAGATTGGTCCAGTTCATCAAGCAGGGAACTTCACTGGCGAGGCCATTCCTCCCTTATAAGACAGTGGCAGTGTTTCTGGATCTGGAGCGAGCTTTCGACTCGGTCTGGCATCGGGGTTTACTGCACAAACTAGGCTGCTTTGGTTTGCCTGAATGGTTTGTGGAGATTATTGGGTCTTTCCTCTCTGGACGAAACTTTTTTGTTTCTATTAATGACAGACATTCTCCAACTGGACAAAGCATAGAGGTGTTCCCCAGGGCAGTGTTCTTGGTCCAATCCTATATTGCCTGTACACACTTGACTTCCCCAAGCCTCCTGCTATAATAACTCCCGATTCACCCAAGCAGATTGAGACATTTCTCGGACTCTTCGCGGATGACACCGCTGTAGCTTATAGATGTGCTAATGTGAGCTATGCCACCAGGAAATTGCAATGTTTCCTTGATGGGGCTTTGCATTGGTTCTCAAAGTGGAAACTAGCGGTGAATCCAACAAAGAGTTCCCATGTTCGCTTCTGCAAGGGTGTCTCTCCCCGTCCTCCTCCTGTCTTCATTGGTAACCAGATCATTCCCTACCAAACCCATGTAAAATATCTGGGTCTTCTTTTAGACTCTAGATTAACATTCAAACAGCACCTCCATAAGAAATCCAAGCTTGGAATTTACTTGATGTGTATATCTATATTCTCTTTCAAATCAAGGAATTCTCCTGATTCGGTCAAGGACCTTGTCTTAAGGGGGGTTATTCGTTCAGCGATGACTTATGGATGCTCCGTCTGGTTTAGAGCTGCACCAACGAACAAGGCGTGTATCCAGATTGTTCAAAATAAGTGTGCCCGCCTTATAGCCAGGGCTCCTTGGTACGCCCGTAATGTTGATATTCACCATGATTTGAAAATGGAATCCATAGATAGCTACATCACTCGACTTACTACCAATGAAGACAACAAACTATCTACCCATCCAAACCTCCTTGTACAAACTCTAAATCCTGTCGCCAACTTCCTCAACCTCACTAAATAATTACTTCATCCAGTGACTATCTGACTACCTTTCCAGTTCATGACTAAAAGCATTGAAAACTATGACTAACAAGACCACATGACCGCGAATACGACATCATTACTGTACAGACTAACTTAATATCCGACATGAATTACTGACACTCCATGTTATAGTAGCACAGTAATCAAGCAGTAGAAGGCCTCTGGTCTGGAACTGCTAGTTACGACGTGCACTATAGTGCGCGGTTATATTCGTTGGTCGTTGGTCACTATAGGTCTTGGGGTGGTTTTAGGCTATTAAACTCTGGGGGGCAGCCTAACCCAGGCCCCCTAGGGCCCAAAACCTCAAAAATTTGCCAATTTTTAGTTTTTGCATTTTTTCTCAAGAAATATGGCGTCTACGGCCTTAATACATAAAATATGAAATGTTGGAAATAAAAATCGAGCTCAAAGTTATATAATGATTTTTTGCTCTAGGATGCTTCTTTCATAGCCTAGGTACCACTATTCTCCTGAAAATGTTAAAAAACGTCCAAGGGACTGTAGATCATGAATGAAGAATCGTAAGACAAAATGCAAAATAAAATATTGAACCCAATTTTCATTTCGATCATTTCAAATTTTATACTTAAAACTTCTAGACCCGGGCAACGCCGGGTATTTCTGCTTGTTGCTATAAAAAGACGTGATTGATCAAAGAAAAAAAAAGAAAAGAAAAAACTTTCCTCTACAATAGTATTTGCTGGCTTGCTTTATTGACTTTACTGTTTATAAGGTGCCAGTCTTCTTATCTCTTATCTACCCCTCCCCCCTCCAACTCAATCACTGTGTCTTCCCTATTCTAATGCTCATGTTGAGAGAGAGAGAAAATTCAAAGAAAATTCATTAAAAACAAACTTCGAAACTAAAATAATGTATCAACAATAAATAGTACACAGACAATGCGACATGGATTTAAAACGTTTTAGAAAATTCTGCTATGATTTCGATGTTACTTAGACATAATAAAGAAAAGTCGGACCAATAAAATTTATGAAACAAAAAGACCGTAAGTGCTCATAATCTTTAAAATAAAATTTAATATCTAAAAATGAAACATTGTTATTAATATTTAAAAATAAATTATTAAAATATTGTTTAGAATGCTATTTTTCATATGTTGTCACTTGGACTGGCAACACTGTGAATGTCTAAAAGCCTCCTTATCACCAGAGCTGGACTTCTTTACAGTATCGTGATTATAACAAAAAACTATGAAAGCTATTTGAAAAATTGTTAATTTTTGAACAATAATAGTTTTTATTGAAATCCATCAGAAAAGGAAGAAGAAAGGCCACAGAAAACACTGACTACTTATAATCAGTAACAGAAAGACTTACATTATAAACAGTATGAATAACCAGTAAACTCACATTAATAGGGAATAAAATATAATAGAAAAAAAAAACGCAGCCAGCCCTGTATAGAAAACCATGGCAAACAAATAAAACAAATACTACATGGAAATTAATATTATTAAATAAAATGGTTAATACAGTGATTAATGTAGCAAGTTTCAAGATACCGGAATAAACAACACAGCTCAAAGGATGCTATTTAATGGTGGCTGTTTGAGAGGTTCAAAACATTTTTTTCTCCTAAGCTGATAACCCTAGAAATTTGAAATTTTGGTATTATCTTTGAGGTTACAAATGGAACAAACGAAAAATATATTCAGAATTTTAAAACAACGGGAATTATTTTTTTATCAATAAAATAAAAAATTTTTACTTATAATTCAATATCAAAGCTTGTGAGAGCAATACAAGACATACCGTTTGACGGATCAAAATGAAACTGTGCTTAAAAATAGAACATTATATGGAAAATGATTTGAAATAATTTTTTTCAAAATTATATGCACCAAAGGGGCAGTAAAGTACGATTTCTGTTTTCAGAAAAAGTTTTTTTGACGCTAAACGGCTCATGAAAATTTGACAAAAAATGGAAAAAAAATTAGCAATTCATAAAAAATATTCATGAAGTTTCAATTACGGGAAAGAGCAATAAAGCTATAAAAACTGTTGTTTATCCTAGACTAAGGGATCACTTGGTATACTTGTCGAATTTTTGATATTTTTTTGCAATGTTTACATTGACTTAGAAATATTTTGAGCAAAACCACTGAGAGAAAATTATACTATTCTAGTCTAATAGTCCATATTTAAGAAATATGAAATATTTCTTATAAAATATTATTCATAAGAGAAAATAAGAGTATTTTTCTGATTTAAATTTAAAAATTTGACTTAAATATCCAATACAGAAGGATGTCAAGTAAACGATGTAAGAAATCCACTGGCTATTTGAACAAAGGTCATGTTCTCTTGTAGGAGATTATTTCGTATCAAGAAATTTTCACTTTGGCTTTTCAAAAATGTTATTACTGCTGTAGTTATACTAATGAGATTATTTGCATCAGCTGTGGGATCTACAAAAATAAGCTTATATATTGATAAGTCGATCAATCACTATCTGTACTACCTCAGAAATGAAAGACTAATAAGCATCTCCCATTTAAATGTTTACATTATGCTTAAATGAGACATTATATATTATATACCCTTGAATATTGATATTAAGTTTACTTATCGTAAAGTTCAGTGCAGGCCACTCCAGATTTTTTTTTGTTTAATTTAGCATTAGTTTAATTAAACAAACTAATTATTTGTTTTTAACTGCACAACAGATTCCAACAAGACTGTTCATTTTACCTACTTATTCTGAAATACGTTTATTCATTTCATAACTACTGACTTTTCAAAATTGTCCTCTTAATGGAACAGAGGTTTATACATAGTGTTCGTAATTTTAACCAACTTTAAGTGAAATGTGTATGGCTACTTCATAACTTGATTGCACTGATCAACACATTTTTTGGTGTCCTCAGTTTCTAGGCTGATTTATATTAATTTAGGAGTACTGATTCTGAAAATCAAACTAATTTTTCTCCATTGGGTCAAGTTATTCAGATGTTTGCTAAATCCAACCGGTTTTACCTTAAAATTAGATGTCATAATTACAATTACAAAATTACATTCTAGCGTCATAATTACAATTATTGGTTGTTATTGTAATCTATGTTAAATAATTATGGCATGACAAACTTAAAAGTAAAAGTCATTATTTTACTTGTGCTGCAGATTACTGAATGTAAAATTAAATATGGTTACATCCTCTCCAAGGCGACGTTACTTATACAAAATAAATGTGTTTTGCTATATTTGCGGGGAATATACGTTGAAATCCAAATGTATTCCAAATTATTTTGGTGTGATTAATGAATTTGTGTCTTAAAGTTAAATAAAATATTGTTTCTTCGATTTGTAATAATTTGTTTTTTATTGTAGCCATCCCCTTCTTAGAGAGAGGGGTATACATTACAGAAAAACTGGACCTGATAGAGAAAAAGCGACAGCATTTCTGAAATCAGCACCCTTAAATTAGGTAAAAACGGTTAAAACATCTTAGGCACCATGTCAAAATTTTTTTTTTGTGGGTCAGTGTTATTTGTTGTTACTGACACTATAAAATCGTTTTTGAACTATTGATCGTATTAAATTATTTATTCTAATAGAATGTGTATGACTCAATCATAAAAACATCATTCATACCCAGTTGATCAATCCATTCATCTTTTAGGTTAAAATGCAGTTTGGGGAGCCCCTTGATACTGCAATAACTAACTGTCGATAATTCCTGAACCATAATATATCGATTGTTAAATGACTTCTTTATATTTTAATAAAAAAGGTAATAAATAAACTCGTCATTTAATTGAATTAAAGACTTATTTAGAAATTATTAATTAATTATTTAAAGACTTATTGAATTAGAGAATTATTTTATTTATTTTTTCTTTTTAATATAATTTTTTGTAAAGTAATTCACTTCTCACTGTTTTCTTTAACTTGTATGTGAAATAATTTTATATAATCTGGTATTTCAGTTAACTAGACCAGTCATGTCTCAGTTATAGTGCTGTCACCTGTTGACAAATAATGTAACTAATTCAGCTATAAGCAAGGAAGCATACATTGTATAACATAGAACGTAGATAGAGATAAATATTCATATTCATTTCATTTTTAATCAGTTAAAATGATAATTGTATTTATGAATCTATTTTTTTGAACAAATAACTTTAAATAATTTGTTACAATGAATTAGTAATATGATTTAATTACAATAAATTAGTTAAAATATTAGTATATTCAAAGATACTTAAAATACAGTATGGGAGGCCCTCTGTTATCAAAGCCTCAAGTAGTGTCCATCTTTTTGTGACATTATGAATTAATTTATGGAGAGAAATTAACCGTGTAAATCGACCAACGATTTGTATCGGTGGGTTATATATACATATATGATCAAACCACAATAAGAAATGGGAAAACAAGCGGTCTTCGTCAGAGTCAAAAACCCAACTGAACACTAGATGCCTGTTTTTGACTCTGACGAAGACCGCTTGTTAAGGTTGAAAGATTTTAGTATTGTTTTCCATTTCTTATTATGGTTTGATCATTGATTGTTATTTCACGTGTTTATGTGAAATCTTTATAAATATACTTCCTCTCCAACTACGATCATTAATAGGACCGATATATTAGACTATTTAAGTATTAGTTTCGTGTATCGCCTATGAGTTTTTATTATCTATCTCTATTTCGTAATATTATACATAAATGTATATAACTTTTTTCATATATTATAAATTATAACTCATACGACAAAGTTAGTTTACTTTTCCTCCAGGGTAAAACTCCATATGAAATATACAACTTCAAAGTTAGCAGTATAAATAACAGAAGTTAGTTGTTGTTAATTTATTCCATCAGGAGTAAAGTTTAAAGCCTTAGAAAAGACATTCCACGTTTACTAGGAAGCATATGCAGATGACTTAGGGAAAGCAGAGTCATAATGGAACGAATATGGAAATGAGAAGAAAAATCAAATCACTGCTTCAACGGCAATCTTTAAGCCATCCTTCGCATAAATCAAACCACTTATTTCTTCTAAACCAGATTTCAGAAATCTGTTATTTCTTTATTTAAAAAAAAAAAATATTGACAAAACGTCTTATATAGAAAATCGTATATTTAAATGTCGCTGTGTAGTAGGGTTTAAACAAAAACCGACATTTTAGAAAACCGGTTTTCGAATAGTAATTTTTCAAGAAAACCGGTTTTAACTGGTTTCGAATTTTTATAAAAAATTTTTTTGCTCGAATATTCTGTAATTCGAACAAAAAATTTTAACAGAAAATTTAGACTGATTTAAATCAGTTTTTGACTGAAATTATTTACTGTTAAATTTTATTGAGAGTAAAATTTGTTTATGCAATTTAGTAGAACAGAGAAATAAAGAGATATAAGAATGTAAACATTTTTATAATATTGAAACGAGTTAATCAGCAAAGAGCTCGAATAAATAAAAAAAATCTGGAGTGGCCTACACTCTACTTTACTATAACTAACTCAATGTCAAATTTCTTGAGTATATAAAACATAACGTATCATTTAAGCATAACATAAATATCTAAATGGGATATAATTATTAGCATTGCATTCGTGAGGTAGTACAGATAGTGATTGAAGGACATATCAATTTATAAGCTTATTTTTGTACATCACAAATAATTTATTATTTGCAAATAATTTATTAGTATAACTACAGCAGTAATATCATTTTTGAAAAACCAATGAGAACATTTCTTGAAACGAAATATTATCCTACAAGAGAACATGGCTATTGTTCAAATAGCCAGTAGATTTCTTACATCGTTTACTTAACATCCTTCTACATTGAATATTAATGTAAAATTTTCAAATTTAAAACAGTAAAATACCCTTTTTTTCTCTGAAAAACATCTTAAACAGCGAAGAAAATGTTGTTTTAAGGTGATTTGTTAATTAAAGATGTACGATAATTACAGTTATTAATCTCTAAACGAAAGATTTATATTTTGAATTATCTTTTACATTTTTGGTTTTTAACAGAATTATTATACTGGGAATTTTATGGCTTCTCAGTATTTAATAAGATCATTTTCCTTCCCCTTTGTCAAATAACATATATACGATTTTTTTTTTAATGAGTGTTATCATTTACCTGCACAATATTATTCCTCTTACATCTCTTATAAGTCAATAATATAGTTTCATATTTCCATTAGAAACATCAATTTTATCTCAGTGGATTCGCTCAAAAAAATTTCTAAGTCAATGTAAACAATGTAAAAAAATACAAAAAATTCGACAAGTATAGCAGGTGATCTCTTAGTCTAGGATAAACAAAGAGTATTTATATCGTTATTGCTCTTTTCCGTAATTGAAACTTCATGATTTTTTTTTTATGAATTGCTAATTTTTTGTTCCATTTTTGGTCAAATTTTCATTATTTTTTAACGAGCCGTTTAGCGTCAAAAAAACATTTTCTGAAAACACAAATCCTACTCTAACGCCCCTTTAGCGAATGTAATTTTAGAAAAAAATATCTCAACTCATTGTCCATATAATGTTCTATTTACAGGCATAGCTCCATTCTTGTCCGTCAAACAGTATGGCTTGTATCGCTCTCACAAGGTTTGAGAATGATTTATAAGTCAAAATTTGTACATTTTATTGAAAAAAAAATATTTCCTTTTGATATAAAATTTTGAATATATTTTTCGTTTGTTCCATTTGTAACTTCAAAGATAATGTCAAAATCTCAAAACTCTAAAGTTAGTAGTTTAGGAGAAATAAATGTTTTAAAAAAAACGGTTTTTGGCAAAAAAAGTGACTTTCCCATCATGCATAATTCTTCCCAAACAATAGGGATCTTCGTCTAAATGGGGCCCATTTTTGTGTAAAATATCAACTTGATCCATCAAAGATTCTGGACCGTAGCGTGGTAACAAGCAATGCTAACACACGCACCCACCCACGCACCCACCCACCCACCCACCCACCCACCCACACACACACAGACATCATCGTAAAAACTTCATAAAACGACTTCTGGGACCTCAAAACATGTATTTCCGTCAAAATCTCGAGATCGAATTTTTCACGATCACTATACTATACTTATAGTAAAGTAACAATATATTTTTACTTTACTATAAGTAAAGTATAGTGATCGTGAAAAAATTCGATTTCGAGATTTTGACGGAATTACATGTTTTGAGGTCCCAGAAGTCGTTTTATGACGTTTTACGATGATGTCTGTGTGTGTGTGGGTGGGTGGTGGGTGGGTGGGTGGGTAGGTGCGTGGGTGGGTGCGTGCTGTGTTAGCATTGCTTGTTACCACGCTACGGTCCAGAATCTTTGATGGATCAAGTTGATATTTTACACAAAAATGGGCCTCATAAAGACGCAGATCCCTATTGTTTGGGAAGAATTATGCATGATGGGAAAGTCACTTTTTTTGCCAAAAACCGTTTTTTTTTAAAACATTTATTTCTCCTAAACTGATAACCCTAGAGTTGTGAAATTTTGACATTATCTTTGAGGTTTAAATGCAACAAACGAAAAATATATTCAGAATTTTAAAACAACAGGAAATATTTTTTTTTCAATAAAATGTAAAAATTTTGATTATAATTCAATCTCAAACCTTTGTGAGAGCCATACAAGCCATACTGTTTGATGGATCAAAATGAAACTATGCCTAAAAATAGAACATATGTGGAGAATGAGTTGAGAGATTTTTTTTCTAAAATTACATTCGCTAAAGGGGCGTTACAGTACGATTTGTGTTTTCAGAAAATGTTTTTTTGACGCTAAACGGCTCGTTAAAAATAATGAAAATTTGACCAAAAATGAAAGAAAAAATTAGCATTTCATAAAAAAAAAATCATAAAGTTTCAATTACAGGAAAGAGCAATAACGATATAAAAACTCTTTGTTTACCCTAGACTAAGAGATCACCTGCTATACTTGTCGAATTTTTTGTATTTTTTACTTTAATAAGTAAAGTAGAGTCATCGTGAATAAAATTCGATCTCTAGATTTTGACGGAATTACATGTTTTGAGGTCCCAGAGTCGTTTTATGAAGTTTTTATGATGATGTCTGTGTGTGTGTGGTGGGTGGGTGGGTGGGTGGGTGTGGTGGGTGGGTGGGTGGGTGAGTGCGTGGGTGGGTGCGTGTGTTAGCATTGCTTGTTACGCTACGGTCCAGAATATTTGATGGATCAAGTTGATATTTTACACAAAAATGGGCCCATTTAGACGAGATCCCTATTGTTTGGGAAGAATTATGCATGATGGGAAAGTCACTTTTTTTGCCAAAAACCGTTTTTTTTAAAACATTTATTTCTCCTAAACTACTAACCCTAGAGTTTTGAGATTTTGACATTATCTTTGAGGTTACAAATGGAACAAACGAAAATATATTCAAAATTTTATATCAACAGGAATATTTTTTTTTCATAAAATGTACAAATTTTGACTTATAAATCAATCTCAAACCTTGTGAGAGCGATACAAGCCATACTGTTTGACGGACAAGAATGAAACTATGCCTATAAATAGAACATGATATGGAGAATGAGTTGAGATATTTTTTTCCAAAATACATTCGTAAACGGGCGTTACAGTACGATTTGTGTTTTCAGAAAAATGTTTTTTTGACGCTAAACGGTCGTTAAAAAAATGAAATTTTGACCAAAAATGGAACAAAAAATTAGCAATTCATAAAAAAAATCATGAAGTTTCAATTACGGAAAAGAGCAATAACGATATAAAAAACTCTTTGTTTATCCTAGACTAAGAGATCACCTGCTATACTTGTCGAATTTTTGTATTTTTTTACATTGTTTACATTGACTTAGAAATTTTTTGAGCGAATCCACTGAGATAAATTGATGTTTCTAATTGAAAAATGAAAATATATTATGACTTATAAGAGATGTATGTAAGAGAGGAATATATTGTGCAGGTAAATGATAACACTCATTAAAAAAAAAATCGTATCAATGTTATTTGACAAAGGGGAAGGAAAATGATCTTATTAAATACTAAGAAGCCATAAAATCCCAGTTAATAATTCTGTTAAAAAACCAAAAATGTAAAAGATAATTCAAAATATAATTTTCGTTAGAGATTAATAACTGTAATTATCGTACATCTTTAATTAACAAATCACCTTAAAACAACATTTTCTTCGCTGTTTAAGATGTTTTTCAGAGAAAAAAAAAGGTATTATACTGTTTTAAATTTGAAAATTTTACATTAATATTCAATGTAGAAGGATTGTTAAGTAAACGATGTAAGAAATCTACTAGCTATTTGAACAATAGCCATGTTCTCTTGTAGGATAATATTTCGTTTCAAGGAATGTTCACATTGGTTTTTCAAAAATGATATTACTGCTGTAGTTATACTAATGAAATTATTTGCAAATAATAAATTATTTGTGATGTACAAAAATAAGCTTATAAATTGATATGTCTTCAATCACTATCTGTACTACCTCACGAATACAAGCTAATAATTATATCCCATTTAGATATTTATGTTATGCTTAAATGAAAGTTATGTTTTGTATACTCAAGAAATTTGACATTGAGTTACTTATAATAAGTAGAGTGTAGGCCACTCAGATTTTTTTTACATTGTTTACATTGACTTAGAAATTTTTTGAGCGAATCTCTGAGATAAAATTGATGTTTCTAATGGAAAATGAAAATATATTATTGAACTTATTTGAAGATGTAAGGGAATAATATTGTGCAGGGAATGATGCATGAGTAAAAAAAATGTCGTATATAGGTTATTTATTTAAATGCTAAGAAGCTTATATTATTATTATTTTAAAGATTGAAATTCCCAGATATATAATTTATAGATGCCAAAAATGTAAAGTAATTCATAATGGAATCTTTGTTTAGAGATTAAATAATGTAATTATGAATATCTTTTAATTAAAAATGCATCTTAAAATCATTTTCTTCACCCTATTTTTAAGATGTTTTTCAGAGAAAAAAAGGGTATTTTCTGTTTTAAATTTGAAATTTTACTTTAATATCAAAATGTAGAAGGATTTTAAGTAAACGTGTAAGAAATCCACTGGTGTTTGAACGAAAGCCATTCTCTTGTAGGAGAAGATCGTTTCAAGAAATGTTCACTTTGGTTTTTCAAAAATGTTTACTGCTGTAGTTATACTAATGAAATTATTTGCAAATATAAATTATTTGTGAAGTACAAAATAAGCGTATAAAGTGAATTGTCCTTCAATCACTATTTACTACCTCAGGAATGAAAGGCTAATAATTATATCCCAGTTAGATGTTTACGTTATGCTTAAATGAGACGTTATATTTTATATACTCAAGAAAAATTTGACATTAAGTTACTTATAGTAAAGTAGAGTGTAGGCCACTCCAAATTTTTTACTTTACTATAAGTAAGTATAGGATGTGTAAAAATTCGATCTCGAGATTTTGACGGAATTACATGTTTTGAGGTCCCAGAAATCGTTTTATGACGTTTTTACGATGATGTCTGTGTGTGTGGGTGGGTGGGTGGGTGGGTGGGTGGGTAGGTGAGTGGGTGGGTGGGTGGGTGGGTGGGAGCGTGTGTTAGCATTGCTTGTTACCACGCTACGGTCCAGAATCTTTGATAGATCAAGTTGATATTTTACACAAAAATGGGCCTCATAGGGAGGAAGATCCCTATTGTTTGGGAAGAATTATGGATGATGGGAAAGTCACTTTTTTTGCCAAAAACCGTTTTTTTAAAGCATTTATTTCTCCTAAACTGATAATCATAGAGTTTTGAAATTTTGACATTATCTTTGAGGTTTCAAATGCAACAAACGAAAAATATATTCAGAATTTTAAAACAACAGGAAATATTTTTTTTTTCAATTAAATGTAAAATTTTTGACTTATAATTCAATCTCAAACCTTGTGAGAGTATCTATAAATTTCTAATATTTCCTTCTCATATTTAAGTTTTAGTCTAAACTTATAAACCAGTTATGTCCAATCGTAGACTTGAAATAAATCTACTTAAATAACAACCAAAATAATAACATAATTTCCTCATTCACACTGTTTGATTTTGTGTTTTACAGTGAACACATAAAATATAAATCAATGGTCCAACCAACAGTTAGAAATTCAAAAATTGAACTAAGATTGTTCAACCTATGTTGATCTTTATGCGTGCCTGAGCCTCCCGGCCATACCACAGCTTCTAAATCAAGTCAGTTAGTCATTAAACGATTTGCCCTTTAGCCGTCGCATGGCGCGCCCAAGGTGAACCACACGGAGGCGGGCAACTCGATGCTACAACGCGCAACAGTTACACTGGGAACGAAACAAACTGGACCCAAATATGATAAAACCTAGTGTAACAGAAAGATCAAACTTCATTAATCAATATGCTTCGACTACGTATATATATACTCGTATATTGACCTGACCAACTGAAAGGTCCAGGCACTTCACTGTGTGCCATCAGTTAAGCCGGTGTATTAGCCCTTCCTTTGAGATCTTTGCTCTCACACTACGAGCCTCCGAAGAAGCCCATATTTGGCTATTAAGTGAGCGCAGTGAACCTGGCCTCAATCTAAAGCGATAATGTTTAAAAGTTCCTTGCCTTTTCATATTTTATCACCAACTTTTTAATAAATTATTTCATTTATTATTATTATTTGTATTCTTAGTTTTATTTTAATCTATCATAGCTTAGTCAGTACTTTTGTTTATGTATCAATTTCTCTGTTCGTTAATATGTATCAATTTCCCTTATTTTTTTCAATTTTTTTCTTTTATTTATTTATTGTTTTCATATTCCATTAATTTAATGTAATTATAAATTGATTCCTGTCTACCTTATTTTCTGTGAACGGGCGAGCATGCGGCAACACTGTTGATCTCCAACCGTCTCTGAACCAGTGCTCTTGGTTTCCCTCTCTTATCTCTCCTGAAGACGGTTCAAACCGAAAATTAGAGACTGTAAGTGTGTTCTTTTGATTTCTCTATGTTTCTTTGTTTATATTGAACTATATATATATATATATATATATATATATATATATGTATAGAGCTTCAGAAGAAGCACTTAATAGTCTTCTGGGAGGTAGATCGGCTCCTGGGCTTAACTTCAATCGTTGATTTTTTTTTATTATTATTTTTTTTTAAAGTTGTTATCAGCTTTTAATTTTATTTTAGTTAAATGTTTTCATTTTTTAATTTTTATTTGGCTTTTATCTCTTTATCTTCCCTGACTACCTTTCCTCTGAAAGTTGGCTACACTGTTTGAGTGCTTCAGTTCGAATGCCAAGTCAGTCGTTATCAGCCTTTGGAGCGATTCACTTCTTTTCCTGAAGACGAGGACATCGAAATATAGTAGTGAGTTCAGTGGTTTCCTTTCTATGTGTTCTTTTTTAAATTCTATTTTATATATATATATATAATATATATATCCACTTAAAATTCGAAAAAACGATCCAAACTGGACGCAAATCAGTTCACAAACGAAGAAAAGCAACACACAGAGAAAGAGACACACTTACAAACTCAAATTTTTGGATGATCCGTCTTCAGGAGAAAAGAGAGAAAGGGCGACCAAGCACGCCGGAAACACAACGGCAGGAAACCCGTTGTTTCCTGCCGTTGTGTTTCCGGCGTGCTTGGTCGCCCTTTCTCTCTTTTCTCCTGAAGACGGATCATCCGAAAATTTGAGTTTGTAAGTGTGTCTCTTTCTCTGTGTGTTGCTTTTTTTCGTTTGTGAACTGATATATATATATATATATATATATATATACTTTTTTGATGAAAATACGATCCGAAATGGACAAATACAGTTCAATGTACATAAAGAAACGTAGAGAAATTAAAAACACACACTTACAGTCTTTAATTTTCGGTTGAACCGTCTTCAGGAGAGATAAGAAAGGGAAACCAAGCGCACTGGTACAGAGACGGTTGGAGACCAACAATGTTGCCACATACGCGCCCGGTAACAGAGAATAAGGTAGATAAGAATCAATTTAAGATTAAATTAAAATATGAATATGAAAAATAATAATAAACACAAAAACAAATAAAATAATAAAAACTGAGGGATGAACAGAAGAAATGATACATAAATAAAAATTAAAATTTATGGACTAAGCTTTAATAAAAAATAGAGAATAAGACTTAAAAAAAAAGCATAAAAACTAGATGCACTGACAAGAAACTAATAAAATGAAGCATTATCTCTTAAGATTAAGGCCAGGTGCACTACGCGCATTGAGCAACGAAGTATGGGCTTCTTCGGAGGCTCGGAGAGTGAGATTTTTGCAGTCAGAGGGGATTTGTCGTAAAATCTGTAACCTGTAGCACTCATTAAATGGAAGTCCATGGCTATTGGCATGTATGGCGATGGGAAGATGGGAATGGTTGTTGACTGAAGCTCTGTGATTGTTCATACGGAGACTAAGCTTGGTGGATGCTTGGCCTAAGTAGAACGAATCACACTTCGTACACTCCAAGCGGTACACACAGTTCTTGGAGGTACACGAGCAGTTAATCGGAACAGGATGGTGTGTGTTATGGGAGGAAGCTGTGAAGTGTGGTTGGGGGTTGATAGTCGGACAGGTGAGGCAACCTCGACGTCCGCACAGTTTCGCTCCCGAGGGCAAATGGTTAGCCCTCGTGGAGGTTAGATTCCTGTGGGAGAGAAAATTGCCAAGGTTGGGAGGGCGTCTGTAGGATAGGCGTGGGGGATTAGGAAAGGTACTGGAGGTGGCAGGGGAAGAGGACAAAATAGGGAAAAGTTCTTTAATAATTGCACCCAATTTGTGGATACCTGGGAAGTAGGTCGTGATGAGGTAGGGAGACCCAGAGTTAGAGGAAGAGGAGGCCGATGCAGGATTGTGTGGTATCGTCGCTGGTAGCAGTCTTCTAGTCAGGAAGGGGAGAGGGTAACCTCCATCCGTATCCACCGCATCTGCAATAGATTGCAAGACAAACAGCTCCATCTCAATAACTTGAAAAGAAAATTTGTAGAGCGAGGTTACCCTCTCCCCTTCTAGAAGACTAGAAGACTGCTACCAGCGACGATACCACACAATGCTGCATTGGCCTCCTCTTCCTCTAACTCCGGGTCTCCCTACCTCATCACGACCGGAAACAAATACTGACTCGGAATCAATGGTATGTGTGGTATACACAAGACTCCCCAATACCACACCCAGTCATAAAGTCCGCCTCTATGACATATCTTTGCAGAGTACAAACTCAGTGTCGTGTCCCGTTGCACAGTTTTGGGGCACTCACGTTTCATAACATGAAATTTGTTACTGGTACTAAACTGCAGTATGATGGTGCTACTACTTTAGTTTTTACTCATGAGCAGGCAGTCCAGGAGAAATAATTTTAGAGTCAAGAAATTCAGTTAGACAGTGAACTGCTTCCTCATCACTAATCACTCTCTTTACTGACTTGTGAATTCTTTCCTCGGTATTATATAGCATAAGAACTTGTTTGTTCGTTTTTCCTGCCTGTTCATATTAAGGGCTGAGAATTACTCGTTCACAAAGCCAATTATTCTGAATAGATAGTACACCTTGAACTCTGGGAAACACCTTTTCAATGATGTCAAATACGCAAGATATTCATGTGCTCAAATAAAATTAAAATCAACAACAATATCTACTTGCCACACCTGTGTATTTGTCTGCGAATTTAGGAAAATATAGCTTAAAGCCCCATAAATTCGCTTCTATACTGAATTATCAATATATTTAGAGCTTATATTTTAATTTGGGCATACACAAATCTAGTGTCAAAGTTTCAGCTTGATATGTCTTATGGTGGCTGAGTTTACTTGTGACAAAATTTTGCGGACAAGCAGACAAACCGACAGAAATTTTTCTAAGGGTGGATTCGGTTTCTCCAATGTATGAAACGTAAAGAAAACTTGAAATGAGTCAGTTCTAAGCAAGGTACAGACAAAATCATTATTTTATTTATATAGATATAAATTTATCGTGTAATTTAATTTTTGTTTACATAATAAAATCACGTTATTTTTCAATCTTACATATTCTTAACCAGTATTGATGAAATGAAAATAGAGTAATAAAAAAATGACCATAAAAAGGAAAAGATGAAAGGAAGTAAACATATTTGTTTGAATCAATGCTAAGTAAACCTAGCAACCAGGTAGGAAACAAGTACAAGGGAAATATTGCATGTGCCTGGATTTATAAGAATATTGGAGTTAATCTGATAGAAAATTGAACTTCAAATTATAGATATGTGATGACATTTTGATCTTTTTAAAGCAAAATCGAAGATATATTCTGGTAGATGGTAGTAATGTGACAGCTTTTGTTTCTGGTGTGCTTAATTTAATGTAATGATACACAAAAGGAAGTGAGTTGTGAGCCCAGCCAGGTTATAATATTGAGCCTGAAAATCTAACCATCCTTAATGGCCTCTGTTGCTAAATGCACGGCTATAACTGCACCAGGTTTCGACTGTTATCATAATCAATGCTTATCATAACTAGGGAACGATTACAACTGCATAAACGAAAGCAAGTTAGTCAACTACATAAAAAATCCTATATTATATTGCCTTTATATTTATTATTATAATTACTACATATTTTACTTTAAATAAAAAAAATCTAAAAGAAAATTAAAAGATATTTTCACTAGAGAATACTCGAAAATGTGAATTAACTTTTGGTGAAATTTACATTTTAATGAACTTGCTAGTGCTGTTTTCCAATGAAATCTCCCCTCCCATAAAAATATAATTTCATTATGTTTTCTGGCATTGTAATCAGACATCTGGATTCAAAAGTTTTCTAACATGTATTTTCTTTCTTTAAAAATTTTAAATATAGTTAAATTTTTTGTTGTAGTAGTAACTGAGCTATTATAATGTTTCTTTATATGAAGCAAATAGTTTTAACTACCCTACGAAGGTACTATTGATTACGGTACGTAGTTACGGTGGATATCATTGCAAGAGTAGTGGCTTGTAACAGGAAACTAACCTATTTATGCATAAAAAATCCAAATTGTTTTTTCACGTACTTCAATTAATATACAAAAAATACCTGATGAATAAAAAAATAAATTTAAAAGTACCAAAGAAATATGTATATTCTTCAAAAAATCCAAAGAAGAAGAATATCATAAATCTATTTATCATTCCATTTTTGTCATTGTTTAACAGATCCCCTAGAGGGTGATAACATCAGCCGTTTACCGGCTTTTTGTTAGATCAGTGATTCTAAAGATTCTACATTGGGAGTACTAAATTTTGCCTAGCTCAGTGCATTTTGAGTAGGGATCTTTAACGAGTACCTGTCGGTACCGGCGGTTTAACGTCCTCTCTGATGGACGACGTACTCAGATTTATTTACCTCCTGCGTTTTCTTTATTTGGCTAAATTTTATTTTTTGGCCTAAATAAAAGGCCAGGTGGGTATCGAACCCTGGACCTACCAGTTCAGAGGCGAGTACGTTAATCATTGAGCTAACCTGGTCCCTATTTATTATTTTAAGTTCAAACCACAATTAAAAATTCCGGGGGATACTAAGATTTTTCAACCGTAACGAGCGGAGTTTGTCAGTTGGGTTAACTCTGACGAAGTCGCTTGTTACGGTTGAAAGATTTTAGTCTTATTTTTTTTCATTTCTTACTGTGGTTTATATCACCCTCTAATTAATTAATATAATATTAAGTAGATACATTTGGAAAAGTAATTTTTGTCAATTTAAATTAGGGATAATACACAAAATGAGGGATTGACTATAAACTGAATTACTGTACAAAGTAATTTGTTTTAAATCTTCAACTAAAAAAAAGTAGTACTGCAAAGGATTTACCTTCTAGAAACAAGAATAACAGTTCACATTTACACTAATTTGATTTAGTCTAATGTGCCTGAAAGTATTTAACCGGTTGTAATCAATAGTTAAAGCTGAAGAAAATCTGGGATAGGCATTTTTCAACTTTATTTTACCAACATAACTGTGGTTAATAAACCAGAAATTATGTAATTATTAAGATTACATAGTTCAATAATTCAGTTCAATTCAATAGGCAGAAATATCAATACGATCAATATAAAATTGCAAAAACCTAATTAATGTTACAATTTCGGTACAATGTTGAACATTATTAATTGTATCAATACCCATACGAGTAAAATTTTAAATTACAACCCCTGTATCGAATTCACTATTTATCAATATCTTGGTTAACTTTTCTTAATTTATAATAAATCTTTCATTCCCATTTTTAGGATATCTAAATCATAATGTGCATCAAACATTCAAGTAACAATGCTTAATACCTTATTGTTTATAAACTATAAATAAGTACATAATTAACTGGATACATATCAAAGATATTTTGTTTAATTTTCTATAAAATTATAAGAACTATATCTTTCATAATTCAATTTACTAACTCTTTCTTCATTCATCTTAAATTACTGTAATTGTGTAAAATTAATAAAGTTAGTAAAAATTCTTTAAGTAATTAAGTAAAGTCCTAATTTACAATATATTTCTAATTAAAATGGATCTAATTTTTATGTAAAATATTCCGTGACAAATATATACTTTCATTAAAGTAATTATACTTAATAAATCATCCATTAATAAACATTTTAAGTTTTTGTAACATGATGTTTAATTTACAAAATTTTATTTTAGCAAAAAGATAGAAAATGAGTTGACCAAAAAGAATGATCATTATATTTCAGCCCGCCATATTGGTTGAAAGTAATTATTTTCATATGACATTAATATTAAACTTTTATGTAGTTATTATACCGCAGAAATAAGTTGAGATGAAAATTTTACTCACTATTTGAAGTTGTCATTGTATGAAACATCAAGTTGAATGAATAAACATTTAAATTATTAAAACTTTATTTAAAGCCACTTCGAACGCATAACATTCATTTCTAGAACAATGGCCACAGTTTTGTTTTAATAAAAGCTTTCATAAAATAAAAATTATTTTCATTTAATAATTATATATTAATTGTAATAATTTTATAATAATTTTTATGCTAATATTACTTATTCATAATTTTATTATATTATATTATTAATAATTGTAATATTAATGTTAAGCAAATTAAATGTAGTTACTTCTTTTAAAAAAATCTGGTTGGTCTATGTTCGACTGTACTATAATTAAATGTATTACCAAAATCAGCAATAACAAATTTAACTGAATGATTTTTTTTCAAATACTGCAGCATCATTTTATAATATTATTACAATAGTAAATAGTTATAGCTATACAAAAAGAGGTTAACGATGGCTATGATGTTATGTTATTCAGAATGATTATTCTTTCTCTGGCAACTATAAAGCTTTATCTTTAATACAGTTAATGATGGTTATAGATATAACACAAACAAATTATACTTGTCTGCAATTTTTCCTTGCAATGGTTCATTTTGCAAGTATACTTCTATAATTTAAAATATTTACACAATACTTACGTACTTATACTTGATTCAGCTTTACAATAATAATAGTCCAAAAAAAAATAATAATATATTACTCCTGAGGGAACAAGGAGGTCAGAACCTCATGTATATGCAATAATTTTGTTACCTATCGACATGTAGACATCATAAAAGCATCTCAAAAATGTTTCAAAGGACATAAATACGTGTAAATCAATGAAACTTTCGAAAATACATTTGTTAACGATCAATATATTTTACATAGTAAAGTATAAATGTACAATTAAAAAAGTAAAATCAATTTAATTTGTGATAAATAAATATAATCTGACATAAGTTACATCAATCGTACAAAACACCATTTATCAAAAAATAACACCCTCTCAGGTACTAAATTTCTCTTGAATGATAAATTCAAAATTATTATAATTGATTATACAATCATAAATTCTGAACAGTAGCAAATGTGTAGCACTTATTCGTTGATTAGTATTGTAGCTTTTATGAATATACAATACCATTCTCAATAACTTCTCCTTCAATTCTCTATCACAAATTTGATTGATAATTTTATAATATGTATTATAACAATATGTAATGATATTGTAAAAATATTATTACTTATGTGTTTAGTATTTATAATATTTAATATTATGTACATAACTGTTATCTATATACAGGGAAAATAAATTACCATATTAAGAGCTAAAAGATGAACGTCAACAATTCAAACAATAAAAAGTTAAAGGAATACTCCTGCCTTACCCAGACAATACACTCGCCTCATCCATTATACAAAAATATCATGACCATTTTAGTTGTATTTTTCAAGAGTTATTTCGATATGAAATATTAACTCCATATTGAACTGAACTGCACTTCCCAGATAAAGCATGATAGATAACAAGAAGATAAAAAATTGTATCTCAATATCATTCTTATTCTGAGGGTTCAGTTAAAATTAGAGCCACATTTATTATTGTTTCCACAGGTTAGATAACCATTACTCCAACTTATTTCAAAGGATTATTAGAGAACTATTATAACTAATTTTTAGATACTACCTTAGATTCCCGAAAACAATATTTTCACCATAATTAGCTAAAATGATATTAGGTAAACTTAAATCAATTAACTAAACATAAGTTGAAATTAAATCAATTAAGCTTTTGCCATGAGTTGTCCAATCCTAAATATAAGTAGTGTAAATTTAAGTAAATGTGATAATTTTTTTAACTCAAGGTATATTTCAAGGTATATATTTTTTATATTTATATTTATTGTTATTAACTATTGTTTTAACACCAACCAAATTTTTTTTTCATTAATCAACTTAACTTGTTAATAATAAACTTGATCAACTTCAAGCCAACATTTTCTCTCTGATTAGAAAGTAATCATAGTTATTGACAAAATAAAAGTAAGCCAATATCATTTTAGAAGTCTAGAAATTACATTAATATGAGTACTGAAGCTCACCGAAGAATTGTAAACGCCTCCTAAATCTATGGAAGAAACCCTGTTTAGATGATAGTTTTCAACTCAATAAGAATATTGTAAATACTTAGAAATACAAAGAGACTGACTATGCTACAGATGTAAATGTTTAATGTTAACAGGTTTACAATATAGCAATTATGACATAATTAAGGATTATTTTGGCAGTTTAGAATAATCTTTTACTATTTTACTCTACAATATAAATTCAAATTATCAGTGGGCCTTACTATTGAAATATGTATCAGTATATTCAACACATTCTTTGAGAATATAAATAAAGAAGCGTCAAGGACATTCCAAAATCATGATAATGAATTCTGCAGTTGTCAATTAACAAACTTACTTCAGAATCATTTCGGCAATATACTAAACTCTAAACAGGATTACCGAGGGAATATTTATTAAAAAAAGGCTGACATAACATAGTAATTTTGAATTTTGTGATTATGAACTGTGATTTTATTCTATTTACGTTGATTAATTGAACTTTCCAAACAACTTATGCTTTCAAATATAAGTATTTTCAAGATTGTTTGAAAAAGAGATTCATTTTAATAACACATTCTTTAGATTTCATCACACAAGCTAATGTTATGTAGGAAAAGCCCAAAACTTTGAATGTTTACGAATCTATGATAAATGTAAAACTAAAAGCAACCATTCAACATTTATGCATACTCCAAGAAGAAGTTTTTATACTCTGCCCTCATACACTCAAATACAAAAATATCGTATATACCATTATCGTGTAACTATTTGTTACATATTTATTGTATTTACAATAGACCAGCGGTTCCCAACCTTTCAAATATAGCGACCCATTTTAGAACAAGCAATCAGGAAGCGACCCCAATCGTTAAAATATCTTTTATACATTTATTTTTTCTATAAGAATCTGGCATATATTGCAATTTATTAGTGAAGTAACTGTATATTCCTTAAATATATGATTAATATAGAATTTATTCATTAATTTTAAAGCTCCTACAAAACATTAATTAATTGTAAATCAATTTCAAAGAATTCAAACAAACAAATTTCATACCGTTATGTAACTTTACTAAAGTATGTTTATGAACTGACCTTAATCAGACAGCTGGCATTGTAGCTTTTTAGCTAGCAATTCTATCCTGGGCTCCGTTGTCGATATGGCACACCTCAAGTCGTGTTCCACATCTAATTTATTTCGGTACTTGTTTTTAAGGATGAGTAGTTGGAAGAAGGCTGTTTCTACAACTTTTTCAAATGGGTAATGTCTTACGGTGGCTACACTGTACATCATTTTTGATGGGTGTGCATACCGCTAGTTGATGTAGGTTCCCATTGATTAATTCAAAACTTTCAGGGTGTTTAAATAATGGAAAACAAAACTGATACTAATGATGAAGGGAAAACTGAGCATCGTGATAAATAAACCAAACCTAAAAGGTATTTTAACACTCAGCTTAAATTTTTGACGTTTTCTCCTTATTTCAATAGAGTGTGAACGTTTGAAGTTGGTGTAATTTGACTTCAGTCATTACTCAATAGAGACAGAGGAAACTAGAGATATACCGAGGGTTGCGATAACTTTGAAATTTCAGACCTTTCCATGGAAAGAAGTCTACGGCTTCTAATTCTCTTAGTTTGTCTACTTGTAAGACTGCTATTTTTGTAATAATGCTGTTTTTTTTTCTTTTATGAGATTGGAGACCTCTGATGTTGATTCCTCAAAAAAGCATGCGTCACTAATAACTGGACTAGTCTACAGGTTTTTTTTCGTGGACACTCAAAATATTTTAGAAATCGGCAAACAATATGTTTGTCGAAAATGTATTAAAATATTAGTAGATCAAATTAAGAAAACATGTGATATGGATACAAACATAAAATTTGACATTTTGCTTTCAACATTTTGTCGGTCTGCAGTTTAATGAGATATTTTTTTCGATCTATTGTCTACATTGGTTGTTTAACATCAAAAGGGTGCATAATATTTCTAGCACAACTAGATCATGCTTGTATATTTTTGCATAACTTTTTAAGAAGTGTTTTTTTTTATGTCCAAACCACATAAGAAAAGAGACAGAAGACTAAGGTCTTTCAAGTGAAACGAAACATGTCTCGGACGTTATGTTCAGTGACTTAATGAACTGTTACATTTAGTTTCATAGTGTGAATTTATATAATTGTCTTAATTTTATTTTATAATGTTGTTTACGTTATTAATGTTATTTTATTTTTAATGTTATTCTGTTTTTACCGTGTTTTATATAATATTCACGTTCGGGTCAAAATCAATTGGCGACCCCATGGCATTGGAGTCACGACCCCGTTTGGGGTCGCGACCCACAGGTTGGGAACCACTGCAATAGACTGAGGTAGGTCCAGCGGGATACACACGTCATAAAACTAATGTTACGTAACTGTACAATGGATCTGTAATGTTTAGTATGTTACATTAATTTACTTAGAAGTCATACAAAAAACCGAAAGTTATCTACACTCAGTCTGCTGTAAAGAAATCGATTAACAGAAATAAGGTAAAATCAACTTAAACAATTGATTTATTTTACTATGACTAAAAAAATTTCCAAATTATATATAAAGTTTAATTGAAGTGTTTGTTTAGAACAATTGGTTAAATAATGTTTCTATTACATTACTAGTGATTCAATCATGAAAAGAAGAAGGTAATGTTAGCAGCAATATAAATGCTGTGATTAGGATGTCTTATCAGACAAGTCACCTTAAGTAAGTTACGGCATTGACATTTATTATTAAACAAATAATTAATTAAAATGAAAGTATTAAGCAATGAATCTGATGTGTTATCAAATAGATGTGAAAGATCATGTCATTAATGAATAGTTAATCATGCATGTCAATATGTTTTTGGTGTTATTTGAAGGAACTTATAACAACTTAATAAACAACTAATACAGTTTATATAAAATGATTGTATTTCATTTTTCATGAAATACTAAATAAACAGAAAGAAATGTATGCTTCTATCAGAGAGTAATACAAAAAAAAAAAAGATTTTTGATAAATTAACTGAAAACACTTTAAATATTTTATTTGTTTTTATATTCTTTTAGATTAAGGTAAACAAATCCGAGAAGTAACTATAAATGGAGCATCGTAATAGTTGTTCTTATTTGTGGGATATTGTCCCTTATGATTGATAAGTCAAAAAATCTGGAGTGGCCTACACTCTACTTTACTATAAGTAACTTAATGTCAAATTTCTTGAGTACACAAAACATAACGTCTCATTTAAGCATAACATAAATATCTAAATGGGATATAATTATTAGCATTGCATTCGTGAGTAGTACAGATAGTGAAGGAAGGACATATCAATTTATAAGCTTACTAGCAAACGTACCCGTCTTTGACGGAATCAAAAATTCTATTATACTTGGTATTCCAAAATATCAATTATAGTATTATACTAATACTACAATTAGAAGTTATAGAATAGTAGAAAATACCATTATTAGTACAGTGCTAAAAAAAAGCCTCTGTATACAAAGATTAGATTTTAAGTTAGACATACACAAATCTACAATCAATGTTTCAGCTTTATATGTCTTATGGTAGCAATATTTTGTGGACAAACCGACAGACAGAAATTATTCTAAGGGTACATGTGGCTACTCTGAAGTATGAAACGTAAAGAAAACTTGAAATGAGTTAGTTCTAATTAACGTGCTCCCAGTCAAAAGCTAGCACGCAAGCCACTGGGCTACTCTGGTTCCATACCTTACTTTATTACCAGTGTTTATATTACGCAAATATTAAATTAAAAAAAAATATTTTTGTTGTGTTTATTTATAATACATTTGCACTACTGTCATCGGCGAGCAAGCAAGCTACTGGCAACCCTGGCTAGATCCCTTTACTTTATTACCATCTTTTATATTATCCACATTTTAAATTCAAAAAAATATTTGTTTGTTACATTTATTTATAATACATTTGCACTACTGTCATCGGCGATCACGCAAGCCACTGGGCTACTCTGGTCCCATACCTTACATTATTACCAGTGTATTTATTAAGCAAATATTAAATTAAAAAAAAGTTGACAGTTATATATAATACATAGCAAACGTACCCGTCTTTGACGGAATCAGAAGTTCCTGTTTTGGTTTATTGCCGTGTGCCTATTGCCTTTCGGCTATACCACGGAGGAATCAGAAGTTCCGTCATTTTTGGTATTTCAAAATGTCATTAGAAATTATAGAATAGTAGAAAATACCATTATTACTACAGTGTTAAACAAATGCCTCCAGCTTATACACTACATTAGCTGTCTGTCCTTCAGGTTCATGGTAGAAGAAAGAGTTGAAACCTCTGACCGTTGAGCATGTAAACTACATTTGACCATGTGAGAAAAACTTGGTTTTGCTACCTTGTATTCCTGCGTTAGATGAAGTCTCCCTTTGCGACTTAGTTAACGTCATTGCGAAATAGACTCTGACCCGACTTTGCAATCATTTCAACGTAAACAGATAGTGGCTCGGAATCAATGGTATGTGAAGTATACACACAGACTCCCCAATACCACATCCAGTCATTATGTCCGCCTCTATGGCATATCTGTGTAGAGCACGAACTCAGAGTCGTGTCCCGTTGCACAGTTTTGGGGCACTCATGTTTCGTACCATGAAATTTGTTACTGCTACTAAATTGTAGCATGATTGGTGCTCTACTTAAGTTTTTACTCATGAGCAGGCAGTCCAGGAGAAATAAATTCAGAGTCAAGAAATTCAATTAGATAATGAACTGCTTCTTCGTCACTAATCCAATCTCTTTACTGACTTGTAAGTTCTTTCCTCGGCTTCATATAGCGTAAGAACTTGTTTGTTGATTTTTCCTCCCTGTTCATATTAAGAGTTGAGAATTGCTCGTTTACAAAACATTTATTCTCAATAGATAGTACATCCTTAACTCTGTGAAACACCATTTCAATGATGTCAAATACGCAATATATTCATATGCTCAATTGAAATTAAAATCAACTAACAATACCTACTTGCCACACCTGTGTAATTTCAAAACAAACTTGTCTGTGAAGTTAGGAAAATACAGCTAAAAGCCCCATAACTTCGCTTCTGTACTGAATTAATAATCTATTTAGAGCCCATATTTTAAGTTAGGCACACACAAATCCAGTGTCAATGTTTCAGCTCGCTATGTCTTATGGTCGCTGAGTTTACTTGTGACAAACATTTTTGCGTTAAACGTCCATAACTCCACTTCTACGTTGAATTTCCAATCAATTCATAGCCTATATTTTAAGTTAGACCTACACAAATCTACTGTAAAAGTTTCAGCTTTATATGTCTTATGGTAGCTGAGTTTACCTGTGACAAAGTTTTGCGGACAAACCGACAAACCGACAGAAATTTTTCTAAGGGTGGATTCGGTTTCTCCAATGTATGAAACGTAAAGAAAACTTGAAATGAGTCAGTTCTAAGCAATGTACAGACAAAATCATTATTTTATTTATAAAGATTTTTGTACATCAAAAATTATTTATTATTTGTAAATGATTTCATTAGTATAACTACAGCAGTAAGAACATTTTTGAAAAACCAATGTGAACATTTCTTGAAACGACATATTATCCTACAAGAGAACATAGCTAATGTTCAAATAGCCATTTCAAACGATTTCTTACATCGTTTACTTGACATCCTTCTACATTGAATATTAAAGTAAAATTTTCAAATTTAAAACAGTAAAATACCCTTTTATTCTCTGAAAAACATCATAAACAGTGAAGAAAAAAATGTTGTTTTAAGATGATTTATAGTTAAAGATGTACGATAATTACATTTATTAATCTCTAAACGAAAGATTTCAATTTTGAATTATCTTTTACATTTTTGGTTTTTTATAGAATTATTATACTGTGAATTTTATGTCTTCTAAGTATTTAAAAAGATCATTTTCCTTCCCCTTTAGCAAATAACATATATACAAATTTTTTCTGAGTGAGTGTTATCATTTTCCTGCACAATATTATTCCTCTTACATACATCTCATATACGTCAATAAACAATTTAAACTGTTCCTTTATAAAATCAATTTTATCTCAGTGAATTCGCTCAAAAAATTTCTAAGTCAATGTAAACAAAGAAAAAAAACTGGAGTGGCCTACACTCTACTTTACTATAAGTAACTCAACGTCAATTTTCTTGAGTATATAAAACATAACGTATCATTTAAGCATAACATAAATATCTAAATGGGATATAATTATTAGCATTGCATTCGTGAGGTAGTACAGATAGTGATTGAAGGACATATCAATTTATAAGCTTATTTTTGTACATCACAAATAATTTATGATTTGCAAATAATTTCATTTGTATAACTACAGCAATAATAACATTTTTGAAAAACCAATGTGAACATTTCTTGAAATATTATCCTACAAGAGAACATGGCTATTGTTCAAATAGCCAGTAGATTTCTTACATGGTTTACTTGACATCCTTCTACATTGAATATTAATGTAAAAATTTCAAATTTGAAACAGTAAAATACCCTTTTTTTCTCAGAAAAACATCTTAAAAAGCGAAGAAAATGTTGTTTTAAGGTGATTTGTTAATTAAAGATGTACGATAATTACAGTTATTAATCTCTAAACGAAAGATTTATATTATGAATTATCTTTTACATTTTTGGTTTTTAACAGAATTATTATACTGTGAATTTTATGGCTTCTTAGTATTTAATAAGATCATTTTCCTTCCCCTTTGTCAAATAACATATATACGATTTTTTTTTTAATGAGTGTTATCATTTACCTGCATAATATTATTCCTCTTACATCTCTTATAAATCAATAATATATTTTCATTTTTCCATTAGAAACATCAATTTTATCTCAGTGGATTCGCTCAAAAAATTTCTAAGTCAATGTAAACAATGTAAAAAAATACAAAAAATTCGACAAGTATAGCAGGTGATCTCTTAGTCTAGGATAAACAAAGAGTTTTTATATCGTTATTGCTCTTTCTCGTAATTGAAACTGAATGATTTTTTTTTATGAATTGCTAATTTTTTGTTCAATTTTTGGTCTAATTTTCATTGTTTTTTAACGAGCCGTTTAGCGTCAAAAAACATTTTCTGACAACACAAATCGTACTTTAACGCCCCTTTAGCGAATGTAATTTTAGAAAAAAATATCTCAACTCATTTTCCATATAATGTTCTATTTATAGGCATAGTTTCATTCTTGTCCGTCAAACAGTATGGCTTGTATCGCTCTCACAAGGTTTGAGATTGAATTATAAGTCAAAATTATTACATTTTATTGAAAAAAAAATATGTCCTGTTGTTTTAAAATTCTGAATATATTTTTCGTTTGTTGCATTTGAAACCTCAAAGATAATGTCAAAATTTCAAAATTGTAGGGTTATCAGTTTAGGAGAAATAAATGTTTTAAAAAAAACGGTTTTTGGCAAAAAAAGTGACTTTCCCATCATGCATAATTGTTCCCAAACAATAGGGATCTTCTTCTTCATGAGGCCCATTTTTGTGTAAAATATCAACTTGATCCATCAAAGATTCTGGACCGTAGCGTGGTAACAATCAATGCTAACACACGCACCCACCCACCCACGCACCCACCCACCCACACACACACAGACATCATCGTAAAAACGTCATAAAACGACTTCTGGGACCTCAAAACATGTAATTCCGTCAAAATCTCGAGATCGAATTTTTTCACGATCACTATACTTTACTTATAGTAAAGTAACAAGTATAGCAGGTGATCTCTTAGTATAAGATAAACAAACAGTTTTTATAGCGTTATTGCTCTTTTCCGTAATTGAAACTTCATGATTTTTTTTTATGAATTGCTAATTTTTTGTTCCATTTGTGGTCAAATTTTCGTTATATTTTAATGAGCCGTTTAGCGTCAAAAAAACATTTTCTGAAAACAGAAATCGTACTATAACGCCCCATTAGCGAATGTAATTTTGAAAAAAAATATCTCAACTCATTCTACACATAATGTTCTATTTATAGACATAGTTTCATTCTTGTCCGTCAAACAATATGGCTTGTATCGCTCTCACAAGGTTTGAGATTGAATTATAAGTCAAAATTTATACATTTTATTGAAAAAAAAATATTTCCTGTTGTTTTAAAATTCTGAAAATATTTTTCGTTTGTTCCATTTGAAACCTCAAAGATAATGTCAACATTTCAAAATTCTAGGGTTATCAGTTTAGGAGAAATAAATGTTTTAAAAAAAACGGTTTTTGGCAAAAAAGTGACTTTCCCATAATGCATAATTCTTCCCAAATAATAGGGATCTTTGTCTTTAGGGGGCCATTTTTGTGTAAAATATCAACTTGATTCATCAAAGATTCTGGACCGTAGCGTGGTAACAAGCAATGCTAACACACTCACCCACCCACCCACCCACGCACGCACCCACCCACCCACCCACCCACACACACACAGACTTCATCGTAAAAACTTCATAAAACGACTTCTGGGACCTCAAAACATGTAATTTAGTCAAAATCTCGAGATCGAATTTTTTCACGATCACTATACTTTACTTATAGTAAAGTAAAAAGTGAGAATTGACTTTCCATAATCTATATGAACTGCTTATACTCTATAATTAACTTTACTATTCAAAAGAAGATAGAACAGACTAAGACTTGGGTTGTTGCTCTGATAATGAATGGGACACCAGAGAGTGACACTTAAGACAGTTGTTCTGAAGATAGACAACTATCCAAGATAATTGACAATAATACTTAAGACAGTTACACCTGAAGATGACAGGACAAGAGGTAGTAACACTTAAAACAGTGGTCAGGATAGGCCAATAGTTTGCTTGCTTTATTCTGGACTGGTAGATCCGGAAGTTAAAAAATCTTATTATGTCGTCCTACGGAGAGGACCATAAACCTTCGGCCCCAAGCCTGTTCGATGGCACGTGCTAGTTAGAAATCCCTACTCTATTTACACTATAGTCAGGTAAAATTTAGGACATCCAATATAAGATGTTCATTATAAGGCATCACAAATGGTCAATCATTGGCCTATCTGTGTTCTCTCAGGACAGTCACTCTAACCTAACACAGCAAAGTTGCTTTTGAACATGTAGAGGATACAAGGCAGTAACTCTCAGGACAGGTGGTCTTGGAAACGGATATCACGTAAGTCAGTAATACTTAAGATAGTTGTTTTCAAAATGGACAAAATACAAGACAGTAACACTTAGGACACATCCTCTTGAAGATGTACAAGATACGAAATAGTAATCCTGAACAGTTAGCCATAAAGATTGACACGATGCAAAACAGCAACTTTGCCAGTTGCTCTTTAAAATAGGATCTGAAACAGTAAACTATTTCCTTTTTAATTGATAACAACTTTTGTCAGGGTTAGCAACATAACGGGATAGATATAAGCAGGAGACATACAATGGAAACATTTTTTTGGCTTAACTGTAACTTAATACTATTTTTTCCCTATCTCAAAATATACATAAATTAAAATATACGTAGTATGTAAACAATTAAAGATTGAAGAGAGAGAGACAGACAGAGAGAGAGAGAGTGAGAGAGAGAGAGAGTAAGATACTAGTCATACATTTTTTAAATAAGATTGAAAATATATTTCTAATTAAAGAATAAACCTATAACAGCTAGTGTTAGTTGTAAACTAAAACAAATTATTAAATGACTAATATTTATAAATATAATATAAATGTAATTTATAAATATATAATATAAGGTAAATATATATTATATTTGATAATTTGAATTAGACTACGTAATTCTCAAGATAGGTAGGACAAGACTTAGAAAATCAAAGTATAATAGGAAATAATCTGGAGTGGCCTACACTCTACTATAACAACATATCCACCTGGTTAACGTTAACAATATAATGATTTTTGTCTTCTCAAAAGTATTCACATTCAATCAAAAGTCAAAAATTATTCACACACATTACTAATATTTTTCTGATTTCTCACTGTGTTTTATACGTTCAGTTTTGTTTTACGTGTTTATTGTGAAATAATTCTCATTATGAGAATAATTCTCATTATGAGAATAATTCTCATTATTGTCCTGATGATGAATCTGGTACATTCGAAACATGTCGACTAGCAATATTGGTGATAACCTTTATAGTTTTAATGAAGAGATGAGGAAGGAATTCCGGAAACTGGAGAAATTGTGTAAGAAACAGATACAAGCCAAATATGGGGCATTATTTAACAATATATGTTTAAATGAAGGACTGTCTTTCAATCAACTTTGTATTGGCCTATACTTGAAGTTCAAGGGCTGTTCGAATTATTGTTTTATATTGTGGTCCCTTTTCCTACAATAAAATAATAACCAGAGCAGATATACTACTTAATTAGGAATAACACTAACGCATTCCACCTTGCATAAGTTGAACGGCCGGTCAGGCAGAACAACTTGCAGAACTAGTTTAAAAAAATTGACTCAGAAACATATTTTATCTCTTCTTGTTTACAAGGTTTAACTAATGAACGTTTTTAGGGAAAGCATTGTATTAAAATTTTAGGTCAGTAATTTTCTAATAGTATCCATTGAGAAATAAGGACGTAAAATATAAATTTTACATGAAGTTGGTGGGAAAAAAACAGGAGGCCTTCCCACGCATCATGAGCGAGGTTATTACCTCCTCACAATAACCTGTTGCATACTTTATTTGACAGTCGTGTAGGAACATTCTCTTTCTGACTGGTGTACCCTTTCTAACCATGTTTCCTTTCAAAAGAAATCAGAACGCAATTGAGTAGTTTCTCTGAATAGCAAAATTAAGTATTATTTCTACCGCTTGATTTTGACAAAAGTGAAAAAATTGATTGTAAGGTTTTTGTAGTTAAGTGAAATCTGTAAATTAATCGAATTTTTTTTTCTTTTGTGTTAAACTTATTTTCGTCAATTTATGTGAAATGTGCTAGGTGTAGAAATATGCTAATGTTTACGTGGAATGTATGAAGAAGAACTGCGAACTGCGGCAGCCCGAGGAAATGTTGATGAAGTGAATACACTTCTGAAACAAGGAGCCAAGTCAACTCCTGATACTGTAAGTTCTTTCTTTTAGTTCATTGTGACAAGTGTTTACAAAATTTTATATAATAAAACTCAATCCTTATCAATGTTATTAGAGTGGAAGGACCCCACTGCACCTAGCTTCGGCAGGAGGCCACATTGATGTGGTTCAAGTTTTCGTTAATCCAAAAAGTGTTAATATCGTTGACGCTGTAAGTTTAGCTTCTCTGTTTTTCGTTCCATTTCTTTTAAATATTTATAATTTAGTTCATATTACTCTTGATTGTAGGTTGGACGAACCCCGATCCAATTAGCTGCTGCTTGTGGGCATTTGGATATTATTAAACTTCTTTTGAAAAATGGGGCAGATGTCAACGCGAGAGATACATTGGTATGTTTGAAATGTAAATTCAGTACCTTATTAACTTATAAAAAAATTACTTATTTTGTGATCTCCAATTAGGGAGTTTGTTATTGTAGTTCAATTAGTAGCTTAATTATGGCTTTTTCAGTTGCAAAGAGAAACATAGGTATATTTTGAATAGTCTTTATGGCATTATGTGCTTAAAAATAAGAAATGCTATTTTAAAACAAACGAATTAACTATTTAATTAATTATTACTTGAAGGTCGTTAAGAGTAATATACTACAATTAATAGCATTATTAAGATTACTTTAATAATATATAGTTTTTTCTATCAATATAGTTGTAAGTGCTATTATTGTTGTTGTTGTATGGTTGATTTAAATTAAAAATTGAGACTTTAATTGTTGTTTCTGAATAGTTTAAAATACACATTAGTTATTTAAAAATCTACGATACCTAGTACATATACTTATTTGTATTGATTTATTCCTCGTGAAATGAGGTTTGTCAGTAGTGGTAGAATTGCTTTTCCCTGTATATAAGACTGTATGTCTTTCTGTGTTGTATGTATTTCCAAATAACTAAACCTAATTTGGGAAAGAGAGGTGTCATTTCACAAATTTCTCCAGACAGATTTTGATGTTAAAAAAAATACTAAAAAGGAAGTTAAATTTTTAATAGAAAGTAAAGTTTTGATAGAAGAATAAGTAACTATTTGTTCACATTTTGACATTTCCTACAAGTTTTGACAGCTTATTTATGACAGATAGTTTATTCTGTACGAAGAAGTTTGAAAGAGTACTTCTCTTGTGTATTCATTTTCGAATATATATTTCCTTTATCATATATTACATTTATTAAGCCATTATCCTTTTTATATTGATAGGTACATCCTCTTTATTTTTGTTTTTTGTTTTAGATGTGGTAATATAAAAATATGTTATCCATTTCATTGGAGCAATTCGAAACCGTATACCATCAAATTAAAGTTTCAGCTCTTTTAATGAATTTTTTTTATAATGATACTTGAAGTTCAAGGGCTTTCGAATTATTATTTTGTGGTCTCTTTTCCTGTAATGACATAACAACCGAAGCAGATATTACTTAGTTGGGAATAATATTAACGCTTTCCACTTTACATAAGTTGAACACTCTCCTCTTTGTGATTTGTTTTTTTCAAGATGAAAATTCTTTCTTTTTATTTATGGCCCTAAATGTGAGGAATATAACAATTTAGTATTTCATATTTTAGAATGGAATCTCGAAAAGATAATGAAATTTAAATCTTATTTGTAATTCAAACAAATTCAAATATTAATTCTGTAATTTTATATTAACATTAAATTTGTAAATTACATTGGTAAATAAAATTTGATATTTTCCTTTTTTTTATTGATTTTATTAGTTTTTTTTACTCAGAAAAAAAGTATTACACTCTTCATGAGAAAAATTCTAAAATACTTAATCCATGAATATCGCTCCTGAAGTAAAGAAAGGAATATCTTATACTGAAGTAGAGATCATGTAAATGATTATATTTTTATAACCTCACGGTTTATGAAAACGTTGAAGTAATATGAATATAAAGGTTGGGTGTTCCAAACCATTCGATGCCTCTATTTTGTCATCCAGTAAGTGTTTGGTCTAGAATTATTCATACATTCCCTTCTGATGGAAACCTGCTGATAAATTAATAAATTAAAAGTTTATAAACAAAAATATGGGCATAGCTGACGTGCATTGCTAGCATAGTGATTTATTATCTTTTTATTATATAGTATGTATGCAATTTTGATTTCAACCTATTTTATAGTCATTCTTTGATCAAGTTGTATATCTGGTTCTACAACCAGATGTATACCTATTGCAAATTAGGCAGTTGTTTTATTCTAATATCTGCTCGTGATAGTTTATTTGAAAACTGTGCTTAGGTTAGGTTGTAATGGTAGCCCCACAAGGGACATGGGCTGAACATAGGTCGAACATTGACCATTTATGACAAAAATATTCAAATACATTACGAGTCAGAAATTTTGCCTAACTTAGGTATATTTAGAGTAGAGATTTTTAATAAGTACCTGACATTATATAGGCTCGGGGCCGATAGCTTAACGTCCTTTAGAGGGGTGACGTGCTCAGATTTATTCACCTCTCATATAAGTAAATCAAGAGTCAGAGTGGGCTTTGAACCCCGCATCTACGTGTCCAGAGGTGAGCACGTTGCCACTGGCTGTCCTGGACCATTATAAGTAACTACCTCCTAATTTTCCCTAAAACTGTGGTTTCTAAAGTACATGTCTATAAAGATTTTAACTTTTTTGTTACCACAAGATCGAAAATTTGGTCATAACTATTATGTTCATAATTTTACAAGCATATAAATATATGAAGCCTCTGTCCGCAATTAGATATCCGCTAATAAATATTAGAGCCTGAGTATATAGATCCAACTTCTTTATATTCTTTACATCTATGTGAAAAATAGTTTCTGTCTCCTAAGTAAAAACTTGACATGTCTTCTGTATCAAGTTTTGAATCTCGAATATCTATCCATCTCGAAGCGTGCTGTCACTATACCACACCTGACCCGTTCACTAAACCATTAATGTCTCATTATTTTCAATGCACTTATTTAATGTATGTTTCAATATATGCATTCATTTTAAAGTTGAAACTTTGTCGTTAATCCATTTCATTTTTCAACTTCTCTTTTCACAAAGTGAAATTGAATCTATCTATATTTTGGAAATAGATTTGTACTTTGTTATCTTTAATATGTTTAGGGAGTAATTTTAACATGAATATTTGTTTGTTAGCACGGTAACACTGCTCTTCACGAGGCCAGCTGGCAAGGCTTCAGTCAAACAGTTTCAGTGCTGTCCAAATCTGGTTCTAAGTTGGACGTGACCAATAGTGCTGGCTTCGCAGCCATCCACCTCTGCTGTCAGAATGGTCACAACCAAAGCTGTCGAGAATTACTTCTCGCTGGCGCTAATCCTGACATCCAAAATAATGCAAGTTCTTTTTCACTAATTCAGAATATTTGCTTTTATTATGCACTTTAAAGATAAGTTTGTAAACTTCAGTTGATGAGATTGTTTGATAAGGACCACATTAAAGCAAAATCACTATTTAAAAAAAACTGCGTCCTGTACAACTTAAAATAATTAAATTAAAAATATTCAGTTTACATTTTCAGTGGTGAACATGACAATTTTTTTTTTAAATAGTAATCGTGCCTGTCTCATTATTCCACTCTTCCAATAAAAAATTTTAATGTGACGATAACACTGAAAGTATATATGCACCACTGTGATTGACAGTGGCTTTTATTACTGTAGTTCTTGAAGCGAATAATTGAAGGACCTTGGAGTAAGAACGTGTTGTCTATTGTTCTCGTCGAACATGGACGCGGATAGCATAGCGATTATGCAGAAAAGGACGATGAAGATGTGATTGCGCACTATAGATAATTGTTATCATGAGTACAAATACACAAATAAAAAACCAACAGTTACAGCCTTGAATTTTCGGTTTCAACCGTCAACAATAGATTAAATACAGCGAGACCAATAGCACCGATACATGCAACCGTTGGGTTTCTATCGCTTGTGTATTTGAGTGCTTAGTCTACCTCTATTTTTTCTCCTGATGCTGGTTGAAACTAAAAATTGTAATTGTACTTGCTAATAATTCTAATTTGTGTATATGTAATAATGTTGAACTATTGGTGTTCATTTTGCATCGTTTTTTCAATGTTCAAAGTCCTTATTTATCAGGAATGGTCTGTTCTCCAGGTTCAAATTAAACATTCAAAGGTGGTTCTGTTTTAATGAAAACCTTTTTCATTGCCCAACAGTACAAGAGAAAATATAAGAAATTATATAACACTTCGCATTTATACATATATCAAAAGATTATTTACTTTTTTCTTAAGGTGAAAACAAATTCATTCCAACCAATAAACAAATAGTTTAGGATAAAATATTTTTTTTTAATTTCGTTAGGTCCAAAGTTTGTTAGAAATATTTAAAGATTTTTTCTAAATACAATGACGTTAAGTGATTTGCCATTTATAAGAAAAAAAAATTGTTTTCAAACCTGAAAGAGATTTGAAAAGATTTCAAAAACACATGTATGCAATAAAGTTTAAACATTGTGAAAAAAGTTCAAACCGTTTCTCAAAAGATCGATTGTATCATCATTCATACTCTATAAGAAAGATTAAGATTAATGCTAGCGCATTAGAATCACCTATTATTAATGAAGACCATAGTTTTAGTTTTAATGATATAAGAAAATGTAATTAAAGAACAAGAGGAGCAATGAAGAAGAACGTTACAAATAATATGTATTGAAGGATGATTAATCATGCATTATCTGTAGAAGTGGCATTATTAATTGAAATAGTATTTTTTCAAGTGAATTGAATTTTGGTTATATATATATCTTTTAGGATATTTATATTGTTTTGTAAAAAATAGTTTATTAGTTCGTGTCATTATTTAGGTTACGCTCTTGTTAAAGTTGACAGTTTTGCAAAATTCTCTAATTAAACAAAATTATACATTTTAAATTTATAACGAATCGTTCATTACTTTACAATTTTAGAATTTCATACTTCTATAAGTTATCTTGCTTTTTAGTCCACTATTTTTGCATGGGTTTTTTTTTGTGCTTCTGTTTCTGTTCCCTAAGAAAGACTCTTCTCAGTTTAAAGTCTGGATGGCTGTTGTTGCGTTGTGTAGGCCATTCAAATAGAATCGTAAGTCTGATCACTTGGCCTATCTCAATTATTGTTGAGACATGTTTGAGCTCTAGCATCAGTGATCTAGTTCTTATCTGTCCCGACATTGGCTAAAAGAGAACTTTTTATGCCTGTCATCAGATTTAAAAATAAATGCACCGAGCATTCCATGATCAAGGAAATGGGTTAAGAACTTGTAAGTCACATACCCCTTGAAATTCATATTACTGTCTTCAATCCACATGTAAAAGTGGTCCTTTTTTTTGTAATTTTATTATTTTATATTTTATGTAGTTTCTGTTTCTGTATTTTGTGTCCTGCTTTTAGTAGTTTTATGGTAAGATACGTGAAACATTGCAAACACAATAGAGTTTATTTTGTAAACAAATTTCTTAATATGTTGTGTGATTTACCCCTAGATAAATGTCTTTCTTTACTAAATAGTAAAAGGATTTATGTATTCTGACCATTGTAATGTTTTATCTTTTGACCTCTTTATTGCCCGTGTAATATAAATTTCAAGTTTAAATGTTTCAATTTTTTTTCTTGTGGCTACTCAATTCAGTCACATCATTATATTCTTGATGATTTAGTCCTTAAGTAATTAAAATTCATTTGATATCTTTCGAGAATTATTAATTGCCTGGGTGGTTATTTGAAATGGCTATTTCTGACTTGCAGTATGGGGATACACCTCTGCACACTAGCGCTCGTTACGGACATGCTGGTGTTGCTAGGATTCTTATCAGTGCAAACTGCAAAGTTTCTGAACAGAATAAGGTAATTTGTATTTTGAACTTTAGCTTATTATTTGTTCAAAGTTCATCATAATTGTGCTTTCTTTACATAACCAGATGTGTTTTTTGTAGTTACAATTAGAGGTGTACTTACAAGAATGATTAAATAAAGACACTGATTCATAATAATCAAACAACAGGAAGAAATCATAAAAATGTTTTAAGATCTCTCAACCAAAAGAAGTGGTCTCCATCAGAGTCAAACTGATACTGACGAAGACCGCTTGTTTTGCTTGGAAGATATTAGTCATTTTTCTGATTTCTTACTGCAGTTTAGAAGTTGATTTTTGTTTCACGTGTTTATTGTAAAATATTGTTTAGTACCTAATGTTCATTTGTTCATTAGATTATTTAGTCTCAGATAGTTGACCGTGTACTCTTCAGCATACTACTTCTTGTAATTTCAACATTGTTTCTACATTGTAACCTGTTTTCCCTTTTGTTGTTTCAAAATTTGTAATATATTCATTTAATGGGTAACTAAAAAGAATGAAAACTGGTTTACATAATTCACATTGGTATTTTTTCTTTATTTTTAAATCTTAAGAAGAATCGTTGACTGGTTTGTAAGAACTCTTATCTAGAATTCTTACTGTATTAATTCTAGAAATATGGATGATTTTTGTTTGGGGTTAAATTTAGAAGAAGTTAACTTTTTCCCAATTAAGAATTGTAAAGTGTTACGTTAGATCAGTGGTCGACAAACTTTTTTCGATACGACTCACTTACTTCAAACGAAAATCGTTTCAAACCAAACATAGTTTTTGATTTTACGTAAAAAGTTATTTAACTATTGACATATTTGTAATATCAAAAAAGAGCTGAAGAATCAAGGTGTTGTTGTTTTGTGGTGTATTTTACTTAGCAGTATAATAAAACCATATGACCTTGTCAAAACCCCCATGTCAACAATCTAAGACAACAACTTTTTTTATGTACAATGAAAAGACAATTTTTTTAAATATAATTCGTACTAATAGATGAAAGGTTAGCTATTAATTTAAGCATCAATTTAGAAAAGAATAATTTGTAATAGTATTAATTTTACTGTCCTTAATTTCACAAATTGAGTGAAGTGCAAATCGTAAACTAACAACAATTAATATGAAATGGTGGGTAAGAATACTTACCTGCCAAAATTTATGAAAATGGCAATGACGAGTTTTATACTTCTAAAATTTTGATGATTTGTATTGCGAAATTGTTTTGAGTAAAATTTTGTATATATTTTTTTGTATATATTTTCACATGAATATATTGTTAACAATTTTTTGTATTTTTTATTGTTTATAATGCTTACTGTTTAAACTTGGAATTGACCTATAAAATCAAGTGGTAAATTAATGATATCGGTTTGGTTCATTAGTAGCACACATAATGGAAACCCGGCCCGTTAAGTAAGGTGGTTGACAATGGTGTCCTTTTTTAGAATTTATGTCCATATGACGTCATGTCTCTGGCCATTCTTATATTATATTAATGAGACATACATTTTCAATTCCCCTAATACATTTACTATCATTAAAACCATTCGCAGGAGTTTGTAGGAGTTTGATGACAAACAAACAACAAACCCTACAATTAGATTAGATGAACCTGGTGGTATAAGAGTCGACTTACATCTTCTTTTTTGCGTTTTAAAATGTTTAAATATTCTGAAAATCAATACTTTATAAATATTTAAACTTTCAAACATTTTTTTGTTAAAAAGACATATAAATTATAATATTGAAATATATTATTTAAATTATTATACATCAATTTGTTTTAAAAAGTCAAGCTATGACAGCATCGTATATTAGAGTATTTTATTACGATGCCTGTTTTGATTTATTACTTTTTATTCTAAAGGTTTTAATTGTCACATAGATGTACTTTATCTGATCATGCTTGTATGTTTAAGAAGGCATTTTCAAAAAAAAGTATAAGTATGGTCAAACCAATCTAAATGAGCATCCCTGATTAATTCAATGAATTTTAATATCTGTAAATAAAATTCAGTTTTTTTTTTACGTCTAATTCTAAGGACTGGATGTAAGTAAGTAAGTAACAGTAGTTGAGTTCAGACACTAAGAAAGAATTAAACATTATATTAGTCAAGTGAATTCTATGAATTTAGAAAACAAATCTATTTGCAGTATAATAAACTGTTTCATTAATTTAACTTTATGAAAAGGCCTGATTTAAGGGATAGAAATTGGTATAGTATATTATGGTAACTTCCAAACAAAGAATTTAAGAATTAATGAAAATGCGTAGTAATGGAAGGACTACTGAACACCTAAAATAACTTTTAATGCAACAGTGTGAAGAAAAGGAAATTCAAATTTCTTTATAAAATATTCTTAGTAAAGAAATGAAATTTATACTTTTAAAATCAATAATGTTTTGGCTATGTAAGTCGAAAGTGTTGATCGAATTTATAAATAGATCTGGGGTTTATAAATATAACTGTATAAATCTTTAAAAAAAAAAAAATAAACATGGAAAGTAGAGGCAGATGACTTACACATCTTGTTTATTAAGATTTTGTGAGCTGAAATTAAAAAAAGTTCGTATAAAAGTTAGAGCATGTGTTTCAGAATCCCTCTAAAGTATGTGTAAATATTGATACCAGTCTTTTATATATTCTATCATTTATTTCTAGGGTAATTCAGTAAAAACTTCCTACATTTTATTCAGAAAATAAAACAGAGATAGACAAAAATGTTCTCTTATAACTGTCCTTCTGAAAGTTGAGATCTCTCATACTAGTAAATGTTTTGTGTGAAATAATTATGGTTTGTCGAGGTAATCTGTCCATATCTAAAGAAATCTTATGGGAAATGGGTCAAGAAATCGTGCCTTGAAAGACGAGAATATATTTGAGTGGTTTACAGATTAAAACATCCATGATGTATAATTATTTGCAGAATGGAGATACAGCTCTTCATATAGCAGCTGCCATGGGCCGAAGAAAACTGACCGCCGTTTTTATTGAAGCCAACTGTGATAAATCAATAAGAAACAAAGTAAGTCTTCTACGCTTTATGCTTAACTTGAATTTGTTTCAAATTTTCAGTCTTGTGTAAAAGTAACATTTATTCGACTTAATTTTCCAAGAAAGGAATTAATAGTTAATTGACTCTTCATTAAATCATCTCTCTTTTGGAAATTACCTTTAGTTTACCCCCGAGATCTCCATGTTTTGGTTTCCTCCTCATAACCTCTTAGGCATTCCTTGAATATTTTTTTTGTTCCTTTAATGTCTACTCTCCATATATTACACTGTTTTTACGCTGTATTAACAAATATTACATCGTCACATGTGGGAAATTTAGTACTTTGGATCTCTTCAATAAAATATTTTTTATATCATAAATCTGCCCCGGTTAGAAGGGATGAACAAAAAAAAAATTTTGAGTAAGTGTTTTTTTTAAATCTCTGTTATGTGTGTTATTTATTCCTAATTTCTAGTTATTCCTAATGATTACAGCTGATATTACAAAATGTAGACTAAGAAATTTTAACAAGGAAAGTAGAGGTAGATGAATTTTACACTTCTTCTTTTTTGAGATTCTGAGAGCTGAAATGAAAAAACCGTTCGTTTAAAAGTTGGAGCATGTGTTTCAAATTCCCTCTAAAGTCTGTGTAATTATTGATATCAGTCTTTTATATATTCTATCTCTTATAACTTTTACAGATATAGCAACCTCGTCGAGACGGTTAACGTTTTCGAAAAATGTGTCATAAATGAAACTTTTCAACATGAACACTTTTCAAATATATAAGAAATTAATCGTGGAAAATTTGCAAGAAATTGGGACCCATTTTCTTCAAATCGCGTATCAATGTGGGATTTCTATAGTGTGCACATACACAGATGTGGTACCTGTTTTATGTAAATATATGTTCACCCATTATCATTTTCTTGCATTTCCATATTGATTATGTTTATACTCTTACAATTGTATGATAATATTTTATAGTAAACCAATAAAGTTCATTTTGCTTTTAAAGTTAATGAATCAGAATTATATATGAAATTAATTGTATCAATTTTTAAATTAGTCAGTTCTAATTTAAATTGATTTGTTTAATGCTTTTAAAACAGATAAATTAAATATACCAACTTCTAATAATGTTAATGATAATGTGAGGTTTATTACTAAGATGTTATAACCCATGATTCTTTTGAAATAAAAAAACAACTTTTTTTTAGCAATTTGAAACTGCGGCTGATATAGCTTTACGCAAAGATTTAGATGAAATAATAAACATTCTGAATTGTTCTAAACCACCGAAATCAAATAAGAAGAAGCCAAAAAAGTCTAGTGAAACTTCTGACTCAGAGAAAAAGGGAAAAGAACCTTTAGTTCAGAAAAAAAGAGCTGTAAGTATAGTTATTATGAATTAAAGATTCTGTTAAAAAATTAATGTATAATACTGTACAATTTAATAATTGACGTATATTTAATTCTTAATATAGGTTAATTATTTCTAAGATAATATATAGATATTATTTCATAGTCAGAAATTATTCTCCTCATATTATTCTGTTCACATTTTTTTCCCTTTATTATTCTTTGTTAATTGCAACTTTGATCCTTTCTCTCTTCCTTTGGTCGCAACCATTTCATGTTCTACAATAATATTGCCATTTTTCAATATACTGAATAGATCTATACATGTTTTTAATATGTATGCCTCCATACATATGGATCTCTTTATATGTATTTGTATATCCATTTGGATATATGATTGGTACATGAGGCCAAAACAACCCAACATTTAACTAATAGAATGAGAAAAGTTATTTTTATGAATTTTGATCAATCTGTACACATATGAAAATGAAGAAGATTTAAAAGGTAATAATTATTTTGAGCAAAGAAAAGCTGCCACAAAAAAAAAATCGAAATTATGCTAGTGATAAAAAAGTATTACAGGTTGTGACCACTTACATTAGATAAAGTTATTTTACACTTACACTTATTTCTCTCCAAATCCAGAAAATAATTAAAAAAATTGGAAGTATTAAAGTTAATCACGAGTTAAAATCTATTACTATAGGTAAACAATAGTAATCATTGTTTATATTTTTGTAATTATATGTGTAGGTGATAAAAATACATATCAATTTTCATGGGATTTTAGGTTGGACTGTTTGACTATGGTTAATGCCAATCGTAATAGATACATTTACTGTTTAAGAGCACAGAGTGACTTTCATGTTAATTGTGATTCATGTTGCAGGTTGACAGTCATCAGAATAGCCTAACAAGATGGTCTCCTTATGGATGTCACTATTATCCTGATTTAAGCTTGTTTCCTAAACCAAGACTAGATTCTCTGCCTGGAGAACCTCTGGGTAAAGGAGAACAATATTACCTAGATCTCGCCGGCAATATAAGAAAGGTCTTATAATATTATTTATATATTTATACTTTCTGCATTATCTAGCAGTTTTTTTTGTTTTTGTTGGCAATATCCAGTGCTATTGGGAGATTCAACAAGTACTTTGATGGAGAGTATATGGAGTAATACAAAGACTCTCTGAAGGAGTGATTGTCAAACTTTTTAATGTAAAAACTTAAACACTGGACTACCCAGTCAAGTACTCACTGGGTATTGTGAAATTTTGGCAGCCATCATCGTATTATGACAATAAAACATAATTTTGTAACCCTAAAGAAACGAATTATTTTAATTCAGAATATATTTTGTAATTGTCACAAATATAATAAAAATACATTTTTTAAAGTTCTTGTATTCCCTAAAAAAAATTGTTTGAAATTGAAAATATGTAATTAAAATATAAACAAAGTGTACTCAAAATTATATTTTGAAAATACATTTTATGCATCCTTTCATACGTGCCCGGGGCTTCTAATTTGACTATGATTGGCCACTCTTCTGTACCTTTTTTTTTTTTCAGTTTCCACGGTAATTGGTTTTTACCTTTTATTGCAGTTTTAGGAGCTGAATGTGTGACTCATTTTTTTTTATTTTCGCACTTTTTTTTAGTAATGGGTGGGCTACATTACTTGGTTGATTCTATATTGAGGAGTCCCAAATTTCCTGACACCAGTGTATTGAAAATAAACATCTTTAACGAGTACCTAACATATTACAGGCTCGAGTTTGTTTACCTCCCACGTGAATAAATGGAGGACTAGAGTGGGTATTGAAACCCGGATCTATCTATCCAGAGGCCAGCACATTGCCACTGGGCTAACCTGGCCCCTCTTTTGAACCTGTTAATTATTTTTTGTTTTTCAAATAAATACATATAATGTGAAGTTTGTTCATTTTTTCAAATATATTCGATTTTTATGGTATTGAAATACTCAATAATTTCTTATACCATACTTTGTGAGGCTTGTATAACTGTTTGCGTAAGTGAACTAACATGATATTGTTAGTAGCAGAGACGTTATTAGTCATCTTAGAACAAAAATAATCTATTTTAATTTATTTGTAAATAAATATACCAGGTTAGATGTTTTAGTTTCATTATAAGTATATGTATTTATGTGAGTACTTCAAAATTGCTTTTGAGTTGGTTTTTAAATAATAAGCCCTCTTAGATATTCTCATAAATATTGACTTTCTTATGATATTTGAATTAAGGGAAGCTAAATATTTATTAAACAAAAATGAAAATTAATGACATCTAAAACAAAAAAAAGGTTACTCTGATGTTGAGGAGTACTTGGTTAGCAGGGGGGATTTAACAATAAGTTAAAAGTTGGTTGAGGGGGTGGGGGTTTTGATATATATATATATATATATATATATATATTGATAAAAGTATCGTCCGTGGAATAGAAACAAAACTAAAGTTTATCAGGACTCGGTCAATTGTTCAGGTTCAAATTAAACTCTCAATGCCAACGTTTCGGTTCTTATTTAAAACCTTTTCATAGGCCTACAAAACAGGAAATATAAGAAATAATCCAAATATTCAAAAAGCAAACATACATAAAAAGCCCAATTAGTTGCAAATAAGAAATTTCTGTTGTAATTTTTTTATTTGTGAATAATTGCACTTTTTATGTATGTTTGATTTTTGAATGATTGAATTATTTCTTATATTTCCTCTGTTTTGTAGGCCTATGAAATAGGTTTTCATAAATCGAAATGTTGGCAATGAGAGTTTAATTTGAACCTGAAGAACTGGCCAGGTTCTGATAAACTTTAGTTACGAGTATATATATATATATATATATATATTCCAAATGTTTAAAGAAGATCCAAACGAATTTACTAGAAACTATTTTTTGTATAATTGTTTTGTGCTGATAATCAGTTTTATCTGACAGGGACCAGTTGGAGTTGGCCTAACTTGTCACTGTCGAAACTTTGTCGTTGACATGGAGAGCCGTTTAGAGAGACACTCGGTGGAGATAAAGCATCGCTTGCGCGCCGCCAGAGCGCGCCTGGAACAGAGAGTCTCGCGAGCTGAGGGTGTTCTCAAACAGTATCTAGGCCCTGTTCCTCGTCAGAGGTCGCGCAGCCTTGATATTCTTACTAGTTCCCTTAGTCGAGCCCACCTCAATCGTAAGTATTGAATCGCTCACTCTCTCTCTCTCTCTTTCTCTTTCTTTCTTTCTCTTCTCTCTCTCTCTCTCTCTCTCTCTCTCTCTCTCTCTATATATATATATTATATATATATATATATATATACCATGATAAACGAAAAACGGTCCGGCAGGACAAATAACAATTAAACTAAGCAGTGACACATAAACAGAAACACAACAAAGACTCACTTTTCAATATTTCGACCGTAATGGCGGTCGTCTTCAGGAGAAGAAGTGAATTGACGGAGGGACGACAGTCAACTAAAGAACTCACTGGGTGAGGGCTAAAGCAGTACTACCGCAAAGGAGACAAATAAAAAAGGAACTAGGAAGTCGAGAGCAAAAAGAAAAAAAAATGTTTTTGAAAGGTAGAAAAAGGTTAAGAAAAGAAAAAATAAAGAAAATATATAGAACAAAATATATATATAAATAAATAAATAAAAAATATTTAAAAAAAAAATAAATAAATAAAAAACTAACGATTTAAATTCAAGCCAGGTTTCGAGCGTGCCCCCAGGAGCCAAATGTGGGCTTCCTCAGAAGCTTTTAAAGTAACTTGTCTGTTATCACTGGGGACTTGTTTAAGAACTTGGACTGTGAAACAATCATTGAAGCTGAGGTGGTGGGAATTAGCGTGAATGGTGACAGGGAGACTGCTGCGTTTACCAACCGAAAGCCTGTGATTATTCATCCGAAGGTTCAGCATCGTAGATGCTAAACCAACGTAAAAAGTATCACATTGGGTGCATTTCAAGAGGTAATCACAGTCAGTGGAGATACAGGAGGAAGGACTGTGAATAGGGTAAGAATTAAGATTAGTTAGAGACTTAAATGAAGACCCAGAATCATAATGGGACAGGTAAGACATCTCCGGCGTCCACAGCGTTGTAGGCCACCGCTGCTTTGGGGATTCTGAACAAGTTTGCCGGCCCGGTGGGAAAAAATATTTGAGAGATTGGGGGCTCTTCTAAAGGAAATGCGGGGCAACTGGTTAAAAACTGAAACGGTAGAGGGGGAAGAAATGCACCCAATGTGATGCTTTTTACGTTGGTTTAGCATCTACGATGCTGAACCTTCGGATGAATAATCACAGGCTTTCGGTTGGTAAACGCAGCAGTCTCCCTGTCGCCATTCACGCTAATTCCCACCACCTCAACTTCAATGATTGTTTCACAGTCCAAGTTCTTAAACAAGTCCCCAGTGATAACAGACAAGTTACTTTAAAAGCTTCTGAGGAAGCCCACATTTGGCTCCTGGGGGCACGCTCGAAACCTGGCTTGAATTTAAATCGTTAGTTTTTTCTTTATTCATTTATTTTTTTTTAAATATTTTTTATTTGTTTATATATATATATATATATATTTTGTTCTATATATTTTCATTATTTTTTCTTTTCTTAACCTTTTTCTACCTTTCAAAAACATTTATTTTTTCTTTTTGCTCTCGACTTCCTAGTTCCTTTTTTATTTGTCTCCTTTGCGGTAGCACTGCTTTAGCCCTCACCCAGTGAGTTCTTTAGTTGACTGTCGTCCCTCCGTCAATTCACTTCTTCTCCTGAGGACGACCGCCATTACGGTCGAAATGTTGAAAAGTGAGTCTTTGTTGTGTTTCTGTTTATGTGTCACTGCTTATTTTAATTGTTTATATATATATATATATATATATAGTTGGTTTTTTGACTCTGACGAAGACCGCTTGTTACGGTTGAAAGATCTTAGTCTTGTTTTCCCATTTTCTTATTGTGGTTTGATCATATATATTTATATAGGTGTGTAAGCTAATCGGGATTCGGTCAAATTTTCTAGGTTCAAAAATCAAACTCTCATTGCCGACATTTCGATTTTATTTTAAAACCTTTTTCATAGGCAGAAGTAAGAATTTTTTTAAACTAAGAAAATGAATTTTACATTATTTAAAGGAATAACAAGATTGTTATTCACCACCAAGCGGGAAGGGAGGGAAGGAAATGAAGAGCCAAATTAAGACGTAAAAAGAACGAGTAAGTTGAGTCCAGGGGAAGATCGAGCATCAAGTAAGCATATGTATGCTTCCTCTGAAGCTCTTAGGGTAACTATATCGTTGGATTCGGGGATCTGTTTCAGGATCTGAACCCTGAAACAGTCATTGAAACTGAGACAATGCGAGTTCGCATGGATGGCTACAGGATAGTTACTGCGTTGTATATACACTTTTTCTTCTTCTCGGAATTTGGTCAGGGTTAATATTGGAATCACCTTTTCACCAACGTTTCGTCTTTATTTTTTGGACGTCTGGTTGGGTATTAGAAACAAGCCTTGATTTATAGCCCTGAGGATGTTTTAAAATAAAGACGAAACTTTGGTGAAAAGGTGATTCCAAATATTAACCCTGACCAAATACCGAGAAAAAAAAGTGTTGATTAGTAATTGGTCAAGAAAACAATACCTTATATATATATATATATATATATATATATATATATATATATATATATATATATAGTTCAATATAAACAAAGAAACATAGAGAAATCAAAAGAACACACTTACAGTCTCTAATTTTCGGTTTGAACCGTCTTCAGGAGAGATAAGAGAGGGAAACCAAGCGCACTGGTTCAGAGACGGTTGGAGACCAACAGTGTTGCCGCATGCGCGCCCGTTCACAGAAAATAAGGTAGACAGGAATCAATTTATAATTAATTTATAATTTATAATTACATTAAATTAATGGAATATGAAAACAATAAATATATAAAAAAGAAAAAATTGAAAAAATAAGGGAAATTGATACAGAGAAATTGATACATAAACAAAAGTACTGACTAAGCTATGGTAAAATAAAATAAAACTAAGAATACAAATAATAATAACAAATGAAATAAATTATTTAAAAAAAAAAAAAAAAAAAAAAAAAAGGTGTGAAAAGGCAAGGAACTTTTAGACATTATCGCTTTAGATTGAGGCCAGGTGCACTGCGCGCACTTAATAGCCAAATATGGGCTTCTTCGGAGGCTCGTAGTGTGAGATCTTTGCAGTCAGGGGGTATTTGTCGCAGAATCTGTAACCTGTAGCACTCATTAAAAGGGAGACCGTGGCTATTGGCATGTATGGCAATGGGAAGATGGGAGCGGCTATTGACTGAAGCTCTGTGATTGTTCATACGGAGACTAAGCTTGGTGGATGCTTGGCCTACGTAGAACGAATCACACTTGGTACACTCCAAACGGTACACACAGTTTTTGGAGGTACACGAGCAGTCAGTTGCAACAGGATAGAGGGTGTTATGGGGGGGAGCTGTGAAGTGTGGTTGGGGATTTATAATGGGACACGTGAGGCAACCTCGACGTCCGCACAATGGCAAAGTATATATATATATATATATATATATATATGGAGACGGTCTCCAACCGTCTCTGAACCAGTGCGCTTGGTTTCCCTCTCTTATCTCTCCTGAAGACGGTTCAAACCGAAAATTAGAGACTGTAAGTGTGTTCTTTTGATTTCTCTATGTTTCTTTGTTTATATTGAACTATATTTGTCCGTTTTGGATCGTATTTCCAACGAAAAAAAGTATATATATATATATATATATATATATATTTCACTGATAAAACGAAATACGATCCAAACTGGACACAATACGAGTTCGAGATTAACAAAGAGCAACACACAAAGTAGGGAAACACACTTACAGACTCAAATTTTCGGGTAATCCGTCTTCAGGAGAAAAGAGAATGGGAGACCAAGCACGTTGTAGGCGCAACGGCAAGTAACCAACCCGGCAACCGCCAGTGCTGTCAACCGTACCCGGTCTTAAAGTATAAAATTAGGAGAAGATATAAACAGAAGCTCAGATAAGCAGTACTGGTTGGGTAAAACTATAAGTAGGTGAAAAATAATAAACAATATAAGATAAAAACAAACTATAAGAAACAAAAATAATGATAGAGAAAAGAAGAAAAAATAAATAAATAAAAATAAATACAATACAAAAAACTTGCATTGGTTGTTTTAGTAAATAAAAGATAGAGACTGAATAAAAGGGTAAGTATGGGAAACTAGTTAAGAATAAGAATTTAGAAAAATAAAATAGGATAAAACAAACTAGTAGTAAGTGAAGAAGACAAAATAGATATACACAAAATATACGAAAGAGGAAAAAAGAAATAAGTACTAGAGAAAGAATACTGGAAAAAAAGTACAAAAAAAAATGTACAAAAAAATTATCTTTTAAGGTTAAGTCCAGGTGCACTGCGCGCCCCGAGCAACCAGATGTGAGCCTCCTCAGAGGCTCTAAGGGTCACGGTATTATCACCAGGGGGAATCTGACGCAGAATCTGCACACTGAAGCAGTCGTTAAAAGACAGACCGTGGGATTTGGCGTGTATGGCGACAGGTAAATTGGAGTTGTTGTTAACGGATGCTCTATGACCGTTCATACGGAGGCTGAGCTTGTTAGAGGACAGTCCTACGTAGAACGCATCACAACGAGTACAGTCCAATTTGTAAACACAATTTTTGGATGTACATGAGCAGTCCTTAGCAACAGGGAAGGACTGGTTATGGGAAGATGGAGTGAAGTGTGAAAGGGGGTTGAGAAGCGGACAGGTCAGGCACCCCCGCCTTTCGCAACTCTTAGCGCCCACAGACGGGTGGTTGACGCGCCTGGACGTCAAGTCTCTGTGGGAAAAGAGGTTGCCAAGGTTGGGGGAACGTCTATATGAGAGGCGGGGTTGGCTGGGGAAAATAGTCGACGTGGAAGGAGAAGAGGATAGGATGGGGAACAGATCTTTGATAATGCGTTTGAGTTTGTGTATACCGGGGAAGAAGGTAGTAACAAGGAGGGGAGACTCATTCACCGGGGAAGTGGAGACGGAAGGAGGGTTGACGGATAAATTCGCAGGGATCAGTCTTCTTTCCAGTAACGATGGCGGATAACCACGCTCCAGGAACTTGGTTCTGAGGGAGTTGAGGTGCAGGTTCTTCTGCTGGAGTCGGTTGCAAATACGGTGGATTCGGATGGATAAGGATCTGGGGATAGATTTCTTTATGTGGGGAGGGTGACAACTATTAAAGTGGAGGTACTGGTGTGGGTTTGAGGGTTTAGAGTGAACGGAGGTAATGAGGTTGTTGCCCTGGAGGGTAATGTCGATGTCAAGAAAGGTCATAGAGGTGGCTGAAACGTTGTGGGTATAAGAAACAGAAGTGCAGAACGTTCTAAAATTCAGAAGGAAGGAGTCAAGTTCGGAACTACCGTGGGGCCAGATGAAAAATATATCGTCAATGAAACGGGTGTAAAATAAGGGAGCAAGTGGTAAGAGTGAAGGAAACTATTTTCTAAATGTGCCATAAAAAGATTCGCGAAAGAGGGAGCCATCCTGGTTCCCATGGCAGTTCCTCTGACTTGCAGGTAGAAGTCATCTTTGAAACGGAAGGAATTATGTTTGAGGACAAAGTCAGTTAGGGAGATTATAAAGTCAGTCGAAGGTAAATGGGGGAGAGGTCTGGAAGTGAGGAAGTGTCGTAAGGATTCTAAGCCCTCATCGTGTTTGATAACGGTGTAAAGCGAGGTCACGTCCATCGTCACTAGGAGAATGGGATAAGGGGTGGATGCAGGAAGGGATAGGTTTTTGAGGAGTTCCAGAAAGTGGAATGAGTCTTTACAGTAGGAGGGTTGGACTCTTACTAAAGGTTGTAGAACTGAGTCTACGAAGGCTGAAATCCTTTCAGTAAGACATTTATAGGATGAAACAATAGGTCTTCCAGGAGGTGGATTGTCGGGCATGTGATAAGGTTTGTGTATTTTGGGGAGGATGTAGAATATGGGACATCGGGGAGTAGTGGGGATAAGGAGCTTAAGGTCTTCATCAGTGAGACCCTCTGAATTGGAATAGGAACGGAGCAGGGTGACCAACTTCTTGTGAAAATTAGGTGTGGGATCGGAGGAGAGAGGTTGGTAGAACAATGGGTCTCGCAGCTGCCTCAGTGCTTCGCTTTCATAATGATCACGATCCATGAGTACAACCGTGGACCCCTTGTCAGCTGGCATAATTAACAGATTACTATTATTAACCAAGTTATTAATAGCCCTTCGTTCGGAGGGGGATAGGTTGTCAGGGGGTCTAAGGCTATCAAGAAAAGAAGGGTTAGAAACCCTGTTGAGAAGTTGGGAAATGAATTGCTCTAACGGATGAGAGGCTAGAAGGGGTGGAGGCTCATTAGTGGAAAGAGGTTTAAACTTACGGAGGGTAACTCTGGGAGTAGAGTTTGCGGCAGGATTCGGATGGACGGAGGATTTCCAGAATTGCCGCCATCGGAGGGATCTGCAAAACATCTGCACATCCTCCAGGAGCTTAACCCGTTGGACCTTAGGGGTGGGACAGAAAGAGAGACCTTTAGCAAGTAAGTTCCTTTCATCGACAGTGAGGCAGTGGGAGGACAAATTACAGAAAATGTTGGAGTTGTAGGGAGAAGAACCAGTGGCTGTGGAAACGGGTGAACTGTTCAGGGGAGGTCGTTGTGGGTTCGGGACTGGAGTTAAGTTAGTGACAGGGGTGAGATTTTCAAAAAGGTTCAGTTGTGGAATAGGGAGCAAGTTTGAGGGATGATTGGGTGAATGAGGAGAGTTGGGTAAGGTGGGTTCAGGAGTAGGAATCAAACCCAAGGGACTTTTGGTGGGGACTGGGGTGGCGATGGGGCAGGTGGGAAATAGTGGAGTGCAGTTGTTGGTGAGGTTGGGTATTATAAGGGGAAGGCCAAGGCCCAGGTCCAGATAGCTGCGGCAGAGATTGGAAAGTTTGATCAAGGAGGACTTTCTCTTGATTGAGAGTAAGTTTTCGGCACTTCTCATGTGTTGAAGACACAAGGGAAGGTGGGAGGAAGAAATTTTTAGCAAAAGATTCAGAGTTGAGGTTAACTTATGAAAAAGGGAACTCCGAACTTTCTGGTAGTTGGAGAGAGTGAGGCGGGTTAAATTTAATGAGCATTGGAAGCCAAAAATAGCGATATCTTTACGAAAGGTTGGAGGAATGGCAGAAAGGGGAAGGTTCAGAGTTAAACCATTCGGTGGAATATTAAGGAGGAGGCAGTGGGAGAGAAACTCAATGTGCGCAGTGCACCTTGCAATTTTGTGTGACAGAAAATAATACCGTGTGATAATACCGTGACCCTTAGAGCCTCTGAGGAGGCTCACATCTGGTTGCTCGGGGCGCGCAGTGCACCTGGACTTAACCTTAAAAGATAATTTTTTTGTACATTTTTTTTTGTACTTTTTTTCCAGTATTCTTTCTCTAGTACTTATTTCTTTTTTCCTCTTTCGTATATTTTGTGTATATCTATTTTGTCTTCTTCACTTACTACTAGTTTGTTTTATCCTATTTTATTTTTCTAAATTCTTATTCTTAACTAGTTTCCCATACTTACCCTTTTATTCAGTCTCTATCTTTTATTTACTAAAACAACCAATGCAAGTTTTTTGTATTGTATTTATTTTTATTTATTTATTTTTTCTTCTTTTCTCTATCATTATTTTTGTTTCTTATAGTTTGTTTTTATCTTATATTGTTTATTATTTTTCACCTACTTATAGTTTTACCCAACCAGTACTGCTTATCTGAGCTTCTGTTTATATCTTCTCCTAATTTTATACTTTAAGACCGGGTACGGTTGACAGCACTGGCGGTTGCCGGGTTGGTTACTTGCCGTTGCGCCTACAACGTGCTTGGTCTCCCATTCTCTTTTCTCCTGAAGACGGATTACCCGAAAATTTGAGTCTGTAAGTGTGTTTCCCTACTTTGTGTGTTGCTCTTTGTTAATCTCGAACTCGTATATATATATATATATATATATATATACAATAAAATAAGCAGTGACACATAAACAGAAACACAACAAAGACTCACTTTTCAATATTTCGACCGTAATGGCGGTCGTCCTCAGGAGAAGAAGTGAATTGACGGAGGGACGACAGTCAACTATATATATATATATTTGTGTACAATGGCAACAGGTCTTCCCTTAAGCATATGTTATTAAAATAAGCAGCAGCTTCTGCATTGACCAATTTCTTGTTGATACTCTCTAGTTTTCATATCACTTTGCGGTGAGACTCTGGTAGCTTCCAAAGAAGGTTAGCGAAAGACATTAACACACCCACAATAAACTTTAGGTCAAACACGAAAACACTTGAATAAACCACTTTTTTTTAAATACCGTTTTAATCACTAAAATAACAAACTAAATGAACAATACATACGGGCTTTCGGCTGTCATTCGCCATCATCAGGTTAAGATAAATTAATTATGGTTGATGCACTGAAGTTGCAATGGAATAAAATATTTCAACGGTGTCTACGCAAATACTGTGTGTATTTGTAAATACACCTATGCTTTAGGAGGTAAAGGTATGTATGGTGACAGGGTGGCCAAAACTATCTGTGTCCAGTCACCTCCTCGTCTCCCTTACAAGTTTGAAACTATCATCAAAATTCTTGAGACTAGACACAGGGTTAAAATCGTTACTTTGGACATTTAGGCTAGGGTTACAATCTTTAATATATAGAGCTTCCAGTATATGTAACCTGCTAGGCTCGTGGTACACTTGTAGTTTGGAAGTGCCCTCAATCAGGGCCTCCCTCGTCAGTTTTACACGGTGAGCGTCCTCCGTATGGTTTTTAGGGGCCCCAGTGCTCAGGTGGACAGTTAGACGCCGTGAAAGCTTGGTAGTAGTCATCCCTATGTATGAGGATGGGAGGGTTGCACAGTCCCCTATACTGCATTTGTACTCATACACAAGGTGACTACGTTGTAGCTCCGGGGTCTCAGTTCTCGGTCTATTGGAGAGTAGTAGGTCCGATGTCTTTTTACTTCTATAAAATATAGTCAGCCTTATCCTGTCTTGCTCGTTGGTAGTCTGAATATTGTTATTTACAAGTTTTTGTATGGCACGTTCCTCTTGTCTATGTTCCATACTAAAGTATCCTCTGTAAAACAGGCGGATTTTCTTAACTATCTTGTTCACTCGTTTCTTCAAATCCTCTACAGGGTTCCTAGTAATCATACGGATTACTAATCCGTAATCATACTTGTAAATAACAATATTCAGACTACTAACGAGCAAGACAGGATAAGGCTGACTATATTTTATAGAAGTAAAAAGACATCGGACCTACTACTCTCCAATAGACCGAGAACTGAGACCCCGGAGCTGACATTTATCTTATATTAACTGACAGCAATTATTATATTTATATACCCTTTATAATGTAGTAAAATAGTTCACTTTGTTTTTAGAAAGGTCGTAAAGCATATATTGAAAAATGTTTATGTAAAATGTAATCGTCCAAAATCAAAGTTACATTTGAAGCTGAAAAAAGTCAACAGAATGATAGAAAAATATAAAATGTTGCAAGTTTGTGCAGAGGCTGCTTTTGAATTGTGTTGTCAAAGTACATAATTTCAAATATAGATATATGTGTTCAATAGAGGACATTTTCAATAAAGAATTTCAAAACACATATATCAAAAAAAATTGATCTCCTGTTGAGTAGAATGAATTAAAAATTAAATTGGACTCTATTCTTTAAGTAAGCCACTGATAATAATTCCATAAATATTGTTAAAATAGTCTTATATCAGTATAATATGAGCAAGTTTGTAGACACTATGTGTTTTAAATCAAAATTTAATAGTTTATTGGTTAAGAAACCAAATGACAGATAAAAAAGTCACTGAAAAAGATTCTCGTTATTGTAGAGTCTCTCAGGCAGAGTATTCCCCCTGATGACGATGGATGTTGAAATATAGAAGTTAGTTTTTTCTCTGTTATTTGGATAATTATTTTCACACTTAGTTTTTAGTAGTTAGTATGTTTGCTGTTTGTCTAATCAACCCATATGCGTAATATAGGTCTCATTGCGTAAGTTTGTTCCCTTTGTGAGAACTTAACGGTGTTGAATACTGTTTATTCAGGAGTGTTGAAGTTTCTTGATGATTTGTTACATGAGAATGTATCAAGTTCCTTATAACACCTTAACCTTACTCTGCCTAGTATTATTATAGTGAATTTTATCATTAATAAAGAAATGGAATTACTGTCTTAGACTGCCCTGCTGAAGAGCCAAGGAATGGCATTGAACCCGCCGAGTCAACTGACAAAGACGACAAATCTAAAGTGACTGATTTGGAAAGGAGTTCTCCTGGCTGCAATATTCAGACCTCCGTCAATGCCCAAGTTTAGTCCACCTCTGCAAGTGTCCGCAGTAGCATCCCTACCCGCCATTGCTCAAAGCTAATCAAAAATCCACTTGATCTCTGTCTCAATTAAACATTCCAAATAATTTTCTGATTAAGACCTTTGTGATATTCATTGTAAATTATTACTTATACTAACTTATTTTTTATATTAAATTTATAAAAAACAATTTAATAAATCATTTTGTTGAAGTGACTTGTGCTTTTATAATTAGTTGGTAATACACGTGAGTATGGAATGCAGCCCAATATAAGTGTGATTAAATTAAATGTTAATTCTGTATCTCGTGGGTTTCAAACTCATTTCTATCTCTGGGTAGAAAGTTTGTCATGTAAGCAGGTCGTCTTACATTTCATGCGTCCTCCTTCAAGCATTAAGAAATTAGAATTTAGTCGGTCAATAATTATTTCCTGTTATTAAAATCATTTATATTTGCTGGAGCAAGTCCAAGTAGTAAAACTATGAAGCTAAATACCGTTTTCAATCCTCTAGGTGAATTTAAATTCTGCAATATTTAGTAAATAAGTTTTTATGTGATGTTTTTATGCAAATAATTTTTAAGTTTTTATGATTAAAAAACCAAAATCAATTTGGTTTTTACTTTGTCTGCTCTCTGATGACATAAATTGAAAGGCCTCAGAGCATTTTTTCTATTGTTTTCCTTTTTCTATTGTGGTTTAAACGTCATATATATACACTTTTAATTTGAGTAAAAGTTGCCTCTTCATGGCGTTTAATGGTCTCTCTAAGAAGGTGTTCACTCTTTTATCTTAAAATCTTTACCTGTGATGTTAGTTTGTCATTTTTATTAAAACTTTTGTTTGTCATTAAAGTGTTTCTATAAAAGTGCCTCAATGTCCTTTGGACTACATATTGGGGAATTACCACCTTCTATTCGTAAGAATGTCAGGAGACTGGAAAACCTTAGTTTGAAAGTCGTGAATGCCGAAGCTATTTCAACATTTCAACAATATATATATCCACAGTAAGAAATCAGAAAAATTACTAAGATCTTTCAACTAAAACAGGTGGTCTTCGTCAGATTTTTGACGTTTTGGTACAAAGATCTTAGTCATATTTCTGATTCATTACTGTGGTTTAGACTTTGTTTTTTATTTCACATGTACCTGTTTTGATCTTTGTGCTCCTAAACTTTCCAGTCATTGCACATCTATCAAATTAGACTACGTGTTTACGTGTTGCTCTTTAGGCAGTCAACACGATACTACATCGCACATGTGACTGACTTATTCACGCAACAGCGCCAATATCAACAAGTCAACAAGTATCAACCCTGGTGTACTTGTTAGGTGGGTTTTTCATTTTCTAGTTTCAAATGAAATGAACTTTGTGCGTGGGTCAATATCTAGATGAAGGAACCCTAAAAGGAAAACCCATTACCTTTGCAATTATTTAGTAACACATTTTACCTTTTAAGGAGGTGTAACGGGCATCATTAGTCAATTCCAAACAGAAATTCCACAACACAACTATAACAATTCTTTACCAAATACTTGTATTAGTCCATCAGTTTTAGTTTTCATATAAAATTAGATAGGGTTGGAGTGACTGGCCCATGAGAGAATACATACAGGCCAACGATTGGCTTTCTATGGTACTCTACAATGAAGATTCTACATTGAGAATCTTAAATTTTGCCCAAGTTTTTTTACAGTAGTGGCCTTTAACGAGTACCTGACATCGTACAGTTTCGGGACGGACTGTTTAAAGCCGTTTAGGTTTAGTTAGCCGTTATTTCTTTCCAGAGGAAATATTCCAGTATCTCTGGGTATTTACTTGATATGTTTTATACTCGTGGGAATATTCCAGTACGATGGGGTGTAGTTCTAATTGTAGTTTTAACATTAAGTAATCTATTGTATTACAAGCGGGAATGTGAAGTATCCTTGTCCATAGTTTTCGTTCATCAAGTATCAGTCTGACCTGTTTTGTTATCGCTTTGTGATTGCCGATCTGATACTGATGCGTGAGTAAGCCTTGATAAGAATATAGTATCGTGCGACCTGCTTCCGCATGGTTACCTCGGTTATATCGAACTAATTTTGAGTTTGATGTGGCCAAAAGGCTGCATGATAAAATTCATCAGCCTGATTTGATTTTGGTAGTATGGCTTAGAAGTCGAGGTACAAGTAAAGTCAAAACGGGCTTAAAGTCTTCTTTATGGAGAACGTCCTCAGATTTCTTTCAACTCTTACGTGTATAAATCGAGGGGTATCGAACCCCGGATCTACCAGTTCAGAGACAAGTACGTGCGCCACTGGTATGTAGCCTACCCTACATTATCAGGTATATGTGTACATAAATAAAAGATTAAGTTCATTGTAATCGAAGCCTTTCTAAACATAATTCAACGGATTTTTTCAACAAATTTAGTTGTTTAACGCTTTTCACATCCTTAAGGAAGTATCCTAGGCTCTTCACAAACTGGATCAATATCTAAAGTATAAATTACGATTGAGTTAGACCAGCTGTGCCTTATTTTCGTACCACTCAGTATCTAGATATGCTACTGAAATCTATTTTATTACCAAGTATAAACCCTAAGGTGAAATGAATAAGTTGTATAAAATTGGAAATTTATTTGATAGAAACTCAGCAATTTTCTCAAATTTGACATTTCACTTTATTAATTACTCGAAAGAAAGAAATACTTGTTTTTTCTTCACTTTACGTTTGATTTTGATCCGATTCTAATAAAAACTAATGTTAAAAAAATTCTTTTTTAAAAAGATAACTAGTACAAGATTAATAGTTTGTAATTAAAAACTAAGTTAGATTCCCTTTCAAAAATATGTCTACTCTGAATACAAATTAATCACAAAAATACTTGATATTTTTTTAAGTTGATAACGTAAAGTACGAATACATCTGAGCATTTATCTTTCCCTTGTAGTTTGTGGTGCTTCCTTGATATGTCTTTTAACATCATCAACTTAAGTATTCTCAAATATGAGTATTATTCTATATTAAACAAAAGTGTCACTTCTGGAGGTGGTGACTGCTTCCTTAGAAGGCACAGGAAACGCTTTAACTACTTTAAATCCTATTGGAATTTACAACCATTTCAAATTGTAATTAAATCATAATCAATATGACTCTGCAAATTTGAGAAAAGAAGGTACCATATTACTGCAAATTTTCCAGGTTGAATTTTGGTGTAAAAAATGTTTTTGTTCACTCTACTGTTACACCTGTTTTGTCATTTCTGTGTTTTTGAATGTCTGCGATAAATTTCAAGTGAATCAAAATTGGTTAGAATTAACATATTAACTAAAAACGAATGTAATTCAACCTATTAGATGAAATAATATCTAGGAAATTATGATTATGCCCATGAATTTAAGAAATAATAATTTGTCACTAGAATTACTATCACAGATTTTTATTTTCTATTTTACCAAGTGGGAGGAAGTTCAAATCGATAAAGCATTATTAAGTCTTAATTACCTGCATCACTAACTGATGATTGTCAAATAATGAAATAGCGAAACCTAAGTTTTCTCTTTTGCAGTTTTTTAAAGAGATTTTGTTTTCTTTTAAATATTTTAATCCGTTTAGTTTGTTACAAATTCCTATATATATTTTATAGTTCATAACTTTCACAGATTTAGACGTAGACACGGCATAAAAAGTGATCCTCATAGAGCTGTTGAAGAAATGATTAACGGTTGATTTTCTAGAATTTTGTAGGTTCACGGGTTATGAACGAAACTGGTGATGACTGAGGTGGGGGGGATCTTACTAAAGCCCTGGACAGTAAAAATAGTTGTTACACCACTGCTATACAAAACTTATACTTATTTACAAGAAGGCCAGGTTAGCCCAGTGGCAACGTACTTGCTTCCGGACTTGTTGATTTGGGCTCCAAGACCCACTCCAGTCCTGTTTTTATTCTCTCGGGAGATGAATCAATCAGAGAACGTAGTCTCTCAGAGAGGGAGTTAATCCTGTTTTAATTTTTTCATACTTCAGCCTTTTGGCCATATCATGATAAAGCAGAATAGGTTAATGCTTTTTTAGTATGGAGCCCTTTCGACGCTTACGAGAAACCAACCGCCTCCTTACCAATGAGCAAACGAGGCTTTCCTCGTGAAATAACCAAGGTGAACCTCACGGAGGAGGGTTTTCATGACCAACAGTAGCAGAAGCTGTAAAACATAAGCCTGGTAATCTCTATGAGACTGATGGTTACTTGATGAAAGAGATCATCAGGAATTACAGATAAATAATGAAAAGAAAAAAAAAACAGGTTAACAGTTATTACGGGGTTTGGACCCAGCTAAAGTGCTGAGCTTCTTGGAGGCGTTGAAGCTAACTGCTGAGGTACTTTAGTACAGAAGGGGAGGAAGTACAATAGTTTTTTTTAAAGACGGAATGCTATAGTCACCCTCAAATAATAATAATAATAGGTGTTGAGATATATGAAGAAATAGTGAAGAGGTCAGAGATTACAAGAAAACGTATAGTAGGGGTTGGATCTCAATAGGGGTGAAATTCACCCTTAGTAGTGAATTTTGGGTTCTAGAGGGTGAATTGTGACCACAATAAATTTACAGAGTGAGGAAAGCTATAAGTTTTGACCTCTTAATTATAAATTAAAAAAGTTGATTGAATTAATATTTTTTTATAGCCATCAATATTTGTAATTAGCATTTAATTTGTAAAATTCTATTACAAACATAATCAATGTAAAGTTGTATAGGATATATACTACCTTGGAAAGATGAGAGGGGGGGGGGATTGCATTGTGGGAAATGGCGAGAGGGGTGAATGGGTCAAGAAAGGCTAACACCTGGCACAGAGGGGAGGAAGGAGAAGCATCCAGACGCTAACCACATGGCGACCGGTCAGGGAAACCTATTCCGCCACAACCACCATCATCCCAATAAATAAACTTCATTCAAATTGGACTCTTTTAAATTAATTCGAAAAAGTAGTAGTTAGTAGCATGAAATATAATTTATGTTGACCAATTGACATCCACCAGTAATGTGGTAACTGTTGTGTTATTTATTTATTGATATTCACTGACTACAATCTTAAGAGCGTGGTATATAATAAAAGTAATAATAAAGATTAATACTATGAAAAAAATGAAATAAGATATAATACAATAGTACAATAAAAATAATCATAATAGCACACATATAGCAAAACAGTAGAATAATTAATAAATAATTTATACAATGTTAGAGGGTTTTTTGATAAAACGTAAATTAGATAAAATAAAAAAATATTTTAGAACTAAATAAATTTAAATGTAACAATACAGAATAAGAGAAAAAAATGTGAAAATAACATAGTTTAAGAACAGAAATTGCCATGGGAAATTTTTGAAAAAAAGGCAAAACTAGTACACTAAATAACTGTTTTCAATGATATTAAAAGATGCTTTTTGATTGTAGTTATAGAATAAATCATTTTGATATAGTTGATAAATTCGCTGAACCTTGAAAACGGTTACAGGGTGATTTGTGCATGGTGTATATGATAGTAATTAAATTAAATATTCTGTTTTCCTGGTGAGGTGCAATGGTGATAAAAATATAATATTAGTAGAATATATAATATTACTGTAAATATTAGTGGACAGTCTAAAGAAGAATTAATTGAACTTGAATATTGAATAGATAATGAATATGTTTCCACTGATCGTAATGATCATATTCAATATGTTCTGTATTCTTTCATTGTCTTTCAATCAACGTAAAATCTAATTTAAAACGCATATATTAAACTAAATTTCCCAATAAGAACACATTTGAATTAATTTTAAACTTTTACAAATAATTTGACGTAGTATAGAGACAAAATTAGAAATGAAAATTACTTATAAAAAAATGAGAGCTACGATTGGTTGAAATGAACATTGGCATAAAAAACATGTGCATTATATATTGTTGGCTACAAATGAATGGGCTATATTCTGGACGAATGATTATTTATATACTAAATATAGACCTAGGAATCTTAAATTGAATTTTATCAACTTTTATAAAAATAATTTCTAATCCAATTTATTCTTTGATAAGAGTAACTTTGTTTACTGGCATTACTTAATTTATAAACTCTATATTATAAGGTTTTCTTTTTATTTATGAAAAAATAGTCATAATAATGTCAAATATAAATAAGCTACTATAGATATTGAATTTCATATTATTATAACAGATAAAAGTAACTGTTTTACTGACATTATTTAATTTGATAAACTCCATATTAAGTGATTTCCTTTTTTTTATTATAAATAGTCACAATAATATCAAATATGAAGATGTTATTGGAGATATTGAATTTCAGATTATTATAACAGACAAGATTAACTTACTTTTACTAAAATTATTAAATTTTATATACTCGGAATCATGAGGTTTTGATTTCTTTTTATTTATAATAGATAGTTGCAATAGTTTCAAAAATAAATACGTTACTAGAGATATTGGATTTGATACTAAATTATCAAACAGTATAATAAATAATACCATCCTTCTATTACTGCATATGTAATTTCTATATTTCCTTAAGGATGTACCTCTTGAATTTCATAATATTAAATACAATTCCTCGAATGGCGGTTATGTTTCATGATTATCAAATTTATCAGAATTTAGCTGAGACACTTTAAATTCATTCCCGAGTATAAATGAATGCAATATTAATTCTAATATATTATTTCGCTTGTCCTAGATCATTACATACCTAAAATTAAAACAAATAATATTTCAACTTATCCAAAATGGTTCTCCTAAGAATTAATACATAAAATTTAGCAAATTAAAAGATGTACCGTTTATTCTTCAAACAAACTGGTAACAGTAAGTGCCACAGTGAATTTTCATCTTTTACAGCTGAATGTAAAACTTTATTTCAGGAATGTACAACAGATTTTTAGTTGATGTAGAAAAAACAGTTCAGAATAATACTGATAAATACTGGAATTATGTAAACACTAATAAATCAAGCACGCAATTCTAATATGTATTTCAATACAGTCTTCCTCATATGGTTATACATACAAGTTCTAACTTATTTGCTTAATATTTCTCTTCGGTTTTTGAACCTCCTTCTTCGTTTACTTCTTTATCATAAAGTAATAGTCATAATATACATATTTACAGTAACAATATCACGTCTGATCATATCGAAAACACAATTTCTAAATGTTAAAGTAATTAATTTTCTGGTCCTGACAATATCCCTACAATCTTTGTTAAAAATTGCTTTCCCTTTTTAATATTTACAGTCTTTTCTTCAGATCTAGAATGACACCTATGTTATTCCACTTCACAAAGCTGGTGATAACACAAATCACAAACCATAGGCCAATATCAATCTAATTAACCTTTACAAAAATACTTGACTCCATAATTACTAATTAAATTCAGCAGAAATAATAATAAATATATTATTTTTCGACTTCATAGTATTTATGTTAATTGGTTGACGTCTACTAATTTGCTTTCCTTTCTAAATCATATCCTCAATTCTTTGAACTCTGGTTTCCAGGATGATGTGATTTATAGTGGCTTTGCTAAAGCATTTAATAAGATATATCATGGTATACTCTTTTCTAAATTACATGTTCCAGATAATTCAGAAGACATGTTTGACTGGCTGCAAAGTTACCTCACTAACAGAACAAAAACCTTACAAACTTAAATATCGTTAAAGTAAAACATTTAAATCAAACCCGTTCTGTGGAACATCTGGAGTTCCTTATATTGGTCCATATTGTTTTCAACAACATTTATTATCTACTATCGAGAGTTGAATTTATACGCTTTGCTGTTGATCTTAAACTTTACTTCAACAACCTCTTATGATTGCAAACTTCTTCAACTTTCAATAAATAAACTTTTAAACTGGTGTTCTTCCAAAATCTCAATCTAAATGTTTCCAAGTGTTACATAATATTTTTTCTTTTTCAAAAATCGCAATAATATATCTTTACAAATTTAAATGTAACCTTCTAACTAGCGTAGACTCTGAGAAAGGTTTAGGATTCATTTTTAACTTTTTATTTTGAAATTAACCTTTAACAATCATATTGTTGATTAAAAAACTGTGATGAAAATTCTGTGTTTATTTACTAGAAATTCATTTGACTAAGTCTTCCAACGCAAAATTAATTATTTATGTGGGAAGATTTAGTGTTGCTTTTGTTACTCTTTATAAATCTCTCATTATTTCTATTTAAGAATATGTTTGAAATCCGGATTACGATCATTATCATAAATTTACTTCCATCCACCCACTCAAAATTCTTTAAAAAACTTTCTCACAAGTCGAAGTATCATCTTTCTATCATTTCTTCTGTGACCAACAAAATATGTCTGATCTCCTTTCCCAAAGGCAAAATGATGGCATCCTATTTATGTATGAATTATTAAGTAATTTAATTGATTTTCTTTATCTCATTTCCCAACTACATTTCCACATCCCATCACTAAAATTTAAAAACGCCCAAATTATCGTATGTTCTATGTTATAAAACTAATTATTTGCTTCATTCTTCACTGTCTAGTACGATGATAAAGTGTAATGGACTGTATAGTAGTCTAAATTGTTTTAAATACGGCATAAAAAAATTTAAAAAAGTAATAAAACATCTACTATAGTTATCAATCATTTTGTTACTATTTGTTTAATTACCACTGACTCAATCTTGTCTGTTTTAATTATCATTGTTACTATTATTATGTTTATCAGTTTAATATGATTTATTTTATCTTAAAAACATTGTATTGTCAAAACATTTTGATCTATATGTAAATAAATAAATATTAAAAGGCTACTTTAAAGTAATACCTTTTTTATCAATTGTATTAATTCCATTTCGTTTACTATAACATTTTTTTAAAATTATCTTAATGTTTATTCTAAATCTAAATGATCGACGTCATTTAAACTATTCATCTATCTCTTAGTAAAGATAATACATCTTGAGTAATTGCTTAAACAGAATATTTTGTATTTATTGTTTTTCTATTGAACTGATTTTATCAATCAGTACACTCTAATATCATCAATTACTCTAATCCTATTTAGTTTTTAATAATATTATTTCGTTTATTATTTGAGTACTTGAAACATATTAGTCTACACGTTTTGTAATATCTTTTGTTGATAAAAGTTATTTAACAAGTTCCCAGATAGTGGAACTATCTTTATTCAAGCTTGCTTAACTAAAATATTTTTTTATTGAAAATAATTCAGTACATTAAATAAATCCATATTAGTCTGTAATTAATTGGTGTCTAATTTGGACACACTGACTTAGAGCCAACAGGTCTTAATATTTCACAAATCCAATATGGCTTCTTTTATTTTAATCTGTCCGTGATATTGGTTTTTTCTTCCCTTTTTTAAGGAACTGATTTATTTATTACGTAAACGTGATAAAATTAAGTGATAAAGTTATACAGTTAAAAGTGAATGCTAATTGTATTTCATCATTATTGAAATGTATGAAACAGAAGAAAATTTTTTTCACATGAGAATTGTAAGGTCATTGATAAATTATTCAATTTTTTTTTAAATTGCATTACATTTTACAAATTGACAATGACATATGATTATAAAAACATAATTACAATTCAATTGATTGAAAATAATTATACATACCACACAAATAAAAAAATAAATAAACATTATATGAATCATTTTATGTAATAGCTGATAATTTTTATAATGACTTAATTATAACCATTAAATAACTTGGGTTAAGATATACATCCAAACATTCTGAATTAGTGTTTATGTTTCACCAAACCAATGTTATATAAATTAATTGTAACTATTATTATTATTGTATTTACTTTTCATTCAAAATGTTTATTTATCCAATGTCTTTCAAAAACAAATACATTTTCTTGAGTAATGTAAAAAATGCCCAGTATTAACAATTATAAACATTTAGAAAATTTGTTATTCGAAATTGATTTGGAAAATTTGGACTGGTCCACATTTGTTTCCTGTAAGTAGACCCATTATCAGAAATATACCCAATCAATAGAATTAATTTATTTATTTTAATAATAATATTAAATTTATGTCATGAAGAATTGTAATTGGAATAACTGTTAACAATAAATTATTGGACACGAAATGTGTGGAAAAAGAAAAGGAACAGGAAACAGTATTATCAAAATAATACTTATGATATATACACAGTAAATTACTAATCATGAAACACAATTAATGAGGTAGATTTGTAATAATCATTGAACATATAATTAATGGAAGGTCATAAAATCTTAATTAAAAAGTCTGGGTAGTTTTCTGTAAGTAAAAAACTGTCAAACTGGTCAATAACATGGACTGAGAGCGTGATGGCCTCTCTCAAGTCATCCAATCCATCTGTCTGCAAGTATTGTGCTCAGATAAAATGTAACCCAGATATTTTTTACTGCATGCATGGGGTACACAGAACGCATATGAAATTCCTCACCATGCGCGAGTATCTGAACACAACACTGATAGACAGATGGATTGCACAGTCTGGGCGAAATAATAGCCTTTTCATTCCCTAGCCTGATAAATGTTTTCAATAGAGTTTCCAAATATACCTTTACTTATATCACAAATTGTTTGGATATAAATCGTGTTTAAATGATCTCATATATTTAATATACGAGTACATCATTATTTCAAGTGCATTGTCTCAAATTTTATAAATGATGGAGGTAAAAAATATACTCACAACAAGCAATATATTAAATATACATACTTTTTTGAGGTATATTTTAGGTATAAAGCGTGTTTAAAGATTTCATATATTGAATATTCAATTTAAGTATAAGATTGATTTTTTATCCTAGAAAATTGACCGAATCCCGATTAGAGAACATACCTATACATATACATAGATTCGCGCTCTTTTCTTCGACGTGGGGAGATCTCTCTCACTTCGTCCTCTCTTCTAGTCTACTCCTGATGACGAACAACAGTTCGAAATATTGAATTCTGTAAATGTTCTTTTTATTACTTTACTATAAGTAAAGTATAGTGATCGTGAAAAAATTCGATCTCGAGATTTTGACGGAATTACAACATGTTTTGAGGTCCCAGAAGTCGTTTTATGAAGTTTTTGCGATGATGTCTGTGTGTGTGTGGGTGGGTGGGTGGGTGGGTGAGTGTGTTAGCATTGCTTGTTACCACGCTACGGTCCAGAATCTTTGATGGATCAAGTTGATATTTTACACAAAAATGGGCCCCATAAAGGCGAAGATCCCTATTGTTTGGGAAGAATTATGCATGATGGGAAAGTCACTTTTTTTGCCAAAAAACGTTTTTTTTAAAACATTTATTTCTCCTAAACTGATAACCCTAGAGTTTTGAAATTTTGATATTATCTTTGAGGTTACAAATGGAACAAACGAATAATATATTTAGAATTTTAAATCAACAGGAAATATTTTTTTTTCAATAAAATGTACAAATTTTGACTTATAATTCAATATCAAACCTTGTGAGAGCGATACAAGCCATACTGTTTGACGGACAAGAATGAAACTATGCCTATAAATAGAACATTATGTGTAGAATGAATTGAGATATTTTTTTTCAAAATTACATTCGCTAATGGGGCGTTACAGTACGATTTCTGTTTTCAGAAAATGTTTTTTTGACGCTAAACGGCTGATAAAAAATAATGAAAATTTGACCAAAAATGGAACAAAAAATTGGCAATTCATAAAAAAAAATCATGCAGTTTCAGTTATGGGAAAGAGCAATAACGCTATAAAAACTGTTTGTTTATCTTTGACTAAGATCACCTGCTATACTTGTCGAATTTTTTATATTTTTACTTTACTATAAGTAAAGTATAGTGATCGTGAAAAAATTCGATCTTGAGATTTTGACGGAATTACATGTTTTGATGTCCCAGAAGTCGTTTTATGACGTTTTTACGATGATGTCTGTGTGTGTGTGGGTGGGTGGGTGGGTGAGTGTGTTAGCATTGCTTGTTACCACGCTACGGTCCAGAATCTTTGATGGATCAAGTTGATATTTTACACAAAAATGGGCCTCATGGGGAAGAAGATCCCTATTGTTTGGGAAGAATTATGCATGATGGGAAAGGCACTTTTTTTGCCAAAAACCGTTTTTTTTTTAAACATTTATTTCTCCTAAACTGATAACCCTAGAGAATTGAAATTTTGACATTATCTTTGAAGTTACAAATGCAACAAACGAAAAATATATTCAGAATTTTAAAACAACGGGAAATATTTTTTTTTCAATAAAATGTAAAAACTTTGACTTATAACTCAATCTCAAACCTTGTGAGAGCGATACAAGCCATACTGTTTGACGGACAAGAATGAAAGTATGCCTATAAATAGAACATTATATGGAGAATGAGTTGAGATATTTTTTTATAAAATTACATTCGCTAAAGGGGCGTTAAAGTACGATTTGTGTTTTCAGAAAATGTTTTTTTGACGCTAAACGGCTCATTAAAAAATAATGAAAATTTGACCAAAAATGGAACAAAAAATTAGCAATTTATAAAAAAAAATTATGAAGTTTCAATTACGGGAAAGAGCATTAACGATATAAAAACTGTTTGTTTATCTTAGACTAAGAGATCACCTGCTATACTTGTCGAATTTTTTATATTTTTTTTCATTGTTTACATTGACTTAGAAATTTTTTGAGCGATTCCACTGAGATAAAATTGATATTTATAAAGGAACAATTTAAATTGTTTATTTACTTATATGAGATGTAAGAGGAATAATATTGTGCAGGAAAATGATAACACACATTCAGAAAAAATTCGTATATCTGTTATTTGACAAAGGGGAAGGAAAATGATCTTATTAAATACTAAGAAGCCATAAAGTTCAAAGTATAAAAGTTCTGTAAAAAACCAAAAATGTAAAAGATAATTCAAAATTGAAATCTTTCGTTTAGAGATTAATAAATGTAATTATCGTACATCTTTAATTATAAATCACGTTAAAACAACATTTTCTTAGCTGTTTATGATGTTTTTCAAAGAAAAAAAGGGTGTTTTTCTGTTTTAAATTTGAAAATTTTACTTTAATATTCAATGTAGAAGGATGTCAAGTAGACGATGTAAGGAATCCACTGGCTATTTGAACAAAAGTCCTTTTCTCTTTTAGGAGAATATTTCGTTTCTAGAAATGTTCACATGCGTTTTTAAAAAATGTTATTACTGCTATAGTTATACTAATGGAATTATTTGCATCAGCTGTGTGATATACAAAAATAAGCTTATATATTGATATGTCCTTCAATCACTATCTCTACTACCTCAGGAATGAAAGACTAATAATCATATCCCATTTAGATGTTTACATTATGCCTAAAAGAGACGTTATATATTACATACTCATGAAATTTGATATTAAGTTACTTATAGTAAAGTTGAGTGTAGGCCACTCCATATTTTTTTCATTGTTTACATTGACTTAGAATTTTTTTGAGCGATTCCACTGAGATAAAATTGATATTTATAAAGGAACAATTTAAATTGTTTATTGACTTTTATGAGATGTAAGAGGAATAATATTGTGCAGGAAAATGATAACACACACTCTGAAAAAATTCGTATATATGTTATTTGATACTAAGAAGCCATAAAATTCAAAGTATAATAATTCTGTAAAAAAAATTAAAAATGTAAAAGATAATTCAAAATTGAAATCTTTCGTTTAGAGATTAATAAATGTAATTATTGTACATCTTTAATTATAAATCACCTTAAAACAACATTTTCTTAGCTGTTTATGATGTTTTTCAGAGAAAAAAGGGTATTTTCCTATTTTAAATTTGAAAATTTTACTTTAATATTGAATGTAGAAGGATGTCAAGTAAACGATGTAAGAAATCCACTGGCTATTTGAACAGAGGCTATGTTCTCTTGTAGGAGAATATTTCGTATCAAGAAATGTTCACATGGGTTTTTCAAAAATTTTATTACTGCTGTAGTTATACTAATGAAATTATTTGCATCAGCTGTGTGATGTACCAAAATAAGCTTATATATTGATATGTCCTTCAATCACTATCTGTACTACCTCAGGAATGAAAGACTAATAATCATATCCCATTTAGATGTTAACATTATGCTTATTTGAGACGTTATATATTATATACTCAAGAAATTTGATATTAAGTTACTTATAGTAAAGTTGAGTGAAGGCCACTCCAGATTTTTCTTTTTTCTATGTCGTGCTTTGTGTAATTTAAATATATATATATATATATATATACTTTTTCGATTTAAATACGATCTGAAGTGGACAAATACAGTTCAATGTACCTAGAAAAACATAGAGAAACCCTCCAACTTTCTCTGGGTCTCCAACCGTCCCTGTACCAGTGCGCTTGGTTTCCCTCTCTTATCTCTCCTGAAGACGGTTCAACCGAAAATTAGAGACCGTAGTGGGTGTTTTAATTTCTGTATATTTCTTTATGTACATTGAACAATATATATATATTGTTTGTTTTCCCATTTCTTATTGTGGTTTGATCATTGATTTTTATATATATATAATTAATTCTATCTTTTTCTACCACAAAAATTACAGCAAACAGCAGAAGTTATTGAGGGTTGGTCTACACAATGTTTTCGTTGTGTCTATCTGTCGGACGTATATCTTGTTATTTGTACAGCCCTGATGATGCTATAAAAATATAGCGAAACGTTGGCTTAAGTGAAGTGTTTGTTTGTGTAGACCAACGCTCAATAATCTCTGCTGTTTACAATATATATATATATATATATATATATATATCTGGAAACTTTTATTGAATCCTTCAAAACTTCCTGTTCATCACTCAATTTCACCCACTCCTTCTCCTATACCTCCTTAACCTTCCTAGATGTAGTAGTGTCCCTAAGCGGCAGGACCTTCACCACCTCCATACACACAAAACCTACTAATGCCCAACAATATCTACACTTCAATAGTTGTCACCCATCCGACACAAAAAAGTTCCTACCTCGTTCCCTCTCCATCCGCATACACCGTATTTGCAGTGACCTCTATCAACGACAGTGTCATATCGACAAACTTAGGGAGAAATTCGTCCAGCGGGGCTACTCTCCCAGGTTTGTTGATAAACGCTTAATACCTGCTACCAATCAATATCTTCCTAGGACTGCCGCTGAACCCAACAGTTCTCCCTTCCTCGTAACTACTTTCTTTCCTGGGGTCCATAGGATCGGGAATATCATCAAGGACATTTTTCCTCTCCTGTCCTCTTCCCCCTCCACCTCCTCCGTCTTCCGAAAATCCCCTCGCCTGTCCTTCAGAAAGCCTCCCAATTTAGGAAACCTGTTTTCCCACAGATCCCTTGAAACTCCTTGGATTGGGGTGGTGCTTGGTGGTATGGACAAATGCGGCCGTCGCCTCCGCCTTACCTGTCCTTTAGTTAACCCTTCACCTTTCTTCTCCTCACCAACCAACTCTTTCCGCGTCCCACCTAACACCTCCTGCTCATCCAGGAATTACGTCTACCGACTGAACTGTAGACAATGTGGAGCATTCTACATTGGTATGACTTCTACCAAGCTCAATGAGCGTTTGAACGACCATAGAGCTTCGGTCGGTCAGTGCAAACAGCTTCCTGTAGCTATCCATGCCAACAGTCATAACCTTTCCTTTAATGACTGCTTTACTGTTCAAATAATTAAGCTAGTGACCACTGATGACCGTAGTTTGACATTAAGAGCGTCTGAGGAGGACCACATATGGTTATTTGGGGCCCGATCAGATCCCGGTTTAAATCAGAAGCGTTAACTTTTATATGTTTTTCCTTTTATTTTTAACTTATATATTCATATTCATATATTTTTTTTTATTATTATTATTTTTCTTTTTTTTATTTATTTTTTCTTTTTTTTCTTTATTTTTTTATATTATTTCCTTTTTTATAATTTTTAATTTATAATTTTTAATTTTATAATTTTATCTATTGTTTTTGCTTTCTCCGTTCTCCGACGTTTAGTGCCTAGCTCCTTTTTTACGCTAGTGCTGCTCTCATCGGTTGACTCTTTATTGCTTCATTCGCGCTCCGTTCTTCGACGTGGGGAGATCTCTCTCACTTCGTCCTCTCTTCTAGTCTACTCTCCTGATGACGAACAACAGTTCGAAATATTGAATTCTGTCAGTGTTCTCTTTATTCTTTTTCTGTGTCGTGCTTTGGGTAATTTAAAGTTATATATATATTCACTTGATAAACGGAAAGACGATCCAAACTGGACACAATAACAGTTCAAAATTGAAGATAGGTAGCACAAAAAGTAAAGAAACACACTTACAAGCTAAAATTTTCGAGCAATCCTTCTTCAGGAGGAAAGAGAAAGTGAGACCACGCACGTTGTAGACGCAATGTTGGATTACTAGCCGTTGCGTCTACAACGTGCTTGGTCTCCCTATCCCTTTTCTTCTGAAGACGGATTGCCCGAATATTTAATTTTGTAAGTGTGTTTCATTACTTTATGTGCTACCTATCTTCGATTTGAACTGTTATATATCTATATATATTTTTTTTTGCGTGCTGTTTTCAAAGTTGAAGGCTTCTAGCTCTGATCGAAGTCACGTACAGATCAGAGCTAGAAGCCTTCAACTTTGAAAACAGCACGCAAAAAAATGAGTCAAACTTATTTGGTCCTGCATCAACCAATCAGATATCAGAACCAGACCCCTCATGTAGATATATATATATATACACTTTAACACATAGAAAAGAACACAGAAAGACACTACAGAACTCACTTCGATATTTCGACATCTGTCGTCATCGGGAAGAAGTGCGAAGTACTCGCGTTGAGAAGCAAACTACTACTCATACTACTACTATATAATATATATATATATATATATAATGATCAAACCACAATATGAAATGGGAAAACAAGACTAAGAGCTTTCAACTGTAACAAGCAGTCATCGTCAGAGTCCAAAAATCAACTGACTCTGACGAGGACGGCTTGTTACAGTTGAAAGATCTTAGTCTTGTTTTCCCATTTCATATTGTGGTTTGATTATTGATTGTTATTTCAGGTGTTTATGTGAAATTTTATACATATATATGTCTTATATATATATATAAAATTATTTAAAGATATATAAAGAATCATATATATTATAAAATATATAATATTATTATTACAATATTTTATATATATATATATATATATAGTGTTTTGGTATAAATTTTTTATTTGGATATATATATATATATATATATATATATATATATATATATATATACGAGTTCGAGATTAACAAAGAGCAACACACAAAGTAGGGAAACACACTTACAGACTCAAATTTTCGGGTAATCCGTCTTCAGGAGAAAAGAGAATGGGAGACCAAACACGTTGTAGGCGCAACGGCAAGTAACCAACCCGGCAACCGCCATTCTGCGTCAGATTCCCCCTGGTGATAATACCGTGACCCTTAGAGCCTCTGAGGAGGCTCACATCTGGTTGCTCGGGGCGCGCAGTGCACCTGGACTTAACCTTAAAAGATATTTTTTTTTTTTTTTTTGTACCTTTTTTCCAGTATTCTTTATTCTCTAGTACTTATTTCTTTTTTCCTCTTTCGTATATTTTGTGTATATCTATTTTGTCTTCTTCACTTACTACTAGTTTGTTTTATCCTATTTTATTTTTCTAAATTCTTATTCTTAACTAGTTTCCCATACTTACCCTTTTATTCAGTCTCTATCTTTTATTTACTAAAACAACCAATGCAAGTTTTTTGTATTGTATTTATTTTTATTTATTTATGTATTTTTTCTTCTTTTCTCTATCATTATTTTTGTTTCTTATAGTTTGTTTTTATCTTATATTGTTTATAATTTTTCACCTACTTATAGTTTTACCCAACCAGTACTGCTTATCTGAGCTTCTGTTTATATCTTCTCCTAATTTTATACTTTAAGACCGGGTACGGTTGACAGCACTGGCGGTTGCCGGGTTGGTTACTTGCCGTTGCGCCTACAACGTGTTTGGTCTCCCATTCTCTTTTCTCCTGAAGACGGATTACCCGAAAATTTGAGTCTGTAAGTGTGTTTTCCTACTTTGTGTGTTGCTCTTTGTTAATCTCGAACTCGTATTGTGTCCAGTTTGGATCGTATTTCGTTTTATCAGTGAAATATATATATATATATATATATATATATATATATATATATATATATTCTTGAAATGTACCGCAGATCCGGTATTAACGACTTCTAAACTAAGCTGTTCCAGTCTCCTGACAGTCTTACGAATATAAGGTGGTAATTCCCAAATGAATTGTCCAAAGGACATTGAGACACTTTTTTCAAACACTTTAATAGGTATTAACAACAAAAAAGTGTCACAATGTCCTTTGGACAACTCATTTGGGAATTACCACCTCTTATTCGTAAGACTGTCAGGAGACTGGAACAGCATAAAGATTTCACATAAACACGTGAAATAACAATCGATGATCAAACCACAATAAGAAATGGGAAAACAAGACTAAGATTTTTCAACCGTAACAAGCGGTCTTCGTCAGAGTCAGAATCTCAACTGATCTTAGTCTTGTTTTCCCATTTCTTATTGTGGTTTGATCATATATATATAATTTAATATATATAATATACATCATTCTTTAAAGTGAGTTGTCTCAAATATCATAAATTGTTGAGGTAAAAAATATCTTCACAAGAAGTAATATATTAAATATACATAGTGTGCCAAGTTTTCTTCATATTTCAAAAACATTTAGGGGTAAAGGAATTTAAATGAGTTCTTATATTGAATACATATATCACAATATCATGTATATTATCTCAAATAACATAATGATGGATAAATAAAATATTTTTATACGCAGCAATATGTCAAATACACATAGTTTACTATCTCATATATCGCAAATGGTTTAGGTATAGAGTGCTAAATGATTTCATATATTGCACATAAATCAATATTTCAAGTGCTTTGTCTCAAATATCATAAATTGTATGAAGCACAAATTATATTATCAAATTGGTCAATATAGTAAATATATATAGTTTTTCCGAGTGCACTGTCTTATATGTCACAAATGGTTTAGGTAAAATGCGTGTTCAAATGTTTTCCTATATTGTCTATCGTAAATGGTGGATGTTGATACATGCTAATATGATGGTGCACAGTGAATATTTATTTTTATTTCATACCTATTGTTTGAAGTACCATATGGAGGTGTTCTTAACATTTCATTATGGATTTATTTCAAGTGTACTACCATATCTGAGATAACATAAACAGTTAGGCATAAAACGTTTTTATAAGATGTCATCTAGTTATTATATAATCTAATGTCACGATTACTGTCTTAAATATTATATATGTTGATGATATAATACGGTTTTAGGTTTATCATGTATTAAATATATATAATTGTTTCAGTTTTACTAGCTTATGTAACATGAACAGTAGAGTTTTGGCATGTGTTGAATAGATATCGTATACCAAATATATATTGTATTGCAAATGTAGTCTCATATATCACGGTTACTGCAATAGTTAGGTTGCTGGCCTGATAGACAAAAACTCATCTTAGAATGACAATGCAAGGCTCAGCCTAGTTGAAGTGAGAAGAAAAACATCAGATGGAGTGCATCCGTGCAATCCTGATAGAAGCAGTTCTGGAAAGTGCTCGAGGATTAATACTAAGATAGTGTAGAATTTGTTATTGAAGAAGAAAATAGAAGACCAACTATTGACAGTTCGACTTCGATACTATTCTCCCTTACAAGGGTTAGGACGCTTGGGAAAGGTATGGCAGAAAATACTCTGAGCATATATTTTATAAAGTAAATAAATTTAATGGTGTGGTGTTGCTTCTGTTCCACACTGTATTGTGGAACAGATACAGTAAGGCCATATTGTAAGATGAAGGGCGTTATTTAATGTCAATGCTTCCTAGTTGTTGATACATACAATTCTATCACATTGCTGATAAAGTTTCCTTTGTAATAACTAGTCGTTATCACTGTTTTGACTTAGTTCTTTGTCTGCACCTGCTAGAACGCCCTCTGAGATAAATATTCACTGACTTCAAAACTAGTTCTAAACTACCATGCAACACGGCAGCACCTAATGTAAGCCACATTTAATCGACTATATGTACTTACTTAACCATTATGCAGTTAGATATAATATTATCAAATATTCGTATATTTAGGTAGAAGACCTTCATTCACACATATTTCATTACACAATTTGCATATTTTAATTCTTTCATACTTTCATGAGACCTTCTCCAATTTGCTGATTAAATATGAAAAAATTATGGATTACAAAAACCAAAACGTGTGGTGAACTTATTTGTAGTCCTCCCTTCCACTGGAAATTTTTTATCAGAAAATTAGAAAAATTCTCTAAAAAGTGTGAAAGAATTATCTAAAATTCTCTAAAAAGTTTGAAAAATAGTCAAACTGTTTAATGAAATATATACAGAGAGAAAGAGAAAATTATGTCATCTTACATACATTTCAAATGTTTAAATATTGGTTTCAGGTTTTCTTAAACTAAGTAGGCCAATGCGTTTTTTTTAAATACGTGAATACAGGAGGACTGCTCCCAATAATTTATAAAAAAATAAATGATATAAAGAGAATTTAAATTATGAAATAATAAATCCCCTTTGATTTTAACAGTGGCAATCATTAATTATTGTCTCTGTTTTTAAACGCCTTTGTTTCTTTGGTAGTGACTTCGTTAAACATTGTTAGGTGTTTAATCATTGTTTATTTCTCTTATTTCGGTAAACAAATAAAACTGTTTATTGTTATTCTTTCTTTTTCACCAAGAGGTCTTAAACCTGCTTTTTTACCCTGGAGTATTTGGTTTGTTACAAAAAAAAACCAAGACCTAGTGTTAAGGAAGGGGATTATCCCCTTAGCGTCCAGGAATAAGGAGTTAAATTTAATTCAGCCAACGGTAGTGGGGGTATGTTTTGGATGAAATCTTGGCAGGTAGCCAAGTTTATCATAAAAACTTAAAACCTAGTATAGAATCTAGTTGAATGTTCATTTTGTATTTGGCTTAATTATTTCTCAATGTTGCTATTTATATTTCGATAAATAATGACTTAAATTGTGTAATTCAACTAATTTTAAATAATTGTTATGTTAAAATGGACGACAATAGTTTAATTAATAGACAAAGTTGTTCTAATTGTGAAGATCAAAGATTAATAAAATTAATCAATAATTATAATCAGTTAGCATTAATTAATAACACATTAGATCAAAAAGTTTCAAGTTCTTCAATTCAAAATAACGAATCAATGATACCTTTATCTAAATCACTAGAAGACGTCGATAGAAGTGAAAGCAATGTGAATAATCAAAGTGCCTGTTTCATTGTTTCTGAAGAAGAATCATCAGCTGAACCAGTTCAAAGAATTTCTGATGATGATGAAGATGAAGAGGAAGAAATTGAAAACGAAATACAACGAGGTAAATAATAAAATATGATTTCTTAATGAACAATTTAAATGATTCTTCATTGACTTTCTTTGTAATTTTCATATCATGATGAACTATAAATATAAAATATAGTTGGATAAATATTATCGAAGAAACAATGTGTTTTATTCGTTTAAGCAATGATGTAAATATAGCAAACTCTGAATCAAAAACTGCTACAAAAATGAAAATATGAAATTGTTCAATTTAAATGCAGTATTAATTTATTTCAAGTTATAAATTCACCTAAAATTAATTCTTCTTACATTAAATGGTCATCAAATCTTGTTATTTGCATTAATCATTTTTATAGTTTTCAGTTAAATTTTAGTCAAATAAATTATTGAAAACAAAATTTAAGGGCCTATAAAATTCGAATTAAGCATTTTAATTTGAAACGTGATTTATGTTATTCAAAATATAGGAACATGGTAAGGTTTTGACATTTCATTTGAAGCATATTATAAACAGTAGAAATCAAAAAATGGTCAAAAGCTTGCTATATGATAGAAAAAGAACTTATTTATTCATGTCAATCTTTAACATTTAGTCTTTTCTGACTTCCTGTCTCAGAGAGTCAGTTCTTTACACCAGTACTTTCTGATGTAATAATTGATATTTGAAAAATAACAGGTCATGGGCGAAATTTAATTCTTAACTTCCTTGATAGCTAAAATCTACTTCTCATATCTTATTAAAAGTGACATACATTTGTATTATCCCTAATAAAGAGTAACCATTTTAAAGTTCCTCTAATGAAGTTGAAACTCTCAAATATTCGTATTAAAGTTTGCTTAGTTAAATTTTCTAATTAAAATTTAAATTTACCTAGTCAATTCCTACCACCTTAAAATTCACATAGTGAATTTTACTACTGTCTTACTCTGGTAGATAAATATAAGCAGTTTTAAATACTTACAGTAAAATAAATATCAGCCTGTCAGAAATCATATAATACTCCGCCACAACATACTAAAAAATACATACATCTTGAAAAGTGTACATTAAGGACAAATGATGTGATCACATTTCAGTTAATCTATGAATTGTTCCATACTTTGTATTAGATAAGAAGAACAAAAATGTAATCATTAAAGGTGCTCAAATCTGAATCAAAAAGCAGGAGTTATCTGATTTTAATCTGAATCGATAAAACATATTGATCAGAATCTCAGAAATATTATAAATATAATAGTAATTATGATTCGTTGACTTTCACACTAAATGATACGCTCCAGGAATCATCGTGAACATAATGCCTACAGCTGAAGGACAATAAAATTAAAAAAACAAAACTCATATAACTAAATATTCTATTTTGCAGCAGATTGAACAGCTTTTATGAAATTTTTCAAGATCAGTTTGATTTGAATCGAATTTGATCTCATCGAAAAATGAAAATGAAATTGTTCTGAATTAAAAAGGTGAAATTGAAGATGAGTTTAGCAATTAAATAGAAACAAGTCCATATATTTAAATACAAAATTGTCTTGAATAAATGTTTAATTCTTCTTCCCTTATTGTAAATTGAGAATTTCCTATCTTGTTCAATTCGATTGTTGACTACCAACTACCAAAAGTATTATCAAATGATAAAACTAATTAAAAATTAGAGGAAACTGGAGGATATTAATAAAATTAATTACCTTCAGATAATTATGTGAAAATATTTATAATACTTTTTTTTGTACTTTAGGATATCAATTTAGAGAAAAATAAGTATTTACAAAAAAAAAAAGATTAATTCAATTTTAAAAATAAATAAAATCTATGAATGAAAGTAATAATATGGTGCTGAAATATGTAAAAATCAGACAATGTGGTGCCTATGACAAATAATAAAATAATTTAAAATAAAAACCCCACATTTAATGTGATTCCAAATTTGAATGTGTATTTATGAATTAAAAAATATTATAAAATGGTAAATGTTCTTGAAAATGAAATTATTGTTTTTAGAGTAATGAAATTATTACTGAAAAGTTAAAATCAATCATTCCTTTAGCTGTAAAATCTTAATTACTATTGAACTAACCAAGAAATTTTCTTGATGAAAACGTGATAGATTTTGATGAACAGAAATTTTATTTTAAAACTATATAATTATGATTACTCATGATAGTAAAACAATATTATTTAAATTAAATAGAAAACAAACAAAAGTGATATATATATATATGAAAATGATAATAAATCAATTAATACATTTCTCTTTCAAATTTTCTCACTTATTTTCTACCTTTTTTTTACTCACACATACTCACACACACTCTCTCTCTCCCTTATTTATTGTTCTTTTGTTTATTGCACTGTTCTTCTGAAGGTGTATGAGTAACAATTATTTGGTAAGATTTATGATTTGCTTTCTTTTTGTTTTTCTGACCTTTAACTTTGAATGATATATGAATATTTTTCCAGCTAAGTTTCTAGAGGACGATTCAGCCTTCAGAAAAAGAGAAACCACAGAAACTGAATATTCACCTTCCTCAAGGTCTACTTCTGATAAGGTGAACAATTAAATTTTATATTATAAAATATAACAATATTTTGATTTAAAAAAATAAGTATTTAATTATTTAAACCATTAAAATAGTTTTCAGTTTGACTATTTTTTTTTCTTTTTAACTTTTTGAAAACCCATTGGTGTCTGTAGGTCCAGTTTAAGAAATAGTAATATATAGGATTAATTTGGAAATAATACAATTAAAAATGAGTGTAACGTCATTTATCCCTTATATATCGGATTTTAAAAGCATATGTGTAGTTTTAGAGTCTATGACCGGACTCGATAAGCTGTCATTCCATGTAAAGAACAATTTTATGTGGATAATTTTCTTAATATCATTGATGAATGAAAATTACTCTTCAAATCTACAACATGGTTTAGAAATTAATTATACGATTAAAAATTGTTTTGATGGTAATTTACTGATACAAATCAGTCCCAAGCACAACTATTCTTACTAACAGTGATTTGTATCTCCTACGTCAATAAAGTACTAAAAATCTGGAGTGGCCTACACTCTACTTTACTATAAGTAACTTAATGTCAAATTTCTTGAGTATATAAAACATAACGTCTCATTTAAGCATAACGTAAACATCTAAATGGGATATAATTATTAGCCTTTCATTCCTGAGGTAGTACAGATAGTGATTGAAGGATATATCAATTTATAAGCTTATTTTTGTACATCACAAATAATATGTTATTTGCAAATAATTTCATTAGTATAACTACAGCAATAATAACATTTTTGAAAAACCAAAGTGAACATTTCTTAAAAAGATTTATTCTCCTACAAGAGAATGGCTTTCGTTCAAACAGCCAGTGGATTTCTTACATCGTATACTTGACATCCTTCTACATTGAATATTAAAGTAAAATTTTAAAATTTAAAACAGGAAAATACCCTTTTTTTCTCTGAAAAACATCTTAAACAGCGAAGAAAATGTTATTTTAAGGTGCTTTGTTAATTAAAGATGTACGATAATTACATTTATTAATCTCTAAACGAAAGATTCCAATTATGAATTATCATTTACATTTCTGGTCTTTTATAGAATTATTATACTGAGAATTTTAATCTTTAAAATAATAATAATAATAAGCTTCTTAGTATTTAATAAGATAATTTTCCTTCCCCTTTGTCAAATAACATGTATACGAATTTTTTCTGAGTGAGTGTTATTATTTTCCTGCACAATATTATTCCTCTTATATCTCATGTAAGTCAATAAACAATTTAAATTATTCCTTTATAAATATCAATTTTATCTCAGTGGATTTGCTCCAATAATTTCTAAGTCAATGTAAACAATGTAAAAAAATCTGGAGTGGCCTACACTCTACTTTACTATAAGTAACTTAATGTCAAATTTCTTGAATATAAAACATAACGTCTGATTTAAGCATAACATAAATATCTAAATAGGATATAATTATTAGCATTTCATTCGTTAGGTAGTACAGATAGTGATTGAAGGACATATCAATTTATAAGCTTATTTTTGTACATCACAAATAATTTATTATTTGCAAATAATTTCATTAGTATAACTACAGCAGTAATAACATTTTTGAAAAACCAAAGTGAACATTTCTTGAAACGAAATATTATCCTACAAGAGAACATGGCAATTGTTCAAATAGCCAGTAGATTTCTTACATCGTTTACTTAACATCCTTCTATATTGAATATTAAAGTAAAAATGTCAAATTTAAAACAGGAAAATACCTTTTTTTTTCTCTGAAAAACATCTTAAACAGCGAAGTAAAGGTTGTTTTAAGGTGATTTGTTAATTAAAGATGTACGATAATTACATTTATTAATCTCTAAACGAAAGATTTCAATATTGAATTATCTTTTACATTTTCGGTTTTTACAGAATTATTATACTGGGAATTTTATAAGGCTTCTTAGTATTTAATAACATCTTTTTCCTTCCCCTTTGTCAAATAACATATATAGAATATTTTCTGTGTGAGTGTTATCATTTTCCTGCACAATATTATTCCTCTTACATCTCATATAATTCAATAAACAATTTAAATTGTTCCTTTATAAATATCAATTTTATCTCAGTGGATTCGCTCAAAAAATTTCTAAGTCAATGTAAACAATGGAAAAAAATATAAAAAATTCGACAAGTATAGCAGGTGATCTCTTAGTCTAAGATAAACAAACAGTTTTTATATCGTTATTGCTCTTTCCCATAATTGAAACTTCATGATTTTTTTTTTATAAATTGCTAATTTTTCGTTCAATTTTTGGTCAAATTTTCATTATTTTTTAATGAGCCGTTTAGCGTCAAAAAAACATTATCTGAAAACAGAAATCGTACTGTAACGCCCCATTTGCGAATGTAATTTTGAAAAAAAATATCTCAATTCATTCTACACATAATGTTCTATTTATAGGCATAGTTTCATTCTTGTCCGTCAAACAGTATGGTTTGTATCGCTCTCACAAGGTTTGAGATTGAATTATAAGTCAAAATTTTTACATTTTATTGAAAAAAAAATATTTCCTGTTGATTTAAAATTCTAAATATATTATTCGTTTGTTTCATTTGTAACCTCAAAGATAATATCAAAATTTCAAAACTCTAGGGTTATCAGTTTAGGAGAAATAAATGTATTAAAAAAAACGGTTTTTGGCAAAAAAAGTGACTTTCCCATCATGTATAATTCTTCCCAAACAATAGGGATCTTCGTCTTTATGGGGCCCATTTTTGTGTAAAATATCAACTTGATCCATCAAAGATTCTGGACCGTAGCGTGGTAACAAGCAATGCTAACACACTCACCCACGCACCCACGCACCCACCCACGCATCCACCCACCCACCCACCCACCCACACACACACAGACATCATCGTAAACACTTCTTAAAACGACTTGTGGGACCTCAAAACATGTAATTCCGTCAAAATCTCGAGATCGAATTTTTTCACGATCACTATACTGTACTTATAGTAAAGTAAAAATATAAAAAATTCGACAAGTATAGCAGGTGATCTCTTAGTCTAGGATAAACAAACAGTTTTTATAGCGTTATTGCTCTTTCCCGTAACTGAAACTTCATGAATTTTTTTTATGAACTGCTAATTTTTGGGTCCATTTTTGGTCACATTTTCATTATTTTTTAATGAGCCGTTATCGCGTCAAAAAAACATTTTCTGAAAACAGAAATCGTACTGTAACGCTCCATTAGCGAATGTCATTTTGAAAAAAAATATCTCAACTCATTCTCCACATAATGTTCTATTTTTAGGCATAGTTTCATTGTAATCCGTCTAACAGTAACAGTATGGCTTGTATCGCTCTCACAAGGTTTTAGATTGAATTATAAGTCAAAATGTTTACATTTTATTAAGAAAAAAAATATCCTGTTGTTTTAAAATTCTGAATATATTTTTCGTTTGTTCCATTTGTAACCTCAAAGATAATATCAAAATTTCAAAACTCTAGGGTTATCAGTTTAGGAGAAATAAATGTTTTAAAAAAAACGGTTTTTGGCAAAAAAAGTGACTTTCCCATCATGTATAATTCTTCCCAAACAATAGGGATCTTCGTCTTTATGGGGCCAATTTTTGTGTAAAATGTCAACTTGATCCATCAAAGATTCTGGACCGTAGCGTGGTAACAAGCAATGCTAACACACTCACCCACCCACCCACCACACACACACACACACACACACACACAGACATCATCGTAAAAACGTCATAAAACGACTTCTGGGACCTCAAAACATGTAATTCCGTCAAAATCTCGAGATCGAATTTTTTCACGATCACTATACTTTACTTATAGTAAAGTAAAAAAAGAATTATAATTTTCTTTGCTCAATAAAAAGCTTTCAAGTCAGTTTCATTATAAAAAAAATGGATAGATGAAAAAAATTACTATCCTCTTTATTTCAAAAAAGTTTTTTTAATCTAATTTTATTGTTATGCATTTTTATAGCAGTAGTTAAAAGTTTTGCTGAATGGGACTGTTTAGCTTATTTTCCACTATTCAATTATATAAATTCAAGAGTGGTTTTAATAAAATATATTAATGTAACTAAGAGACACAGATCAATAAAATAACTTCAATGTGACATCAGTTTAACTGGCTACCACACATTAAATTGGCTTGTACACATCATCTTGAATTTATACAGTTCGTTGGGGCTGTTTGTTGTTTATGTAATTTATCATTGATTGTTCTTTCACGTGTTTATGTGAAATCTTTTATATATATATATATATATATATATATATATATATATATATGTATATAATATTCAACACGTTAATCTACTTTTAATTGTTGAAACAGTGAAGAAGAAATAACATATATATAACAATTTTTGAAACTTAAAAATCTTTTAAAAATTCTAAAGAAAATTCTTGTTATAATCCCTCGATTGAATAAAATGTGCATTAAAATACAATTTCATATTAGCCTTTCGAAATATTTTAAAAAATGTTTTTGTTTAAATAAGGTACCAGTCATTTTTTGATTGTTAATAAATAAGAGAAACTAATTACGTAATTTAATAGATAAGAAACAATATTTTTATTATTTATTGAATATGTTGAAACATTATTTTGTAAAATTTTGACCTAAATAATTTTTTTTTAATAGAATTTTTGCATTTAAATTATCGTATTGTTGTCATACTGTTCTGTTAGGCTGATTGGACATTATTTTAATATTGACTAGATCTCTCCAAGTATTGAAAAAAAAACCATTGTTTTTAAGTAGTAGTTCTTAATGAAATGTGTTTAAATTTTAATGCATATCTTAAACTTAGACTTAATTTGATATTAAAACTATAATTATAGCATTTCAATATATTGGTCTAGAATTGTAAAAAAGTAATTAAAATTAGTTTAACACATTCTTTATATATTTAAAAGGATATAATGATAGTTTCTGAAACATATCTGGTACTATATCGTTGAAGTCCTTTTAACGAATAGAATTACTAAGTTTAAATCTACATCTAAGTGGGCCACATTAAGAGTAGTGGTATAATGTGACTTCAGTTTCTAAACTACCTAATTTCATTGTTAATAAAAGTACATCAGCTATTAATCTGGTCATCATAATCAAATAAACAGTTTTTTTTCTTTTTTTTTTCACGAAATTAGGTATTTGAGGAATGAATTTTCTTTATTTCTGCTATATTATTGACTAATATTATTTTATTAGTGATCATGGAAAAAACTGTTTTTAATGCTTGGCATAATTAGACATGTTTAGGGCCCTTGAATCTATTTGAGGTATTTTGAGGATGGTGGTGGCTGGGTCTTTATTTATTCAAAATATTGCAATCACTCAGAGTTGTACAGTTTGAACAGTCTTAGAGACATTTATGTATAAAGTCATTGGTGCGAAAATGAGACCTACTGTCTTTCAGCAATAAACATCATGGATAAGGTACTTTATATCAAAACAAGTGCCAGTTTTATTAACTCTTCTAGTTATCATAGAGACTTGTCATTTCGCAGTAGTACTCCATTTATCTGTATACTTTGTGTTCAAAATTTCATGAATTTTGGATTATTGCAAATGATAGTTATGAATAGAAAGAACTATTGAGTCCACCTGTGTTCACCTGTCGGATTGGTTTACATTAATCTATTAAAATCTCAGAGTTCAGTATAATTAATTTATTAGTTTAAACTACTTTCTGAAATTTTAGTAATAATTGATAACCAATAACAAATGAAGTAATTAAAGATAATAATCACAAAATATTTTAATCAAAATTAAATATATATTTATAATATTTTCAGTTTTCTTAATGCGTTCTTGTACCATCTTTCATATTACAACCAGCCAAAATTGATAATACGGGTAGTTACCAAACTTTACATTATTGATCATCATCTCCATCCATCAGATAACATCCTTAATTAGGTATAAAAACTTTATTAATCATTTCTTCCACTATTTCAAAGTTAAATTATTAGATGCGGTTTCTTAACTGATTTTATGCTTGGTAATTTATTATCTTATTCAAAATAGTCAAACTAATGCTAAAGTTTCTTTTACTTGCTTAATCACCCTCATGCATACGTATTATACCTTGTAAGCATTTATCTACTGTTATAGAGAACCATTTCATTCTTAATTTCATTAACACAATTGGTGGAAATGCAGCCACTTATAACAAATTCATCAATGTAATTGATTGTTTATTATTGTTCAAATAATAGGTTCACTTACACTCAAGCTTCGTCTAAACTGCTGCTCTCCCTGTTTGTTTTCTTTATTATGAAATTCATCAAGTTTGATAATAGGTTAGGATAGGTTACAGTGACTGTCTCACGAGAGAACACATTTAGATTGGCCCTTTGTGTGTGATGTCGTACAATAAACATTCTACATTGTGTAGAATTCTGAACTCATGTGTGTTAAGAGTAGAGATCTTTAATGAGTATCTCACTTGGCAGAGGTTCAGTCGGCTTGACATCCTCTCCTCGAGAGACAGCGCACTTTTTTTCACACCTTCTGCCTCAATAAATCGAGGTTCTGAATGGGTATCAAATCCTGGATCTACCAGTCCAGAGGTAAAGACGTAAGCTACTAGCTTACCCTGGCTCTCAAGTTAAATAATGTGATTATAACCTATTGTATGCGATTATAAAATTGCCAATAAAGCTGTTGACGAAATTGTTAAAAAAAATTGTTGAAGTTGGTTATGGTAAAATATTTTTCTGCAATTGTTTAGTAATTTATTTAAATAATAGAGTATTATTTCATTTCAATAAATCCTGTTAAAGAGGAGAAATAAGGAGTTCGACCCCATGAATTCTGTGAAAAAGACAAATATACAATGATATATTTTTATAAACAGTTTTGCTGCTTATATGTTATGAGTAATTTTACAATAACGATTTTTTCCCTAATTATTTAAAATTAAAATATACTTTATGCATATGTGTGTGCTGTGATGATAAAAGTATTTCTAAGTGTTTTTGTATTGAGTAACTAAAGGCTATATTGACCAAATAATTCTATTTTAGAAGGTCTCTGCAAAGGAGCATAAGACTGCTTGGAGTAAAATGAAAGATATGATTAGCTCCTCCAAAGTTGGAGGACATAAGAAGAAGCAGCCCAATGAGGAGAGCTTAGATTCAAGTCAGGTAAAACCTATAAATATAACTCTTTACGAATCGAAACAAATTAAAATATCGGACCATGTTCAACTCGATCTTCAACTCAACTCTACTAAAAAATTCATGGATGATTACTTTAATTATTTCCTCGAAATACATACTGCTAGGAACTCTTTAACAATTTACGATCAAAATCAATTGCATGGTTAGGCTCATAAAATTATTTGGTAATAATAAAAGAAAAGCTTTTGTTTGTTCAGTGTGAGTATGACCAAAGAGTCGATCATAAAAGATGATTATAAGAAAATTGCTATAAGGAAAGTGCTTATAATAAACTGTGAATCGCAGGTAGTAACGAGAAATAAGTGTAATTCAACAATTATTATAATTAATTTCCCTCATACATTGTATTTACTAAATTCATCTTCTATGATACCCATGCACAAGGTTTACATAATATACATATAATGTAATTCGAAGTTTTGTTATTTCTATCACATATATATTTTCACTATTCTTCTTTATCGAGGTTTGGACCAGCATTAAATAATTCTCAAAAAAATACGCTTTGCCTATATTTCTAGACATCTTCAAGGCTACACGAATACAAATATTGCAACTTATTTTTTCATTTTAATTTAATAATTTTTTTGTGTTTATATAGCCTTGAACATTTTAAACGAAATTTAAACTTAAATTTAACCGAAAAATTTAAACAAAAGGTTGACTGATAGTGTTTATTGAGACTTTTTACGTTAGACCAAACCTCTATAAAGAGGGATAGTGTACATACCATATATACATAGTTAAATCTTTTTAAAACAAAACGTGATGACTTTACAAAATTGAGTTCAAAGTCAATTAATTAGTGATGAAAATTGACTGAGTTTATTCCAGGGTCTTCAAATATAAGTCATAAGTAAAACTCAACAGTTAAGTAGCCAGGAGGTTAGAATCAATCAATAAAAAGGTCGTAAATGCAGAAACTGCTATCACTTCCTGTATATATATATATATATATATATATATATATATATATATATATATATATAACCAAATAAATGAAACGATTCCACAAACTCAATAAACTATATTCACAAAGAACGCACATAAAAGAAATCGCAGAAACCCACTACTATATTTCAATTGCTTCGTCATCAGGAAGATAAATGTGAGTCACTCCGAAGAAGATAACGACACAAAGACTCAAAGTTGCATATATTTAAACTACCCTGGCTCTCACGTTAAAAAATATTTCAAAAAAAGGTAACTGATACCTTTTTCCAGTAGAAATCACTAAAACTGTCTGAGTACTATTATCTACTTATCTAAGACTAACAAGTGGTCTTCATCAGAGTCTAATCTCAGAGTTAACCTATATACATATATATATAAATTATCGATGGTCACATTAAAACCATCAACACTGAGGAAATTCGTCTCACCATCTTCTATAAGACCAAGAAAATTAGCAATCTACTCATTAAAAAATGCAATAGAGAAATAACGCGGTCACCTGGTGACTACTACATCGGTATGACAAAAACGAAGCTGTCGAGGCGTCTAACCCTCCATCTCTTCGCAGGAGCCCCTAAGGATCATGTTATGAAAGAACACGGGGGTGCTCTTACTAGAAATATGCTAGTAGAGAGCACCTCCGTTTTGGTAGAAAACAGTGATCTAGGTAGGATACAAATACTAGAGGCTTTATTTATCAAAGATTTGTGCCCCGCGCTGAACTCTCAAATCAGTGACATGTTCGTCATCCCAAGTTCTAGGACCCCCGAACCTGGAATAAAATTTGTTCGGAACTCTCCTCTGTTGTGACAGAGGCGTGAAGTGTGGTGTGATTCAACTGTCTAACGCGTGGATGCGCGCATGTAGTCCTACTTTGTCAGTTGAACGCCGCTATTATTTGAACTGTGCAAATTTATATTATTGTTTATTTTTTGGTTTATGTTTCAATTGTTTCGATTAATTGTTTACTGTTTACCTGATGATGGCAAATGTGGTCGAAAGCTTGTATCTCTTTAGTTTTAAGCTCAGTTTGTATTTCTCTAGTGTCTAATATAGTTTGTTTCACTAGTTTTCTTTAAGGTTGTTTTTCCTTTTCGTTATGGTCTTAGGCAGATTAATTTATGAGCTACCATTGGATTATAAGAGGATTATAAGGCAAAAAGAACATCTTTCTAAGAAAACAATTAATGCCGAAGCCGCTGTACTTTTCAATAACATTTGTTTAAAAGAAGACTTGCTGCCAGTATACACCATATATATAAATAATTATATCAATGGTCAAACGATAATATGAAATTGGAAAACAAGACTACGATTTTTCAACCGTAACAAGCGGTCTTTGTCAGAGTCAAAAACCCAACTGCTGCCTGTTTTGACTCTGACGAAGACCGCTTCTTACGGTTGAAAGATCGTAGTCTTTTTTTCCCCATTTCATATTGTAGTTGTTATTTCACGTGTTTATGTTATGTTTATTTATACATATTAATATGCATTAAAATGGGGTTTATGTACTATCTTATTAGCTTATCAAGTAAATTTTAATATATGTATTGTAGTAATTATAATGGTAATTTGTTTATTTTAATAAAGTCCTTCTTTAATTATATTGATGTTCAATTGTGTTGCAGGAGAACAAAGGAGAAAACCGACTTGAAGCTCCCAAACTTTTACTGACTCACCCTTCGAACGAGGATCTAAACAGGATCAAGACGAACGATAAACATGAAGACAACAAACCTGCTCCTCTTCAACCTACCTGGCTGGTAATCCTAAAATCCTATAGTTGTAACAAAACTTATTTTTGTTTGCAGATAATTAGCCAATAAGCGTTGAACATTTTTTAAATTTATTTATAAAAAAAGGTCGTTTTTATAATTTTTGAAATCGTTTGAAATATTATAGAAACGAATATAGCAACGGGTGATATATTCGTATCCTTTCGCTCCATAAAGAAATGAAAATTGTGAATCTTCGTGTTATTGGTTTTTAAACACAAATACAAAAAAAGTAATCTAAAATATTTTAAAATTAATTTAAATTACTACACTAAAGACAATAATGAATACTTCTCATTAAAGTTAATAAATTTGCTATTGCTGAATTATGAGTTTTAAGTAAGTATAATTCACCTGAAAGGGTATGTGATTATTAATATTTTAAGAAATCAATCGCAAGTGCATTTATTTATTATTAGTGCCAGATATAATTGTATTGAGTGTCAGAATGTAAAAGTATTAACAATGTTATAACAATTTATTTAATGAAACTTTTTTATTATAGTTAAATACATTTATAATTTCTAACTTGAGTTGGAGAAGTTAATTAGTTCCCAGCTAAAAACTCAATAAAACTTAAAATTAATGGTATTTTTAAAATTTAAAAACTAACAATAATATTGTGCAAGCTAATAAAATTAAAACTTGATTGTTTTGGAAAAAATATTTGTTTATTTAATTGGTGTAGGATTGTTCGGAAGAAGATATAGATGTTTCACCTCAATCCGGAAGGAAAAGTTCATCGAAATGGTTTAAAGTGAAGAACGTGTTTTTGTCTTCTTCTACTGGGCATTCTGCATCAAACCCTTCCAGTCCGGTTAGATACAAGAGCTTTCATTACGATGTCGGTAAGTGACTTCAGTTCTCATATTTCAAGCTTGCCAATATTAGTCATTACGAGTAGGCTAGTCAGGTAGGAGTGATGGTCAGAAAAACAGAGCAGTGTTCAAGCAGTTCAAACAGTTTCTTGAAAATATTGAGTTTATTAAGTTTATGATACAATCTAGAATGATAATACATAAACGTGTACCTTAGCCATAATTCAAAAATTTTAAAATGTTAATTATACTTTAGCATATAATCAATAAGTTATCAATTAGTTAAGTATAATTAGCTATAAATTTATTTCAAAAATAATACTAAGTATGTATAATATACTCGTAATATATAATCCGTACCTATAAACATAAAAAAGAAAGGTTTTGTTTCTACATTACTTAGAACTGACTCATGTCAAGTCATCTTTACGTTTCATACATTAGAGAAACCGAATCCAACGTTAGAAAAATTTATGTCAGTTTGTTTGTCCACAAAGTTTTGTCACAATTAAACTCAGCCACGATAAAGAGTAGGACAATCAGAAGGTGGTTTTGGTGTGATTTAGATCAGATATGGGTCAGACGTTGATTTTTATTTCACGTGTTTATTATGAAATCTTCTTATAGATAATATAATATGTATCAGATAAATTTAACTTGTAATATTTTTATTTGAAGTATGCTGAATAAAAGGTTACAAAAATTGCCTACACATCCATCCACGCAAGCGCACAGACAGCACAAAAAGAACTTTAAAATGGTTTAAAGGATTTCAAAGTATTTAGATCTGTAGATCAAAGCATATTTTCCTTAAATTATGAAATATATTTCTCGTGATTAATATGCTTTATTTATACTATTAAAAACAACAACAGTTAATTGCTGTATTGGAGGGGTTAGATTAGTAACATTCCTAGAGTTTGATCAATGGTTATGAGATACCAAATTATACATTATAGATAAGGTTAAATCTTAAAATTCATTTAAACTGTAGAACAACAGTAAACAAACAAGTGTAAAGCATGAGTATTTTTGGACTTTATTCTATATAAATATATTGGCGCTGGCTTTTATTGAAAAAATTATAAGTTCAAATAAAGTTTTTTTTTATAGAATCTGAAGAACTCAGCAGCAGTGACTGCCTTTTGGAAGATTCAAAAGATCGTTCTTCAAGTGGTGATATCAGAGATGAAGTGAAAAAGAATTTCAGGCAATTGCAAAGGAGATTGTCTGATGAATTCCGTAAAAAGTTTGCGGATTGGGAAAAAGTTGGTAAAGGGATCGGAAGCCCATTTAGCTCGGGTAATTCAAGTGCTGCTGATGATGGCGAAAGAAGAAGATTGCCTGATGATGAATTGAGAAGCTATGGTGGTGATCGGCCAATGACACCAACAGGGAAACAAAAGAAAGAGATTAGCTTTGAGTTTAGAAAGAAACTAGAGGAATGGGATAAATTAAAAGGCGTTAGTGGAGGAACAAGTATGAATGATTCTAGGAAAAAGCTAGGAGATCGACAAAACTGGGGGAAAGGGAGCGGACAAAAGAAGAAAAGTGATGAAGGAGTGAAGAAAGTGCGCTATTCTGATAGCCCTGTAGGGAGCTCTTCTGTCAAAGACCTGGCGTGGATTGACAAGGAATTGAGTAAAGTGGAGAAGGAGAAACAACGCTTGCAAAAGGAAAGAGAGGAGTATGAAGAACGAGAGGCTAGGTAAAACTCTTGTCTTTAGTAAATATCGCAAATGAAACCCTTTTTACAACAGAATATCTCAAATTATACAGAACTTACAAATATATTTTAATTATAATTAAGTTTACAAGGTTCATTATTGGAAACCATTTTTTTTTTTAAAAAATTTATTTATTAACATTAATAACATTAATAATTGATTGAATTAATAAAGGATATATCCACGGAAGGACTTAGGCAATAAAAAGCGATAACTCATAAAGCTCTAGGAAAAAATACATTATTTTTTGGTCTTTTCCCTAACGTTAATGTTTATATTTTTATAGATTTAATGTTAGCAATATTTATCACTTGCTTTAGTTTTTAATTTATTTTATATGTGTATATTTTTTTAGATTGAAAAAAATGAGACATACATTGGAATTAAGAAAAGAAGAAATATTAATACCAACTTCTACAGGAACATTTAGATTTCAAGGAATTTCAGACAAATTTACTAAAAAATTGTACGAATGGGAAAAAGCTCAGGGAATCGGACCTGAAGCCTCAACGTTTGCACTGCTCGACCCTGCGTATACTCCTGCTCTTAACTTATGTGCAGGTAAGAATATTTTTAGAACAAATACATTAATGTTGTTGTTAGTAGGGCAATTGAAGATTTGATTGTTGTTATCATTAAAACTTGATGTTATTTATCGGTATATTGTCGAATGGAGCAGCGCCTACTCCTGTCTAGCACCGACGTAAGGCTCTCATTCAACCAGCCCAGCACAGTGTGGTAGGGGTCCAGCAATCATGCTTCCTTCGTTCTCGCAAAAAGACCCGACTGTAAATCCAAAGAGTTCTCCTCTCTGTTTTGATATATAATGGGAGAGACCTATATTAAATGGGTCACTATGTGAGAAGTAGTTTACTCGTAGTTAGTAGTCGTATGGAATATAGTAACCGCACCGTCTTCAAGAAGATGAAAAGCGATTCTATTGACGTATATTCTTAAACTCATCAACAGCAAAACTCTTCCAGAAGCCCCTGCTTCACAATTCTCTTTCATTCTTTTTTGAATCATTAAATCTATAGAAGAACAGGAAGGTTGAATGAAGTGGAAGTGATATAGCTGGGGAAGATTACATTATTTTGGCCGAGTAACCAGCCTGACCGTTTACTTAATGTGGTTTGAAGATATGCTGCTCTTCAGGAGGATGTATCCGGCTTGTCTGACTGTCTGTATGTACTACCGATGTTTATGCGAAAATATACTGAACTCACTCCTCTTTTGTATGAAGAAAATTTCGAAAAGAGATTGTTTAATGTTTAACATTTACTAAGCCATAAAACAAGGCTCGGTATTCTATCAGAGAGATAAAAAGTTATACATTATTAAGTACACTTTTGCTCCATTCTATACCAACCATAGGAATCATTAGTACTTAGGGTACTTTGGAATATTATTTGAAGTGATATTGTTATTTAAGATTTAAATCATAACACCATCATTTTATATTGCTTTAAGATCGTTTTCAGATTAATTGGGTTTACTCTCCTTCAGGTAAACTTATTCTTCGCGACTGTTAACTATGATAGGTTGGAGAAGTTCTGAACCCTGTTAAGCATAAACCTACAAGTAAACATAGTTGACTTCATCCTTCAACTAAACTTTAAACATTAAAATATTATATAACTTTCATTTTCAACATAACTACTTGCTTTACATTAGAGAAAAAAGGACAAAGTTAATATTTCATTTTCATTTTCTCCCCCAATGACATTACGCGCAGTCTTGTCAATAATTCGTTTCCATGTATTTGTCTTCTAGGAACTTATATTATAATAATAGCTATTCTTAAGGATACATTGTAAAAGCTAAATGCTATTAGGTCAGTTAACAAAAGTTACGATTTTTTTAAAATTTGTATTCTCCATTACAGCTATGATATTATATATTAATGTTTTAGAAATTTAACCAATAAATCATCTACGAACATGTTGCAGATATAAGAATTAGTCGAAATACAACTTTGAACAATCTCAAAAGCAATTAATTTGTATATAGCTTATGTTTCAAATCATAGAGATGCATACTTGGAAACAATAGTAAAAAAATATGATGATGATAATTTCATGGTGGCTTTTGTAATGAAAAAAAAAATTGTCAGTACTATTAGTATTTTGTTGATTGATTTCTTTTCCGCTTTTAATTCTAGGTGAAAATGTTGCGACTGGTTTAAAAAGATCGAAATCTATTGGAAGTGTGGCCGATTTAGGAGTTTTATCTTGCCAAACAAACAACCATGTGTCAAGTCTTTCATTGGACAACGCTGGGATTATGGATGAAATCAGTAATAGCCGATTTATGTTTGTTATATTAAAAACAGAGCGAATATATTTCAAAATGGTGATGTATCAATGAAAATTGTGGTCATTGGTCTTATACTTCCGACTGATTCCAGAAAATCTTGAATTTCACCCAGCCATGCAGTGAATGAGAGCCACATACCACTTTTAATATATTATGATTATCGTATCATTACATAGATTCAACTTACCTCGTAAATAGTTGATGTACTCTCCGAATTTATATAATTTGTATTAAATACAAATCTTTATTTGTATTAAATACGGATTTGTATAATAAATAATAAGATATTTGCTAATCTCTATTATAAAAACAAGATGCATGTATATTACGATTTCCTCTCGATCTTCTAGACACAAGTACTCCGATGTAAACAATTTTTAAGGACCCTCCGAGTAAGGTGACATCCGATCTTTAACATATTCTCAAATTATTATCGCAGGAGTGCAAAGCTACAATCTACTTTCCTATATAACAATAAATGATCAGTTGGGTTTTTGACTCTGACGAAGACCGTTTGTTACGGTTGAAAGATCTTAGTCTTGTTTTCCCATTTATTATTGTGGTTTGATTATTGATTGTTGTTTCACGTGTTTATGTGAAATCTTTTTATATAACAATAAATAAAACTATGAAACGTCCATTAGGGATACTTTCCAAATTATTAAAAGAAAGATACACGGAGTAACAATGACAAAACACAAATTAGCCACTGGCAGTCATCGGGAGAAGAAGGATAATTCTGCCAGGCTGGTAAACTGGCTGTTTGCCAGCCGAGCAGATATCGTTTTCTCCTTTTGATGACGACGAAGTCGAAATATTGAAGTGGTATTGAAGTTTTGTTGTTTCTCCTTGTTCTTTTAATCGTTTTATATATATGAATATATATATATATATATATATATATATATACAAAATAATTTAAATTGTATAAATCATTTATGTAACAACTTAGTTTCCCCTTTCTCCCACCTATATAAATCGAAAACATCTCCAATTATATTTAATTTAACTAATATTGATACATGCATGACTCAGGTGCAACGTATCATTTATATAATTTGCTATTTACTTATATCATATATTTAGAAGTAATCTAAATGATTATGGTCAAGTCATTTATAATTTTTGTATTTATTCATTATTATTACATTATACTGAAATGAGGAACCACAATCTAGTCGCGGTTTTGAATTAAACATTTTCTCAAAAAGTGGCTAGTTCCATTAGTTGAGTTATAACTATTCAATTCTTTATTCATTTAATCAATTACTAGAATACCTTGTGTTGATTTTTCATACATTATATATTTAATTAATATATTAAAAATATTATTTGCCATTCAATATTCTGTTAACTTAATTTTAAACACTGTTTTAAAAATAATAGTAATAAACAAATAATCTATGGTTCCTATAAATTTACCATCTCCTCTTGTCTCACCTACAGCTGAATTCTTATTCGTTACAGTTCTTGTAACGTAAAAGAGTTATACACCCTTGATATTTTTGGCACCATATTCACAGGAGTCTTAGGTAACTACACGTCTCTCTTTCGTTGTGTGTTATATCTAAAGAGTAAAATAGTAGTATTAATAGTTATTGGTTATTTCTATTAGCTATCGATATTAAAAAATGAAATCATATTTAAAAATCTATACCTATATTTCAATTGAATTTTTCAGAAATGCAATCTGCAAATCAGGTTGAAGGTTGTGGAACAAGAAAATCAAGTACTCCAGACAGAGAGACATTCAACAGGTGAGCTGGTTAGCTGTTATTTTTCAGAGAGTTCACTTATAAAACTATTCTTTATTATATTAACGAACTATATTATTGTTTCCAACGCTATCTCTATATATATATTGGTAAAAGTTGGAAGCAGTCCTTAATTTAAACATATATTGTTAAATAACTCCCATTGTTAAATTGTTTCTTACACAATTTATTCAGTTTCCGGAATTCTTCCTCGTCTCTTCATTAAAACTATAAAGGTTATCACCAATATTGCTAGTCGACATGTTTCGAATGTACCACATTCATCATCAGGACAATAATGAGAATAATAGTAGGATTGTTAGTTTATATATATAGAGGTGGATTACTATTGGAATGTTCATAGGACATCGCCCTGGATCACAGAGCATTATGGAGGATTAAGGTAGGGTGGTCGGACTCACCTACTACCTGTCTAATCTGGTTTGGCCTGTTGGAAAATAGTTTTAAAATTCGACAAGAATTATTAAGTTGGATATTTATGGCTGGCTGCTTTTCTTGAATTATGAATGCTTCTAATATTTGTAACTTAACATGGTTTCTTTCTTTAGCGATAATTGTCGTGGAATTTACCATCATTTCTCTTGTGGGTTTTGTCTTATGGAGTGCTGTTGTATGGCATTTTGGCACACTGGCAGAAAGGTGCATGGTAATTCTTTTTTATAATGAAGTCGTGGTCATTCCTATATATGAGCTTTTACAGGCCTCGCAGCTCCCAATATTACAAGAATACTCATATACAAGATTTTTTTTCTTTTGATTCTTTTACGCTAGGACTATTTTTCATTATTAAACTGCCTATTGAAGGGTTTTGGTAGTAGGTTATCAGGGTCAAACTATCCTCAGGCTTAATACATTTAACATGGCTTTTTGTAATACTTTTCAAGACACGTTCATCAGTTTTGTATTCATTTGTATACTGGTTCTTGTAGAATATTTTGTGGTTTGTGCCTGTCTTTAGGCTATTATTGTCTGAGGTAAATCTATTCTCCAGGTAGCGTCTTAGAATCTTGTCGAAATATTTGTTTGAGTAACTATTATTGATTAGCGCTTGCTTGGTTGAAGAAATATTACTGTTGAAAAGGTCCCAGGATGAGCCGGTCTTGTACGTTCTGTGGATGAGGGATCTGATAGTGGCGTATTTATACCGTTGAGGGCATTCACTCTTCGCATTTAGGTATGATGCTGTGTTGGTAGGTTTTCTGTAAATAGAAGTAACATTCCATTTTAATGGAATGTTATGAATTTTTTACTCTTTCTTTTAGGTTTATTTTTATTCACGCTGTTGATATGAATTCCCTTATCATTAATATATATTTAATCGTTACATTTACTTTACAGATGTAAAGCAGAGGGCAATGAACACATGCCTTACCAGTATTGTCACCAAAGTCAATTTTTAATTGAAAAATTGAAGAAAGAGCGAGAAATGTGCAGGTTTATTAAAGAACTTTTCATTTCATTTTATCAATTAATTTATAACCAAATTTCGTATTTTTTTATATACTTGTTACTATTATAATAATATCATAATAATATATTGATGTTTTATCACTATTAAATTGTTTTATGCATTCAAAGTGAATGTATATATATGTAAACTAAAATAAAAACAGGTTTTGAGGTTTTTCGAGGTTTTTGGCACTTCTTCGCCAACGTTTCGACATATATTATGTCGTTTTATCCTCCTCAAGGATAAAACATTAATACATTGAGCACATTTATTACGACTACATTAGGTCTATTGTTTGCTAATATGTAAGAAAAAGGTAAACTATAGATTTTCGTATTTCAGCCTGGTTTTGTATTGCATTGATTAGAAACTCCAGAGATTTAAATTTCTTTACCTGGGAACCCTCAAGAAACCTCAAAACCCGTGAATATAGAGTTGTCAAGAAATAAACAGCATAAGAAAATAAAAAACCAAAATAAAATAAAATAAAAAATAAATCTTTGTATACATAATATTATTACATAAATCCGTCTTACTTTGTAAATCGTTCTTGTACTCTTCTGACCTCTTTCGAACATAGTGTATATTCATAAAGGACACAGCAACCTGTGAAATCGGAAGGATGACTACAACAACGATTTATAAGTTGTATTTATGTAATGCTATGATGTTTGCCAACCTCATTTGTAATTATGATATACAAGAATTTTCTGTATAGTTTATATCTATATAGTAATTAACTTTCTATACAGTTGAATTTTTGCAGAAGACATGTTTTCAGCATCTAGCCTTTGCTTCAATGTCAAGTTTCCGTTCAAAATCAGAATTGAATGTTAAATATAGTGGACACTGCTTGTAATACATTGGTTGGTGTAATACAATACATGATATAGAATAAAACAATTTAAAACACTATACTTTACTTATAATAAAGTAAAAAACATAAAACTAACGCATTTTTATTTAAAGACCCCAACTTGGTAGCATGAGATTCTTTTTCTCATTATGATAAATGGGTAATGTAGCCATTTCTAACAAGAAAATAGAATTTATTTAAGTTTCTCCAGTCCTTGCCTTACAATATGGGTTGTATCCTAGAAAATGCAGTTAAAGTTTATCAAGATATCTTTTGATTTAAGTCATTTAGTACTTGGTGTTATACTCTAGGTTGTGTTGGTATAAATACAGTAGTTTAATGTCATCTTTGCATTGATTGGATTTTGAAGGTATTCAGGGCATAACCTTCTGCTATTGAAGATATTTCTGTATAGGCTTAGCCCTAATCCATTGTATATCACTTCCTATATAACAAATATGAATCAATTTTAAGGAAATAGTAAGAAGATGTTCATTCCGCAATAAGAACGATAGCGGCCTGTGGCATTAGAGGTGAAAACTATCTTGAAACCAGTACTTATATGTCAACTCACAGCAATAAATAAATAAAAAAAAGCATCGAAAATGATCGTTTTTTGTAATCCAAGCAGTCACACACTTACTCACTGTGTGTGAGTGTGTGTACGTGCATGTCTGAATGAGTATGCTTGTCTAGGCGTGATATGTTGTCTCAGAAATAGTTTTTGCATCAGGTAAATAATTTACACGCTATATTGATTTAATTTATGCTAATTTGTTTCAGAGAGTTAGAGCAAAATATTGAAAGCCTGGAAGGGAGAATTAGTGAATTGTCGAAATCACTTGAGAGAATAGGTGAGGAATAACAGAGTGTACCAGAATAACTTGCATACGAGAATATTTTATTTTATTTGTCCATCAAAACCATTGGTAGTTTTAATAAATTTGCTCCTTTTTGTGCTACGGAATTCATCTATGGCTAAATGGTATTTAATTTTATTCATATTCATATTATAATATTTAGTTCACACAGGAAAGAGAAAAACAAATAAAAACACACACAAAAAAGACTCACAGCGATATTTCGACATTCGTCGTCATGGGGCAGAAGTAGTCTCTTTGAGTAGCTGAAGCTAACTGAGTGGTCGGTAGAAATGCGACGAAAACGCACGCACTCTGCTGGCGCTGGCCGCCCTAGGTAAGCTACTAACTACAGAGAGAAAAATAACTAAAAAAGAACAAATAAAAGCAAATAAAAATAACAGAAGGGGAAGAATATTAAATGAAGCAATGAACAATTTTAAAAAAAAAATTAACGGTACAAGTTGAGGCCAGGAGGAGGCGGGCTTTGAGAAGACAGATAATTTCCTCCTCTGAAGCTCTTAAAGTAACCCGAGAAGACGGTACAGGGATCTGATTAAGGACTTGGACACGGAAACAGTGATTAAAGTCCAGTCCATGGGAATTAGAGTGGATAGCAATAGGAAGATTTTTGCGTAGACCAACGGAAGCCCTGTGGCCATTCAGACGTAAGTTGAGCTGCGTAGAGGTCATACCAACGTAGAATGCATCACACTGGGTGCAGTCCAAACGGTAAACGCAATTAACCAAGGGTGCATGAGGTGTGGGAAGGACAAGGGTAGTTAATCTTACTATGGGGGGAAGTAAAAAAAGGATTAGGGTGATGATATGACAGGTTTCGTATCTGCCCCGTCCACACTCCACCAAGCGTAGGGTTCAAGGGAGAGTGATGGGAGAAAATATCTCTGATGTTCGGTGGTTTGCGATATGATAAGGTGGGGGCTTAAGGAAAAATAGATGAGGTAGGAGGAGAAGAGGCTCGGTTATTAAGGAGCTCGTAAGGTAATAACCGTTAAACTCGGTTATTAACACTGCACCCAGTGTGATGCATTCTACGTTGAAATAGCTGTGTAATTAACAACTCTGATTGTAAAATAACCTTTGGTATGTATGTGTTGTTCTCAATAATTTAGTTCTCTATGTATGTTGTAGATTGTTTTGGTAAATGTATTATAGTTCTTATTCTAATTTTAGCCCTGAAAATGATGTACAAATACATCGAAACGTTAGCCTAGGATGGAGTTTATTTTCTTTTATATGACCTAGCCTAAAACACGTGAAATAACAATCAATGATCAAACCACAATATGGAATGGGAAAACAAGACTAAGATCCTTCAACCGCAACGAGTCGGGTTTTTTTGGGTTTTATTTTCCCATTTCATATTGTAGTTTGATCATTCATTTATATATATCTTTCATTAAATGCCTTGCTTATTTTTAAAATAGTCCGTTTTTTCCACAGCTTTTCTAATTTTCAATATAATTTTTCAATCTTTATGTGAAATGTACATCGATTCACCAAATGTTTTATTCTCAAATGTGAATTGGTGTACATTTTACCTAAAAGATTGAAAAATTATATTAGAAAATTAGAAAAGCTCTGCAAAAAGCGGTCTAGATTAAAAATCAGCAAGGCATTTAATGAAACATGTATGAATGAAGGTCTGCTCCCAAAATACACAAATTATATATATAGGTGTCTAATGCAATCGGGATTCGGTCACTTTTCCAGGATCAAAATCGAACTCTCAATGCCGACGTTTCGATTTTATTTAAAACCTTTTTCATAGGCCTATAAACAAAGGATGACAAGAAATCATATATAAACATCAACATATATAACTAACATCAAAATGGAATATTACAGTTGTGAAAAAACAAAAATATATATATATACAAGTAGAAGTAATAGAAAAGCAATAAACATTTTTATGAACTTACAGAAGTCAGAATTTTTGAATTAGAAAAATGATGAAATTTACATTATATAAAATGAAGTAACAATAGATAGTGAACTAACATCTGGTCAAAAACTTGGACCAGACTGATTACAATTACATGTAAACCGAACACTGTTCACTCAAAGAACACAAAAAGGAACTAAGGTCCTTTGTTTATAGGCCTATGAAAAAGGTTTTAAATAAAACCGAAACGTCGGCATTGAGAGTTTGATTTTGATCCTGGAAAATTGACCGAATCCCGATTGCATTAGACACCTATTCTATCCAACGGTTGATATATTATTGAATTTGTTATATATATATATACTCAAAAAATTGTTCTTGACCTATTCTATTTTATTGTATGTGGTAGGTTTTGCTTTTGAGGGACTTGATTGTTTGAGGGTTTAACTTGTTTGTTAAAATGATTTCAACTTTCAAGTTAAATGATGACTATAAGAAAGTAGTGGTTTTCGCCCCTGTAACCAAATGATTCTCATGTAACATAAATAACCATTAGCACAATTTCCAAGGTAAAACTAATTTCCTTTTGTTTGATATTTCGAAATAGCTGTATAATTAACAACTCTGATTGTAAAATAACCTTTTGTATGTATGTGTTGTTCTCAATAATTTAGTTCTCTATGTATGTTGTAGATTGTCTTGGTAAATGTATTACAGTTCTTATTCTAATTTTAGCCCTGAAAATGATGTACAAATACATCGAAACGTTGGCCTAGGATGGAGTTTATTTTCTTTTATATGACCTAGCCCTTAAAAACGAAACCTACCACACACACACACACACACACACACACACATATATATATATATATATATAATAAATTCAAAACGAAGGAAAGACACAGAAAGACACAGACATTTCTGTCTTCCTGCGGGACTCCTCGCTGTTCACACCTCCTGATGACGACGATGGTCGAAATATCGATGTGAGTTATGTCTGTGTGTTTCCTTCGTTTTGAATTTATTTTATTTAAAAAAGTCCGCTGGACTGTTTCTTTTAATTCTATATATATATATTAAAAATCAATGATCAAACCACAATAAGAAATGGGAAAACTTAGTTGGGTTTTTGACTCTGACGAAGACCGCTTGTTACGGTTGAAAGATCATAGTCTTGTTTTCCCATTTCTTATTGTGGTTTGATCATTGATTGTTATTTCACGTGTTTATGTGAAATCTTTTTATATATATTAAAAAATTTTTAAATGTTTTTGACTAACACAATAGAGCTAAGTTGGGTTCACAGAGAGTAGTAAAATTATTTATTTTTAAATCTCTAATACATAGTTTTTTTTAAGTATTATATTTTGATAGTAGTCATCAGGAGAGTGATGTGAGCCGCTTGGAAGACAAGTCAGTGCTGAAGTCTGTTCTACAAACTTGACTTGCACTCCAAGCTGCTCACTTCATCTTCCTGGTATACCTACACATTTCTTTTTGGTTTTTATTATACTTATGAGGATAATTCATTTGTCTTTGATCAACACAACCACGTGTTTTTTGAAGATCTGAACAGGAGATTCCAGCCTGTAACTCAATGTCACTTAATATTTCAAAATAACTTCCGTATCTAATGGTCAACATTAATTTGGAATTTTTAGTAATTTATTATTTGGAATATCAACAATGGCAGTGGAATGGAATGTTGCCTAAAAAATCAGCACATGATTTATAGTTTGGGTTCTACTCAATACATCTGATCAAATTGAAAAAAAGAATTAACAGCAAAATTTATATTTGCGAAGTGTTAATAATGTGTTATTATTTGTTTATAGATAAAAGTGGTATAATGAAGGAGAGCGTACAACAAGTAAGGCATGTGGGACCTGAACAACAGGTTAGATTCATTTTCTTTTTCCTCATACATACATAACAACCCACACACATACAAACTTATATATATATAAACATATAATAAAGAAACGGTCCAAACCAGACAAAATAGTACTGTTAAAAAATTGGCAATACATGAGAAAAAAGAGATTTACTTTAAATATTTCGAACCACAATTCGAAATATTGAAAGTTAGTGTCTTTCTTTTCATGTGTTGCTAATTTTTTAACAGTGCTATATATGTATATATTATAGTTGTTAGTTTGGTGTTAGAATAGGATCTACCAATCCAATATATATATAAATCCACACTTACAAACTCAAATTTTCGGGCGATCTGTCTTCAGGAGGAAAGAGAAAGGGAGACCAAGCACGTTGTAGACGCAACGGTAAGTTACCGTCCAGGCAACCGCCAGTGCTATCCCTTCGCACCTGGTATTTAATTAATAGAATTAAGGGAAGATATAAACAGAAATTTAGATATTCAGTACAAGTTGGGTAAATATAAAAGAATCAAAGAGATCTGGAGAGAAATTTAAAAGATATATATATATATATATATAGAAAAGGGAGATTAGAGTAAAATATAGAAAAAAATACATAAATAAAAGAAAAAAATCATAAACAATAAAAACAAAAACACACATATATATATTATCATATTCCATAAGGGAGAGTTTCACTCGGTCATTCCTCTGTTTTATACAAGTTTTAAATAATATTAAGCACTCAGTCATAATGGTCCACTATTCCTTTTAATTTCAGGAAGCAATACTGCACAAGTCAGATGTCTCACCAGACTACTCTTTACACAAACTGATCACGTCTTCCCTTCCAGTCCAGCCCCAGGAATCATTGCTCCTGAATCCTGATGACCCAAACAACGAGCTCTCTCTAATCAGAAAAGACCATGTTATTTCCATTCTGTCTCACCTTAGTTGTCAATTGCTACGTATTGTAAGTTTATTTGATTATATATTATTTTTATATGTTGTACAAACAGAAATTAAACACCAATTTGCAAACAGATTCAAGAAAAAGTATGTTATACATCAATGCTAGTACATGGGTTGTTTTTAAGGGGAGTATTGTATTTTAAATTACAAAGAGTGTTGTTTGGAAGATCATTATCTGCTAATAAGAACAAGCCTCTTATCAGGGTGACGGGTTAGCACAGTTGCAACGTGCTTACCTCTGGACAGGTAGATCCAAGGTTCAATACCCACTGTGGCCCTCAATTTATTCATCTGGGGAGGTAAATAAATCTGAGAATGTCGCCCCTCGGAAAGGATGTTAAACTATCAGTCCCAAGTCTGTACAATATCAGGTACTCGTTAAAGATCCCTACTCTAAATGCATTTTTGTTAGGCAAAATTTAGGACTTCCAATGTAGAATCAACAGGTAATGTGGCTCGATTATTAATGAGCCACAATCTCCGCCCGTAGAACAGCACAAAAAGGTGAAAGTCTTCTAAATGCGGGTGTTGGAAAACAAATAATAACAAACCAATCATGAGTTACTATTTTATGGTCAAACTAGCATCCCATTATAATTACAATATAATTTAGTCAATTATTATTACAAATAATTAATAACTGATATTACCATCTCTATCAGTTTAACATGGGGTACAGTGTTTGTCAGTTCTGATAAATTCATCTGTATTAAATCCTAACTCAATTGAAATATGTTAGAATTAAACTATCCAATAAACGGTATAGATGTAACAATATATATAAAACTTATCAATGAATTTAATGTTATACTCTGACTAAAAAATAATAAGTTGGAACGGTCACTCAACCTAACCTATATTCATCTTTGAAGATAATTATTTCCAAAAATTAGCAAACTGTTCTCATAATTTGAAATAAAAGACTCCTAACAATATAAAAAATCTGGAGTGGCCTACACTCAACTTTACTATAAGTAACTTAATAACAAATTTCATGAGTATGTAATATATAACGTCTCTTTTAGGCATAATGTGAACATCTAAATGGGATATGATTATTAGTCTTTCATTCCTGAGGTAGTAGAGATAGTGATTGAAGGACATATCAATATATAAGGTTATTTTTGTATATCACACAGCTGATGCAAATAATTTCATTAGTATAACTACAGCAGTAATAAAATTTTTGAAAAACCCATGTGAACATTTCTAGAAACGAAATATTCTCCTACAAGAGAACATGGCTTTTATTCAAATAGCCAGTGGATTTCTTACATCGTTTACTTGACATCCTTCTATATTGAATATTAAAGTAAAATTTTCAAATTAAAAACAGGAAAATACCCTTTTCTTCTCTGAAAAACATCATAAACAGCTAAGAAAATGTTGTTTTAAGGTGATTTATAATTAAAGATGTACGATAATTACATTTATTAATCTCTAAACGAAAGATTTCAATTATGAATTATCATTTACATTTTTGGTCTTTTATAGAATTATTATACTGAGAATTTTAATCTTTAAAATAATAATAATAATAAGCTTCTTAGTATTTAATAAGATCATTTTCCTTCCCCTTTGTCAAATAACATATATAGCAATTTTTTCTTAGTGAGTGTTATTATTTTGCTGCACAATATTATTCCTCTTACATCTCATATAAGTTAATAAACATTTAAATTATTCCTTTATAAATATCAATTTTGTCTCAGTGGATTTGCTCAAAAAATTTCTAAGTCAATGTAAACAATGTAAAAAATATAAAAAATTCGACAAGTATAGCAGGTGATCTCTTAGTCTAGGATAAACAAACAGTTTTTATAGCGTTATTGCTCTTTTCCGTAATTGAAACTTCATGCATTTTTTTTTATGAATTGCTAATTTGTTGTTCCATTTTTGGTCAAATTTTCATTATTTTTTAATGAGCCGTTTCGCGTCAAAAAATCATTTTCTGAAAACAGAAATCGTACTGTAACGCCCCTTTAGCGAATGTAATTTTTAAAAAAAATATCTCAACTCATTCTCCACATAATGTTCTATATTTAGGCATAGTTTCATTATGATTCGTCTAACAGTATGGTTTGTATCGCTCTCACAAGGTTTGAGATTAAATTAAAAGTCAAAATTTTTACATTTGAGTGAAAAAAAAAATATTTCCTGTTGTTTTAAAATTCTGAATATATTTTTCGTTTGTTGCGTTTGTAACCTCAAAGATAATGTCAAAATTTCAAAACTGTAGGATTACCAGTTTAGGAGAAATAAATGTTTTAAAAAAAACGGTTTTTGGCAAAAAAAGTGACTTTCCCATCATGCATAATTCTTCCCAAACAATAGGGATCTTCGTCTTTATGAGGCCCATTTTTGTGTAAAATATCAACTTGATCCATCAAAGATTCTGGACCGTAGCGTGGTAACAAGCAATGCTAACACACTCACCCACCCACCCACACACACACAGACATCATCGTAAAAACGTCATAAAACGACTTCTGGGACCTCAAAACATGTAATTCCGTCAAAATCTCGAGATCGAATTTTTTCACGATCACTATACTTTACTTATAGTAAAGTAAAAATTAGTTATACATGTAGTTAACAGATGTCATCATGAATCTTTCAATGAATTTTTAAAGTGTACTAAATCTTACTATTTAAATGAAATTTATAATTTCCTCTGTTTGTCTTATTATTTGAAACTATGAAATCCAGTATTTTGCATTTCATTTCCCTCAAACAGGAACTTTAAAAATGAGTGATAAAAATAAATAAGTGCAGTTACATAATAAAGCACTTAACTATTTATTTATTATGTTTTTATAAAATATTTAATAATAAATAATGCAAATGGCAATATGATTGGCAGACGTCGATCAATCACTCATCACTTTACGTTGCTAATCTATCAAACTATGTTTTCATTGTGATGATAATTCTCCAGTAGGCACATTAAAATAAATTTATTAGGCAATTTAACTGATTTAAATTGTTTTATTAGTTGCTTCTTGTCGTAAAGTTCTGTGTAGAGTACATAAGCTTTTATAGGGTTTATTCAATGTTGTGTAAAACAGTTTTCTAGATCTGCCAGAAGCTATCAGTTACTGTGATGAATGACCAACACAACTTACTGGTACCTTGATAGTCCTTGAAGGATGTAATATCATATTTGGTTAGTGCGGAATGAGGCTTTAGTTTATTTTGTTTTTCATCAGGTTGACAAACTAGAGTCAAGCATGGATGAAGGAGCACAAGAGTCAAGCACTAGCAATGGCAGGAATAGGACTTACCCTGGTGAGAATCTGGAGAGAAGAGAAGACGATCGTCTGCCTTGTAACCAAGTAAAGTCAAAGAGACCTATTATTACCAATAAACATGGATTCAGCGTACAATTAGTACTTTAGTAAAACACGAACTAAGCAATTTCACTTGAAAGTGCATATTCTAAAATTTGTTTTTCAATAACAATAATTTGAAGTATTTTTTTTTACTTACATTTACTTTAGAATAGTTAAAGCATTACTATGAATATAGGAAATATTTCGTCAATGTTTATGTATGGCTCATTTGTTTTGCGGCACCTGTTTTAGAAGAATTACCGAAATGGATATCAACTAATATTGAATAGTAGTAATACTAAAAATAATGAATGGAATTGCAGGAGGAAAGTGGAAACAGTACAGACGATTTATCAATGGGATCACTGGCAAAACAAGTTAAGGAAAAAGTCCTTGAAATGAGAGCAGTTCTCACCTATCTGTCCAGAAAAAAAGGTCTGTATTATATGTACATCTAATATAATTGGTTTATTGTTGTCATGTCTGATCAGAAATACTGCATGCTGTATGTACAGAATGGTGGTTGTTGGATAAAGTTGATTGTGATTTTTTGACATTTCTTTTGAAAAGGTACTTGAATCAAATGCAACGTTGGCAATTTATTACAACCTGATAGTGCTTTTAACCATCATTGAACATCATCAGAACAAGTTAGAAAAAACAGATTTTTTAAATTTGATCTTTATGACTATTTCATAAAGCTAGTATTGACTTATCAAAATTTTACTTTTATCTCAGATATGATTTGCTCAGGGAATCGGTTAAGAAATGTAAACAACTCAAATAAGGTAAATTTATCTTTAAAAATACTATACTCGTAAAAGTATAATAGTGTTCACGCCTATAATATGACAGAAACCGCAACAGGCACGACTGTTTGTCTGGGACTTTCTATCTGACAATGGTACGAGAGGTTAATATCAGCTGGTGTCATATATTGTAACAAATGCTACACCGAAGAAGACATGTTTGTCCGTGATATTTGTGTAAATATCATACCGATCAAAACAACGACCATAAAATCTTTTACACTCGAGAGCACAGTTTACAATTAGCAGTTAAATCTCTGCTAAATTAACCATGCTTTTAAAAGTGTGAGGTCAGTAGGTCAATATTTATTTTGTATAGCTAATAATTTAAGTGGTGGACATAGGATGAAAGGTCAGTCTAAATCGATTTATTTTGCCTTTCAAACTGTAAATTTAATGGAGAAGATGAAAACAGAATTTTTGACAGAATAGGCCTTGAAAAGAGGGTTAGGTTGGGATTTTTAAGTCCTCTGTGATAGTAGAGTGGTGCATTGTTTTCCACGGATGTCTTTGAACATATGCATTCCTGTCATACGAAGGTGTTACAAGTACAGTCTTACTATCTCCAGGGATGATATATTAATTTTTGCTTCCTAAAAACAGGTATGGTTTTTGATGGTTACTTTATTAATAAGATTCTTTAACGTTTCGGAGATATTCGTGGACCTCAGAATGGAATATGTATTTAAGATTGCTAAATTCTTGCTGTGAATTTTCAAGTTTTCTTCTGTATAGCAGTGCAAATTTTGATCGGTATAGTATGTGTGTTGCAGGGAAAACATGTATGATAGCTCTCAAGTTTACCTGCTATCATTATGCTTTATCTGTGTACTTTCAATGCACCAATATTGTACAATACGCTCCACCGTAGAAGACATGTTTGTATTTGGTATAATAACATTGGAAATATTGAAACCAATCACAGAATTTAATTAACTATCCTCAGTTTATAATAACTTTACTTATCGTAAGAGTTAAATCTTTTGGAATTAAAAAAAAATATTTGTATAAATAATTGTTGTCTGATATGTTTCAGAAGTTGAAATGTTAGAATGTGATGAAAAAAATGAAGATGAATCATTTTCAAATCGAAGAGACACTGATCAGCATGACATGGACACGGACTGTTCTTGTAGATCATCAAGTCTCACCTACCAATCATCAGAACAACTTGAAAAAACTGACTTTAAAGAAGCAAAAATGTTCAAGCGAAATGTTACAACCATTGAAAGGTTTGAAGCCATTGAACATTTAGAAAGATTGGGTCAGGAAGATGGTCATTATTCTAGCTTGTCTGATTGCGAACATGAGCTATCCAATCAAGATGAAAATCTGTTTAACAATAATTGTTTAAAAAGTCCCAGGTCATTTGAAGAATGTCTAGAGAATGGTTTTGAAGTGATTTCTAATAATCCAGTTGGGCAGCATGTTAGTGTTGCAATTCCAACAATTAGGAAAATCTTTTCACCAATTTGTTTGGAAGAAAATGGTGAAACATCATTTATGGAAGTAATAATTGAAGATGAAAAAATAAATGAAGATGAAGTTAACAATTTTAAAGAGTCAGTTAATAATAATAATGAAACAAATAGTTTTAGGAATTGTGAAGACCAAAGTAAAGAAGTTTGTGTTAATGAATTAAAAGATATTAAAAAAAATCAAAAATTAGAATCATCTGTTGGAAACAATGAAGTCAGTATGACTTCTATGTGTTTCGGACAGCAGCCTGCACAGGCGAACATGAAACAGCCATTTGTTCAGAATGAAGGGAGTATAACAAGTTTGTCTAAGACTAGTCCATTTGAAGGGAATGATACTATAGTTCAAAAGGACGACAATATAAAGGATTTTGAGTCCAATATAACAGTCAGTAATGACAGGGAAATTATCAACGAGTCAAAATTGAGTGAAAATGAATTGAATGAAAGTATTTTAGCTTTAGAGGAGAAAGGAAAAGGCTCTGATAGCTGTTTATCAACACCCGAGAGCCTTCGTCTAAGGGCGTTGAAAATCAAATTAGCCAAAGAAGAATTCTTAAATCGCCAACCAAAAGAAATGACGGTTGAAAAAAAACTGGACCAATTATCATTGATTGAAGTAAAATCAGTTGATTTAATTAATAATGATAATTTATTGATAGTAAAATCATTGAGTGAAGGAACAGTTAATACATCAATTAATAATGAAAATGAGAAAAAAATAGATTCAGGCAATAATATTGACAAGCCCAAATCTCGATTGACTAATTTATCAAACAAATTACAAGTGGTTTTAAGAAGACAATCGAATTTAGTCAATAATTCCAGCTTTCGACGCAGTCTTGCTGGTGATGAAAGTGTACTGAAGAAAGAACTAGAACCAACAAGAAGTTGTCCATCGTCACCTGTCCTTCCAAGATCTAAAACTGAACCCAATTGGTGGTCAAGAAATCCAGCTAAGAAAATATTCCGACCTAAAGGGAAATATACGATTACTAATAAGTAAATTTTATAAAAGAAATAACAATATATTTTAATTTTTTTTTTGTAAAAAAATACATTAAATCGTCTAAAATAATTTAGATATTTATTTAACCTAGAATAAATGCTTTCTTAATTAGTGGAGGTTTATTATTATGAATTTCTAATACTCTGTTCATTACAGTGACTTGAGAGAGTCGTTATAGACGTATACTAAACTCTGAATAAAGTTAAATCCTTTGGCACTATGCTGAAGATCTCCTTCAGATTAAATTTGAAGGCTCGTGAACGCCATCTGGTTACACCTCAGATGGATCGTAAAGAAATTAAGCACAACAGTACCTCTTTGTATGTCACTGAAGCCTAAAATTTGTTTTTTGAAAACAGAATTACTCAATTTAAAAGTGGCATAATGGTATGTTTGGGAATTGATGATTTTTTTGCCTATTACTTACATAATAATATTAAATTGAAATTATATTACGATTGAAGACCAATGTATCTTAGAGGCTTACATCTCGCCTTTGGACTGGTAGATCCGGGGTTGGGCACCTCCGTCAATTGATTTACTCGGGAAGTGAACAAAAATTGAGTACGTCGTCCCTCGGGGAGGACGTAAAGTTATGGACCTATACGATGTCAAGTACACGTTAAAGATCACTACTCTAAAGACATTTGAGCTAGGCAAAATTTAGGACTCCCAATTAGTAGGGCCAATATTTGACCTATTTATGTGCTCTCATTAGGACGGCCACTGCAACCTAACTAATTTATGATATAAAAAACAGTTTATGATTATATGATTACTTGAATAGGAAATATCACTCAAACAGAAAGCGCAACCTTCATTAATTTAGCGCATCCTATCTGTTGGTCAGATTTACAGTAAAATACCAATTTGTTTAACAGATTGGAACCGAGATGATGAATTAAAAGTCAAACTGTTATTAAAACCATTATTAAATGCTGTCAGAGTGTGATTTTAAAATGTAAAACATACAAAATTATTATACAATTACCTTTAATACTGTATGGGAATATAAAATTCAGTGCAACTCGCCTGATTTTATTTCTTGTCTGGGAAGAGATATAACAACGTTATGGCCATTAGAAATTATAGAATAGTAGAAAATATCATTCTTAGTACAGTGTTAAACAAATGCCTCTGTATACACTACATTAGCTATCTGTCCTTCAGGTTCATGGAAGAACAAACATGTTCCAGAGTTGGAACCTATGACTCTTGAGCAAGTAAACTACAGTTGACTATGTAAGAAAAACTTGGTCTCACTAACTTGAATTCCTGCGTTACATAAAGTTTCCCCTTGGGACTTAGTTAACCCCAATCTATTTAGAGCCTATATTTCAAGTTAGGCAACTACAAATCTAGTGTCAAAATTTCAGCTCGCTATATCTCATGGTGGCTGAGTTTACTTGTGACAAAACTTTGCGGACAAACCGGGGGAAATTTTTCAAATGGTGGATTCGGTTTCTCTAATTTATGAAACGTAAAGAAAACTTGAAATGAGTCAGTTCTACGCAATGTACAGACAAAATCATTATTTTATTTATATACATTAGATATTACATTGGAATATTTTTTTTATTGTTTAAACCGATCCCCTAGTGGGTGATAACGTCAGCAAATTACCGGCTATATTACATATAGATAATATATTCATAATTGATATATTACATCAAAGTTAAACTAATCTTGGTGTTTGTTGTTGTTTCTCAATAGCATAATTGTAGCATATATTATGTAGACAGACATTCTCGGTACTTCTTCTAAAGAAAATAGTTTTTACAGCTCTGTTACTTTTTACCAGAAACCCTCCCGATTTTCATTGTGAAATTCATACGTAGTACGAATGGCAATGTTAAAACATATTTGTGATGGAGCACGTTGGATAATTTTGTTTATCTGGCTTCACAGTTACAGTGACTTGTGTGGACCAGGGCCAGTAGCTTGCACGTTAGTTTCTAGACTGGAAGATCCGTTTACGGAGGAATATAGGCTTTTACCGAGTGTCTGACACAACATGTTCAAGACTAAGAAAAAGCGAGACACGATGCCCATCATCTACATGAATGATCTGGTTACAGATAAAGATTGAACCAGAAGGCATGTCATTCCACAGCTCGCTGTAGAAGATTTCTATTGTGCCTATACATTTCCAACTTTACTTCAATCCTGCCTATATAACAAATACTATATATTTGTGCGCTGTTAACACTAATAATAAAACTCGGAGCTTTAGCAATATTATTATGGAAAACTCTTACTAAAAATTTCTTCTTATTTAGTATTTACATTTTTTATAAAAATGCACTAACTTTCTTCACTTTGAGAATGGTAAAAATAGAAAGCAAATTTTATATCACCAGCTTATTATTTTATTAGAAAAACATTTTATCAGTAGGTCATAAAAAATAGAAGGTTATATTTTCGTGAGTTAATGAGTTGATAAAATATATCAAAAGAAAAAAAAATGAAAATTGAGATAAGACCTAAGACAGGAACGTAATATGTTTTGACAATGGTGATAAATTCTGACGTATCACTTTGTATTTTTTTTAACTACAAAAAGTATTTGCTCTAAACAAATAAGGTGTCCTGTTATAAGTTATCACACTCTGTTCTCAGTCACTGGTTTTGAATCTTGCTGTTTTGTATTATTCTGTTTGGGATTATTCCAAGGTTGAACTCGAGTAGTTCCTAAGATGAGGTAGACAATAAAGGTAGAGATCATCATGAATGAAGACAATCCAAAGACCTTTCGCCATTGAACCAAACTCTTCTGTAACAATGAAAATGGTAGTCAATTAGAAACCGTGTACGAACATAATGATTGCTTACAATACAACCACTATGTGAAAGACATGAAGAAAACTCATTTTGAGGTTGTGTGAGTATATATATATATATAATAAGAAGAATCAGGGAGTGAGTAGAAATTGAAGAAGTAACCATCACAAATATATTTAGTCTACTGTTTGGTGTTTTCAGACTTTGTCGAGTTATAAGAAATAGGCTTTCGTCGGCCAAAAATCATGCTATCAGGTTATTAAAGAAAAGTATGTTGGTAAGCCTAAGAAGACTGTTATCTAACTAGTATGTGTATTTGAGATATCATAGCACAACTGATTTACTGTTTTTTTTTCATTTTACTGCCTTCTGACCTACATTAAAGATATATATATATTTAAGAAAATACTTTATGTGTTTTTTAATTTTATTTTAATTAAATTTATGAGAAATAATTTAAATAAGTTATAATTCTATTTCTTCACAAATATAATTTCCGTTATTTAATTAAAAGATATATTTAAACATAAATCATTTCATAAGATCAATATAAACAATCAAATCAACCCTTGAAAAATGGAATCTTATCTATCTCCAAAAGGTGTGAAAAATTATATTAAATAAACAAAAATATAATCGCAATGAACATGTATTACATTTAGAGAGAAAGAAAATGTTTACATAAAGCGACTTTTGTGACCTCAAAACATATAATTTTGTCAAAATCTGGAGATCGAATTTTTTCAAGATGACTATACTTTACTTATAGTAAAGTTAAAGAAATTCTGAATTATTGAGAAAGAGATACAAATAAATAATTTGTTTAGTGAATGATGAGTTAAATATAATCTTACGTCATTGCTGAGGATGTATCCGGCAGCTAGTGGGGCTAGGAAACTGGCGGTCATGTGAATAGTTTGGGTGAACGCCATGATGGGGCCTAGAAACAAAGAATGGATCACACAAAGTTGTGTATGGGGACCAATAAGCCAAACTATTATTTTTAGCAAATGTCATTCGACATCTCCCATTTTTGTATTGATAGAATATCTATATGAGACATTATATACCCAAGAAGAACAATGTCATATTTACCTATAGTAAATTTGAGTGTAGGCACTCAATTTTTTTTTTTTTTTTTTATGGATACATCTGTTTTATAGTTAATCACATACGTTGTCAGAGACGACGAAATGAATTTATTGATTTAATTCAGTCACTGCATTCTTATTTTTTTTGTTATAAAAAAAAAATATCTTTTTGGTTCATAAATCCCTGAGCCTTTGGAAGCGTAGGATTCAAATCTGCATGACTTACTGTTAATCACTCTATAATGATACTGTGTTCTGGTAGATACAAATATCCGTGATATATACTATATTAAACACTAATCATATATATTTTTCTAAATCACCTGAAAAGTTTGGTGCTATATCAACAATATTCGCCATTGCTCCAGCAATAGCACATGGAGCAAGAGAGATGGATATGTACCACAAAGCTAAGACGGCGATGACATCACATCCTACATAGCCTAGTATAATTAGTGATATGCCAGGAACAACTTGAGCTGAAACATTTCTATATGATTATATTATTTAAAATATTTTCACATAAACACGTGAAATAACAATCAATCAGTTGGGTTTTTGACTCTGACGAAGACCGCTTGTTACGGTTGAAAGATCTTAGTCTTGTTTTCCCATTTACTTATTGTGGTTTGATCACTATATATGAAGAGACAGATAGACACTCATACAAACACACGAACAGATTTTCCATGCCTTAATTTTTATGACAACAACAGATAAATGATTTAGACCCTATGTTAATAATTTAGTTCCCTATGTAGGTTGTAGATTGTGTTGTTAAGAGTATTATTAGAGTCTTACTCTAATTTTAGCTCTGAAGATGATGTAAAAATACATGGAATCGTTGGCTTAGGAAGGAGTTTATATTCTTTTATATGACCTAGCCCTCAAAAAGAAAACCTACCTAATACAAAAGAATAGAAGTGCTCAAGAACAATTGGTTGACGACATATATATATAAACTAGAATTTAAAAAGAACACATAGAAAGGAAATCACTGAACTCACTACTATATTTCGATGTCCTCGTCTTCAGGAAAAGAAGTGAATCGCTCCAAAGGCTGATAACGACTCATATATATATGGTTTATTAAAAAATTATGCCAATTTTAACTTTTGTTCTTTTCCGAGTTAATTTTTCAAGTTTTCTGACTATGGATTTCCACCTTTCTGGTAAAATATAAAGTAATTTACCAAAAGATTTATTCTTGACTTCCATTTTTTTCACTAAACAAGTTTTAACCTTAACAAACAAATTAACAATACATAAAAATTATAAACGACGTTTCGGTCAGCTCTGACCATCTTCAGGGACTAATAACTAAATCATCACAGAACTCAAATACAAAAATAAGAACTATCTAAATTATTAACACAATTATTAACATCCTAACGGAATAAGAAATATTTACATGAATTGAGTGGGAGGTTATACAGGTTATAACGGTCTTCAGGGTTGTTATTAATTAAAAGTACTAACAAATTTGAAAATAATCAGGGATTGAACTTAATATCCTACGTTCCTGCATGCAGTTTTAATATTCTTGAGAAGCTCGTGGTCAGGTTGTTCAGGTTCGGCTTCTTTTCTCTTATGCACAGCGTTTCCAGAATGTGTAGCCTTCTCAGGTCATTTTCTTGATAAAGTAATACAATATTTTTATTCAATTCTTCCCTGGTTTGCTTGAGGCTATGGGTGCTCTGCGTGTGTTCTTTCGGGGCACCTGCAGTCAGGTGCATTGTTAATCTCCTGGATAATGTTGTTATTGTAGAACCAATCTAGCATTATTTAAGGAACTCACAGTTTCCTATGGTACAATTATATTGTATATATATATATACGCGAAATTTTCACGTTTCGCCTTTGTTGAAAGCAGTGTCGAGACGAAATATTCTTTTATTTCCATAATGCATCATTGGCTTACAAGAATAACAGAAACTAGATAGGATTATTGTAATAATAATTATAAGAACATGTGAAAGTAATATAGTAATATGTACAATTTGTAGTAAAATGATTATAGTTATAAATATTTTGGAAACTGATCTCTTTAATATTAAACTGTTGATTTATTGAATTTTGATCCATGAAAACCCTCACAGAACTCCTTTTTACCTTTTTACATAAAAATAGTATTAATTTTTTGTTGGATAACACATTAAAAAAGAAAAGCAAGAATAAAAAAACATTGACTTACATAAACCAGTTATGAGTTTTCTGATCGTGACTAGTCTAAATACTTTGTGTATGAGTAAATAATCAGCAATGTTGCAGACAATAATGGTGAAGATGAAACTACTTAAGAAAGGAGCTCCACTGAGAATACCATTCTGCAACAGAATAGATAGATATGTAATAAAACATACTGGAAAATGAAGTACCTGTAGAGATAGCTATGAGTCTTGCATTGAGTGAATGAATGGTATAAAGTAAACAAGTATAAACATACCTATGTAAAGAAATAAACTAAATTAGAATAAAATATTAAAAATATATCAAAAAGTTAATGTTATTAAAATAAGTAAAAATATTAAAAAACAAATAAATATTAACGCTTCATAGTGAGTCCAGTGTTTAACTTAGCACCAGTAAGAAAATATGTACCTCCTCAGAGGTACGTGAAATGAAGCCATCATATTTAAGAAAAATGGAAAAGTTGGGGTGATGAACTGACCCATGAAGTCTGATAAGTCGCACACATGCCCAGCTGAGCAGTAAACGAAAAAAAGCATCACACTGGGTGCAGTTCAGTTGGAAAAAACAGCTTTGTGAACTACAAGAAGTTATGACATTAGTCTCTTAAATATGACCACTAAGGAAACAGGCGCAGTATGAATCAGCATTAATAACGAATGGAATATGAGGCTCTTGGTGTAACAGATAACAGGGCAACAGAAGTGTACAAGTAAACGAGAAACAGGTTTAAGTCATGTTTAATATTTTTTTTTTATTTGACTTATTGAAAACTTTAAAGCAGGGCTTCTTAAACTTTTTTACATAGCGACTCCCTTCAAGCTTAGGAAATTTTAAACGACCCCCTCCTCCATATAATGAAATATTTATTAACCGTAGATGTAGATGTAATATCGCACTATTTTACAATGTAAATAAAATAAGGATTAAAGAATACGTACCCATTCATTTCACATATATATAATTGGAAACTACAATAGTATTTTGTATGATTTTTATTTGTATTTATATTTGTACGTAGTGTGTATACTAATTTTAAAATTTTATTTATAATGATTGAAAAGTATCAGATCTTTGCGACCCCCTTTCAGTAGTCTCGCGACCCCCCTGGGGGTCGCGACCCACAGTTTAAGAAGCCCTGCTTTAAAGCATTGATTTAATAGCCATAACTATTATGCCCATGATAGCAGACACGTTTCTACACTGTCCAGTGAATGTTTCATGGCTATTTATGCAAATAATAAACATGGTTCAGTAGAAAAAGAAACTCTACTGTAGAAGAAATATATATCTATTTGAACTAATTTTACAATTAACATGTAAACCAAAAATTGAAATAGGAAGATAAAACTAAAGTACTTCTATCTTAACACGTATTCACATACGCGTTAAGATAGAAGTTCATATATATATAATTTATGAGATTTCTACCTTCTGTATTTTAAATCCAAAGATAATCTTCATGAATAATGGACCAAGTATAATGAATGTAAATAAACCCCATACTTTGCCGAACGATGTTACTGCAATAGCCCAACAGTGTGCTGACAAAGTAATCTCTTTCCAAGGTACAGGCAAACCCTAAACAACATGTAAAGGCTTCATATTGTAATATACAGATCAATACAGTCAATTATTATATGTATTTCCAATATTATAATCCAAAATTATAACTATTATCTATATATATGAAGTTTGTGAGTTTGTTCACTCATTTTAGGTGGAGATAGAAATTTGAAATTATAATATATATTATTTATTACCTGAATAATGAAAAATTACAGAAAATTATTATTTAATCCAAAAATTGTAATGAGTAGCCAGTGTATTGCGTGCTCGCCACTGACAGTAGTGCAAATGTATTATATATAAATTGAGCTAGAGACCCCAAACCGTTACCAGTGGAACTGGCCATGAACTCAGCTGATTGGACTGGACAACTGGTACTTGCCTGGTAGAGGCTCGGCTCTTGCCGGGAGCTCAGAGTAGGGACGATTAGGTACCACCCCTTCGAGCCCTTTTATGTTCGGCTCTCATAACTAGCACAGACCAGGTGGCGTTTAGCCAACGAGAGGTTTGTAATCTCTTTCTATGAATCGTTTCTCTGGAGGTACTAACAACACTCCTCACAATGATGTCCTGATGGGGTTCGTTTAACTACTACTAGCAAGCTCTGGTCCGGGCTAACTGGTCCTGCCCTGTTCGGAGGGGGACGACCAAATTCAAAGCAATCCTATGGTTGTTCTAAAAGTGTAGGGCATTGTAGGTTAGCCTGACCGAAATCTTGGTGTTATAGTATTTTATACAGTGTGATGATTATGTGCAGATGAGGTATGTTTCCTGCTGTCTTTCGTTTTATCTAGGAGGTAATCAATTGAATAGGAACATATCTTTCGATACAAGGAAAGTCAACTTTAAAAGAAAATAATTTCACTTTTAAACTGTATTACCCAATGAAAAATCATCTCACCTTCGAGCTAACCACTGATTCATCAAGATTTCTTTTGATATAGTTCAACTCTCGTTGAGATATCCTCGGATGATTTTCAGGTTCATTAAATACAAGGAAATACCAAAAGATACTCCAAATGATTCCTAGACTGCCAATAATATAAAAGACATATTGCCAGCCTATATTAGAAATAATAAATCCACACATTGGATAAGTGATAGCTATGCCAATTGTGAACCCTAAAACAAAACAAACTATAAAGACCATGCAAAATAAAGGTAATAGAGAGTAGAATGTTTAAAAGTGAATCTGAGATTGTAAGGTGTAATACTATTTGTTAAAGATAGGAATTAAAAACATATAGATAGGATCAGTTGTTTTATTCGCGATGAACTATTCTAGCCACTTCCTCTTAATCACCATATTAATATCAATATTGCGAATGTTCGTGAATTTGCGAATGTATCAATATTTGCAAATACTCCCAACTATTTGTTAATCATAATAGCAGATATTATTTATGTAATTAATTTTTTTATTAATTACATGGTGGAATTAATTTGTCGCTCAGAAAAGGCATATTTGTCTCACCCCAGACTTGTTCATTTGAATTTTGGAGAAAGTATGCAAGTAGCATCACTACGTCCTTAATGTTAGCAGTGTCGAATTGAATATAAAGGTTAGGTTAGGTTGCAGGTCCAATCCCACAAGGGAACACACGTAGGCCGATTGGCCCTTTGTGATACAACACAATAATGATTTTCTAAAGTTGGAGTCCTAAATTTTGCCTAACTCAATTGTATTTAGAGTAGGATCTTTAACGAGTACCTTACATCGTACAGACTCGGGACTCACTGTTTAACGTCCTTCTCCGAGGGTCGACGTGCTCAGATTTATTCACATCCCGCATGAATAAATCGTGGGTCAGGTGGGGATCGAACCCCGGTCCTATCAGTTCAGAGGCGAGTACGTTAACCACTGAGCCAACCTGGCTCCCTATTGAATATGTAAGTTTTTGCAGAAGATATGGTGGTTTGGTTAGGAATATTGGATTGGTACTGTTGGAATATTGAATTCCAACAAATGAATCCGTTAATTAGGCTGATGTTATCATCAGCCATGAAAAGACGATGATAGTGACTAACAACAGTGAGAGTTAAGGTCACTCTGGGAAGCGAACTGTTGAGGTGGGTGGATAAATGTCAACCTGGATCAGTTGATCACTTTTAATGAAGGCTAAAATAAAAAAAATATTCGCTGGATAAGAATAGCCTGATCAAAGTTTGGCCCTACAAATGGATTTTTAAAAGTAGTGCAGTATAACAATAAATGCTTAACAGTCTTTTGCAAGTATATATTCTTTCCTTCTCTGATGCATAGACATATAGCATGAGTTCTAAATAAAGAGAAGCTGAAAACTTAAAGACCCCAATTACAGAAATTTTGAGCAAAGTATAATTTTCTTAATATGAAGTCAAAGAGCAAAAATGAGGAAGAGGAAGGCAGTATGAGCTGTGGATAAACTATAATGTAAATAAATAGGTCACATTGAAATGATGGGATAAAAAAACGTAAGAATTGTATCCAAACAATGTTATTTATTTTATGAGTCCATAACCACCCCTAGTGGGCCCATGCAGCCCTACCATTGGCTGAATTGGCTTTATTTCCACAGGTTCATTGAACCAGGAGCTACAAAAGCAACTGATCATACCTGCAGCTGAGAAGAAACATTCAGTTGGACCATTGGTCAGGATTTTGATCCGAAACTCTTAAAACAAGTCGTTACTACGAGCGGCGGGCGCGTCATGGAGGGTTTACTCTCCAGCCTGCTTCAGAGGTCGGACTCGTAGTGGCTGTTGGTTCTCACCCAAGTTGGGTAGACCCTTGCTGTCACTTTTCTAGAAGCAGTAACTTTTCGGGAGATTGCCTGCTTAGCATTCTGGGGAGCTAGAGACACCAAACCCCTACCTGTGGGAACTGGCTATGACCTCACCTGATTGGACTGAACAACTGGTATTTGCCTGGTAGAGCTTTGGCTTTTGAAGGGATCTCAGAGTGGGGACGATTAGATACCACCCGTCTCTCGAGCCCTTTATATTACGAATAGAGAAATTTTAAATGCTCTCTAGCACTATTGACACAGACTTGGTAGCGTTAAATCATCGAAATATTTGCAATCTCTCTATGAGTCGTTCACCATAGTACCATAGACGCCCCATAATGAGTCCCTGATGGGTCAGAGCAACAATCAGTAGCAAGCCCTGGTCCCGGGATAAAGGGCATTATCCTCTTTGGAGGGAGACGACCGAATTCTTATGAACCCTGTGCGTATCTCGGAGGTTTTGTTTGCCTCTATCCTAGGCTAGAGCTTGTAGCTCCCGAGATGCGGCAAAAGAGCTTTCACGTAAAAAAGGCATCAGTCTGTTTTGTTGTTGTTTTTCAGTGATATGGCTGAATAAGCTGAGAGCACTAAATAATACCAAAACAGGTAGGCTTAAAACTGTAAGGCATACGTAAGTAAGCCTGGCCAGTTTTTTATCTCTCCATATCAAAATCTGCTTTTTAACTTTCTCATTTTCTCCTTTACAGCTTGATAGTGTTGTTTTATGTTGCTATTGAAGTTTTCATGTTAATTAATTTTTTTATATTAGGTTGATGAAAATAAACACTTTATTACAAACTTTGGTGCAGCAATTGTCCATGTACTTTCAAAATTGCCAAAGAGAGTACTAAGAAAAAAGATTTAATTACGTATTGATATGGATTCAAAAAATAATAGTCTCATAGATTATAATTTAAAAAACTGTATTATCATTTCTGATCAATTTATTTCAATCTATTTGTTGTCAAGATTAAGGTACCTTGAAATGAAGACATGAATCTACTTCTCTCTGAAAAAGGAATCCATGTTCCTACCATTGAAGTCATAGCAGGCCAAGTGGTTCCCTGAAAAAGAAAAATTTTCTTAGGATACTTGGAAACTCTGTGCGGACATCGCACAAAGATTAAATATTGACAGAGCACAGGGCTTTCTATTATGTAATTCACAAGTAAATCATATTACCCCATTGTTAATGGGTACAATATGTTATGGTTAAATATGTCCTTTCCTTGCCTGACAAAAATATAGATAACCTATTACCATGCTGTGATTTAAAATATAACGAGCATTTGATGATCAGCAGAGTTTAGCAGGAGACACTTTTACGAAAAAATTAATGCCAGCACTAATTAGGTTAAATTTGGTTGCGTGGCAGACTCACAAGAAAACACACATAGGCCGATCATTGGCTCTGCGTGATACCACGTAATGGACATTCTACATTGGGAGACCTAAATATGGCCTAATGCAAGTATTACACCCTGGATATACCAGTCCAGAGGAGATAACGTTATCACTGTGCTAACCTGGCCCCTGTCTAGACCATTCAAAACAGGCTGCTCCCTGCAGAAACCTCATCAGGATTAATCTGGTTATCACGAAAAGCATTAGTGCTAAAGAAGCTGTTATCAGCACGCAGGTCGCGTTCAGACTACTCAGGATGACGGTCTCAAGACTGTCAAGTCAAAAACAAACTCAAAACCGGAAGTCCGGTCCAATTCATCCCTTCCTAAAAGTTGATGACTTTCGCAATATGCAAGTCAAACCAAGCATTAAATATCCAACAGAATGCAATAATTTGGACGCAGGTGACTTGCATACTGATTTTCAACCACTTTAACAGTTGTAACATTATTGTATTTGTTGTGTCATTAGAGATGTTTTGTAGCTATGGATGTTTTAATCGGAGGATGAGAAAATGCATTACTTTTCCTTATATGAGGGAAACTTCATTTAATGGATATCAGTAAAAAGTCATCGTAATCGTAAGGAGTGATATCATAAGAATATCACTTTACTTACAAGAGCCGCTCCCTGCAGACACCTTATCAGGATTAATAGGGAGTAGTGGATGTAGCTGGCAGCGGGGATAAGGAGTGATAACAGAGCTGCTATCAGATGGCCCAGACCAAACACTACCTTAGCTCCATATTTCTGACCCAGCACTCCCCCTAGTAACTGAGTCAACACGTAGGTCCAATTCAGGCTACTCAGGATGATGGTCTGTGTTTGGATGTCCCAGTCAAATTCACCCTCCTCCTAAAAGTTAAGGCTTTTATACTATACAAGTTAATTTAGGCATTAAACACTCCACAGAATGCAGTAATTTGAAAGTCAGTGACGTACATGCGGATTGACATCTTCTTGAGTCGTTGCATTGTCGTCATTGTTGTGGCAGTAGAGTTGCCCTGAGGTATTGGATACTTTCGTCGGAGGAAGTGTTTTAGCCATAGCCACTATAGCTATGTTTAAACAAGTTCTCATTACAAATGCTATTAGAGAACCAGTCGCAGACATTATGTAAAGCACTACTCTACACGAAATCATATCTGTAACATATAATTAAAAGTTAAGATGAACATCATAGAACTATTTATATTAATGTATTTTAATCGTAAATGTTCAAATTGTCAGTGGTATCAGTACAGTAGATATTATATATAATATATATATATATTTATATGATATATTTTATATCTATTCAAAATACAATATGAAATGGAGACCACTTGTAATAGTTGAGAGATCTCAGTCCTGTTTCCCCGTTTCATATTGTTATTTGATCATTGATTGTTATTTCATGTGCTTATGTAAAATCTTATATATATATTATATATATATATATATATATATATATATATATATATATATAAGTGTAAGTGAAGGTTGGTAGCAATCCTTCTTGGAAACGAGTTTCTAAAAATTTTATGCCTATTTCATGCTTGGTTTCTCTAATGTCCTGCAGGCTCTTGTCAGATCCTCGGGGAATAAAAAAATCAACTGGCCCTGATTTTTTTAATCCCCGAGGACCTGAGGTTAGCCTGCAGGACACATAAGTATAATTATATATATACTTCTGCCTATGAAATAGGTATTAAAACTAAAACTTTTTGGTAATGAGAGTTTAATTTGAACCTGAAGAACTTACTGAGTCCAGATAAACTTTAGTTTTGTATATATATATATATATATATATATTGGGACTTTAAATTACACAAAGCACGACACAGAAAAAAAAATAAAAAGAACACTTACAGAATTCAATATTTCGAACTGTTGTTCGTCATCAGGAGTAGACTAGAAGAGAGGACGAACAACAGTTCGAAATATTGAATTCTGTAAGTGTTCTTTTTATTCTTTTTTCTGTGTCGTGCTTTGTGTAATTTAAAGTTTTATAGTCCTTGTGGACCGTTTCTTATATATATATATTGGTTCATAGAAGCAGTTTATATAATTTCCTAATGCATTTTTACTTTACTATAAGTAAAGTATAGTGATCGTGAAAAAATTCGATCTCGAGATTTTGACGGAATTACATGTTTTGAGGTCCCAGAAGTCGTTTTATGAGGTTTTTACGATGATGTCTGTGTGTGTGTGGGTGGGTGGGTGGGTGGGTGAGTGTGTTAGCATTGCTTGTTACCACGCTACGGTCCAGAATCTTTGATGGATCAAGTTGATATTTTACACAAAAATGGGCCCCATAAAGACGAAGATCCCTATTGTTTGGGAAGAATTATGCATGATGGGAAAGTCACTTTTTTTGCCAAAAACCGTTTTTTTTAAAACATTTATTTCTCCTAAACTGATAACCCTAGAGTTTTGAAATTTTGACATTATCTTTGAGGTTACAAACGCAACAAACGAAAAATATATTCAGAATTTTAAAACAACGGGAAATATTTTTTCTTCACTAAAATGTACAAATTTTCAATTTTAATTTTTTAATTTTTTTAATTTTTTTTCATAATTACATTCGCTAATGGGGCGTTACAGTACGATTTCTGTTTTCAGAAAATGTTTTTTTTTGACGCTAAAGAGCTCATTAAAAAATAATGAAAATTTGACCAAAAATGGAACAAAAAATTAGCAATTCATAAAAAAAAAATCATGAAGTTTCAATTATGGGAAAGAGCAATAACGCTATAAAAACTGTTTGTTTATCTTAGACTAAGAGATCACCTGCTATACTTGTCGAATTTTTTATATTTTTTTTCATTGTTTACATTGACTTAGAAATTTTTTGAGCGATTCCACTGAGATAAAAAATTGATATTTATGACGGAACAATTTAAATTGTTTATTGACTTATATGAGATGTAAGAGGAATAATATTGTGCAGGAAAATGATAACACACACTCAGAAAAAAATTCGTATATATGTTATTTGATACTAAGAAGCCATAAAATTCAAAGTATAATAATTCTGTAAAAAACCAAAAATGTAAAAGATAATTCAAAATTGAAATCTTTCGTTTAGAGATTAATAAATGTAATTATCGTACATCTTTAATTATAAATCACCTTAAAACAACATTTTCTTAGCTGTTTATGATGTTTTTCAGAGAAAAAAGGGTATTTTCCTATTTTAAATTTGAAAATTTTACTTTAATATTGAATGTAGAAGGATGTCAAGTAAACGATGTAAGAAATTCACTGGCTATTTGAACAGAGGCTATGTTCTCTTGTAGGAGATTATTTCGTATCAAGAAATGTTCACTTTGGTTTTTCAAAAATGTTATTACTGCTGTAGTTATACTAATGAAATTATTTGCATCAGCTGTGTGATGTACCAAAATAAGCTTATATATTAATATATCCTTCAATCACTATCTGTACTACCTCAGGAATGAAAGACTAATAATCATATCCCATTTAGATGTTAACATTATGCTTAATTGAGACGTTATATATTATATACTCAAGAAATTTGATATTAAGTTACTTATAGTAAAGTAGAGTGAAGGCCACTCAAGATTTTTTCTAATTTCGTTTGGGAATACTGGTATTTGTTATGAAAACGGTAAAATTAAATCCTGATATTATACTATATATATCTACTTATCAGGTATATTTCTTTGACTACCGATTTTATTTGCATTTATTTCATGTAACAAATGTCACATCAAACTTTGTTTTAAGAAAGTACTGTCACATAAATATTCAAATATTTTTAATATTTTTGAACAAAGTCGGGTAAAAATCTATTGCAATAAAACATTTTTAATAAATTGTAAGCTTAAAGAATTTTGATGTGCTAGGATGAATGTTACTAACCTGTAGGTTGCCTAGCCTGTAGGCTGTTTGAGTCCTGAAAAGTTTCGTCAAATTCTGTCTTCTTGTCCTTGTCTGTAGGACATGACAGATATCTCGCCTGTCCCTGGTATATAATTATTATTATTAGTCTGTGTATAATTACAAATTTTATAATACTTGTTTTTGACAGTAATCAGATGTCAATAGATGTCTGTAGACTATATCTTTCCGGGTTATTTCCAGGATGACACGTACTCATATAAATCCACGATTTCAAAATTTATCCAGATTCAAAGCTATACTTTAAAAACTTATATCCAGGGCGTGGAAAGATCGGGAGTATGTGGAATTAACAGCAGTACAAACTGAATAAAGACCTCAAATATTTAAAACAAAAGAATAATTATTGTGTAAATGGGAATCTATATAAATAAAAGAATGGTTTTGTATGTACAATTCTTAGAAATGACTCATTTCAAGTTATCTTTCCGTTTCATAGATTAGAATAACAGAATCCACCCTTAGAAAAATTTGTCTGTGGGTTTGTCTGCAAAAGCTTTGTCACAAGTAAACTCAGCCATCATAAGTGATTGCAAGCTAAAACTTTGATGGTAGATTTGTGCGTGTCTAACTTAAAATATAAGTTTTGATGGATTGAAAATTCAAGGTAGAAGCGAAGTTATCGACTTTTAAGCAGTCTTTGGCTAACTTCACAGACATGTTTATTTTGCAAATATGCAGGTATAAGAAGTATGTATTGTTAGTTGATTTCAATTTTATTTGCATTTAAGCTTCTAGCAAGAGATAATTGTCATGGTGTTTTCCGAAGTTCAAGAACTGCAATCTGTTCAGAATAACTGGCTTTGTGAACTAGTAACTCTAACCCCTACAAATGAGCAGGCAGGTAAAATCAAATACAAGTTGTTGCAGTATTTCAAGCTAAGGAATGAGCTTACAAGTCAGTACACAGAGTGATTAGTGATGAGGAAGCAGTTCATTATCTAATTGAATTTCTTGACTCAATGACTGCTCCTGGACTGTCTGCTCCCTCCCGGTATGATCAGGGCATTCCCTGAGACAAGGGGGAACTTATCTCTTTCTCCTAGTTATTTCCCATTAACTAGGAGTCACAAGAAGCTGTTTTTTCGTAAAAATCTCATTCAGTCTCAATTACATGCCACTTCGGTTGAACCTTTACAAACTGAAGCATTCTTTGTGCTTATTCAAGTTTACATGTGTGTTCATTTTTATTAATGCGGCCAAAAATATATTGACCATGTTCATGAGAAGAATAGAGTTATTTTGTCTATTGAAACGAGGAAAACATAATTGCGAAATATGAAAAATTTATATGGTTGTCTGAACTCGTAAAAGAATATTGCCGTAACCCTTCTACTATTGGCACGATACTGAAGCAGAAGAAAGCAATAAAATTCTTCTCCTTCAGTATAATTTTTTTAGTTCTATAAAGATTAAAAATGTATGCTGAATAGTTAGACTTTTGCCTACTTATTGCAAAAAAATCACAAGGAAATTGTACCTGGTTTTCAATATGAAATAGATGTACACTCCACAGCCCCACCCATCCTATATCCTGTTAGTTGTAGCACACACTCTGAAGTTTGAGCATGTACATCTCTGTTGCCTTATTTTATTTTGTACCATCTATTTTATACTATAGATAACTCTCTGACGTCATTGTATTTTTTAGTTTTCTGCCTGAAGAAGAACATTACGTGTTTGAAACGCATTGTTTACATTATTAAACTTCTATATGTGAAAACTATTTCATTAACTTTTTTATACTAAAATTAATAAATACCACATAATAACAGATTGCAGTAGCTTAGGATTAAAGTCTTACATTCTTGAAAATTAAAAAAAAAAAGATTATCTTTAATAATTATATACCTCAGTAAATTAAGATACTAACTATCTTAAGCTTGAAATAGTGAATGTAATTACGTTGAAGTAGTTTAATTTTACTCCACAATTATGCCACGATAGTGTATACGTTTGATCTTACCATTAGTCAAGAATAAATATTGCTTTGTGAGTTTCAATAGTTTTTGTGAAATTATTGTTTATACCCCTTAATAGCTTGCAGTAAAAACTTTTTAATATGAAATAAGAAACTTAAAATTATTAATTTAAAAAAAAAAGCCATTTAAAGCTGTAGCATTACTTACTTGTGGCATGTTGATGTGTTCGAAACCATATTCAATTTCAATGGATAGCCACTAGAGGCTATTTATTTATGATAAGTTAATCTACAATAACCTGTCCATACAATAGAAGTCGTTAGTGAATATTTTAAATTAATGGTTTCACTCTTGAAAAAAAAAAAAGATAGCAATTCTTACACATTGGCAGGCAATGAGCACTAGTATGTAATAAAATTCAGATTATAATTATTTTATAAACGATCCAAATATAAAGCATAATTTGTAATTGAAAACATTGCTTGAAAAATCTATATAAATAAAATAATGATTTTGTCTGTACCTTGCTTAGAACTGACTCATTTCAAGTTTTCTTTACGTTTCATACATTGGAGAAACCGAATCCACCCTTAGAAAAATTTCTGTCGGTTTGTCCGCAAAATTTTGTTACAAGTGAACTCAGCCACCATAAGACATATTAAGTTGAAACTTTGACACTAGATTTGTGTATGCCTAACTTAAAATATTCTCTTAAAACAAAACTTAAAAACTTAGCTTAACTTAAAAACAAAACTTGGATTATTTTAAAATAATCTGATAAAGTTGTAGCTAATGCATAAAATATAACCTTTATCTAATTGAGCAATTGATATTCACCAAGTATGAGACATTTGTCATGTTATTTATTTATTGATATTTACGGACTAAAATCCACTTAGAGCATGGTATATAATACAAGTAATAAGAAACAAATGATACTATGAAAATATAAAATAAGAAAAACCACAATAGTACAATAAAAATAATTATAATAGTACACATATAGTAAAACAGTAGAATAATTGAAACAATATTAGAAGGATTTTTTTATAAAATATAAATTAGGCAAAATAAAGAAGTTTATAGGACTAAATAAATTTAAACGTAAGAATGCAGAATAAGAGAAAAAAAATATGAGAATAACATTGTTGAAGTCTAGAAGTTACTATGGAAATTTGGAAAATTCACTTAGGTACAACTAATACACTAAATAACAGTTTTCAATGATATTAAGCTATTCATTTTGAATGTTGTTATAGACGAAACCATTGTTATTCAATTGATAAATTCGCTGAGTATTTAAAACGATTACAATATGATTTTTTACATGATATATATGGTGTAATTAAATTAAATATTTCCTTTAAAGGTGAGGTGTAACGGTGTTAAGAATATATTACTATAATATACAATAGCACTATAAATAAGAGTGGACTGTCTAAAAAAAAATAATTAAACTCGTAATATTGAAAAAAAAATAATATAATGTTTCCACTAACCGTAACTATCATGTTAAATATCTTCTGTATTGTCGTTCAATCAACGTAAAAACTAATTGAAACAGATATATTAAACTAATTTTTTCAATCAGAACACATTTGAATTCATTTAAATCTAGTACAAATAAAAGTGACGCTCTTAAAAGTGAAAAGGACTTGGAAAAAAACGAGAGCTATGATTGGTTGAAATGATCATAGGATAGAAAAGAATTGCGCATTATGTAACGTTGGCGGGAAATGAAGGGACTATTCTGGGCAAAGCTATATTCCGGCTGGATAATAATTATTTATACACTAAATAGAGACCTACGAGTCTGAATTGAATTACATTGTACTTTTTTGAAAATCATTTCTAATCCATTTTATACTTTGATAAGAATAAATTTGTTTTACTACCATTATTGAATATACGAGTATAAACTCCATATTACAAGGTTTCCTTTTTATTTATTAAAAGTGATCATAATAATGACAAATATAAATAAGTTACTACAGGTATTGAATTTCATATTATTATAACAACTAAAAGTAACTTTGTTTTACTGGCATTATTTAATTTGACAACCTCTGTATTATGAGGTTTTCTTTTAATTTGTTATAAATACTAACAACAATGTAAAAAAATAAATACATTACTAGAGATATTCAATTTTATATCATATTATCAAATAGTATAAAAAATACGATCAACCTTCTCTTAGTGCATATGTATTAGTGCATCCTATGCATCACTAAGATCTACCTCTTGAATTTCGTAATATTAAATACAATTTATCGACGGGCGATTATGCTTCATTATTATCCAATTTACTGGAATTTACTTGAGACACTATATTTTCATTCTCGAATGTAAGTGAATAGAAAAAAGATAGAAGAAAGTGAGAGAAATAGATATTTCTGTTATTTCAATTATCATAGACCATTATATAGCTGAAATTAAAACAAATAATACTTCAACTTATTCAAATTGGTCCCCCATAGAATTAATAAATAAAATCAAGCAACAAATAAAGGTGTATGATTTACTCTTGAAACACGGGGGCCAGGTTAGCTCAGTGGTTAACGTACTCGTCTCTGGGTTCGTAGTCTGGGGTTTGATCCCCACGTGGTCCTCGATTTCTTCACACGGGAGGTGAATAAATCTGAGTAGGTACGTTGTCCCTCGGAGAGGAAGTTCAGCCGTCGGTCCGAGCCTGTACGATGTCAGGTACTCGTTAACGATCCCCTAATCGAAATGCACTTGATTTAGGCGAAACTTAGGACTCCCAATGTAGAATCTGTAGAATCACCGATCTAACAAAAAGCCGGTAAACTGTTGACGTTATCACTCGCTAGGGGATCGGTTTTAACAATAATAGTACTCGTATTCCTCAAAGAAACTGGTGTTAGTAACTACTACAGTAAATTTTCATCTTTTAGACCTGAATGTAAAACTTTAATCAGGAATGTTATAACAGATTTTTAGCTGATGTAAAAAGAAAGAGAAAATTATGTAAAAATGTAAAAGTTCTGAGTAAAACTAAAATATTCTGGAACCTATGTAAACTCTAATAAATCAAGCTATGAACTTAAATCTTCTAATATGAATTTGAATCAAGAGTCTTCCTCACATGGTTATACAATTTCTAACTTATTTATTAAATATTTCTCTTCTGTTTTTCATCCTCTTTTTTCGTTTTCTTCTTTAGCATGTAGTAATAGTCATAATATGCACAATATATTTACAGTTACAATATCACATCTGAACATACTGAAAGCATTATTTCTATATCAGATAGTAATAGACCTCCAGATCCTGACAATATCCCCCCAATCTTTGTTACAAATTGCACTCCCTATTTAATTGCTCTCTTGTTTCATATTTACAATCTTTCCTTCAGATCTAGAAAGACACCTATGTTATTCAACTTCACAAAGCTGGCGATAAATAACAAACAATAGGTCAATATCTATCAAATTAAGTTTTTTTTTTTAAATATTTGGCTTTATAATTACTACTAAAATTAACAGTATACAAAAATAAATATATTATTTCCCAACAACATGGTATTTATCTTAATAGTTCAATGTCTACTAATTTGCTTTTCTTTCAAAATAATATCCTCAATTCTATGAACTCTGTTTGCAGGTTTATGTCATTTATATCGACTTTCGTAAAGAATTTGATAAGATAGATATCGTGTATTCTTTTCTGGCTGCCTAACCTTACAACCTTAAAACCTTACAAACTTACACATAATTAAAGTTAAAACATTTAAATTAAACCTGTTCTTTAAAACATCTGGAGTTCTTAAAGGGTCCATGACTCTTTTCAATATTTATCAACAACATCCCTTCCCTCCTATCGGATATTGATTTTTTATCTTTGCTGATTATCTTGAACTTTACTTCAAGGTAGCATCCTCTTTTGATTACGAACTTCAACTTTCAACAAAAAAAAAAAACTTGTAAACTGGTGTTCTTTCAATAATTTCAATCTAAATTTTTCAATAGTATTCTTTTCCCGTTCAAAAAAGACAATAATATATCCTTATAAATTGAATGTAATCTTCTGACCAGAATAGATTCTGTGAAAGAATTAGGGTTGATTTTTGCTGTAAATTAACTTTTAAAAATCATAGTGTAGATTTAAAAAACAGCAGCTTGAAAGTCCTGTCATAATTTACAAGAAATTCGTATAACTTCAAATATTTCAATACTCTTAGTCATTGTGTGGTTTTCCTCACGATTAGAGAAAAAAAACACTAAGCCTTCCAATACACAAAAAAAAGGAAAATTAATTTTTGTAGGGGAAGACTTAATGTTACTTTTGTTACCCTTTATACATCTCTCGTTCTTCCAATTTGTGAATATGTTTGGAAAGACCTGTTTGGACTCCGGATTACAATCGTTATGATAAATTTCCTTCAATCCATCCATTCTAAATTCATTATAGAAGCTTTCTCATAAGTCGAGTATCCTACAGATTCATCTTACTATCGTTTCTTTTGAGATCAGCAAATTATGTCTGATTTCCTACAGACACATTTATGATCCTTTATGATGCCAACCTTATTATATATAAATTATTAATTAATTTAATTGATTGTCCTTATTTCATTTCCCAGCTACATTTAAATATCCCTTCATATAAAATATAGAAACGCCCAAGTTATTCTAGGTTGCCTGTCATAAAAATAATTATTTGCTTCATTCCTCGCTGTCTAGTATGATGATAAAGTGTAATCGTCTGTACAGCAGATTAGATTGCTTTAAATGCGGCGTAAAGAAATTTAAAAAGTAATAAAAGATATACTATAGTTATCCATCATTATGTTACAGTTTTTTTTTAATTATCACGGACTCAATCTTGTTTGATTTAATTATCATTATTATTCTAGTCTGTGTTATTGTTAATTAGTTTAATATGAATTATTTTATATTAAAAAATACCTTGTATTATAAAAGTATTTTGATCTGTATGTAAATAAATAACTAAATGATAGATGTCATTTAACCAATTGCATCTATCTCCTAGTAACGGTAATACATCTTGATTGTTTAAGTAGAATTTTTGGTATTATTATTCTACAGGACTGCCTTTATGAATCTATTAATGACACTAATCCTATTTAGTTTATAATAATGTAATTTCTTTGATTATTTGAGTATTTGAAAGATATTGAAATATATTATGAGTCTACATGTTTTGTAATCTCGTTTATTGATAGAAGTTATTAATCAGTTCCACAGATAGTGGAAATATAAAGGCTTGCTTTAAATAAAATATATTTTTTTATATAATTCAGTACATCGAATAAATTCATATGTACTGTATTAATAAATATAAATAATTATATTTATGTAATTAATAAATAATAATGTATGTAATTAATAAATATCAGATGTACGTATTAGTTCATAATTATTTGATGTCTAATTTGAACACACTGTTATCATTTAGCGCCAACAGGTCTTAATATTTCACAAATTCAATATGGCTTCTTAATTTTAATCAGTCCATGGTATTGGTTTTCTTCTTCCTTTTTTTTCAAATAATTGATTTATTTATAACGTAAAAAATTATAAAATTAACGATTATATTCAGTTAAAAGTGAATAAAATTGTATTTAACTTAATTGAAATGCTTGGAACAGAAGAAAATGAATCACACATGAGAATTATAAGGTAAGAGGTAAATGATTCATTATTATTTTTTAAACTACATTTTACTAATTGAAAATTACAATATGTTTACAAAAGTATAATTTAATAGATTCAAAGTAGTTGTAAACATAAATAAAAACAAAATAAAACATAATATAAATTATTTTAAATAATAACTGGTATAATTTTATAAGGATGTTAATTATATCTATTAAATAACTTAGCTTAAGATAATATATAAAAACATTCTAAATTATTACTTATGTATCATCAAATTAATGTTATATAATTTAATTATAACTATTATCATTATAACAAACACTTTTTCTTCTTCTCGGAATTTGGTCAGGGTAAATATATGGAATAACCTTTTTGCTAACGTTTCATCTTTATTTTAAGACATCCTCAGGGCTAAAAAACTAACAAAAAACAATAAACAATGGAAATTTGTCATTTCTACTTTAGAAACATCATTTTTGTTAGTTTATAGCCCTGAGGATGTCTTAAAATAAAGACGAAACGTTGGTAAAAAGGTGATTCCATATATTTACTCTGACCAAATTCCGAGAAGAAGAAAAAGTGTTTGTTAGTAATTTGTGGTCAAGAAAACAGTACTGTATTATCATTATATTTATATTCCATTCAAAATGCTTATTTACCCAATGTCTTTTAAAATCAAATTCAAAGAATTCTTAAGTAATGAAAAAAATGCCCACTATTAAACAATTATAAACATTTCCAATTTTTGTTAATTCGAAATTTGAATTGGTAAATTTGAACTAGTTTACATTTAAATAAGTAAGCCAATTATCAGAAATATACCCAATCAATGTAATTAATTGATTATTTCAATAATAATATTTAATTTTGTCAGTCATCATGAAATGTAATTGGGGTATTTGTGAAAAATAAAGTAGTGAACATGAAATGTGTGGCACTTATATATGATTGTGATTGTAAAACGAAACAGATAACATTACTATCAATTCTTATGATATAGTAAATTAAACTGCCAATCTTGAAAGATAACTAATAATGTGGATTTGTAATAATCATTGAAACATATCATTAATGAAATCATTAAATATAATGAACGGAGTTGCCAATATTGGCTATTGATTTTATTTATCAATTAAGAAGGATTAAAAAATCTAAAAAAAGACTGGAGTGGCCTACACTCTACTTTACTATAAGTAAAAAAAACTAATAAACTAATAAATAACAATTATTTTTGTCTCCTAAATAGCTTTCACATTCTATCATAAGACATTTTAATATTTTATTAAAAATACCTTTTCTTTTGTTTTAAACATTTGTTATTCCTTCTCTAATTAAATAATGAATATGTACTTTATATAGCTGTTTTAATTTCTTATAACTTTTCCCAATATAATGGTCCAAAATCATTGCTTGTTATTCCCTAAATCTCATATTCTGCAAGGTAAATGTAACAACAATGCTATAAAAATAATACCGTACATAAAACTGAATGCATTTTTCATTAATGTAATATGATTACAAATCAATTAAAATCAAATAACTCTTGGAGCATGTTACAATGTGTACATAATTACTATAATATTATTGTACAAATAATTACTATAATATTATACAAATAATTACGGAGCTTTTATATTTCATATATGAGTGTCTTAATATGTATTCATATGTTTATATATATATTATATATATATATATATATATATATATATTATATATATATATATATTATATATATATTTACAAATTTTTATATGCAAGATAATTTTATTTACTATTTTTCAAAGAATGTTCTCAATTTTTAATTATGTGTTTCATTTTGATATTTTGTAAAATTATTATATTCGGAACTTTATGACATGCTAGTGTTTTTTATAAAATTACTTTTTTCTCCTTGATCAAAAATCCAATTATTCTGAACAAGAATTAGATTGTTACTGCGTGCTATGCTGTCATAAGGTTGCTGTAAATATATATTTAAAAAAAAATCAGTAATTAGCCAGTTTTGTAAACTCAAATCGAATTCAAAGTATAATTTAAAATAATTTTATAGCTGTGAGATCTAAATTTTTAAAAATAATAAATATGAATTATTTGACAGGAATAGTGAAAAAACTGGATATTTGTCAAAGGAGTATAGCAGCTCTTTTAAGAAAAGAAAAATCCATTCCCATGCTTCAATAATACCCAAAGATATGATTATAATCACAAGATCATCCACAGCTAATATTAAATTTTATACAACACATCAATTGATTATAATATTTTGTTAGACAAGTCCATAATACAATGGAAAGCCTAAAACATTATGTGCTCATTAGAGCTGATTTCTTACATGTAAGAATACTAATATCCTTCCTCATCTTCCTATATATTATACAAGTCATTAAATAATTTCAATTTTTTTTCATTGTCCCTCTTAAAATCAATTTTATTTCAGTTGATTCAGTGAAATAAAATCTGGAGTGGCCTACACTCAACTTACTATAAGTAAACTTAACATCAAACTTCTTGGGTGTATAATATTTAATGTCTCATCTAAGTATATTATAACCGTCTAAATGGGGAGATGTTTATTAGTCTTCCATTCCTGAGGTAGTACAGATAGTGACTGATCCACTTATCAATATATCAGCCTTTTTTGTATGTCACAGAAATAATGGATATGCAATCATTAATATAACTTCAGCAGTAATAACATTATGAAAAACACAAAGTGAACATTTGCTTTTACGAAATAATTTACTACAAGAGAGCATGGCTTTTGCCACATAGCCCGTGGATCTCTTATATATTTTATCTGACCTCCTTCTACATTTAATACTTAAGACACATTTTACCATTTAGAACTTGAAAATATTTTAAGTATTTTAAAAACATTACAAAGTTTTTGTCTGAAATGTCAAAAACATGTAAGAAAATGTCGTTTTCGAATAATTTTTAATTTAAGATGTAGGATAATTTAATTTATTATTTTTAAAAGAATTTTTTTTAATTCTGAATAATGTTCTACATTTTTGGTCTTTTATCAAATTATTATACTGGGAATTTTATTGCATGCTAGAGTTTTTTAAAATCTCACTTTTCTTTCCTTTAGTCAAAAATCATAAAAAACCAATTTACTCCGAGCGAATGTTATTTTTTCCCACGTGCTGTACTCTGTTATAAGTTTGGTATAAGTGTATTGAGAAAAAATATGTTGGTATTAGCTACGTCATTCTTAAATCAAGTTCAAAGCCGACTTCTGTATAATTTTATATTTAAAAGTTGAAGCTTGAAATTTTTGAAAATAATGGTATGAACTATTAGACTAGAACAGTGAAAAAACTGGAAATTATACAAAAACATAGAAACTCTTCTAAAGAACGTAAAAGTTCATTCCAAAAACTTCATTATTACCCAATAATAATGTTGTTCAAGAAAGTAAAAAAATCAGCATTTGATATTAACCTTTGTGGAATGGTGTAACATATAGATTGATTTTAACATTTTGTTAGACAAACCCATCATAAAAAGAATCAGAAATTATATGTTTCTGAAATTATGAAATAATATATTCAGATGAGGCTAAGATTGTAATAATGTTTATTGAACAAGAAATAAATTAAGAATTAAAGTATAAGAAGAATTGTAATAATAAATCAAATTAGACTTTTGAAATTTCTGGAGAAACTATGAAATAATGAATTAAGAGAAAACCCCGTGCAAGAAAAACTTATTGTCTTGAAATGTTAACAAAAAATAAATTATGAACTAATAAAGAGTTAGTAAAGTTAAATTGAAGAGGAATTGAAAGTTCTATTTGTTGAAGCAGGAAAAATTCAGTAAAAAACAATTCCCCAAAATAAACTCAGATTAGAATGTTACATCAGCCATGAAAGTAAAAGCCATGAAATGAACCAAGAAAGGAAAGCTCGATCCTGTAGTAGATTGGACGTGAAATATTAAATTAAAAAGAAATAAAAAGATTCTAAAAGTGGAGAAACTGAAGAAGAACTACAGTTTTAGAATAATATAGAGTTATTGAATTCTGTTTATTAGAAAAAAATAAAAAGAAAGGAATATGTAAAGTGAAAGTTTTTTTGCTTTGATTGATAACTTGCCCAGTCAAAACATATTAGATATTTCTATACCTCGTTAAGAAAATAGTAGAAAGATATTCGCAGAAAATATACTACATTCACTTCTGAATATTACCATTTCAATAAGACTTTTTATTTGAAAATGTTGAAGATAAAGAAAGATTCAAAGGGAATAGTTGAGAGGCATTAAGAAGAAAAGGGGCAGGGACTTTTGTTGATACCCTTATAAGTAAAGGACTAAGTTGGTATTGTTTCTCAGTCCAAGAGAATCGGCTTGACAGAGTTGTTACTCAAACTCAATTCACTGCATCAAAGACACACATCTGGCTTTGTTAGCTTTAACTAGCCAAAACCATGTTTTTTAACTAATATCGTTAGGTGAACCTAATGATATTAGGTTCAATGACAAACATGTAATTCAAATAATTTGCTCAGGACAGATTGCGAAAGACTTAAATGGACTGTGATTCTAAATGTTAGTTATTTAATAACGAAAAAAGAACAGATATGTACCTTACATATCTACATATGTATCTTACATATCGAAAAAAAATATGTACCTTATTATTAAGTCATTATGAGGACTATTTTAATTGTATTATGAACCAATCGATATATTTAGTATAACATTCAACTTCTAAACCACAATAAGAAATAAGAAAAAAAGACCAGGGTCTTTCAACCGTAACAAGCAGTCTTTGCCAGAATCAAATCCAAACTACCAATTGGTATTCGACTCTGACGAAGGCCGTTTCTTACGGTTGAAAGGTCTTTAGATTTAAGTTAATTTCTGAGGGAATATTTTGTACCCTTGGGTTCTTGGTTTTTTAAGTTTTCTGTAAATAATACATAGGCAATTGTTTTTTTTTTGTTATGACCTAAGTTATTGTTGCGTGAGTGCGTTAGCCTTATGCGTGTTGTATCGTGTACCCGCCTCCGCGAGTTCCACCTTGAACACCCTTGGTTGTTTGTAGACAGAGGGTGACTAAAGGGCTACACGTTAGATTTCGGCCTGTCTTGATTCGAGTAATATAGCCTAAAAGGTTTGAGAGCAGTAAAATCAAAACAGGTTCAAAGATCATAGCCATTTTTCTCATTTCTTATTGTACGTCTCTAGCAGGGCCATCCAGCCCTTCCATAGACTGCATTGCCTTAATATCTACAGGTTCTTTGAACCAGGGGCTACAAAGTCCACTGCCTTTACCTGTAGCAGAGCAGGATCAGTAAGACCATTGGCCCGGAGTTTATTGCACTGTTGCCATTTATTTATAGGCCACATAGTGTAGATGGTGCCAATTGTTTGGGAAGAATTATGCATGACGGGAAAGTCATTTTTTTTGCCAAAATCCTGTTTTTAGAAAACGTTTTTTTCTCCTATACTGCTAAAGCTAGAGCTTTAAAATTTTATCATTATTTTTGGCCTTACAAATGAAATAAATGAAAAATATATTCAGAATTTTAAAACAAAGGGATATATATATTTTTGATTTATTGAAATGTAAAAATTTTGACTTATAATTCAATATTAAAGCTTGTGAGAGCGATACTAGCTATACCGTTGGACGGATCAATATGAAACTATGCTTAAGAACAGAACATTATATGGAAAATTATTTTGAAATTTTTTTTTAAAATTATATTCGCCAAAGGGGCGTTAATGTACGATTTCTATTTTCAGAAAATGTTTTTTTGACGCTAAACGGCTGATTAAAAAAGAATGTTAATTTGACCATAAATGGAACAAAAAATTAGCAATTTATAAAAAAATCATGAAATTCCAATCACGGTAAAGTGCAATAAAGCTACAATAACTGTTTGTTTGTTCTAGACTAAGGGATCACTTGCTATACTTGTCGAATTTTTATATTTTTTTACATTGTTTACATTAACTTAGAATTTTTTTAGCGAATCCACTGAGATAAAATTGATGTTGGAATTGATAATGGAAAAATTTGAACAATTTATTGACTTCTATGAGATATAAGAGGAATAATATTTTACATTTAAAAAAATATTAAACTGCTATAAACTTTGTCTTCCATGGTATGATGGATTTGTCCCATAAAATGCTTTAATAAATCTATATATTGCACTGTTGAACAAACCTTAATATCAGTTATAATTACGAGTAGTTCTATCTTTGTGAGTTGTAGTGTCTTTCCATGCTATTGAAGTGTGACGAATGGACTTTTTCCTCAAAGAGGAGTTATGTTTGTTGACAAATATCCAGTTTTTTCACTATTCTAATCTTAATAGTTCATATTTATTATTTTCAAAAATTAGAAGCTCCAAACTATAAAAGTTTTAAATTATATCGGATAGCTGGCTTTGACTTTGATTTGAGTATGTAAACTGGCTAACTACTAATATATTTTTTCTGAATAGACATTCATTACAACCTTATAACAGAGTTCAGAAGCCGGTAAAAAGATAACACTCGCTCAGAAACAATTAGTATATATGATTTTTGACAAAGAGGAAGGAAAATGATTTTATTAAATACTAAGAAGCCATAAAATTTTCAGTATAATAATTCTATAAAAGACCAAAAATGTTCAACATAATTCAAAATGAAAACTTTCGTTTGAAGATTAATAAATGTAATTATCGTACATCCATAATTATAAATTATTTTCATATGACATTTTTTGTTCGATGTTTATAATGTTTTTGAGAGAAAATAAGAGTATTTTCTTGTATTAAGTTTGAAAATTTGACTTAAATATTCCATGTAGAAGCAAGTCAAGTAAACGATGTAAGAAATCCACTGGCTTTTGAAGAAAAGCCTTGTTCTCTTGTAGGAGATTGGTTAGTATCAAGAAATTTTGTACTTTGGCTTTTCATAAATGTTATAACTGCTGTAGTTATACTAATGAAATTATTTGCATCAGTGGTGTGATATACAAAAATAAGCTTATATATTGATAAGTCGATCAATCTCTATCTGTACTATCTCTCGAATGAAAGACTAATAAACATCTCCCATTTAAATGATTACGTTATGCCTAAGTGAGATTTTGTATATTATATACCCAAGAAGATTGATATTAAGTTTACTTATAGTAAAGTTGAGTGTAGGCCACTCCAGATTTTTATATTATATGTGTAGTTTAATTGATTATTTAATTAGTGAAATAAAATTTTAAAACAATTGTTTATACTAAACTTTATATTAAATTAAAATATATAAATACAATACATGATATTTGAATAAATAGAAAAATAAAGGAATAAACTGGTGGCCAGCGTAATCGATGTAAGATCGCAGTTTTCTAAAGATAATGCTCTTATATATGATGATTATAATACATAGACGGATCTTAATCCTCAATTCACAAGTTCGCTTCGAGTCCCTATCTCTTATCCCTTGATGACGGTTAAACCGAATTTATAGGCTGTAAGTGTGTCTTTCAATTTACTGTGTACTTCTAGTAATCCTGAAACATATACATACGGTATATATATAACAAACACTTTTTCTTCTTCTCGGAGTTTGGTCAGGGTAAATATATGGAATCACCTTTTAAACAACGTTTTGTCTTTATTTTAAGACATTCTCAGGGCTATAAACTAACAAAAAAACAATAAACAATGGACATTTGTCATTTCTACTTTAGAAAACATCATAAACAAATTGAAGAAAACTTACTCAAGGCTGGTTTCTGTTACATTACAACAACCGTTAACTGTCATTACATGTGCTGCTCCAAGCGACATATTATTGAAACAGTGTTTTTTTAGTACAATCATATATATATATATATATATATATATATATCAGCCTTGAGTAAGTTTTCTTCAATTTGTTTATGATGTTTTCTAAAGTAGAAATGACAATTATCATTGTTTATTGGTTTTTTGTTAGTTTATAGCCCTGAGGATGCCTTAAAATAAAGACGAAACGTTGGCTAAAAGGTGATTCCATATATTTACCCTGACTAAACTCCGAGAAGAAGAAAAAGTGTTTGTTAATATTTAGTGGTCAAAAAAACAGTACCGTATATATGGTATATATATATTGAATGTTTTCCTTATCTCGACCATATATATTTAACACTATTTTTATTTTTTATCGAGATTTGGTCTAGCATCAAAAATAGAAGACCTTTAAGCCGACGTTTCATCTATATTTGTAGACATCTTCAGGCTACATCAATACAGAATTTGATACAGTATTGTGCAGAGGTCCTTTTAATATATAGCTCCTATCTTAAATAATTAAAAAAACATTTCATAATTAATTTATTTGAATGATTTTTATTATTTTTATGAAATGACTAATTATATATTTATTTATTTGCATTTGCAGAAACTCCATTCTAAACATAATATATTATATTAGAGTTTTTTTTATTGTTTAAACCGATCTCCTAGTGGGTGATAACGTCAGCAAATTACCGGCTATATTACATATAGATAATATATTCATAATTGATATATTACATCAAAGTTAAACTAATCTTGGTGTTTGTTGTTGTTTCTCAATAGCATAATTGTAGCATATATTATGTAGACAGACATTCTCGGTACTTCTTCTAAAGAAAATAGTTTTTACAGCTCTGTTACTTTTTACCAGAAACCCTCCCGATTTTCATTGTGAAATTCATACATAGTAAGAATGGCAATGTTAAAACATATTTGTGATGGAGCACGTTGGATAATTTTGTTTATCTGGCTTCACAGTTACAGTGACTTGTGTGGACCAGGCCAGTAGCTTGCACGTTAGTTTCTAGACTGGAAGATCCGTTTACGGAGGAATATAGGCTTTTACCGAGTGTCTGACACAACATGTTCAAGACTAAGAAAAAGCGAGACACGATGCCCATCATCTACATGAATGATCTGGTTACAGATAAAGATTGAACCAGAAGGCATGTCATTCCACAGCTCGCTGTAGAAGATTTCTATTGTGCCTATACATTTCCAACTTTACTTCAATCCTGCCTATATAACAAATACTATATATTTGTGCGCTGTTAACACTAATAATAAAACTCGGAGCTTTAGCAATATTATTATGGAAAACTCTTACTAAAAATTTCTTCTTATTTAGTATTTACATTTTTTATAAAAATGCACTAACTTTCTTCACTTTGAGAATGGTAAAAACAGAAAGCAAATTTTATATCACCAGCTTATTATTTTATTAGAAAAACATTTTATCAGTAGGTCATAAAAAATAGAAGGTTATATTTTCGTGAGTTAATGAGTTGATAAAATATATCAAAAGAAAAAAAAATGAAAATTGAGATAAGACCTAAGACAGGAACGTAATATGTTTTGACAATGGTGATAAATTCTGACGTATCACTTTGTATTTTTTTTAACTACAAAAAGTGTTTGCTCTAAACAAATAAGGTGTCCTGTTATAAGTTATCACACTCTGTCCTCAGTCACTGGTTTTGAATCTTGCTGTTTTGTATTATTCTGTTTGGGATTATTCCAAGGTTGAACTCGAGTAGTTCCTAAGATGAGGTAGACAATAAAGGTAGAGATCATCATGAATGAAGACAATCCAAAGACCTTTCGCCATTGAACCAAACTCTTCTGTAACAATGAAAATGGTAGTCAATTAGAAACCGTGTACGAACATAATGATTGTTTACAATACTACCACTATGTGAAAGACATGAAGAAAACTCATTTTGAGGTTGTGTGAGTATATATATATATATATAATAAGAAGAATCAGGGAGTGAGTAGAAATTGAAGAAGTAACCATTACAAATATATTTAGTCTACTGTTTGGTGTTTTCAGACTTTGTCGAGTTATAACAAATAGGCTTTCGTCGGCCAAAAATCATGCTATCAGGTTATTAAAGAAAAGTATGTTGGTAAGCCTAAGAAGACTGTTATCTAACTAGTATGTGTATTTGAGATATCATAGCACAACTTATTAACTGTTTTTTTTCATTTTACTCCCTCATGACCTATATTAAAGATATATATATATTTAAGAAAATACTTTTTTTTGGCTTTTTAATTATATTTTAATTAATTTTATGATAAATAATTTAAATAAATTACAATTCTATTTCTTCACAGCTATATAATTTCCGTTATTTAATTAAAAGATATATTTAAACATAAATCATTTCATAAGATCAATATAAACAATCAAATCAACCCTTGAAAAATGGAATCTTACCTATCTCCAAAAGGTGTGAAAAATTATATTAAATAAACAAAAATATAATCGAAATGAACATGTATTACATTTAGAGAGAAAGTAAATGTTTAAATAAAGCGACTTTTGTGACCTCAAAACATATAATTTTGTCAAAATCTGGAGATCGAATTTTTTCAAGATGACTATACTTTACTTATAGTAAAGTTAAAGAAATTCTGAATTATTGAGAAAGAGATACAAATAAATAATTTGTTTAGTGAATGATGAGTTAAATATAATCTTACGTCATTGCTGAGGATGTATCCGGCAGCTAGTGGGGCTAGGAAACTGGCGGTCATGTGAATAGTTTGGGTGAACGCCATGATGGGGCCTAGAAACAAAGAATGGATCACACAAAGTTGTGTATGGGGACCAATAAGCCAAACTATTATTTTTAGCAAATGTCATTCGACATCTCCCATTTTGGTATTGATAGAATATCTATATGAGACATTATATACCCAAGAAGAACAATGTCATATTTACCTATAGTAAATTTGAGTGTAGGCACTAATTTTTTTTTTTTTTATGGATACATCTGTTTTATAGTTAATCATATACGTTGTCAGAGACGACGATATGAATTTATTGATTTAATTCATTCACTGTATTCTGATTTTCGTTTTATAAATTTTATAAAAAAAATATGTTTTTGGTTCATAAATCCCTGAGCCTTTGGAAGTGAAGGATTCAAATCTGCATGACTTACTGTCAATCACTCTATAATGATACTGTGTTCTGGTAGATACAAATATCCGTGATATACACTATATTAAACACTAATCATATATTTTTTTTCTAAATTACCTGAAAAGTTTGGTGCTATATCAACAGTACTCGCCATTGCTCCAGCAATAGCACATGGAGTGAGAGAGATTGCTATGAACCACAAAGCTAAGGCGGCGATGACGTCACATCCTACATAGCCTAGTAATATTAGTGATATGCCAGGAACCACTTGAGCTGAAACATTGCTATATGATTATATGAAATATTCATATATATGAAGAGACAGATAGATACTCATACAAACACACGAACAGATTTTTTATCACATATATATATATATATATATATATATATATATATATATATATATATATCAGGCTTCGTGGGCCTGATTTCCACGTCACTTAGCCTCCGTATGAATGGTCACAGGTCATCCGTTGGTCAACGCAAGCAGCTGCCTGTTGCCACCCACGCCAATCTCCTTCACCTTACCTTCAACGATTGCTTCAGGGTTAAAATATTAGGAAAACTCTCAAATGATGACACCCAGTCCACTCTAAGGGCTTTTGAGGAAGCCTTCATTTGGTTATTGGGTGCAAGAAATTCCCCTGGTCTAAATTTAATCAGATGATTTTTTCCCCTCGTTTAATTTTAGTTAGTTTTGTGTTTTTTTCCTTTCCTATCTCTTTTTTACTTTTCTCCTCCCTATTACTTAAATATCACTTTTATAATTTTACTTACTCACAGCCTACGCTGGTTCACGTTGGTAAGGTGGCTGCACTGCGTGTCATTGTATCGCGCCAGTTTGCATCGGCCAGTGGACGCATTTACGTATCCGTTCCTTCATTCTTTCTTCTTTTATTTTCTTTCTTTCTACTCTCCTGAAGACGGCAAGACGCCGAAATTATCGAGATTCGTGAGTGTTGTCCTTTTTCTTGTGTTCTCTAGCTGTAACTTTAATTATATATATATATATATATATATATATATATATATATATATGATTCGCGCTCCGTTCTTCGACGTGGGGAGATCTCTCTCACTTCGTCCTCTCTTTTAGTCTACTCCTGATGACGAACAACAGTTCAAAATATTGAATTCTGTAAGTGTTCTTTTTATTCTTTTTTCTGTGTCGTGCTTTGTGTAATTTAAAGTTATTTATATATATATATATATATATATATATATATATATATATATATACACTTTAACACATAGAAAAGAACACAGAAAGACACTACAGAACTCACTTCGATATTTCGACATCCGTCGTCATCGATATATATATATATATATATATGTATATATAAACTAAAATTTTCAAAAGAACACACAGAAAAGAAATCACTGAACTCACAACTATATTTCGATGTCCTCGTCGTCAGGAATAGATGTGAATCGCTGCAAAGGCTGATAACGACTGTCATATATATATATAAATATTGATAAAAGTATCGACCGTGGAATAGAAACAAAACTATATTTTATCGGGACTCGGTCAGTTTCAGTTCAGTGTCACGTGTTCATTCAGACTACAGTTGTTGTTAAAATCCACATACTATTTTTCTTTGTAAAATAATTTGTAATGTAATACTTAGTTTTTCTGTTTCAAAATTTATACTTCTGTAAGTTTTCTCACTAATCTATAGTCAAAATTTCCATTGTAATTTCTTAATTGTAACTAATTGCACTTTTCTGTATGTTTGATTTTTGAATGATTGTATTATTTCTTATATTTCCTCTGTTTTTGTAGGCCTATGAAAAAGATTTTAAATAAAGACCGAAACTTTGACAATGAGAGTTTAATTTGAACCTGATGAACTGACTGAGTCCCGATAAACTATAGTTTTGTATATATAGTTATATATATATGCTAAGCCATTTTAAATCTATCTAATATTATAATAAATAAATCAAGAACAAAGGTTAGAGTGAAACATAGTGTTAGTTTCTTTCGCCTTGGGCTCTTGTGTCCTCGGCTACAATCAGGGTAGATTGACAGTCCCCTTTGTTGTATGAGAGATTATGTCCAGAGTGGACAGCGTTAGGGTGGACTACATAATGGAACAGATCCTCACCTGCACTTGCCTTTGTATATGCAAATCACTCTCTCTTTTTCACTCTTCTATATTTCTTGAAGTGCAAATTACAAATATGAGTTTTTCTATTTTAATATCGACGTACCACCTGCTACCTGCTGGCAAGCTACTGAGAGTACAACCACGACAGGAACTATCTTAGCAATGGCTGTCATAAAACATGTCGCTGAATCGTTAACAAGTGGTTGTCTCAAATGTATGGTTGCAGATTATTGTTACTGTATTAGTTGGTAAGTCTCATAATAAAGTAAGTTTGTGGCTGGTCACTATGCAGTATATCACTCATAATGACATGTCCAGTTACTATCCCTTCATGGACTTCATATATTGCTCATTCCTGTTCATTTGATTCTACAGTGGACTCAGGGTGTGGTCACTAGTTTATTAGTTTTCAGGTCTCTTCTTGTGACTGCTGTGTTAGTAATACTTTATCATTATTATTATTATTGAAACTTGCGTTACAATCATGGAGGAATTAATTCGCTTTGTTTATATATTTCAAAATTATAATTTACTTATATATCACTCTATATAATTCTTATTGGTTATTTTATCTTAGTACTTTATTGTTCCTATTTCAATTAAATGATTTCGAACTTTATATTTGAAATAATATAAATTACTATAAAAAAAAGTTTTTGAGGTGTGCGGAGTGGAGAGTTCTACTAAATCAGTATTATGGGTGGATGACATAAAAAAAGGTGGTGACCAATGTTCTAGGCCATTCCGCCGACCTGAGCCTGCAGTCTGTATTCCCACTTTCCTTATATTACTTTCGTTTTTCACTCCCATATTAATTATAGTAACTTAAATACGTATATTATGTATACTCATCTGAACATGACGTATGAATGATATTTATTTGAATCCCAAATAAATAAATGTATTGTTAAGCAACAGATAGCTATTTAGTCCTACTCTAGCTCTTTTGTGTGGACCATTAAATACTCTTATTCCAGTATCTCATGAAAACATGATTTCAATGGTATGACATCCGAAAAATAATTCTTAAATGGTGAATTAGTCTTAAGGTATTCTATAACCAATATATTACGATCTTTCAACGAAAAAAACACTGTTATTTGTCAGAGTTACGGCTAAACCAAAACAAGTAAAATATGACAACTAGTGTGGTATTGAGAAGAGAGAGAAAGAAGAGAAGTAGTACATGGAAGTTGAGCGCAAGCCTGAACTGGTTAGTACGTATACTATAATAATTATTAGTTCTTTTATCAAAATTAAACTCAGTATTAACGAGAGAAATAGCTTTGTAGATGAAAGCTGACTACAAACAAATCGAGTTTTATTTCTTCACATTTGAATTTGTTTATTTATTGTGACTGATTCAAGCATTTCTTCCTTCTTCTTACCTTTTATGGCTCTTAAAATATCCCTCTCTAGACCTTGTCAATGTAAGATACAATTTAAATATGACTTTACAAATGTCAGTTGTTATATTTGAAAGATCAATATTGTGTGTAATTTAAAATGATCTGGGAACTCTCACGTCTTCGCCTTCCTTGAAGCAGAATCGAGGCGAAATATTCTGTTATTTCCATAATGCATCATTGGCTTACAAGAATAACAGAAACTAGATAGGATTATTGTAATAATAATTATAAGAATATGTGAAAATAATATAGTAATATGTACAATTTGTAGTAAAATGATTATAGTTATAAATATTTTTGAAACTGATCTCTTGAATATTAAACTGTTGATTTATTGAATTTTGATTCATGCAAACCCTCACAGCACTTATCCATCAGGTTTCTTTCTTTAGTAAATACTTTTCATTATTTTGTTGGATAACACATTGAAGAAGAAAAGCAAGAATAAAAAACTATTGACTTACATAAACCAGTCATGAGTTTTCTGATCGTGACTAGCCTAAACACTTTGTGTATAAGTAAATAATCAGCAATGTTGCAGAGAATAAAGACCATAATGAAGCTACTTAAGAAAGGAGCTCCACTAAGAATACCATTCTGTAACAGAATAGATAGATATGTAATAAAACATACTGGAAAATGAAGTACCTGTAGAGATAGCTATGAGTCTTGCATTGAGTGAATGAATGGTATAAAGTAAACAAGAATAAACATACCTATATAAAGAAATAAACTAAATTAGAATAAAATATTAAAAATATATCAAAAAGTTAATGTTATTAAAAATAAGTAAAAATATTAAAAAACAAATAAATATTAACGCTTCATAGTGAGTCCAGTGTTTAACTTAGCACCAGTAAGAAAATATGTACCTCCTCAGAGGTACGTGAAATGAAGCCATCATATTTAAGAAAAATGGAAAAGTTGGGGTGATGAACTGACCCATGAAGTCTGATAAGTCGCACACATGCCCAGCTGAGCAGTAAACGAAAAAAAGCATCACACTGGGTGCAGTTCAGTTGGAAAAAACAGCTTTGTGAACTACAAGAAGTTATGACATTAGTCTCTTAAATATGACCACTAAGGAAACAGGCGCAGTATGAATCAGCATTAATAACGAATGGAATATGAGGCTCTTGGTGTAACAGATAACAGGGCAACAGAAGTGTACAAGTAAACGAGAAACAGGTTTAAGTCATGTTTAATATGCCTGTTTTTTTTATTTGTTTATATTTGTTTATATTTATTTGTTTATATAAAAACCGTAACTATTATGCCCATGTTAGGGTTCACGTTTCTACACTGTCCAGTGAATGTTTCATGGCTATTTATGCAAATAATAAACATGGTTCAGTAGAAAAAGAAACCCTACTGTAGAAGAAATATATCTATTTATCTATGTAATTATCTATGAAATTATCTATGTAAACTAATTTTACAATTAACATGTAAACCAAAAATTGAAATAGGAAGATAAAACTAAAGTACTTCTATCTTAACACATACACACATAAACAAACACAGACATACACACAAACACACACACACACACATATATATATATATATATGTCAATGATCAAACCACAATAAGAAATGGGAAAACAAGACTAATGTTTTCCCGTCAGTTGGGTTTTTGACCCTGACGAAGACCACTTGTTACGGTTGAAAGATCTTAGTCTTGTTTTCCAATTTCTTATTCTGGTTTGATCATTGATTGTTGTTTCACGTGTTTATATGAAATCTTTATATATATATATATATATATGAGATTTCTACCTTTTGTATTTTAAATCCAAAGATAATTTTCATGAATAATGGACCAAGTATAATGAATGTAAATAAACCCCATATTTTGCCGAACGTTGTTACTGCAATAGCCCAACAGTGTGGTGACAAAGCAATCTGTTTCCAAGGTACAGGCAAACCCTAAAGAACATATAAATTCTTCATATTATAATGTACAGACTAAAATCTACAAAACTGAATTTAAAATATTTTATATACAGTGAAATGTTTATAGATATTTCCAATATTATAATCCAAAATTATAACTATTATCTCATTAGTTGTGCTATCCGTAATTGTGTGGTATTTACTCATTCTGAGGTAAAATGGATAAACAAACAAAAGTCTTCACACAAATGAAGTTTTATTCAACAAAAACAACCCGTTTCGAACACTTTGTGTTCATCATCAGGAAGACGACAAGGATGTGGTGCTGAAGGGTTGGTGCAGTGATAACAACCTGACTGTTTGTTTTCCAGTGTTTTCACTTCAGCACAACATCCTTGGCGTCTTCCTGATAATGAACAAAAAGTGTTCGAAACGGGTTGTTTTTGTTGAATTAATCTTCATTTGTGTGGAAACTTTTGTTAGTTTATCCATCTTACTCCAGTATTACTATTATCAATATATATATATAAAGTTGTTGAGTTTGTTCACCCATTTTATGTGGAGATAGAGATTTGAACTTATAATATATATTATATATTACCTGCATAATGATAAATAAAAGAAAATTAATATAAATTCCAAAAATTACAGTCAGAGTAGCTAGTGGCTTGCGTGCTCACCGATGACAACAGTAAAAATGTATTATTTATAAATGACAAAAACATATTTTTTTAATTTAATATTTGTGTAATAAAAACACTGGTAATATTATATTATATCTATATAAAAAAATGATGATTTTGCCTGTGCATTGCTTAGAACTGACTCATTTCAAGTTTTCTTTAGGCTTCACACATTGGAGAAACCGAATCCACTCTTAGAAAAATTTCTGTCGGTTTGTCAGTTTGTCGGTTTTTCGGTTTGTCACAAATAAACTCAGCCACCATAAGACATATCAAGCTGAAACTTGTACAGTAGATTTATATGTCTGACTTAAAATATAGGCTCTGAATTGATTAAAAATTCAACGCAGAAGTGAAGTTATGGACGTTTAAAGAAAAACGTTTGTCACAAGTAAACTCAGCCACCATGAGAAAAAGCGAGCTGACACTAGATTTGTGAAACTTTGACACTAGATTTGTGTATGCCTAACTTAAAATATAGGCTCTAAATAGATCGACAATTCAGTACAGAAGCGAAGTTATGGGGCTTTAAGTTATATTTCGCTACCTTACAGACAAGTTTATTTTGAAAATATACGGGTATGGCAAGTAAGTATTGTTGTTGATTTTAGCTTCCTTTGAGGATATGAATATAGGTATTTCGTATTTGACATCATTTAAAAGGTGTTTCCCAGAGTTGAGGATGTACTATCTATTAAGAATAAATATTTTGTGAACGAGCGATTCAAAGCCCTTAATATGAACAAACAGGAAAAATCAACACACAAGTCCTTACGCTACTTCATGCCGAGGAAAGAACTTACAAGTCCGTAAAAAGAGTAATAAGGAAACAGTTCATTATCTAACTGAATTTCTTGACTCTGAATTTATTTCTCTTGCACTGCCTGCTCATGAGTAAAAACTTCAAGTAGGATAACCATCATGCTGCGATTTAGTATTGCATAACTAGTATTGTATAACTTTTTCTAACTTAGGAATTCAAGTTAGTGAGACCAAGCTTTTCTCACATAGTCAACTGTAGTTTACTTGCTCAAGAGTCAGAGGTTCCTACTGTTTGTTCTTTCATGAACTTGAAGGACAGACAGCTAATGTAGTGTATACAGAGGCATTTGCTTAACTCTGTACTAATAATGGTACTTTCTACTATTCTATAATTTCTAGTGGCATTTTGGAATCCCAAGTATAATACAATTTTTGATCCGTCAAAGACGTTTGCTATGTATTATATATAACTGTAAACTTTTTTATAACTTAATATTTGCTTAATAAAACACTGGTAATAAAGTATGGTATGGAACCAGAGTATCCCAGTGGCTTGCGTGCACGCCGATTACAGTAGTGCAAATGTATTACAAATAAATGTAACAAACAAATATTTTTTTGAATTTAATATTTGCTTAATATATAAAGACTGGCAATAAAGTAAGGTATGGAACCAGAGTAGCCCAGTTGCTTACGTGCTCGCTGTTAACTGTAGCACAAGTATATCGATTAAAATAAAAGCAAGGTTTTGTTTGTTCATTGTTTAGAACTGACTCATTTCAAGTTTTCTTTACGTTTCACACTTTAGAGAAGCTGCATGTCCGCTTAGAATAATTTCCGTCTGTCGGTTTGTCGGTTTGTCCGCAAAATATTGTCACCTGTATACTCAGCCACCATAAGACATAATAAGCTGAAAATTTGACATTAGATTTGTATGTGTCTAATTTGAAATCTAAGTTTTGAATGGATTGAATATTTAACGATGAAGATAGTTTATGAACTTTTAAGCCGTGTTTGGTTAACTACACAATCATGTTTATTTTGAAAATATACAGGTGTAGCAATTAGGTATTGTTAGTTGACTTTAATTTCATTTGCGTACATTAATATATTGCATCATTGAGCTTATTGACAAGGTGTTCCCCAGAGTTGCTGATGTACTATCTATTCAGAGTAAATGTCTTTGTGAACGAGCAATGCTCAAGCCTTTCTAATGAACCGGCAGAAAAAATCAACAAACAAGTTCTAGCGCTATATCAAGCCGATAATAGAACTTAAAAGTCAGTAAAGAGAGTGATTAGTAATGAGGAAGTAGTTCATTATTCAACTGAATTTCTTGACTCCGTGACTGTTCGTGGACTGCCTGCTCATGAGTAAAAACTTCATGTAGGAGCACCATGTTGTACTAACAACACTCCTCACAATGATTTCCTGATGGGGTCCAATTAACTACTACTAGCAAGCTCTGGTCCGGGCTAACTGGTCCTGCCCTGTTCGGAGGGGGACGACCAAATTCAAAGCAATCCTATGGTTGTTCTAAAAGTGTAGGGCATTGTAGGTTAGCCTGACCAAAATCTTGGTGTTATAGTATTTTATACAGTGTGATGATTATGTGCAGATGAGGTATGTTTCCTGCTGTCTTTCGTTTTATCTAGGAGGTAATCAATTGAATAGGAACATATCTTTCGATACAAGGAAAGTCAACTTTAAAAGAAAATAATTTCACTTTTAAACTGTATTACCTAATGAAAAATCATCTCACCTTCGAGCTAACCACTGATTCATCAAGATATCTTTTGATAAAGCTCAACTCCCGTTGAGATATCCTTGGATGATTTTCAGGTTCATCAAATACAAGGAAATACCAAAAGATACTCCAAATGATTCCTAGACTGCCAATAATATAAAAGACATATTGCCAGCCTATATTGGAAATAATAAATCCACACATTGGATAAGTGATAGCTATGCCAATTGTATATCCTAAAACAGAAGAAACTATGAAGACCATGTAAAGTAATAGAAAGTAAGGTAATGAAAAGTAGAATGTTTTTAAGTGAATCTCAGATTGTAAGGTGTAATACTATTTGTTAAAGATAGAAAGTAAAAACATATAGATAGGATCAGTTGTTTTATTCGCGATGAGCTTAAATTCTAGCCACTTCCTCTTAATCACCATATTAATATCAATATTGCGGATGTTTACTCCCAACTATTTGTTAATTATAATTGCAGATATTATTTATGTAATTAATTTTTTTATTAATTACATGATGGAATTAATTTGTCGCTCAGAAAAGGCGTGTTTGGCTCACCCCAGACTTGTTCATTTGCATTTTGGAGAAATTATGTAAGTAGCACCACTACGTCCTTAATATTAGCAGTGTCTAATTGAATATGTGATTACATGGTGGTTCGGTTAGGAGTATTGGATTGGTGCTGTTGGAATATTGAATGAGTTAAACAGTCTGGTGTTATCAGCCATGATAAGACGATGATAGTGACTCTGGGAAGCGACCTGTTGAGGTGGGTGGACAAAATTTCAACCTGGATGAGTTTGACATTTTATATACATGTATAAATATATATATACCCACAGGTTCATTGAACCTGTTTTTTATCTCTCCATATCAAAATCTGTGTTGTTTTAATGTTGCTATTGAAGTTTTCATGTTAATTAATTTTTTTATATTAGGTTGATGAAAATAAACACTTTATTACAATTTTTGGTGCAGCAATTGTCAATGTACTTTCAAAATTGCCAAAGAGAGTACTAAGAAAAAAGATTTAATTACGTATTGATATGGATTCAAAAAATATAAATAAAGGTTGTTCTTATGTTTTCAGTAAGAAGTGGTGGAATAAAATTATTTATTAATAGGTATTAACTACATCTTGTTTAATGACGTATGTGTTTGGTCATGCTGGAGAACAATAATAATCTCATAGATTATAATTTAAAGAAATGTATTATCATTTCTGATCAATTTATTTTATTTCAATCAATTTGTTGTCAAGATTAAGGTACCTTGAAATGACGACATGAATCTGCTTCTCTCTGAAAAAGGAATCCATGTTCCTACCATTGACATGATTGCAGGCCAAGTGACTCCCTGAAAAAGAAAAACTAGCGTAGGATACTTGTAAACCCTGTGCGGAAATCACAGAAAGATGAAACTTTGACATACGCACACTGCCTTCCATCATTATTGTCAACGAACACTATATGTTATGGATATAAGTATTTTCTTTCCCTGCTAGATAAAATTATAGATAACCTATTACCATGCTGTGATTTAAAATATAACGAGCATTTGATGATCAGCAGAGTTTAGCAGGAGACATTTTTACGAAAAAATTAATGCCAGTACTAATTAGGTTAAATTTGGTTGCGTGGCAGACTCACAAGAAAACACACATAGGCCGAGCATTGGCTCTGCGTGATACCACGTAATGGACATTCTACATTGGGAGACCTAAATATGGCCTAATGCAAGTATTACACCCTGGATATACCAGTCCAGAGGAGATAACGTTATCACTGTGCTAACCTGGCCCCTGTCTAGACTATTCAAAACAGGCTGCTCCCTGCAGAAACCTCATCAGGATTAATCTGGTTATCACGAAAAGCATTAGTGCTAAAGAAGCTGTTATCAGCACGCAGGTCGCGTTCAGACTACTCAGGATGACGGTCTCAAGACTGTCAAGTCAAAAACAAACTCAAAACCGGAAGTCCGGTCCAATTCATCCCTTCCTAAAAGTTGATGACTTTCGCAGTATGCAAGTCAAACCAAGCATTAAATATCCAACAGAATGCAATAATTTGGACGCAGGTGACTTGCATACTGATTTTCAACCACTTTAACAGTTGTAACATTATTGTATTTGTTGTGTCATTAGAGATGTTTTGTAGCTATGGATGTTTTAATCGGAGGATGAGAAAATGCATTCCTTTTCCTTATATGAGGGAAACTTCATTTAATGCATATCAGTAAAAAGTCATCGTAATCGTAAGGAGTGATATCATAAGAATATCACTTTACTTACAAGAGCCGCTCCCTGCAGACATCTTATCAGGATTAATAGGGAGTAGTGGATGTAGCTGGCAGCGGGGATAAGGAGTGATAACAGAGCTGCTATCAGCTGGCCCAGACCAAACACTGCCTTAGCTCCGTATTTCTGACCCAGCACTCCCCCTAGTAACTGAGTCAACACGTAGGTCCAATTCAGGCTACTCAGGATGATGGTCTGTGTTTGGATGTCCCAGTCAAATTCACCCTCCTCCTAAAAGTTAAGGCTTTTATACTATACAAGTTAATTTAGGCATTAAACACACCACAGAATGCAGTAATTTGAAAGTCAGTGACGTACATGCGGATTGACATCTTCTTGAGTCGTTGCATTGTCGTCATTGTTGTGGCAGTAGAGTTGCCCTGAGGTATTGGATACTTTCGTCGGAGGAAGTGTTTTAGCCATAGCCACTATAGCTATGTTTAAACAAGTTCTCATTACAAATGCCATTAGAGAACCAGTCGCAGACATTATGTAAAGCACAACTCTACACGAAATCATATCTGTAACATATAATGAAATGTTAAGATGAACATCATAGAACTATTTTTATTAATTTATTTGAATTGTAAATTTTCAAGTTGTCAGTGGTATGCAATAGATATTAAATATATATATATATATATATATATATATATATATATATATATATATAATATATATAAATAAATAAAGACAACAAATAGAAGAAGGGAGAAAACTTACTGGATCGATATTTCAAACTGAAGTTCGTCGTCAGGGAGAGTGTAGAAGGACACCATTCCACCGTGAGCGAACACGCGTACCGTATAAGACGGAATAAGGTAGAAAGGAGGACAGAAAGGGCGAAGAAGAAGAAGAGAAAGAGAGTGAAAGAGAAAAAAAAATTAAACATATAAATAAAATATTTAACGTTTGAAGTTTAGGCCAGGTGGGTAGCGGGCATTGAGTAACCATATATATATATATATTCACTGATAAAACGAAATATGATCCAAACTGGACACAATACGAGTTCGAGATTAACAAAGAGCAACACACAAAGTAGGGAAACACCCATAACCATAACCCATAACCAGTCCTTCCCTGTTGCTAAGGACTGCTCATGTACATCCAAAAATTGTGTTTACAAATTGGACTGTACTCGTTGTGATGCGTTCTACGTAGGACTGTCCTCTAACAAGCTCAGCCTCCGTATGAACGGTCATAGAGCATCCGTTAACAACAACTCCAATTTACCTGTCGCCATACACGCCAAATCCCACGGTCTGTCTTTTAACGACTGCTTCAGTGTGCAGATTCTGCGTCAGATTCCCCTTGGTGATAATACCGTGACCCTTAGAGCCTCTGAGGAGGCTCACATCTGGTTGCTCGGGGCGCGCAGTGCACCTGGACTTAACCTTAAAAGATAATTTTTTTTTTTATTTCTTATTTTTATGTATTTATTTTCCAGTATTCTTTATTCTCTAGTACTTATTCTTTTTTCCTCTTTCGTATATTTTGTGTATTTCTATTTTGTCTTCTTCACTTACTACTAGTTTGTTTTATCCTATTTTATTTTTCTAAATTCTTATTCTTAACTAGTTTCCCATACTTACCCTTTTATTCAGTCTCTATCTTTTATTTACTAAAACAACCAATGCAAGTTTTTTGTATTGTATTTATTTTTATTTATTTATTTATTTTTTCTTCTTTTCTCTATCATTATTTTTGTTTCTTATAGTTTGTTTTTATCTTATATTGTTTATAATTTTTCACCTATTTATAGTTTTACCCAACGAGTACTACTTATCTGAGTTTCTGTTTATATCTTCTCCTAATTTTATACTTTAAGACCGGGTACGGTTGACAGCACTGGCGGTTGCCGGGTTGGTTACTTGCCGTTGCGCCTACAACGTGCTTGGTCTCCCATTCTCTTTTCTCCTGAAGACGGATTACCCAAAAATTTGAGTCTGTAAGTGTGTTTCCCTACTTTGTGTGTTGCTCTTGGTTAATCTCGAACTCGTATATATATATATATATATATATATATATAGTTTACAAAGGAAAGAGAAAAACAAATAAAGACACACAAAAAAGACTCACAACGATATTTCGACAGTCGTCGTCATCGGGCAGAAGTAGTCCCTTTGAGTAGTCCCTATTGATATATATATATATATATCAATGACAAAACACAATATGAAACGAGGACCACTTGTTACTGTTGAGAGATCTTAGTCTTGTTCCCCGTTTCATATTGTCATTTGATCATTGATTGTTATTTCACGTGTTTATGTAAAATCTTATATATATGTATATATATAAATGACAGAACACTATCTTAGCTCCATATTTCTGTCCCAGCACTCCCCCTAGTAACTGAGTCAACACGTAAGTCCAATTCAGACTACTCAAGAGGGACTGTGTAACCTCTACCTCGTTGACGTGAAAACCAATTCTACTTTTCCTAGAAGAAATGCGAGAGTATCAATTAAAATAAAATCAATATCCATAACAGACAATAGAGAAAAACAACACCCAACCACCACAAAAAACAAAAATAGAAAGGGAACAGGAGTTCACTGTAAAGTGAGGCTCATGTTTTCTTCCAATAATCTTGTATCCTAGAGGGACTGTGTAACCTCTATATTCATTGGCGGAATGACAGAGGCTTCGCTGGGCAGCGAGTAACTGTGACCGCACGCATGGACCTAAAAACTCTACTCTCTTATTGGTCACCATTGTAATGAATCATGCATAAAAGAGTAGATATTTGCTTATCAACGCGAGTACTTCGCACTTCTTCCCGATGACAACAGATGTCGAAATATCAAAGTGAGTTCTGAAGTGACTTTCTGTCTTCTTTCCTATTCGTTAAAGTTATATATATATATATATATATATATATATATATATATATATATAAGGTCTCAGGGCTCAAGTTAACAATGGAAAGTAGTGTAGGAGGACAGATGCCGTTTTTAGATGTCCTCATCCAACAAAACCCTCAGCATTTCAACACTAAAGTCTTTAGAAAGCCGTCGAACCCTGGACTTTGCCTGAACGGAAGAAGTGAATGCCCGGAAAAATATAGGAAGTCTACTATCAATGCTTATATAAAAAGGGCATTCACCCACTGCAGTGATTGGACCCTAGTACACCAAGAGATCGAAAATTCAATGCAGGTACTAATTAACAATGGATACTCCAACGCTGAAGTAATGAAGGCAATAAAGTCGTTCCTGGATAAATGGTATACCAGTAATGTAGAGCCTCCAGCCCCTGGTGAGTCACTTACCCTCTACTACCGTGCATATATGCACAATGAATACAAACAAGATGAAAGAGCCCTCCACAAGTTAATAAAGGATAACGTAAAGCCAACCAATGAAATAGATAGATTACAGTTAAGAATATATTATAAGAATAAGAAGACCAGTGACCTTGTGCTTTCAAATAAACCGAAAGTCGACACCCCGGAGCATCAACGCAGTCACCTTGTATACCAGTACGCTTGTTCAACAGGGGAGTGTGCAACCCTGAATTCGAGGTATATTGGGATGACGGCTACGAAGCTCTCAAGGCGTCTGACCATGCATCTCTCAACAGGAGCCCCCAAAAAACATGCAGAGGATGCCCATGGGATTAAACTCACCAGGGGTATGTTAGTGGATGGAACTTCGGTACTTCATTATAATAACGACAAAGATAGATTAACTATCTTGGAAGCCCTTTATATCAAAGATGTCAACCCCAACCTCAACATTCAAAATTTTGACCTCAATGTGATCCCAAGTAGCACTATTTTCGATAATAGCTTTAAATTTGTTAGAGAGTTAGAGCCCAGTAGGGTTGACAGCAATTGAGGGGCAAACCTGTATGTTGTTGCAACCCTGCTGGAACCTGCTCTTTGTTTTCCTCTCACCCGCTGTATCGTTTGTTTTATATCTGTTAAAATTGTTATGTTTAATTTTAAAGATTACTTTTCAGTTAATTATATTAACATTCATTAATTAAATAGTAGTGTAACCTGAAGATGACCAAGGTGTGGTCGAAAGCTTGTTTCAACCCAGTGTTTTTGTGTTTCATTAAAATTGTTTGATATTGGTTTTCTCAATGTCTCTGGCCCAGCATATATGGAAGTTGCCTCAGCATCACCGAATGATAGTAAGAAAAATCGAGGCCATCAGCAAAAAGGTCGTCAATGCAGAAGCTGCTGCATACTTTAATTCCATTTGTCTTCAAGAAGATTTGCTGCCCACTTATACTAATATATATATATATATATATATATATATATATATATATATATACAAAACTAAAATTTATCGGGACTCGGTCAGTTCCCGAGTCCGAACTCGGTCAGAGTTTTCGGTCAGAACTGACCGAGTCCCGATAAATTTTAGTTTTGTTTCTATTCAACGGTCGATACTTTTATCAATATTTATATATATATACATATATATATTATAGTTCATGGATAAAGTAGTTTATATAATTTCCTAATGATTTTTTTTCAAATTTCTTTGGGAATAATAGTACTGATATTTGGGAAAATAAAATCCTGATATTATACTAAATATAACTGCTTATCAGGTATATTTCTTTAACTACCAATGTAACAAATGTTTCATCAAACTTTGTTTTAAGAAAATACTGCCTGCTTAATTAATTAAGCTTTAATAGCATTGCAGAATGTTTGTTTCCAAAAATAATAATAACTTCCTCTGTATAATAATAATACTTATAAAAATAAAAATAATAATACTCTCTGTATACTCTCTGTACAATTTATATTAAGTTACACTACAAAAGAATGTTATTGTACAATATTCACGTAGAAGAGTTAGATACTTGGAGAGAGGGGAGGGGAGAAAGATTCAAAAGAGTAGTTAAGATAGATAGAGAGAGTAGTGAGAGGGTGAAAAGGAGAGTGGATTTAGATTAGAGAGCAAGTAAGAGTCAGAGATGAGAAAGAACGCTACAAACAGGAGACAGAATTAGCAAGAGGAATAAAGGTAGCGATAATAAGGGTTTGTCAGAGAAAGAAAGATAGAGAGAGACGCTAAATGAAAGGGATAAAATATAAATTGCAAGATAGTAAGTGGAGAGAGAGATTTTCAGATAAATTGGAATAAGAGGAAGTGTTTGTATAAATTTAAAGTAAGAATTACGTATGGTAAGTCACAGAGTGAGATTGTAATGTAAGACATGTGGCAAAAGACTATAATAACGATGTTTGAGATATTGAATGGCTCATATTTTGCATATATTATATAATATATTGTTATGAAGTTATTTTAAACATTTAAATAAATTTCATTTTAATCAATTACAAAAATAGATATTTTAAACCTTAATACATACATTCCCATAATATGAGTCCAATATTTTTAATATTTTTGAACAAAGTCAGGTACAAATCTAGTGCGATGTAAGCTTACTAACAGTTTTGTAATTGCTACTTAAAGAATTTTGATGTGCTAGGATGAATGTTACTAACCTGTAGGTTGCCTAGCCTGTAGGCTGTTTGAGTCCTGAAAAGTTTCGTCAAATTCTGTCTTCTTGTCCTTGTCTGTAGGACATGACAGATATCTCGCCTGTCCCTGGTATATAATTATTATTATTAGTCTGTGTATAATTACAAATTTTATAATACTTGTTTTTGACAGTAATCAGATGTCAATAGATGTCTGTAGACTATATCTTTCCGGGTTATTTCCAGGATGACACGTACTCATATAAATCCACGATTTCAAAATTTATCCAGATTCAAAGCTATACTTTAAAAACTTATATCCAGGGCATTGAAAGATCGGGAGTATGTGGAATTAACAGGAGTGCAAACTGAATGAAGACCTCAATATTTAAAATAACAGAAAAATTATTTTGTAAATTAAATTTAATAATATTTGACTTCTGATCAATTCAGAAAGTTTGCAGACTCGATAGAAATAACACCTTGCCGAGTAATAATGAGGTTGCATCCAAAGTTTTATTTAAATTGATTTTCTTGAAATTAGATTGACTGAAAGAGGAGTTCCTGTACATTTTATTTGAAGAGAATTTTTTTTTGACTAAACGTTCAAGTATAGAAAAATTGAATTCTACTAGAGAATTGTATTAATAATTGTATGCTGAAGAAGAAAATCCATTATTGAAAATGGGAATCTATATAAATTAAAGAATAGTTTTGTCTGTGCATTGCTTTGAAATGACTCATTTCAAGTTATCTTTACGTTTCATACATTAGAAAAACCGAATCCACCCTTAGAAAAATTTGTCTGTCGGTTTGTCTGCAAAAGCTTTGTCACAAGTAAACTCAGCCATTATAAGTGATTGCAAGCTAAAAGTTTGATGGTAGATTTGAGTGTGTTTAATTTAAAGTCTGAGCTTTGAATGGATTGAAAATTCAAGGTAGAAGCGATGTTATCATCTTTTAAGCTGTCTTTGGCTAACTTCACAGACATGTTTATTTTGCAAATATACAGGTATAACAAGTATGTATTGTTAGTTGATTTCAATTTTATTTGCATTTAAGCTCCTAGCAAGAGATAATTGTCATGGTGTTTTCCGAAGTTCAAGAACTGCAATCTATTCAGAATAACTGGCTTTGTGTACTAGTAACTCTCACCCCTTCAAATGAGCAGGCAGGTAAAATCAAATACAAGTTGTTGCAGTATTTCAAGCTAAGGAATGAGCTTACAAGTCAGTACACAGAGTGATTAGTGATGAGGAAGCAGTTCATTATCCAATTGAATTTTTTAACTCCATGACTGCTCCTGGACTGTCTGCTCATGACTTCAAAACTTAAAGGGTCACCAATGATGCTGTTACGAAACTTAAGTTCCCCAAAGATGTGCAACGGGACACGACTCTGAATTCGTTAATAGATGCTTCATAAAGGCTTATATCATGACTGGGTGTGGTACTGGGGAGTCAGTGTTTATACCACGCATAGAATTGATACCTAGGAACTGTCCCTTTTAATATAAACGGTTGCAATTTCTAGTCTGCGTCTGTTTCACAATGACGGTGAATAAGTCGCAAGGCCGAACTCTGTCTAGGGCAGAAATTGAAGTGAGTGAGACCAAGTGTTTCTCGCATGGTCAACTGTATGTTGCTTGCTCTAGAATCAGAGGTTCTAACTGTTTATAGACAGCTAGTGTGGTGTATACAAAGGAACTTACTTAACTCTGTGCTTATAAATATATTTATGCCTATTCTATAATTTTTCTAATAATATTTTGAAATACTACGTATTATCTCTGAATCTGTGTAAAATACTCGTCAAAAAGGGCACGTTTGCTAGTATAACTATAAAACTAAGAACTCTTCTTATAGTAAAATTGATTTATTGAAAGGACTATTTGCTTTCGTACAGTAGTTCCAAGTCCATTTCATATGTTGCAGTTTAATAATATCTGCTCTTTTTTCTCCTTCCCTCTGTAGAAGTGTATTGTGGTACCTCTTTATAGGAAAGCCTCTTTTTACGAAATGTCCATTTTATAAAAAGTCTTTCTAGGAAATGTGTCTCATCATACAAAAGGCCAAGATATCACATTGCCCTCGTTTTCCTACCTCTCAGGCGTGACACACCTCTATAGTAAAAAGTTTTTTTTTCTTTGCATGTTCCCAAGATCTCGGGATTTTTCGTAAGACTTATAGCTTTGTTTTATCTTGTTTGAGAGTGACTCTCTCTAATTTTTATCGCATTGGACAGCCCTTCCCTCCCGGTATGATAAGGGCATTCCCTGAGACAAGGAGGAACTTATCTCTTTCTCCTAGTTATTTCCCATTAACTAGGAGGCACAAGAAGCTGTTTTTTTGTAAAAATCTCATTCAGTCTCAATTACATGCCACTTTGGTTGAACCTTTACGAACTGAAGTATTCTTTGTGCTTATTCAAGTATACATGTGTGTTCATTTTTATCAAAAATATATTGACCATGTTCATGAGAAGAATAGAGTTATTTTGTCTATAGAAACGAGGAAAACATAATTGCGAAATATGAAAAATTTATATGGTTGTCTGAACTCGTGAAAGAATATTGCCGTAACCCTTCTACTATTGGCACGATATTCAAGCAGAAGAAAGCAATAAAATTCTTCTCCTTCAGTATAATTTTTTTTAAGTTTTATAAAGATTAAAAATATATGCTGAATACTTAGGCCGTTGCTTAATCACTTGAAAATAACAACGAAATGTACGGAAGAAATGCCAGGATGTATATGCTTGTTTCCTTATTTGGTTTTGTACCATTTATTTTATACTATGGATAACTCTCTGACGTCATTGTATTTTTAAGTTTTCTGCCTAAAGAAGAACATTATATGTTTGAAATGCGTTGTTTAGATTATTAATCTTGTATATGTGAAAACTATTTCACTAACTTTTTTTTACTACGAGTACAATGAGTAAAGAACACATAATAACTGATTGCAGTACCTTAGGATTAAAGACTTACGTTCTTGAAAAAAAAAAATTAATATTTCTTAATAACCATAAACCACTATTAATTAAGATACTATCTATCTTAGTCTCGAAATAGTGAATGTAATTACGTTCAAGTAATTCAATTTTACTCGATAATTATACCACGATCGAATATAAGTTTGATCTTTCCAGTAGTCAAGAATATATATTTCTTTGTGAGTTTCAAGAGTTTTGTGAAATTATTTGTTTTCCCCTTAATAGCTCACAGTAAATACTCTTTTTAATTTGAAATAAGCAAATTAAAATTATTAATGTAAAAAATAATGCAATTCAAAGCTGGAGGATTACTTACTTGTGACATGTTGAAATGTTCATAACCATATTCAAGTTCAATAGATAGTGCCAACAGTCTGGTTATTTGCGATAACTTAATCTACAATAAGTCATTAGTGAATATTTTAAATTAATGGTTTCACTTTCGGAAAAAAAAGATAGCAATTATTACCAGCAATGTTGGCAGGCAACGATCACGTATCTATATATAAAGTTCGTAGGTTTGATTGTTCTCAAAATTGGAGCCAGAGTAGCAAGTGTCTTCCGTTCTCGCTGATGACAGTAGTGCAAATGTATTATATATAAATGTAACAAAAATTTTTTGTTTAATTTAATATTTGCATAATATAAACATTGGTAATAAAGTAAAGGCATGTGGCCAGGGTAGCCCACTGGCTTGCATGCTTGCCGATGACAGTAGCACAAATATATTAAAAAGAAATGTAACACAAAAAATTTATGAATTTAAAATTTGAATAATATAAAAAAATGGTAATAAAGTAATACCATAGATCCAGGGTAGCCAGCCGCTTTCGTGCACACCGATGACATTAGTGAAAATGTTTATATATAAATGTAACAAATACATATATAATAAACTATATATATATGTAACAACAACAGTTTTTTTTAATTTAAAATTTGCGAAATATAAACAATGGTAATAAAATAAAGGCATAAAGCCCGAGTAGTCCAGAGGTTTGCGTGCTCGTTGACGAAAGAGGTGCAAATGTATTATAAATAAATGTAACAAATACTTATATAATAAACTACTACATTAGAGGTTAAAAATGAGTAATTTTAGAAAGAAACTTGAACACAACTGTGAGATAAAATACGACTGTCCTAAGGTACTATTATAAAGACACATTCCTTTCATTGTTATTTCATGTAAGGTGAATAAACTGAATATTTCAATTTATAAGTTTCGTTTGTTTTAAATATATTTTATTGTGTATATAACTTGAATTGATGTTTTATTTATTTATATGATAAAATAAATTATTTTTTTACTTTAAAATGATTTTTATTTAGCTAAATATACATACGGTGTATATATCTTTAATCATGTTAAGAATACTATATCAAAAGCTTGGGCCATGTAAAATCTGTTTCCGTGCCTTAATAACAAGAAACAACAATTGAAATTATCGCTGTCAATCATGTTCATTGAATTAATTTCAATATGTATTGTTATAATTTCTGAGTGACACAAAACGTCACGGGTAGTCTTACCATATATAACTTTACATGCATCGAATCTTAGTTTTAACATTAAAATACATTAGATTACGATTACATTAAGCCTTTCATTACAGTAAATTAAACATTTAGATACACTCTATAAAAGTTTTGGAAAGTCTATAAGGTTTATGAATTGTTTAAAATTTTGAAATAGTTCACTGTTTTGCACTATCATACTGTTTGCTGGAGGCCAACCACATCCACACTCGTATAATAGAGTGTGCGAGGAGGTACGTGTGAAAGGAAGAGGAAGTGTGAAGAGAAGTGACATTCATAGAGGGAAGGATGTATAGAGTTCATTGTTAATAAAATATTAACTTATATGTATTCCAAATATTTAATATAATTATACATTGGTTTATATATTATTATAATATTATGTTAGTTTAAATAAATTTAAGTCAGATACAAAAGTAAATTAAATACAATGTAAATTCTTATACTATGGGTAATAGTTACAGAGGATACTTTTAAAATCTGCGAACAAAGCTGAGTACAAATCTAGTGCACTAATAAATATTATTGTATAACTTAATTACAACTGTGTAATGATCGTGGACAGGACTATGTTTTAGACTGAAGTGTAGTACCGTTTAGTTTGGCTAGCATGAACCTTGTTTGAGCTGCAATGACTGGTCAAAGTTGCCTTTCTTTAAGACTTTAAACTAAGAATTGCCAATATATTATCTATGAATAAATATTTCATTGTAGTTTTCAAATGCTCTTGTGAAATTATTTGTATCTGTTTGTTTTTGTATCTGAAAAATGCAATTCAAAACTGTAGCATAACTTACTTGTGACATGATGAAATGTTCAAAAGAAAAGTCAAGTTAGACTTTCATATAGAAGACATTAGTCCATATTTACATATCAAAAAAAAAAAAACAAAAAAAGAAGCAATTTTTGCTGACAATTGATACAATTTTGGCTGGCAACGGAAATCTGGACACTTATACTCCTGTATATACTGCCCAAGCTAACGGGCTTTGCCTCTTGGGAGGGAGGTAGTCCTTAAACTGCAAAGACTGGTAGGACAGTGTCCACAATTGGTGTTGACTGAAGTCCAATAACCTCCGTATGACCATTCATACGAAGACTAAGCATAGTAGATGTCTGACCTACATAGATTGACTAACATTCCGTACATTCCAAACGGTAGTCCTTGTTTTTGTAGGTACAAGAGGAGTCTTCAAGAGTATGATAGTATTTGATAAGGAAGAGTTATTTGAAATGAAGTAGGGGGTAAATCGTAATGCTTTTTTTTTTTGTGATTAATATCCTTAATCATATTTGAGACGTTGTGACCAGGACCATACCGAGAAGATTTCTAATTCAGTCTTGAGCCAATATCTTTAGTTCGTGCTCAAAACTGGCCTAATCTATTATCAAAAGATATGGAACTATTTCCAGTTTATAATATTATTATGTCAATAATTATGGCAGGTAGCTTATTACTAAACAATTTAAGCTAAGAACTAGTGCCTAAAACAACACAAGGAAAAATAAAATAATTTTTTTTAAGGAAATATAACACAACTAAACCGCTCGTTTTACTATAACAGCTAATTTAATTTTAAAATAATTTTTCAGATGGTTTGACATGTACTGATGTGAAAATTTTTTTGGATTCATTTATAAAAATAAAACACACATACACCTCATCATTATCATCATTAAAAAAGTAGACACAGAGGGATTTAGTTTATTGTATTTATAATATAATTGAATATCAAAATATATGTATTTTGTAAATTGTTTTAAAATAATTGTACATATATGTATATAGAAGCTTAATTAAATCTGTTATTAAATTCAGTGCCATTATATAATAGGCTTAAAATCCCCGTCAAAACTGAACGCAAAAGCTATTGTCTCTTGGATAAACTTGCATCAATTGCCGAATTGTTCATCTTACGATATAAAACGGTATATTTTTGTAATACTAATATTCTACATACTTATGTAGTATATTTAACATTCCACATGTTTCACCGAGTTACTTCGAAAAATATCCCTGTTTGAAACACTGAATGCAATCTAAGTTTCGAGTACTGTATATCTTCAAAAGTAATATTAAGAACCGCTCAAAATTTATCAGCAGTTATAATCTAAACTGAAGTGTCCTCGGTATTAAAATAATATTTTAGTTTTTGCTAATATTTTTAATGATATTCAGTCAGTAATATTGGTGAATGAATTAGGCTAATAAAAATATAACTAAAACTATACTAACTTAGTTACAGATTAAATTATTCTATTTATACTATAATAATAATCAGCACCATCATTATATGTAGAGCATACACAGACTTGGAAAGGAAATAACATAGTTGAGTTATTACTAACGTTTGGGTTGTTAATTGCAGAACTAACGTGTTAGTACCGTTTGACCTAGTTAGTTACCTTGATATCTAGAGCAGCTATAAGCATTAAGTAATAATTTTGTATGCCAGTAACTTACTAATTCTATTAAATCCAAGCACGAGAATTTTGAATTTGATGAACTGTTGTAGTAAAACGGTTTTACATAAAGTCAAGTCTTTCGGAAACGCATAATAACAGTCAACTTAAAAAACAATTCAATGGAGCATTACAGTACGATTTCTGTTTCAGAAAATGTTTTTTGACGCTAAACGGCTTATTAAAGAATCATGAAAATTTGAGCAAAAATGAAACAAAAAATTTGCAATTTTTAAAAAAATGCATGTATTTTTAATCAGGGCAAATAGCAATAAAGCTACAAAAACTGTTTGTTTATCCTGGACTAAAGGATCACCTGCTATACTTGTCGAATTTTTGATATTTTTTTTTTGCAATTGTTTACATTGACACAGAAATTTTTTTATCAAATTCACTGAGATAAAATTGATATTTATAAAGAAAAAATTACATTAATTTATTGACTTCTACGAGATATAAGAGGATAATATTTTTACATGTTTTTACAAATCACCACCAATAAACATAAATAAATTTCCTTTTTAATCCTAGAATGCTTAAATAAATCTATATATTGCAGTTTTGCGCGAAACATAATCTATATAAATAAAATAATGATTTTGTCTGTACGTTGCTTAGAACTGACTCATTTCAAGTTTTCTTTACGCTTCATACGTTGGAGAAACCGAATTCACCCTTAGAAAAATTTCTGTTCGTTTATCGGTTTGTCAGTTCGTCAGTTTGTCCGCAAAATTTTGTCACAAGTAAACTAAGCTACCATAAGTCATATCAAGCTGAAACTTTTACAGTACATTTGTGTATGTCTAACTTAAAATATAGGCTCTGAATTGATTGTAAATTCAACGTAGAAGTGAAGTTATGGACGTTTAAAGCAAAACGTTTGTCACAAGTAAACTCAGCTACCATAAGACATAACGAGCTGAAACTTTTACACTAGATTTGCGTGTGCCTAGCTTAAAATATAGGCTCCAAATAGATTGATAATTCAGTGCAGAAGCGAAGTTGCTTTAAGCTGTATTTTGCTAGCTTCACAGACAAGTTTGTTTTGAAAATACACAGGTGTAGCAAGTATTGTTAGTTGATTTTAATTCCATTTGAGCATATGAATATATTGCGTATTTGACATCATTGAAAAGGTGTTTCGCAGAGTCGAGGTCGTACTATCTATTAAGAATAAATAGTTTCGTGAACGAGAAATTCTCAGCCCTTAATATGAACAGGCAGGAAAAATCAACAAACAAGTTCTTACGCTATATCATACCGAGGAAAGAACTTACAAGTCAGTAAAGAGAGTGTTTAGTGATGAGGAAGCAGTTCATTATCTAACTGAATTTCTTTCTTCTAGACTGCCTGCTCATGAGTAAAAACAGAAAGTAGGAGCACAAATCATGCTGCAATTTAGTAGCACTAACAAATTTCATGTTACGAAACATGAGTGCCCCCCAAAACTGTGCAACGGGACACAACTCTCAGTTTGTGCTCTGCACAGATATGCCATAGAGGTGGACCATTATGACTGAGTGTGGTATTGGGGAGTCTTTGTGTATATCACACATACCATTGATTCCGAGCCATTATCCGTTTTCGTTCAAACGATTGCAAAGTGCCGTCAGATTCTATTTCACAATGACATTAACTAAGTCGGAAACTTAATCCAACGCAGGAATTGAAGTGAATGAGACCAAGTTTTTCCCTCATGGTCAACTGTAGTTTGCTTGCTCAAAAGTCAGAGGTTCCAACTCTTTGTTTTTCCATGAACCTTAAAGTCAGACATCTAATGTGGTGTATATAGAGAAGCATTTGTTTAACACTAAACTAATAATGGTATTTGTTACTATTTTATAATTTCTAATGATAATTTAGAATACCAAGTACAATCGAATTTTTGATTCCGTCAAAGACGGGTAGGTTTGCTAGTATCAGATATAATTATTTTATCTTCGTGAATTGTAGTATCTTTCCATGATATTGAAATGGACTCTTTCCTCAATAAAGAGGAGTTATGTTTGTTGAGAAATATCCAGTTTTTTGACTACTCTAGTCTAATAATTCATATTTATTTTTTTAAACAATTGGAAGCTCCCAACTATAAAAGATTTAAATTGTATTGAATATCAATTTAAATTTCACTTTGAGTAGAGTATGAAAACTGGCTAATTACCAATATATTTTTTTCTAAATATAGTTCATGGCAACCTTATAACAGAGTACAACAAGCAGGAAGAAGGTAACACTCGCTCAGAAAAAATTGGTATATATGTTTTTTGACAAAGGGGAAGAAAAATAATTTTATTAAATACTAAGAATCCATAAATTTCTCATTATAATAATACTATAACAGACCGAAAGTGTAAAAGGTAATTAAAATTGAAATCTTTCGTTTGAAGATTAATAAATGTAATTAACATACACTTTTAAATATAAATTATCTTAAAATGACATTTTTTCTTCCATGTTTTGTATAGAAAATAAGAGGATTTTCTTGTTTTAAATTTGTAAATTTGATTTATATTCAATGTTCAATGTAGAAAGAGGTCAAGTATACAATGTAAGAAATCCACTGGTTATTTGTACAAAAGCCGTGTTCTCTTGTAGGAGAATATTTCATATCAAGAAATGTTCACTTTGGCTTTCCAAAAATGTTATTACTACTGCAGTTATACTAATGAGATTATTTATATCAGCTGTGTGATGTACAAATATAAGCTCATATATTGATATGTCATCAATCACTATCTGTGATTCAAAGACTTCCCCAGGAATGAAAGACTAATAAACGTCTCCCATTTATATTTTTACATTATGCTTAAATGAGACGTAATATATTATATACCCAAGAAGTTTAATATTAGGTTTACTGATAGTAAAGTTGAGTGTAGGCCACTCCACATTTTTTCATTTTAACCACAGCTCTATTTATGACAAAATAAAGCAGTTTTTATCTTGTACACTCCTTTTACACAAGCCAATTTTGTTATTGATAAATCATTTTATCTGTTGATTATTATAGACAGAAGGTAATAAATTGATAAAAAGTAATACGATAAAAAAAAAATATTATACAAGACGTACGACAATAGCATAATAAAATTGGATTTTATGGTGATAAAATATATCGCATTTGTTATTTCTTTATACATACAAAAAGTGTTTGCTCTAAATGAATGAGGTGTCCTAGTATAAAATATCACACTCTGCTCTCAGTCTCTGATTTCGAATCTTGCTGCTTTGTATCATTTGGTTTAGGATTATTCCAAGGTTGAACTCGAGTAGTTCCTAAGATGAGGTAGACAATAAAGGTAGAGATCATCATGAATGAAGACAGTCCAAAGACCTTTCGCCATTGAACCATACTGTTCTGTAACAATGAAAAATACATTAAATTAGAAACCCTGTAAGAAACATAATAATAGTTTATAATACTACTGTTATGTAAAAGTCACGAAAAAAACGTATTTTTATTTTGTGTTTGAGTACATTTATAAGAAGGAGTATTGATTTATTATGAACTGATCATATCACATATGAACAATCAAAAAGAGAAATATGAGGTGAACTATTAGTATTTATGTAGTCACGCACAGTCTTAAATGTTAGTAAATCTAAAAATAATGTTATCTAACTGGTATGTTTATGTCTGGTATCATATCAAAACTAGTTTTACTGGTTATCAATCATTTCGTTGCCACGTAGAGTATTTTAGAGTGATAGATTTTAGAGGTATAGCTATTTAAGATTCATAGAGACCTTTATCTTGGGTAAAAGATACAAATAAATAATTTGTTTAGTGAATGATGAGTTAAATATAATCTTACGTCATTGCTGAGGATGTATCCGGCAGCTAGTGGGGCTAGGAAACTGGCGGTCATGTGAATAGTTTGGGTGAACGCCATGATGGGGCCTAGAAACAAAGATAGGATCAGGCTGTTATGCATGGCACCAATAATCCAATATACTCCACACTAGAGGGTTGATTGATCAAATGATTGATCTAGACATTTGTTCTAGGTTCTCTTGAACACAATAACAATAAAAAAAATCTGGAGTGGCCTACACTCTACTTTACTATAAGTAACTTAATGTCAAATTTCTTGAGTATATAAAACATAACGTCTCATTTAAGCATAACGAAAACATCTAAATGGGATATAATTATTAGCCTGTCATTCCTGAGGTAGTACAGATAGTGATTGAAGGACATATCAATTTATAAGCTTATTTTTGTACATCACAAATAATTTATTATTTGCAAATAATTTCATTAGTATAACTACAGCAGTAATAACATTTTTGAAAAACCAAAGTGAACATTTCTTGAAACGAAATAGTATCCTACAAGAGAACATGGCTATTGTTCAAATAGCCAGTAGATTTCTTACATCGTTTACTTGACATCCTTCTACATTGAATATTAATGTAAATTTTCAAATTTGAAACAGTAAAATACTCTTTTTTTCTCTGAAAAACTTCTTAAACAGCGAAGAAAATGTTGTTTTAAGGTGATTTGTTAATTAAAGATGTACGATAATTACAGTTATTAATCTCTAAACGAAAGATTTCAATTTTGAATTATCTTTTACATTTTTGGTTTTTAACAGAATTATTATACTGGGAATTTTATGGCTTCTTAGTATTTAATAAGATCATTTTCCTTCCCCTTTGTCAAATAACATATATACGATTTTTTTTTAATAAGTGTTATCATTTACCTGCACAATATTATTCCTCTTACATCTCTTATAAGTCAATAATATATTTTAATTTTTCCATTAGAAACATCAATTTTATCTCAGTGGATTCGCTCAAAAAATTTCTAAGTCAATGTAAACAATGTAAAAAAATACAAAAAATTCGACAAGTAAAGCAGGTGATCTCTTAGTCTAGAATAAACAAACAGTTTTTATATCGTTATTGCTCTTTCGCGTAATTGAAACTTCATGATTTTTTTTTTATGAATTGCTAATTTTTTGTTCCATTTTTGGTCAAATTTTCATTTTTTTTTAACCAGCCGTTTAGCGTAAAAAAATCATTTTCTGAAAACACAAATCGTACTGTAATGCCCCTTTAGCGAAAGTAATTTCAAAAAAAAATATCTCAACTCATTCGTCATATAATGTTCTATTTGTAGGCATAGTTTCATTTTTGTCCGTCAAACAGTATGGCTTGTATCGCTCTCACAAGGTTTGAGATTGAATTATAAGTCAAAATTTTTACATTTTATTGAAAAAAAAATATTTCCTGTTGTCTTAAAATTCTGAATATATTTTTCGTTTGTTGCATTTGTAACTTCAAAGATAATGTCAAAATTTCAAAACTCTAGGGTTATCAGTTTAGGAGAAATAATTGTTTTAAAAAAAACGGTTTTTGGCAAAAAAAGTGACTTTCCCATCATGCATAATTCTTCCCAAACAATAGGGATCTTCGTCTAAATGGGGCCCATTTTTGTGTAAAATATCAACTTGATCCATCAAAGATTCTGGACCGTAGCGTGGTAACAAGCAATGCTAACACACGCACCCACCCACCCACCCACCCACCCACCCACCCACCCACACACACACAGACATCATCGTAAAAATGTCATAAAACGACTTCTGGTACCTCAAAACATGTAATTCCGTCAAAATCTCGAGATCGAATTTTTTCACGATCACTATACTTTAATTATAGTAAAGTAAAAATAAAGAAACAAGTAGACATGATTTTATATTATCAATCAGTATTTAAGTAAATAGAGGTTTCATGTCATAGTGCATTAAAATTTTTGAAACCCAGCGTTATAAAAGCATAGTTACATTTTGACTGTTGTAGAAATTATTTTTGAAAAGATACATCTGTTTAATAGTAAATCACATACAGTATCAGAGATGACAAAATAAATTTGATTTGTTTTGTGTCACTCACTGCATTCTAATTTTTTTTTTTTTTACAAAAAAATATTTGTTGTTCGAACATAAATACCGGTGCCGTTGGGATTGTAAGAGACAAACCTCTATGACTTACTCTTAATCCCTCCGTAAACTGATATTGCATTCTGGTTAATACAAGTATCCATGATATACTCTATATTTAACACTAATCATATATTTTTTCTTAAATACCTGAAAAGTTCGGTGCTATATCGACAATATTCGCAACTGCTCCAGCAAAAGCAGATGGAGTGAGAGAGATTGCTATGAACCACAAAGCTAAGACGGCGATGACGTCGCATCCTACATAGCCTAGTATAATTAGTGATATGCCAGGAGCCACTTGAGCTGAAACATTTCTATATGATTATATTATATATGAAAAGACAGGATAGTCATACCTACACACACTATTCATGAAAACTTCAAGTCGATTACAAAACTCCATGCCTTATTTTTTCTAATGTAGTGCAATCAGTTATTATGTGGTATTTACTCATTGTAGGGTAAAAATCTAATGAAATGGTCTCAACATATAAAAATGTTAATGATATAAACAACGCGTTTCGAACTTTATTTTCGAGCTTTATTTTTTTTTCCTCCAAATTACTTAGAGGGAATTTATTAAATTTTTTCACATGCTCCATTTTTTTTTATATTATATGTAAAGTGTAATTGATTACTTAATTAGTGAAATAAAATTTTAAAACAATTGTTTATACTAAACTTTATATTAAATTAAAATATATAAATACAATACATGATATTTGAATAAATAGAAAAATAAAGGAATAAACTGGTGGCCAGCGTAATCCATGTAAGATCGCAGTTTTCTAAAGATAATGCTCTTATATATGATGATTATAATACATAGACGGATCTTAATCCTCAATTCGCAAGTTCGCTTCGAGTCCCTATCTCTTATCCCTTGATGACGGTTAAACCGAATTTAGAGGTTGTAAGAGTGTTTTTCAAATTACTGTGTACTTCTAGTTCACTCTGAAAGTATACATATATATATTAAATGTTTTTCTTATCTCGATCACATATATTTAACGATATTTTTCTTTTTTATCAAGTTTTGGTTTAGCATCAAAAATACAAGACCTTTAAGCCACGTATCGTCTATATTTGTAGACATCTTCACGGCTACATCAATCTGAATTTAATTACAGACACATGAAAAGTAATGATGTTACATTATATAATTCATATAATTAATTATAATATAATATAATTATATTTAATTAATATAATTAACTGAATTGGGTTTTTGACTCTGACGAAGACTGCTTGTTACTGTTGAAAGATCTTAGTCTTGTTTTCCCATTTTCTTATTGTGGTTTGATCATTGATATATATATATATATAAATATAAATTAGAATTTTTAAAAGAACACATAAAAAAGAAATCACTGAACTCACTAGTTCAGTGATTTCTTTTATATATATTTTATATATACAAAAAATCTAGAAAGATTTTTTGTATATATATTTGTAATCCTCAAAAGACATTGAGAAGTGGGATTAAAATCGTTCATCAAAAGCACTCTTCCTCGTCAGTCTCGCTTGAACTAAAAAGCAATTGAAACATCACAGCTAGTGTGTTATTGAGAAGAGAGGGAGACAAGCGAGATATTTTAAAGAGTATAAAACCATGGAAATTAATCGCAATGCTGAACTGGTTAGGAAAATATCACAATTATTAGTTCTTTTAATAAAGTTAACCTCAGTATTAATGTGAGCATTAGCTTTGTAAATGAAGACTAAAAATCGTGAATAGAGTTTGACTTATTTCTTCTCGTTTGAATTTGTTTATTTCCTGTGAATGACGCAGGTTTTTATTGACTTTTCTTTCACTTTGAGCCTCTCCCGACCTTATCAATATCAGATGTCTTTTGAATGTGATTTTACGAAGGTCAGTTGTTTTTGTTGAAAGATCAACTCTGGTTGTCATTTCAAACGACCTGCAAACTCTTTGCTCAGATTTTGCCTTTGTGTCTTTTCTCTTGAAAGCAACGTGAAACAAAATATTATTGTATTTCTAAAATGGATTATTGGCATCTAAGAATAACACAAATTAGATAGCATTATGAAATAAAAATTATAGTGATGTGTCAAAGAAATATAGAAAAAAATATAATAATAAAAATGTTTGAATCTCGAATTGTTTATCAATTGAATTTTTAACTGGAAAACCCCTCGCAAAACTCCTTTGCATCAGGTTTCTTCTTTTATTAAATGCTTTTCATAATTTTGTAGGACATGTACATTTAAAAAAAAGCAAGAATAAAAACTATTGACTTACATAAACTAGTCATAAGTTTTCTGATCGTGACTAGTCTAAATACTTTATGTATGAGTAAATAATCAGCAATGTTGCAGAAAACAAAGGTGAGGATGAAACTGCTCAAGAAAGGAGCTCCATTGAGAATACCATTCTGTAACAGGATAGATAGATATGTAATAAAATATTTTTTATGAAAGAAATATCTGTAGAGCTAGCTATGAGTCTTGCATTGACTGAATGAATCGTATAAAGTAAACAGGCATACGCATACTTATATAAACAAATAAACTAAATTATTGTAAAATATTAAAAAGATATAAAAAAATTGATATTAAATATAAGGAAAAATATTAAATCACTTAATTGTTTTGTAAAGTTTAATACTGAGACTTTTTGAAACGTTAAACATCACAAATGAATTAAGTCACAACAAAATTTTTAACTTTCTGGGTATTGTAGTGAAACGGAACACTAAAGATTACCAGATATCTATGTATGTTTAACCGACAGACAGAGGAGTCTACTTTAATGCGCAAAGTGAATGCTCTGAATGGTACAAAGGCGGCACGGCACTATGAAGGCACTGACATAGAACGTACAAGATATCTTCGAATTGGGCTCTTGACAAACTGAAGCTACTCCTAAATATTCAAGTCGAAAACAGTAGCTGTATTTTGAATCTCTTTAATTCACATCAAGGGCATCCCCAAATCCTTGCAGGTAGTAACTCAAGCTGAGAGGCTACTCATCCCACAGGTTTAATGATTAATGACCAGCTTTTCTTAAACTTGAAGAAAAACAACCCCTAATATATTCACTTTGCGTATATATATATATATATATATATAAACAGATTCAATAATATATCGACCGTTTCATAGAATAGGTGTGTTATCTAATCGGGGTTCGGTCAATTTTCCAGGATAAAAAATCAAACTCTCGGGCAACGATGTATATTGTTATACTTTGGGAGCAGACTTTGTTTTAAACATATATCATTAAATAACTTGCCAACTTTAAGTCTAGTATGTTTCTTACATACCTTCTTGAGTTTTCTTATACTATTCCTCCATCTTTCCGGTACTATATAAATCAACTTACCGAATGATTTGGTTATATTTCTATTTTCCATATTTACACAGGGCCGACGTTTCCGTCTACATTGACCATTATCAAGGAAATCGTTTTACAATATTTTTTACAATTCATAATAAAATTCTTATTTACATTAATAGTCACTTCGCTTCATTCAAATACAACTAATAAATACACTTTTCCAATTTACAATCTACCTTATAAACCTAAACATAAACTTGTGGTAACAGGTTTGTTTCTAAATACCCTACATGAATTTTACACAGCATTACTTAATTCACTAATAGTTATTATGTCTTTTTCACGTGTGTAACTTTAAAATTCTGGAAAAACAATTGGCTTGATCGTTAAGGTTCGGCTTCTTTTTCTTTATACATAACGAATCAATTATATGCAGCCTTGTATGGTTATTATCTCCATATAATACTTCAATGTTGTCGTCCAGTGTTTTTCTATTTAGCTTGCTTTTATGTATTTTCATTGTGTGTTCTTTAGGTGCTCCGGCTGCGAGGTGCATGGTAAGTCTGTGTGAAAGTGTCGTCGTAGAACCAATGTAGCTCGATTTGAGGAGCGCACAGTCTCCTATAGTGCAATTATATCTGTACACTACATTGGTTTTTTGTAGTTGTGTGTTTTTTGTTGTAGGTTGTTCCTAATTATCAGATTTGCTGTGCTGGAACTGTTGAGTAAATACTAATTTTTAGCTTGTCTGCCGGCGAACACATGTTGTATTTCTTTTAATTAAAACTTTCAGAATTGCACTATAGATATAATAAGAATCTGAATAATAAGAATTTTATTATGAATTGTAAAAAATATTGTAGAAAGATTTCCTTGATAATGGTCAATGTAGACCGAAACGTTGGCCCTGTGTAATAAAGACCGAAACGTTGGGAATGAGAGTTTAATTTGAACCTGAAGAACTGACCAAGTACCGATAAACTTTAGTTATATACTGATGTAGCTTCTCGACCACTGATTTATCCAGATTCAGAGCAAGGGTTCTCGAGGATTTTGGTCAATAAATTTAGTTTTATATATATATATATATGAGATTTGTACCTTCTGTATTTTAAATCCAAAGATGGTTTTCATGAATAATGGGCCAAATATAAGGAAAGTAAACAAGCCCCATATTCTGCCGAATGTTGTTATTGCAATAGCCCAACAGTGTGGTGACAAAACAATCTCTTTCCAAGGTACAGGCAAACCCTAAAAAAGATATAAATTCTTCATATTCTAATGTACAGACTAAAATCTACATAACAAAATTTAAAGTAATATATATATACAGTCAAAAGTTAATAAAAATTTTCAATATTTATAAATATCTATTTATAAATGATAAAAATTGCATGGATGTGATGGAGTGCTGAATTTCCACTATTTTGAAATTTCAACTTTGTAAAGATGTGACATAGAGGTAAGGTACAGTCTCTAGTAATGTTGATGGAGGAATTGTTATATTCTCGTGTTGTACGATATATATCATACCATACCATATGGTATGTTATAGATATATGTGGTAATAAAATAGTATTACATGTAGGGTTAGATACGATTTAGTGATGTGTTAATTTATCTTATATTGAATGTAATACCTGTGGTATAGTATTGTTATATCGTGATTTGTTGTAATGCTATCTATGATTTTGTTATCATTCTTTAATATAATATATCTGTTATAACGAAATGTGTTATTTCTATTGTTAAAGAACTTAGATTTGCTTTTAGTGCTATTCCATTTTTATTAGTGATTTAGGTTGTGATGTAGCATTGCCTACTCTTAAAAGCAATACTATCACAATAGTACAGTACTGTTATGATTTCTTTAGTGTTGCATTCACTGAGGGATGTGGTGTTATGAAATTCAGTGTAAAGCTCGATGATATACTCGTATGTGTGATGATGTGCTATGCTTTTATCAAGATACGAGTAAAAGTATACTTCGCCCGATGGAAGTCTGTGGCTATTTATATCTCCGTTTCTATCACTTTTGCTTCAGCCGTAATTAGCTTTATCTGGGGGACTACCATGCTTGGAAAATTATTCTTCATATACTTTGTGTGGTTATATTTGGAGATAGTACCAGTCATTGATATTTTGTTGCTTAACTTATAATGAGGTGTTATTGTCAAAAGGTAATGACAGATCTTTAATTTAGTGAATTATCATTAATAAAAATTCAGATTTGGTAGACAGATTATGTTAAACCTTAATTAAGACATTCTCAACCAAACTTGCTGTTGTCTAACTGGTTACACTGAATATTTTGCTGGATTCACTTTAACTGATTGATATAGCCAAGCTATACTTTACGCTATTTATCTCAAACTGCCAGCTTATTTAATTACGTTCTTATAACTGAATTCCAACATCTTTCCCCTATTCAGTTAAAGAATTATCATTTCATGAAACCATAAATTCTCTATTTGTAAAAAGTAGATTTTACTAAATGAAACAGATTCTCATTTCAATTTTTAAGAGGATGTAAAAAATAATTCACTTTGGTGTTTTTTTTTTTGACAACTATATCTAGTGACTGATATAGTGAAATGTAGAACTAGGGTGTCTGTTGGTGGAGGCAGTACTTAAGTACAAGTGATGAGGATTTGTTCACCATGATTTTCGTCTACTCTTTCACATAGTTGAAATTCTAGTTAACATAGTTTTTAATATATCTACATAGTAGTATCAGATATAATTAAAAAGCAGTGATAGTCTAGTATCAATATATATATATATATATATATATATACATTGAATTGAAATCAGACGGTCCAAACGGACAAATAATTAAAGTTACAGCTAGAGAACACAAGAAAAAGGACGAACACTCACGAATCTCGATAATTTCGGCGTCTTGCCGTCTTCAGAAGAGTAGAAAGAAAGAAAATAAAAGGAGAAAGAATGAAGGAACGGAGACGTAAATGCGTCCAACTATATATATATATATTTGTAAAATTTGGAAGCAGTCCTTCTTTTAAGCATATTTCGTTGAACAGCTGACCGTATTTCGCTGATGTCATTTTCTTCACTAGTTTTTCAAGGTTTCTGAATACCTTCTTCTTTCCTTCATCCAAACGTTGGAGAATGTTAATTAAGTTATAACCGACATGTTTCGACTGGCTTCCAGTCATCTTCAGGGTGATTAATTAAACAAAGAGGAAAATTATTAGTCTTTGGAGTTGGTATTAAAACACATTATATAGTAGAAGTTTGAAGTAGCTGCTCTTCGGCCTGATTCACAAGAGCAACTGACTGAGGTGGGGTGGATGGTGGGGTGGGGGTACTGACAGTTAACGGTTTTTTCATCCAATCAGGCGCATATAGTTTAAGCACTCTCTCACTACTACCCGTTTGAATATTTATTGTAGGTTTATTCTGTTTAATTATTATTGCTTCTGCGATTTGCAGCCGATTGAAGTTGTTTTCTTTTCTAATTATTTTAGTTCCACTCACGAGTAGGTCTCTAGTTATTTTGGTATTATGCTTGTCCTCTGAATGTTTCTTGGGACCGCCTATAGAAAGGTGCATGGTAAGTCTTCTCGACAGTGATGTAGTTGTCATCCCAATGTATGAATCGTTGCAGGGCTCACGGTCCCCGATTTGACAGGTGTATTCATACACGAGATTAGACTCTTTAATCAGTTGAGAATCTTTAACCTTATTGCTATTTCTCATCACTAGGCTGCTTATGGTGGGGCTCCGATAATAGGTTATTAAGGCGACCTTATCCTCGGGTGAGGTGCATTTTATATTCTTCTTAATTATATCCTTGAGTACGCGTTCGTCTATTTTGTGGTCTTCCGAATACTGATTTTCGTAATAAAGGTTATGTGTTATGCCTGTTATTTGGTTACCAAATAAAATTTGGTTACCTGACCAAACTCCGAGAAAAAGAAAAAGTGTTTGTTAATATTTTGTGATCAAGAAAACAGTACCATATATATATATATATATATATATATAAAGCTTTCACATAAACACGTGAAATAACAATCAATGATCAAACCACAATAAGAAATGGGAAAACAAGACTAAGACCTTTCAACCGTCACAGCGGTCTTCTTCAGAGTCAAAAACTCACTCAACTTCTGGGTCAGAGTCAACTGGACTCTGACAAAGACCGCTTGTTACGGTTGAAAGATCTTAGTCTTTTTTCCCCATTTCATATTGTGGTTTGATCATTGATTGTTATTTCACGTGTTTATGTGAAATCTTTATATATATATATATATATATATATATATATTCGTAAATTTTGGTAGCAGTCCTTCCTTCATACAAAACATTATTGAAAATGACACTAAATTTAGCTGATACCTGTTTCTTAACAAGTTTAACTTAACTTGTTAAGTTAACTTGATTGTTAACTTCTTAAGAAACAGGTATCAGCTAAATTTGGTGTCATTTTCAATAATGTATATATATAACAAACACTTTTTCATTTTCTCGGAGTTTGGTCAGGTAAATATATGGAATCACCTTTTTGCCAACGTTTCGTCTTTATTTCAAGACATCCTCAGGGCTATAAACTAACAAAAAAACCAATAAACAATGGACATTTGTCATTTCTACTTTAAAAACATCATAAACAAATTGAAAAAAGAACTTACTGAAGGCTGGGTTCTGTTACCGTTAACTGTCATTACATGTGTTGTTCCAAGCAACATATTATTGAAACATTGTTTTTTTAGTACAATCATATATATATATATATATACATATGTACATATTATAATATATATCTATTATAATACGTATCCACCATTATATATATCTATAATACAATTATAATACATTATTATTTTAAAAATCCATAAAAAATAAACTAGATAACATTGCATCTTTAACTATTTATGATGGAACTATAAATCCTACTTAAATTGTCTGTATCTGTTTTTCTATTGCAAGTATTATTAGTATTTTTGATATCATTTCTTTGATCAATCTTTTATTGTATGAAGTTTCATAATCTAAAATTGATGCATTCTCAAATTGAAATCTGTGTTGATTTTTAATGCATGGGAGGCTAGGTCACAAAACATTTTTTTATTTTTAAAATTTGATTTGTGTAATGCTAATCTATCTTTTAGATATTGTTTGGTTTGACCTATGTATACATTATTACAATTAATGGTGCGGGTAATTGTTTTGTTTCAATATCTTTTTTACTATATTTAAATTTAAATATAGTATAATTAGTTAATTAATTATAGTATACTATAATTAATAATATATAATATTTAAAATTTAAATATAGTAAAAAATATATTGAAACAAAACAATTACCCGCAACATTTAATAAATAAAATAATGCGATCAACAGTTAGTAACCATAATGAAATAACTCCACAGGTAGACGATAATAGGAATATAAGACCGGACTTAAACACTGAAGAAGGTAATGAAATAAATCAGCACTCCAGTAATAATGGCCTCACAAACTCACCACAGTATAGATCAGTGACATATGTGAAAGGACTGACAGAACAGATTAGAAAAATACTTAAGGAAGCTAACTTTAAAATAACATATAAAGTAAAGAAAAAATTAAATACATGCATTTTTACGAACACCAAATCACCTATCAACAAACTAATTAAAAGCAATATAATATATTCTATTCCTTGCAATAATTGTAATAATGTATACATAGGTCAAACCAAACAATATCTATAAGATAGATTAGCATTACACAAATCAAATTTTAAAAATAAAAAATGTTTTGTGACCTAGCCTCCCATGCAATTAAAAATCAAAACACATTTCAATTTGAGAATGCATCAATTTTAGATTATGAAACTTCATACAATAAAAGATTGATCAAAGAAATGATACATATCAAAAATACTAATAATACTTGCAATAGAAAAACAGATACAGACAATTTAAGTAGGATTTATAGTTCCATCATAAATAGTTAAAGATGCAATGTTATCTAGTTTATTTTTTATGGATTTTTAAAATAATAATGTATTATAATCGTATTATAGATATATATAATGGTGGATACGTATTATAATAGATATATATTATAATATGTACATATGTGTATATATATATATGATTGTACTAAAAAAACAATGTTTCAATAATATGTTGCTTGGAACAACACATGTAATGACAGTTAACGGTAACAGAACCCAGCCTTCAGTAAGTTCTTTTTTCAATTTGTTTATGATGTTTTTAAAGTAGAAATGACAAATGTCCATTGTTTATTGGTTTTTTTGTTAGTTTATAGCCCTGAGGATGTCTTGAAATAAAGACGAAACGTTGGCAAAAAGGTGATTCCATATATTTACCTGACCAAACTCCGAGAAAAAGAAAAAGTGTTTGTTAATATTTTGTGATCAAGAAAACAGTACCATATATATATATATATATATATAAAGCTTTCACATAAACACGTGAAATAACAATCAATGATCAAACCACAATAAGAAATGGGAAAACAAGACTAAGATCTTTCAACCGTAACAAGCGGTCTTCGTCAGAGTCAAAAACCCAACTGTTGGGTCTTGTTTTCCCATTTCTTATTGTGGTTTGATCATTGATATATATATATATATATATATATATATATATATATATATAATATATATATATATGCTATAATGCCAGATTAGATATTGAAAAAGACGAGCCAATCCCTGTTGTGTATCGTTTTGGACACTTCTTATTGGTTGTAGGTGTTTTTTGATTAAACACCTTTCTCCTTCGCACACTCCATCTGCTTGGCCGCCTCAGCCTTCACTCCAGGGGAGAGCTCGCAGTCCCTACTTAATTTTCCAATAGAGTTGGATCAAGATCTTGGTGTCCTTGATTGGAAGTGTACCTCGTCGAATTTGGTTTTTTTTTATGGGCTTAGTGGATTTCATTAGATACTGGTTGTTGGTGTTTTCTGTAGATTCTATTGTTGTGGATGTATGGAGAACCATCTTTCTTCTTCGTTTCCCTCGTACGCTTGGCCGCCTCCGCCGTCCTTCCTGGAGAGGGCTCGCAGTCCCTACTTTAGGTCCACAGAGGGTAGGAATGGCATAGGCGTCCTCACATAGAAGAGTTCCTCGTGACTCGTCACGAGTTTCTCGTGACTAACGTACTCATCTCAGAACTGGTAAGTCCAAGGTTTGATACCCACCTGACTCTAGATTTATTCATGCTGGTGGTGAATAAATCTGAGTACCTCGTCCCTCTGAGAGGACGTGTCCCGAGCCTGTAGGATGTCAGGTAGATCCCTACTCTAAATACACTTGAATTAGGCAAACTTCAGGACTCCCAAGGTAAGATTACCGATCAAACAAAAAGATTGTAAAGGTCTGACGTTTTAATTATTGAAGTGGGTAGTAGTGTGATATTATGCTTGGACTCGTTACGTTTGAAGTAATGTAGTACTTAGGAACTCCCTACTTTTTGGAGGCTTTAAATGACTGTAAGTTTATACCTTTTTAATCCACTCTTGATTTACGACAGATTGTTAGTATGACAGTATCATTTGTTACTGATGCGATATTTTGTTAGTGCTACCCACCGTGTTTACATGAATATAATGACTACATTGTTCGTCTGTCATTACAAGTGGTAGTTCACATACTGTTGCTTTTTGTGTTTGAAGAATTGACATTTTTTTTTATATTGGTGTAATAGATGTCTTGGGCTTTTGTGCTAAAGAAGTGGGGTTCTGCTGTATTTATTTGTTAAATGAAACAGTTGACATATGTGATGTTTATTTTTATTGATGCAGTATAACGCTCTGTTGTTTGGTTTTTGTATTTTGGGTTATAGGCGTCGTGCTATTGTACTGTATATAGTGTTTCAGATGCTTGCTGTCACAATACTTCGTTACTTAGATGTGCATGTTAAACAATTAATATAGTTTTTTTATTATCTCTAATTTCGAAAGTATTGCAGATTACATAGTGTGATGATATATGTCCACTGCGGCCTTACCCTTTCTTCTAGGGGTAATGATTTGGGTAGGAGATATCTTCTCACTTAAGCAAAGTGAAATTTTACGAAAAATAATTTTAACTAAAAATTGTATTACTTAGTGTTAAAAAATCTCACCTTCGACCTAACGACTGACTTATCAAGATTTCTTTTGATATAGCTCAACTCCCGTTGAGATATCCTTGGATGATTCTCAGGTTCATTAAATACAAGGAAATACCAAACGATACTCCAAATGATACCTAGACTGCCAGTAATATAAAAGACATATTGCCAACCTACTTTGGAAATAATAAATCCATACATTGAATATGTGGTAGCTACGCCAATTGTGTACCCTAAAACAGAACAAACTATGAAGACTATGTAAAATTAAGGTAATAGAAAGTAGAATGTTTAAAAGTAAATCTGAGATTTTTATAGTAAGGTGTAATACTATTTGTTAACGATAGGAAGTAAAAACATATAGATAGGATCTGTTATTTTATTCGCTATGAACTTAAATTCTATGCTACATTTATACATACTATTTATAAGGTATAGCATTATATATTAAATATTTTTATTTGTAAGAACCTGTAGATTCGATCATTTGTTTTATTCATCATGATTTAACAACTCTAGAAACCTATACTACCTATTAAATACTACATTAATATCAATATTCTATCATAAAAAGTCACTAATTTATGATATTGAAAGATTACACAGTAACAAAATTTTTTTTAAGCCAAACTATTTTTCGAACATAATAATAACATATATTACTAATGTAATTAGTGAGATGCTGGATTTAATTGCTGAGAAAAGGCGTGATGACTAGTTTAGGTCACCCCACAAAGTCACAAAGGCTCACCCCAGACTAGTTTAGGTACCCCACAAAGTCACAAAGGCTCACCCCAGACTAGTTTAGGTCACCCCACAAAGTCACAAAGGCTCACCCCAGACTAGTTTAGGTCACCCCACAAAGTCACAAAGGCTCACCCCAGACTAGTTTAGGTCACCCCACAAAGTCACAAAGGCTCACCCCAGACTAGTTTAGGTCACCCCACAAAGTCACAAAGGCTCACCCCAGACTAGTTTAGGTCACCCCACAAAGTCACAAAGGCTCACCCCAGACTAGTTTAGGTCACCCCACAAAGTCACAAAGGCTCACCCCAGACTAGTTTATTTCCATTTAGGAGACAGTATTTAAGTTGCAACACTACGCCCTTTATGTTTGCAGTGTCAAATTGAATAAGTTTTGTAGACGGCATGATTGTGTCACTAGCTATAATATTTAATTAGGTAAAAGGGCTGCTGTTATCATGAGCCAGCAAAAGGCAGTGATAGTCATTAACGGCATGAGAGTTAACATCACTCTGGGAAGCGACCTGTTCAGGTGGGATAAAATAATATAATGCAGGCTAAAATAAAAGATATTGGCTGGACAATAATAGCCTCATCAAAGTTTGGTTATACAAATATATTTTTAAAAGTGGTATGGCCATCAGTATTTCGAAGAGACTAAGAAGTGCAAGTATGGATTCTTTCTTCCATGATTTCTGAATACTCTAAATAGAAATATGACCTCAAAATAAAGGTATGAAAAAAACTTCGGAGTAGCCTACACTGAACTTTATTATAAGTAAAGATAATAACAGACCTAAACGTTCCATTTAGGTATAATATACATGTCTAAATGGGAGATGTTTATTAGTCTTTCATTCCTGGAGATAGTAAATATAGTGATTGATCCACATATCAATATATATGCTTATTTTTGTATATCAAACCACTGATCCATATAATATCATTAATATAGCTGCAGCAGTAATAACATTTTTGAAAAGCGAAAAGGTAGATATCGTGTTACGAAATAATCTCTTACAGGAGAACATGACTTTTGTTCCAGTAGCTAGTGGATCTCGTACATAGTTTACCTGACCTCCTTCTATATTCAATATTTAAGACAAATTTTCCCATTAAAATTTAAAAATGTTCTTAATTTGTCTGAATAATGTCAGAAATATCTAAGGAGAAATGTCAGTTTTAGTTAATTTTTAATTTAATATACAGGATAATTACATTTATTTTTCTTCAAAGAATAATTTCAATTTTGAATTATGTTTTATATTTTTGGCCTTTTATAGAATTATTATACTGAGAATTTTGTGGCATCCTGGTATTTAATAAAAACTACTTTCCCTACCTTTCTCAAAACTCATATATACCAATATACTCTGAGAGAGTGTTACCTTTTCCCTGCGTGCTATATTCTGTTATAACGTAGCTATAAATGTATACTGAGAAAAAATATATTAGTAATTAGCCAGTTTTACATACTAAAATCAAAGTCAAAGCCGGCTATCCAGTATAATTTAAAACTTTTATAGCTGGAAGCCTGAAATTTTTAAAAATAAATGATATGAACTCTTAGAATACGATAGTGAAACAACTGTATATTTGTCAACAAACATAACTCCTCTTTCTTGAGAAAAGAGTCCATTCCTCACAGTTCAACATTATCCAAAGGTACAATGATTCATAAACACACATAAGAAATATAATCTGATATTGTGTTTTGTTTAAGGGAGCAGTATATAGATTAATAAGAGCGTTTGTGAGATCAAGCCAGCATGCCATGGAAAGCAACAGAAATTAATGTTTATTGGCGGTGATTCCCTCTAATACTTCATATAAGTCAAAAAACTGTTTAAATTTCTCTATTATATACATCAATTTTATTTCAGTAGATTCATTCAAAAATGTCTAAGTCAATGTATATAATGTAAAAAAATATCAATAAATTTGACAAGTATAGCAGGTGATCCGTTAGTCTAGGATGACAATCAGTTTTTATTGTTCTTTGCCGTAATTGAAATTACATGAACTTTTTTTTATAAATTGCTAATTTTTTGGCAAATTTTCATGGTTTTTAAAGAACCGTCTAGCGTCAAAAAAACAGAAAACGTAAATTAAAAGAGAAAATGTACTGTAACGCCGTATTGGTGAATGAAATATTGAAAAAAATTATCTCAACTCATCCTCCCTTTAAAATGTTCTATTTGTAGATATAGCTCCATTTTGATCGGTTAAACGGGTTGGCTTAACTGGTTCTCACAAGCTTTCAAATTGAATTATAAGTTAATATTTAAACATTTTATGTTCAAAAAAATAGATTCCGCTGTTTTAAAAATCTGAATATATTTTTCATTTCTTCCATTTGTAACCTCAGAGATAATAACAAATTTTCAAATTTTTATAATTGGTGGTTTAGAAAAAAAAGTAGTCTAAAAACAGGTTTTTGAAAAAAATTGTCTTTCCTTTCCCATCATTCAAAATTACTCCCAAACAATTGGGATCATCTACACTATGAGCCCCATTATTGTGTAAATATCAACTTGATCCATCAATGATTTTGGACCGTAGCGTGATAACATTCTTTGAATACACACCCAGCTATTCACACACATACAGACATCATCGAAAAAACATCATAAAACGACTTTTGGGACCTCAAAAAGTGCAATGCCGTCAAAACCTCGAGATCGAATTTTTTTCACGGTGACTATACTTTACTTATATTAAGTAGAAAGTTAACGACTCACACAAAGAACGTTGAAAGTGAAGTATGATTTTCTTAATCCGAGGGGTAGGCAAAAATCAGGGATGTCTTGAAGTGATACCGTAGTACCGTCCGTGGGAGAACAGGTGGCAAAAACTGAAATGTAAATTTGTAAGGCGCGTTGAAGTCAGGGGATAAAAAAACCTAAGCCTTATATCCGAACAATGTTATTTATGTTACTTGGGCATATCAAAATCTGATTTGTAACTTATTTATTTTCTCCTTAAAAGATTGATAGTTTTATTTTTATTTTTTATTAAAGTTTTCTTGCTTATACATTTTTCTGTTTACGAATGATGGAACTGGATAGCATTTCTACAGTCGTTTTTTGCAGCCATAATTTATGGATTTTGAATATTGGTGAGGAGAGTGTTAAATAAATATATGGAGTGGCTCACACGCTACAATACGATAGTAAAAAATTATCAAACTTGTTAACAACAGAAAGACTTTCCTCTCTTCAAGAGCTTTCATGTTCAATCATAAGTCAAAATGTTTACATTTTATAGGAAAAAATAACTTTTTTGTTTGAAAAAATTTGCATAATTCTTTCATTTATTCGTTCTTTAATTTAATTATGAATATGTAATTTATCATTGTCTTAATTTCCTCTCTGTTTTTCAACATATTGTGTACGAAATCATTGCATCTTGTTCTCAAAACAAAATTTCATTTTAATTTATTTAATGAGGAATATTTCATTAATTAAGCAATGAAATGAATTCTAAAAATCAAAATGATTAAGATATTTCTATTTATAATCTGCATACTAAATATATGGTAATAATACTGCTGTAATAATAGTAATTCATAAAAAATTTAATTAAATTTTCATTTATGTAATATGCTTTTTAATGTAATCAAATACACACACACACACACACACACACACACACACACACACACACACACACACACACACACACACACACACACACACACACCAAAAATATTTCAAAGAACGACTTTGGGCACCTCAAAAGATGTAAATCCGTCAAAATCTCGAAATTTAATTCTTCTACTTCATTATACATTACCTATAATAAAGTAAAAACATTTAGTTGATTGTAATTGATATGGATTTAAATAAAATATATATTAAGGTCGGCGGTATTCTTTTGTTTTAAGTAATAGCTGGTGGAATACAATATATTAATTCATTAATAAGTAATTAAATAATACGAATAAACTACATATTGAAAAAAAATGTAAAATTGCTACGATTTTAATACAGCTAAAAAGAAAACTAATATTCTCACAGTTTAAAATCTGAAAAAAATTATAGTCTCTTGTCATTAATTTTGATTTGTTTATGTTTATTTGTTGTCAAGATTACGGTACCTTGAAATGAAGACATGAATCTACTTCTCTCTGAAAAAGGAATCCATGATCCTACCATTGAAATCATTGCCGGCCAAGTGCCTCCCTGAAAAAGAAAAAAAAATCTGGAGTGGTCTGCACTCTACTTTAATATAAATAAAAAATATCAAACTGGTTAAGATCAAAGTGATTTTTTTCTCTTCAAAAGCTTTCGTCTTTAATCATCAGTAAATGATTTTACATTTTTTGGAAAAAATAATTTTTTGTTGTTTTTAAAATTATTAAATGTCTTTCACACACACACACACACACACATATATATATATATATATATATATATATATATATATATTGGGTTACTTGCCATTGCGTCTACAACGTGCTTGATTTCCCTTTCTCTTTTCTCCTGAAGACGGATTACCCGAGAATTTGAGTCTGTAAGTGTGTTTCCTTACTCTAAGTGTTACTCTTGAAAGATCAGTTACAGTTAAAAGATCGTAGTCTTTTGTTCTCATTTCATATTGTGATTTGATCATATATATACAAGATTTCACATGAACACGTGAAATAACAATCAATGCCAAACCACAATATGAAATAGGGAAAATAAGACTAAGGTCTTTCAAACATAAACAGTAGTCTTCGTCAGAAATAAAACCCAACTGAAACACTAGATGCAGAACCATCTTGGTGAGAGGTTGAGATTAGTGGGAGGGAAGAGTGGTACTTTGAAAGGTGAAAGTGCAGGAAAGGACAAATGTCCAAAAAGGGATGTTTGGGGAAACAAAGGAGTACAGGTGTAAAAAACTATCCGCTAGCTGTCAACCCTCTTAGAAGAGGCTATTTCCCTCATCAAGAAAATATCAGTTTGAAGAGCCTGTTACTAATGTTTATAATATATGATGGACTAAATTTAATCAGACAGGATTAGTTCATTTTCTTAACAATATTTTTCATAGGTAATAAATTTACCTCCTGTCCAATCAATATGATGGTTTTTATTATTTATATGCAAGAATAAGGCGCTACATTTTTCCTGTTTACTTAAGTTGTATTGGTGTTAAATACATATTAATAATATAAATGTATTGGTGTTGTTTTACATGTGTCTTTAAAGATTTACCACTTTGACCAATATAAATTTTATGGCAATTTTTGCACGGAATTTTATAAATACACCATACTCCAGTTCCTGGGAGAGTTTTTTATTAACATATTGCCCACGTTATTAAGATTAAAAAACACTATATTAAAATCAAGTTGTCGGGGTCACCGAAAGCATCCAGACAAGAAGAAAGCGTCCAGGGTCTGGTCCTAACCGCCTTCGTTTCACAACCCTTCCAACTTCCCAAATCCTCTCTTTTCTTATTCCAACCCTAATCCAAGGCGTTTTGTGATCCGTGCCGAAGAATACATGATACAGGGATTACTGTATTATAAACGGTGTTTCAAGGGTACCAGGCGACTCCCTTGAGTAAATAGCCTTACTCCGGTATGCGGTGCTCTCCCGGAGCGGACAAAATCACCGACAGAGCTTCAGGGATTTTCCCCTGTAGGATGCTTAGGAGAAGTATTGCAAAAACCATCCTCTGGAAGTGCAGAGGGTCCAAAAACGCTAGGAGCCAACCTCCCAGAAGTGCACCTAAGGACTCGAAGAAAGAGAAAAAAAAGTAACTTTCTCCCAAAACGTAGGGAGCCTGAATGGCCACAATGAGGTTTTGTGCAGATTCTGCAAAGAAGAGGAAGAAACACCGTTGTACCTTTGCTGGCTAACTGTCAGGCAGCATTGCTTCACAGAGGTAGGTGCTTCAGGACACTCAACAAAACCATAGAAAAACTTTACCGCTGGACACAGTAAAAGTTCTAAGCTTCTTGGAGCTGTTGAAGCTAACTGCTGGGATACTTTAGTACAGAAAGGGGGAAGTACAATAGTTTTTATGACACAGTGCTATAGTCACCCTAAAATAATATTTTAAAAAAATGGGAACGTCCAACCAAGTACATCTCTTCCTAGATGTTGAGGACTTTTACAGTGTTCTAGGTTGAGTTTGTATTTTAGAGTACAGGGAAAACTAAAGGATATTTTTTAGACTAATAAAAAATTTACCATCTAATTAAGATGTATATCATTAAAAAGTCATGTAATTGTAAGGAGTAATAACATAAGAATATCACTTTACTCACAAGAGCCGCTCCCTGCAGACATCTTATCAGGATTAACAGGGAGTAGTGGATGTAGCTGGCAGCGGGGATAAGGAGTGATAACAGAGCGGCTATCAGTGTTCCAAAACCCAACACTGCCTTAGCTCCATATTTCTGAGCTAGCACTCCCCCTAGTAACTGAGTCAATACATAGGTCCAACTTGTACTACTCAAGATGGCGGTCTGTATCTGGATGTCCCAGTCAAATTCGCCCTCTTCCTAAAATTTAAGTCTTTTGTACTATGCAAATCAAGATAGACATTAAAACATTCCACAGATTGAAGTAATTTTGATATCAGTGACATACATGCGGATTGACATCTACTTCTTGATTTGTAACATTGTCGTCATTGTTGTGGCAGTAGAGTTGCCCTGAGGTATTGGATACTTTTGTCTGAGGAAGTGTTTTAGCCATAGCCACTATAGCTATGTTCATATTATTTCGCATCGTAAAAGACATAAAAATACTAGTCGCAGACATTATGTAAAGCACAACTCTACAAGGAATCTTATCTGTAACAAAATTATTGATCTGTAGTGACCTCAGTTAATTTTCCTTTAAACAAATATAATATTACACTTAACGCCAAAAATCTATTTTTTTCTTATATTTTAATGTACGTATACATGCATATATTATATATTATCTATATTATAATATATATATATATTACTCGTATATTGAGTTAGCTTCAGCTACTCAAAGGGACTAATTCTGCCCGATGACAACGAATGTCGAAATATCGTTGTGAGTCTTTTTTGTGTGTGTTTTTATTTGTTTTTCTCTTTCTTGTGTAAACCATATATAATTAGGTAATTATATTAGGTTCAGGTAATATCCCAAAAATATCATAATAGATAAGGTTTGCTGTATAACCTGTTTGTTTACATTTTGACTTTAATTCGTAATGGCGGCGGCAGGTAGGTTATTCCTTATGAATAACCAACTTATAATATTTCCATATGCTTTGTTCAATTGGAAATAACCAGGTACCAGAAATTTTATTATTGTTTTCAGATTGATATTAAAGACAATTATTGTAATTTTATATGGGTTTCTTATTAACTTTTTACAAAGCTTTAATTATTATCAATAGTTTACCATTAACTTTTCATATCTAATTGGTTTAACTTGCTTTAAGCATTAAACAAAGTTATGCGTTAATTAATAACTGATTAACTTTAAGTATGCATGATGTTATACCGAATAAAAATGATAGTATTTGAACCATTAATTCTAATCTTAAAAGAATAGTTAAAGTATTTTGTTTAAGTTTGATGGATGTAAGGCTTCTTTATTTATTCCTGATTGATTAATTCGTTTGTTTAAAATATTTAATTATTAGTAATTAGTATCCAACTAGAAGACTTTTATGAATGTCTAAATCAGTAAGACTAAACTTATAAGAAAATATATACAGCATAAAAATTGATGAAGAAATATTCAAATCAAAATGTACATATATAAAATATAATTAATTACTGTATGTATTTGTGTGTATAAATACAGTTCTTAACATAATAACTCTTAACTTTACATAATGAAAAATGTAGGTAGAATTTAACATTTAGAACTCAATTAACACTTTTCAATACAATGTTTCTTCATAAACAAATAATATTTCATGAAAATATTGTTATTCAAACTTTTAAGAGACAATTTTTTTTACTGATATAATTTTAATTAAACATTTAAAACTATGTGAAGTCTTCAAATTGAAATTATTGAATGAAATGTAATGTGATATGGTTTAGCCTCTTCAACTGACTGGTTCCTAATTGAAACGATTTGGGGGTTTAAAATTCGTATCATTATATTTAACAGATAAGACATATCACATTTAATGAGCAAAGACTTCTTTCAACATTTCTTGATGTATTGTTCGGCAAAAAATATTCTTTTTATTATTTGTTTAATCTAATCTATCAACTACAAATTGTATTAGACAATGTGCACAATTAATAATCAGTGTTAGATTATATCTTTTTTGCGTAATCTATTATTTTAATTCTGTATTAATTTCGTTTATCTCAAAAAAGTTAAATGTAACGGAACTATAGAAAATTTAAATTGTGTTCGTTATATGTAATTTATTATTACAGTTGGAGTTAAATTGTTTCCCGGGTAAAGCCGGGTAGGTCAGCTAATTAGTATATATAATTTCCTTGAAAATAAACATATATGTATAAAACATTTAAAAATATTTAATATAATGTGTTCAAGAAGTCTATATTATTGATAGTTATGATAAAACTGTGTTATTAAATTTTGTGGCATGTTACAATATTTTTGTAACTGAACACAAAGCTAGTGTACTGACATTTAACCATTTAATGGCTACAGATATAATGAATTAATAGTTACTCTTGCCTTTATGATTTCGGTAGAATGATACTTACCTCTAGGTTGGTCTGCCGGTACCTTTGATCCCTCCATCTTTTGGTCGTATTTTGTCTCCTTGTTGGTATCTATAGGACATGGTAGGTACCTCACCTCTTCCACTGTACTCTGTGTCACAATATAAAAAGTCATAAACCATTCCAATCAGCTAATCATATAAAAGTTCGGTTTCACAGAATTTTACTGCCAATGATAGAACTTTAAACTTTTATAATAAAAAGATATCACTAACCTATATGATATTACGAATGTTTTCTTTAATAAACTACTTCATGTCTTTGAGAAAAGATTAGGTTATAATCCTTACCATATCTCATTTCTAAATTTCTCAGTTACTAAAATGTTCAAGAAGTCTATATTATTGATAGTTATAATTAATTATCCCTGTTACTTCTCAAGCAGCTCAAATAGAAAATAGATGAATAAATAAATTGTTATATCATAGACGTTGTTGGCAATATTCTATAAGATTTTTGGAATAACATTCAGTTATTCCATGATCTTGGAAATTGAAAAGTTACAAAACTAATCAACATGTGTAGTCAACGTACGAAATGAGACGGCATACTTTTGCAATACTAATATTCTACATTTTCAGTATGATTTTAGATATTTATTTTGTTAGACACTTTTAACTTTCTGTCTGACAGTTGTAGTCTGGATATTAGCGGCACTAACCACTCGCTTGGGCGAATCATATGCGATGTATGAGTATCCAAAGTGTAAAATCTAAACCCAAACGTTTTGTTTTGGGTTTTGGGTTTGATTCATAAACATGAGTCAGACATGCTGGCTATGTAAATACAGTGTTTTTAAATCAAAGTGAACCAGATGAGTTACTCAATTGTCAAATTGACAAAACTTTAAAAACATATCTTCGAAAAGAGTACAACATATAAGAATTAGAGTACTAACTGAAATATAATAAAATGAACATGAATTGATCAATGAATAAATGAGTCAATAAATTGAGTGAATTGAGTTGCTCATTCAATTGTACTGAGGTTAGTAGCAAGCAACAGATTGTTTTCTTAATGCCTCTGTTATGCATTCTGTTATGCATGAAAATTCTGTTTGCTACGACACCTCATCAGATTCTAAATTCGCAGGCTTGGAGTTACAAGTATTAGCAAGTTACTGGCATGAAGTAATTAATATTTCATATATTTCGTTTCACATGATGTTGACCAATACAGTTGACCATGTTAGACTCTTTATTACATTGTTACGACTGCAATTACCGACCAAGCCAGGAATTACAATATTATAATAGAGTAACTCTAATTAACTTTTTTTTTATACGAAGGATGTTTCAGGCCGGATTATAACTTTTAATGAATTTTGAGTGGTTTCTTAAAGTCGCTTTTGAAGATAGTCAGTATCCAAAAGTAATCCCCTATTATTGAAGTAGCCAGAAATATTTTCCGAATTCAGCTAGACATTAGCCTCTGTGGAGCCAAAATAACCAGGTTTTATTGGAAATATGTTATACATATATAAACAACTACAAAGTTACTTTTACGTACAGAGTTCGTACGTAATTCTGCTTGTACGTACTTAACAGATGCAGTGCGTTAGGGATCTTTGTACATCTTTGTACGTACTGAGTACAGGTGTAAATAAATCTTAGCTATGTATTTTTAAACAGAAGAGGCACAATTGATTATTTGTTTCCTTGTCTATATGTATGTTACTATCTGTTAGTGTGTGTGTTTGTTTGTGTGCATGTGTTCATTTTTAACCTTTTTACCAATATGTTTCACCACAGTTCTAAATGAAATAATATACTTATGACAGATGATTAGATCACACGCGTAATGTAAATAGTCTTACAAGTACTTACTTAAATTAAGAAAAGATTACAGCGACATAATTCATAGACTCCTTCTGGTGATGAGTCGGTTTCAGAAGTACCCTTCTTTTAAAAGTTACTTTAGCGGATGGAGAGATCGAAAACGGTCTAAGATCACTAATGATATATTATTTATTCCTGTATAGTCCCTTATTAATTTAGCCTGCGATAACCGCTTCAAATTTTAGTCAAGAATATAAACAATATGAGGTTTACAAATAGCTTAAATAATCAGTAATTATTAGTATTATACTAAAAAGGATTCTACATCAGTTTATGTGTGTTGCAGTCAAAACCGGACAGACGACTACAGCATTCGCCTTGGTAAGACAGATTTCTCTAACAATATCAATTATTTACAACTACTTAATGACTAATATTACTGTTTTAGCGACTTCTCCATCAATAGAGAAGCTAGTCTACATGTCAAAATGTTTACTCACATGTGGCATGGTGTAAGAATTCAAAGCAAAAAAAAAAAACTACCTTCCTAGTCAATAAACTTCGAATACTAAGTGCTATGATAACAATGCATCCAAAAAGTGACTTATTAAAGCATATCGTTAATTACACCTTTGCCACGAAACTTCCTTTAAATAACTGAATACTGACATTTTAATCAAAAAAATTTCACATTTTGTCTGAAAAAGTCTTCAGAAGTTACACTACATTTTGTCGTACGAAAGAAAATTTAGAATCTTTTTTTAACTAACAATTTATTTCAGACATTGTCCTATGTAATGACAGTGTAACGACTGAAAATTTTGTAATATACCTGTGATAAAAATCAGATTAAAATGCGAATTATAGAACAGACCTGAAAGCAATGTTTTTTATTATAAAAACAAAAAATTGATTTCGAACACTTTGAGTTTTGCTTCTGGTTTATCTACAGTGAAAAATAATTAGTGTTAACAGTTTGTTAAATAATATTATAAAATAAATATTTCATCAATGAAAGATGCTTTAAAGTAAACAGAAACTGGAACAGGAAGAGATAGAATTGTATAACTAATAATATGTGTACATAAACAGATGCATATTGCTGGTACTAAAGAGGTTAGTTGAATGATATTAGCAAATCGTTAGTCATTCCCCGTATAAAGAGATGGGTGTTGTTCTACTTCCTTCGGAAGTTGTTTCCTTGGGCAGATCAAGACATTTAGAACAATCAGGAAAACTCTCCCCAAAGTAAAAATTCCAAAGCGTTTGAATAGATTCAATCATCTCAAAAGACTCAAGGCTTGCTGCTTAACATATCTGATCTCACAAAATGCCTTGTCTTAAATAATCACGAAATGTCCTGAAAAAACAGTCTGAATTTTCCAGAAAAAAATCTTCTCCAAATAACATTTTTATGATTTCACCAAATTCGAATGATCGTATTGTAATTTTAGTTTATAACTTGTTGATCTAATTCTGTGGATAGTAACCATGCTCTTTCTTTCTCCACCTCCTTTCACGTGACAGTCACCTCATACATCTTTCTCATTTCAACCGACTGTGTCTCCATGATCATCCTTACTTTAGTAATAATCAGACTATTAGAAAAGTTTTCATAAAGTTTTAGTTTTTATTGTATGATGACTGAAGAAGAAGAGAACGTGTTTGATACTAGTTATTTCAGATTTGATTATACTCGTATAATACCTATATGTGGTAACTTATTCTATTTTATCTTGTTTATGGTGATAAGAGTAATAAGTAAATACCACGTAATGACGAAGATAACCGAGGTTTTTTTTTGAGGATTAGTAAGTATATGCAAACTGACACCTGATTTCAACATTCAAAATTTTTGCTTCTATGACTTCATCATTTTATCATTTTTCTTGTCACTGCTCTATTGCCAAACTGAGTTATTTAAGTTTTAAAATTAAGTTTGATTTAATATCATTAATTATGATATATCTGTTTTCCTTTTATAATTAATATAGTTTAATTATTGATTATTTTATACAGCACACCAAGTGAATCTTTAAAATGTGAAACACTGTATGCAGCCAATGAACTGATAAGTTGCTTCTTATCACAAGAGGTATATTTATTACTTTACTATAAGTAAAGTATAGTGATCGTGAAAAAATTTGATCTCTAGATTTTGACGGAATTATATGTTTTGAAGTCCCAAAAGTCGTTTTATGATGTTTTTTGGAATGATTTCTGGGTGTGTGGGTGAGTAAGTTAGCATTGCTTGTTACCACGCTACGGTCCAAAATCTTTGATGGATCAAGTTGATATTTTACACAAAAAAGGGTTCAATAGAGTAGATGATCTCTATTGTTTGGGAAGAATTATGCATGACGGGAAAATTCACTTTTTTTTTAAAGGAAGGAATGAGTTTATGGATTCGGAAGCACAAGCATTATTAAAAATGAATTCTGTTTTAACTTTGTTTACTGATTTAAAAGCAATACTAGTTTTATCTTAAACGTAATAGTGTAAAGTTAATTGATCATAAGCATCAATATCTAAATTGCAGTTATTATTTCTTTTGGGTTGTAATGGTAATTCATTAGACCTTCAAAAAAACTTTCTTTAGATACAATTGTAACTATTTTTGAACCTAATAGCTTCGACAAGGTTTCATAAAATCGCTATGGTATTTTTGCCTTTCTGTGTCAGTAGACAGTTTTAATTTCTATGACATTTTGAAAAAAGAATGTTCAAAATTAAAGTGTAATTACAATGTCTCTAACAGTTACAAATAGTGGCTTTATAATGTAAAAGTTAGTTACGACATACTAGCCGTATACTATTATACAGTTAGTATTTGTCGCACATTGTGTTTTAGATTTTGTTTTAATTATTACTTAGAAAACAGTAACCACTAATTTCAAGCACTTTTAACTTAATTTTGACCTCAATTCAACATTTTTTACAAGGCATGAGAAAGTCATATTATATTACTGTCACTATTTATTAAACGATTACCGTTATTATGATGTATGGCTTTGATAAGTATATAAGCATGTTGCCAACTTCCTGGCTTCACAAGTAAATCATAGACGATTATGTAGTTGTTTAACAATTCTTTAAATATTTATTTACTCATCTTTTTTACTTCACTATAAGTAAAGTATAGTGATCGTTAAAAAGTTCGATCTCGAGATTTTGACGGAATTATATGTTTTAAGGTCTTTTAATGATGTTTTTTCGATGATGTCTGTGTGTATGTGGGTGGGTGTGTGGATGAGTGTGTTATCATTGCTTGTTACCACGCTACGGTCCAGAATCTTTGATGGATCAAGTTGATATTTTAAACTAAAATGGGCCTCATAAAGACGAAGATCGCTATTGTTTGGGAAGAATTATGCATGACGGGAAAGTTAATTTTTTTGTCAAAAACCTGTTTTTAGAAAACATTTTTTTCTCTTAAACTGCTATCTCTAGAGTTTTGAAATTTTTGATTTTTGAGTGTCCTGGTTCTTTGGTGAAAGAGGGTTGGCGTAGGTAATACCCTGTATTCCGGGAGTTGGCAATTGCAGAGGTGGTGTGCGTTTGTAGGCTTAGGGTGCAGGTTGACGGGTTTATTGGGGTGTTACTCCTATATTGCTGTATGACATTCTACACCGTGGGTCAGCTCCCCTTATACCTGCTCTAACAGGAGAAGCCTACAGTCCCTAGATATGTTATAGGAATTATTCCAGGTAAAGAAAAAATATTTTTCTTGTCATTACTTCACTGGCAACTTTCAAATTTAAACTCTAAGGGGAAGTCAAAATGGAGAAAACGATTACCACTGATGACACAGCGTTTAATGACGCTATAACAAAGGTGATTAACCTGTGCCAGAATGGCGCTAAAGTAAAAAAGAATGTGTTAATAGAAATAGTAAAAACTACTATCAAAGACATAGAAAAAATGTACGGTCAAATTAAACAACAAAATGCAACATTGATGGCACAATTAGCCCAGTCATAAACACAAGGGAAGGTTAGCGGTGAACCAACGCTCAATAAACCAACATATGCTGCAGTTTTAAGGGCTGTTCAACTAAATAAGAAGAGAGAAGATCAATCAGTAAAACATAAACTTATCGTAAGATCGAGACCAACAATAAGGATTCCAAAGAAGTTAAAAGATTGATAAAGGAAAATATAGGTCCATGTAAGTTGCAGATAGGAGTCCAGAAATGTAAAGAGCTAAATAATAATTCAGTATTGATAGAAACCACAACAAAAGAAGAAATAGAGAAATTACAAGCTAAATTAAAGAACAACTGCAGTGAAGAGGTAACAGTAAAAGAAATAAAAAAACAAATGCAAAGACTAATAATATGCAACGTACCTCACGATTTGACCTTGGAAAATGCAGTGGATACTATTAAAAACAAAACACCGGTCTATTTGAAGATGCCGAAGAAAAATTCTATGCAAGATACCTATGGAAAAATAAATTTACAAATATTGTAAACCTGGTGGTTGAAGTTTCCCCTGGATTACGTACAAAATTAAGGAACTACAAAATTAAACTATTATTGAATGTTTGTTATTGTGAGGATTACATTACATTACAAGATGCTTCAATTGCCAAAACTTCAACCATGTTGCTAAACACTGTACAGGAAGATTAACTTGCCATTACTGTTCACTGTAACACGATAGTAACGAGTGCCCCAATAAATCTAATGAAAATGAACATAAATGCATTAATTGCATAAGTTCCAATAAATATGCAAAAGCAGAGAAAAGATCCAATACAAACCACGAAGCTTACAGCAAATTGTGCCCAAAATATTTAAATCAGTTAAGTAAAAAAATTGAGAATATTGACTATGGAATGTAAGCCATTAAAAATTAAATTTATACAAATCAATCTACAAAGATCAAAACAAGCTACTAGCAACTTTTGCGAAATAATTGAACGTTTACATATCGATGTTGGATTAATTCAGGAACCCTATACATACAATAATAAAACCTCTGGATTTCCACTAAAATACAGAATATTTGAAGCAGGAGTACACAGGAAAAGATCAGCAATAATAGTGATATTATAGTGATATTAGTGATAAATCCAAATATAACAGCTATCAAAGTGGAACAAAATTCAGATGAAGATGTAGTTTGTAGTGAGATCAAATACAAAAACTGTCAAATGACCCTCGTCAGTGCATATTTCAAAATAGAGGGTCAGCTACAAGAGGATCTGAACAAATTGGAAAAAGTTGTGAATAAAACTAAACTGTTAATTGCCGTCAATAGTAACTTCCGATCCACTGGCTGGTTCGACAGCAAACTAATAGAAGAGGTCAATTACTTGAAGATTACGTAAACTCGAGAAATATATATATATATATATATATAACAACAATGATAATAAGCCGACCTTTGAAACCTCTAGGGCAAAAAGTTTTATAGATTTAACTATAGTCTCCAGTGGATTGTTACCCTACATGGATATCTGGAACTTGAATACCAACGAAATAAGTTTATCGGACCACAACTTCATCATATTCAATATAAAAAGCAGAATGCCGCTAAATGAGGAAAAAAGGAAATTATTATACAAGATGGAACTGGCAGACTGGAACAATTTCATCTAAGCCTCCGAAATCAAGTACAGTGCTTGGAGGTGAAAGCAACATCTGTGATGACACTGAATTAGATAAAAGATTTAAATCAAATATATTGAAAGAAGAAATAAATATTACGTCCAAAAAGATTTATGATCTCATAAAAGAAGCAGCAAATCAGTCCATACCCAAAAATATCAGCAGATATCAAGGAAGTAAGAAATCAATAAGTTGGTGGACAGCAGAAATATCGTTCATGAGGAGCAGAGTAAGAAACTGAGAAGATTATATCAGCGGACTACAAATAATGAAGAACTGAGAAGATTAAGGAAAGAAGAATATTATACTTTATAAACATATTTACCAAACCAAGATCGCCGAAACAAAAGTTAATAGCTGGAGAAATTACTACAACTCTATCTCAGGACCGAACCCCTGGGGAGCTGCCTATAAGATGTGTGCCGAAAAACTGAAGCCAGCCATGACTCTAAGCACAATAAAGAGGAATAATGGGACTTTTACAGAATCTCTCGATGAGACACTTGAAGAAATTTTGAAAAAAGTGGTTCCCGATGATGACGAGACTGGAGAAAACGATATTCATAAGAAAACACGGCAAGAATGTATGATGGACTTGAATACCGAAGAAATAAGGAACACAATAAGCAGCTTTAATCCAAAGAAGGCGCCCGGGGAAGATGGCCTCAATAGCAGCATAATGGTAAGAGCCTTTAATTTGTTCCCTCTATCATTCACAGCTCTATTCGGCCGGTGTTTACGAGAAGGTGTTCAAGTTTGAAAAAAAAATATCTCACCTGATCTTCTTCATAATGTTCTATCTTTAGGGATAGTTTCATTTTGATCCGTCAAACGGTATGGCTCGTATCGCTCTCACAAGCTTTGAGGTTGAATTATAAGTCAAACTTTTTACATTTTAATGAAAAAAAAAAATATTTCCCGTTGCTTTAAAATTCTGAATATATTTTTCGTTTATTTCATTTGTAAGGTCAAAGATAATGCCAAAATGGTAAAACTCTAGCATTAACAGTTTAGGAGAAAAAATGTTTTCTAAAAACCGGTTGTTGGCAAAAAAAGTGGTATTTCATATTATGGTTTGATCATTAATTGTTATTTCACTTGTGTATGTGAAATCTTATATATATACATATATATATATATATATATATATATATATATATATATATATATATATATAAAGATTTCACATAAACACGTGAAATAACAATCAATGATCAAACCACAATAAGAAAATGGGAAAACAAGACTAAGATCTTTCAACCGTAACAAGCGGTCTTCGTCATATATATGTATATACATTATCTCAACTCCTTAGTTCCTTTTTTATTTTTCTCCTCCTCGGCAGCACTGCTTTAGCCCTCACCCAGTGAGTTCTTTAGTTGACTTGTTGTCCCTGAGTCAATTCACTTCTTCTCCTGAGAACGACCGCCATTATGGTCGAAATATTGAAAAGTGAGTCTTTGTTATGTTTCTCTCTATGTGTTACAGTTACAATATATATACATACATATATGATTATATTAATATATATATATATATATATATATATATATTATAATTATCATTGATAATTATATAAGATATTATTATATCATTATAATATATTATAAACATATATATATATATATATACATTAGAAGACTAATCCCGGCCGATGTACCCTTCAATCCTGATGCTATTCCACCTACCACTCCAAATGAATTCACCCACCTTGTGACCACCTTTTTCCCAGGCATTCATAAACTTAAACGCATCCTCAAGGACCTGTTCCCCATCCTATCCTCTTCTCCTTCCACTTCTGCTATTTTCCCTAATCAGCCCCGCCTGTCCTATAGACGACCCCCTAACCTCGGCAAGCTCTTCTCACACAGAGACTTGGCGCCCAGGAGAGTTTATCGCTCGCTTGTAGGCGTGAGGGGCTGCGATCGTCGAGGTTGCCGGAACTGCCCGCTTCTCAATCCCATTCCTCATTTCACCTCACCTTCTTGCAACCAGTTCTATCCTGTTGCTAGGGACTGCTCGTGTACCTCCAAAAACTGTGTATACCAACTGGAGTGTACCCGCTGTGATGTGTTCTACGTAGGCTTGTCATCTAACGTTCTCAGCCTCCGTATCAACGGTCATAGAGCATCCGTTAGCAACAACCAAAATTTACCTGTCGCCATCCACGCTAACTCCCACGGTCTCACTTTTAATGAATGCTTCAGAGTACAGATCCTGCGACAGATCCCTCCTGAGGACTATACCGTAACTCTTAGAGCAACCTAGGTAGCCCAATCTGGTTGCTCAAGGCACGTACCAAACCCGGATTAAACCTTAAGCGATAAAAATATTTTATTTATTTTATTTTATTTTTTTAAAATTATTATTTATTTATTTTATTATTTATTATTATTATACTTTTTAATTTATTAATTTATTTATTTTAATTTTTGTTTTTTTTTTTTAATTGATCATATCGTTGTATTTTCAATTGTTTCTCATCGCCATACCAACTCTTGCTTATCTTGCTTTTAGGTATTTTTCACTGTATTCCTTTTCATACTTCATATATCTTCCTGTTGTTTATTTTACCATCAATCAAATAGAACTGCTTGTCTTAATTTTAATTTTAACTTTATTTCTTCTGTTCGTCTCTACTTCATTACTTCCTGAATTGGGCGCGCGTATCGGCACAGTCGGTTGCCGGGACGGTTTCCTGCCGTTGTGTTTCCGGCGTGTTCTCCCTTTCCGGCTGGTCTCCCTTTCTATTTTCTCCTGAAGACGGATCATCCGAAAATTTGAGTTTGTAAGTGTGTTTCTTTCTCTGTGTGTTGCTTTTCTTCGTTTTTGAGCTGATTTATATATCTATATACATATGTACGTATATATATATATATATATATATATATGCATATCAACAATGCATCATTTTCATATGGCGCTTTAATCAATCTATTACTATGAGTCTGCAAAAGTCACTAATTAATCTGATATGATATTAAAGTTATTGTACTGAGCTCTTTGGACTCATAGGTTTCGCGAACATAGCTGTCATATTATACATGCTATTCTTTTAACTAAATTCAACTGCAGATTTTATGTTTTCTAGTTACCTTAATAAATATACATACAATGTTATTTCTCGCTCTAATAATTTTACTTATGATTTGATAAAAGTCCATATTCTTTTCTAGGCGATTGTCATGCATTCAGATGTATTGAGATCAAAGGTTTCTACCTCTTTTAGTTACAGTCTGCATTCTTCGAACATGCCATATACGGCTTCCCTTTTTGGAAATTAAGTAGACAAATTTCTAATTTGTGCGCTGAATATCTTTTAAATTCTTCTTTTGAAGATATATTATTCTTTACAAAGTCAAGTTCACTTTGAATGAGTTTTTAAACTAAGTTTGACCTGGTTGTTTTCGCCATGTGTTAACGGTTTCGGTTTGATCTATTTGCAAGTTTCACCACGGTGCAAGCTGATATATGTTGTGCTAAAATGGTCCAGACTGCAGGATATTAACGTAGTTCCAAACATTTCTAAATTGTTTAGTGACTGATTCCTATGTATTCTCTCGTGTCAAGGTATTCATTCACATCATAATCTGATTAGTTAACTGTTTTCATTATGAATATATGATCTGTCGATATTTCAAACTATAGTCCTTTCATTGAAGTCAGAAAATCATTCAATCCAGGTGATCTATCATTTCTGTTCATTTCGAGGCCCCTGTAAAATAATCTAATAAGGGTATTATGTTTTTTAATGCTTATTATCTCATAGAAATTGTTCTATTTTGTAAAATACGAAGAATATTAATCATTATTGTTATAAATCTCAATGAGAGATGTTTATTATTAATCTTTCAACACTAAAAATTGTACAGGTATTGTTGAATCCAGTTATCCCTAAATATCTTAATTTCCTATATCATACAAGCAATGCATATGACAGGAGTATCATTGGCTTTACCACAGCATTAATAATATTTCGTGTTAAGATATAATCTTCTACGGAAGAATCCCTTACAGCAGAAAGAATTCTACTTTTGTCTCCTTAGCCCGTGGATCTCTTTCATTGCATTTCTAATTTGATCTTTGATCTGGTGAACTTACAAGAGTGCAGGTATGTCTGTAACTGATAGTTTTAGCTGAGTCTGTTCCCTCTCTCATTCAGGTAGAACTACTGTTTTATTTACCCCAGACATTTTTTTTACCCGTCTTTCAACAATTTTGGAAGCATGCTGAGTAATCTGAAAGGCAGTGGGATAAGCATTACTAATTTTTAGTTAAGTCTTACTTTAATTCTTATGTATATTCTTGCCTGTCATGGCCATCATTATGCAGTGTTTTAAGTAGGCCATCTACAACTATTCACTAGAACAGGAGCGATTGCATACTTCCCTGAGAACATTCCTTCCTGTTTACAACTGTGGTATGTGCAATACTTACATTATTATTCTTTTACGATTTTACTGTAAATGCATTTTCTAGTTTGTGGATTAATTCAACTATATCCTAGTGGTGGTTCATTGAAACGAAAATGCCTGTCATGGCCTCCTTTTACATTCAAGAATTAAGATCAAGTTGGACATCAAACTGTTTCTCTTTTTGTTAAAAAAATGTAAGAAAAAATGTGTTCATCGGATCTCTGAAGAATTAGTTTAAAACTAGTATCGCTTTTGTAATACTGAACGAATAATTATATTTCCCATACTTCATATAAGGGGATTATCATCCCTCATAATCATAAAGCGGTTAATATAAACGATATGAATTATATCGGACATTAACTTTTGTTCAAGGTTGCAACATGTAGTTTGATTAAAATACATTCTTAATAAAATATTCCAACATAGCCAGGAAATTATCAAAAAATATATTTTTAATTGACGTAGCTTTTTATATTTAAGAGTTTTATTTTTCCTATATGTCATATTAACTTATTAAAAAATAAAACTATTTTTTAAGTATGACAAAAAATTTTGACTTGCAAGGAAATACAAGGTAAAGCCTTTGACAGATCAGAATGGAAACATAGCTGGGAATAGCAAATTACGTGAGGATAAAATGGGAGATTTGATTTCAACGTACATCAACCAAAATAGACATTATGGTACATTTTATTGTTTCAGCAAATGTTTTTTTTAACGCTAAACTGTTAACTAGAGAACAAGGAAATTTTGCCAAAAAACTAATATCAAATTAGCAAGTTAGAAAAAACATTCCTAAAATTCCGATTACCACAAAAGTCATATACCTAAAAATGTTGAAAAATCAACTTAGAAAAACGTAGAAGTAAAAAAAAACTCAGATTTTAAAAGCAACTAAAGTTATATTTTTTTAAAAAAATATAAAATGTTGTGTTCTAATTGAAACTGAAGTATTGGGAGGACAATGCAAGCCATACCGTTTAACGGGTAAGAATGAAATTACACATAAAAATAGCATATTATGTGGGGATGAGTTGAAGGATTGTTTTTTAAAATCACATTAAAAAAGAGTCGTTATGGTACATTTTATAGTTACAGAATATGTGTTATTAATATTAAACAACTAATCAGTTGTTTATACAATGAATACTCCATATTCCTAAAAGAGCTAGAACCTAAAAGTAGCTAGATACAAAATTAAAATTCATGAAAGACCTATTAACCGAAGGGTAATATAGCTATAAAAACTAAAATTCCATTTTGGATTAATGCTTCACCTGCTGTACTTATCGTATTTGTTTAGACTGACAACATTTTTTTTAAGTGAATCGAAAAAATTGATGTTTTGGAGGTTCAATAAAAAAAATTATTTTTTAATAAGTTAATATGACATATAGGAAAATTAAAACTTTTAAGTATAAAAATCTTTGCCTTGTATTTCCTTGCATTTAATCAGAAGTCAGAATTTTTTGTTTTACTTAAAAAAATTCCTTGATAGATATTTTGAAAACTTGCAATTTTTTTTCATTTATTACCTGTACGATTTTTTTTTAATAATGATAATTTAAAGACTCTAGATAGCAGATACCAGAATAACGTTCTAAAATATTTTGATATCTCATAAGCATTTTGAAAAGCAATTGACTTTACGTTGTGCAATATTTCCCTCAGACAATACAACACATCTAAACTATCAAGTCCATTTTGGTGTATTCGCTTCATTACTCAATCGATTAAAAAGGGTAGACTGCGGCGTTTTCACACACATTTTGATATTCACCCAAACTTTACCCCAACACAAACAGATATAATCCAAAAAAAAACATCCAAAACAGACTTTGTTGTTACCAAAAACTTCTAAGTAAGCAATAAGACAGTTATTGCTGTATTAGACGGTTTCATTTGTAACGTGATTATATCCTTTTTGGATCCACACATACCCACAATCATTTCCTACCTCTCACCTGTACAAAAATACACACACACACACACACACACACACCACACACACACACACACACACACACACACACACACACACCTACACAACAACAACAATAAAAATCTGTAGCAGACTACACTCAACTTTACTATAAGTAACTGAATATCAAATTTCTTGAGTATATAACACATAACGTCTCATTTAAGCCTAACATAAACATCTAAATGGGATATGATTATTAGTCTTTCATTCCTGAGGTAGTACAGATAGTGATTGAAGAACATATCAATATATAAGCTTTTATTTTTGTACATCACACAGCTGATGCAAATAATTTCATTAGTATAACTACAGCAGTAATAACATTTTTGAAAAACCAAAGTGAACATTTCTTGATACGAAATATTCTCATACAAGAGAACATGACTTTTGTTCAAATAGCCCGTGGACTTCCTACATCGTTTACTTGACGTCCTTCTACATTGAATATTAAAGTAAAATTTTCAAATTTAAAACAGGAAAATACCCTTTTTTTCTCTGAAAAACATCATAAACAGCGAAGAAATGTTGTTTTAAGATGATTTATAGCTAAAGATGTACGATAATTACATTTATTAATCTCTAAACGAAAGATTTCAATTTTGAATTATCTTTTACATTTTTGGTTTTTTACAGAATTATTATACTGGGAATTTTATGGCTTCTTAGTATTTAATAAGATCATTTTCCTTCCCCTTTGTCAAATAACATATATACGAATTTTTTCTGAGTGAGTGTTATCATTTTCCTGCACAATATTATTCCTCTTACATCTCATATACGTCAATAAACAATTTAAACTGTTCCTTTATAAAATCAATTTTATCTCAGTGGATTCGCTCAAAACATTTCTAAGTCAATGTAAACAATGAAAAAAAATATAAAAAATTCGACAAGTATAGCAGGTGATCTCTTAGTCTAAGATAAACAAACAGTTTTTATAGCGTTATTGCGTTTTCCCGTAATTGAAACTTCATGATTTTTTTGTTATGAATTGCTGATTTTTTCTTCCATTTTGGGTCAAATTTTCATTATTTTTGAATGAGCCATTTAGCGTCAACAAAACATTTTCTGAAAACAGAAATCGAACTGTAACGTCCCATTAGCGAATGTAATTTTAAAAAAAAATATCTCACCTCATTGTCCACATAATGTTCTATTTGTAGGCATAGTTTCATTTTGATCCGTCAAACAGTATGGCTTGTATCGCTCTCACAAGGTTTGAGATTGAAAAAAAAATATTTCCTGTTGTTTTAAAATTCTGAATATATTTTTCGTTTGTTCCATTTGTAACCTCAAAGATAATGTCAAAATTTCAAAACTCTAGGGTTACCAGTTTAGGAGAAATAAATGTTTTGAAAAAACGGTTTTTGGAAAAAAAGTGACTTTCCCATCATGCATAATTCTTCCCAAACAATAGGGATCTTCGTCTTTATAGGGCCCATTTTTGTGTAAAATATCAACTTGATCCATCAAAGATTCTAGACCGTAGCGTGATAACAAGCAATGCTAACACACTCACCCACCTACCCGCCCACCCATCCACCCACCCACACACACACAGACATCATCGAAAAAACGTCATAAATCGACTTCTGGGACCTCAAAACATGTAATTCCGTCAAAATCTTGAGATCGAATTTTTTCACGATCACTATACTTTACTTATAGTAAAGTAAAAAGTAAACACAGTGGAATTTATATTATTTATAATATAAATGCATATAATATTCTATATATAAATTATTTTAAAATAAATATATATGTATTAAACCTTTAAATCTCTATTATTAAATTCAGTGTCTATTTACAATAGTTTCGTAACCGAACACAAAAGCTACTGCACTCATATGACATAAGCAATTAATCGGTTCAATTTTTTTCAAATTACTTAATTATTACTCTTTCCTTTTATGATTTCGGTAGAAAGATACTTACCTTTAGGTTGGTCTGACGGTACCTTTGATTCCTCCAACTTTTTGTCGTATTCTGTCTCCTTGTTGGTATCTATAGGACATGGTAGGTACCTCGTCTCTTCCATTATACTCTGAGTCACAATACAAGAAATAAATATCGACTCGAATCTGCTCATCGACTGATTAAACTAAATGAGTTACTCAATGAAAACTAGATACACGACGTGTAAGAAACAGTAATTGAGCAATCAATAAATGAGTCATTCAAGTGACTGAATTGAGGTACCCATTCAATTCATGCTTAGGTTAGTAACAGGCAACAGATTGTTTCCTTAAGCCGACTGTTATTATGCATTTTCTAAAGATCTGACATTATGGGAAATGATGTTAGCTGCAACAGTTTATCAGATTCAACATTCCCATTATTCGATTTACTAGAATTAGCAAGTTACTGGCATGAAGTAATTACTATTTCATATATTTAGTTTCACATGATGTTGACCAATACAGTTGACCATGTTAAACCCTTTGTTACTTTGTTCCGACTGCAATTAATGCCCAAGCCACGATCCATAGAGTAAATCAGCTATGATGTATATTTGTAGTGTATATTTATAATTTAATCTATAAGTAGTTATTTTTCCTAGTAGTCTCGTCATTCATCAGCTATTACAGAATTGCTATGATTACAATATTGGAAAAAAATAATATTTTCTTTAATCAAAGGACATTTCAGGTCGAATTATAACTCTAAGTGAATTTTGAAAGGGGTTTTAGAGTCACTTTTGAAGATGGTCAGTACCCAAAACTTATCCCATATTATTGTAGTAATCCTGAATATTATTCGAAGTCTACTGCAAATTAGCAAAAATAACCAAAATAACTGGTTTTATTGAAAAATTTGTTATAGAAATAATTATTCACTCACATCAACACTTTTACATACAAACTCGTACACAGTTACTTTTACGTACTGAGTTTGTACGTAACAGGCGTTGAGTACATCTGTGTACGTACAGAGTACAAATATCACAAATCTAAACTATGTAATTTTTAATAGAAAAATCAGAACTGAATATTTGATTCTTTGTTTATGTGTGTGTTACTGACTGGTAGTGTGTGTGTGTATGTGTGTGTGTTTCTGTGGTTTCTGTGCTTCTTTGCATACGGTTTTGTGTTTGTATCTGTGTGAGTGTGTTTGTCTGTGTACTTGTGTTCATGTTTAACCTATTTATCAACCCCTTTCACCTCAGTCTTAATCAGCATAGTTTTATAAGTACATACTTAAATTAAGAAAAGATTAGAGTAACGTAATTAATTTACTGCTGGTGGTGATGATTCGGTTTAAGAAGTACTCTTCATTTAGAAATACTTAAGCGGATAGAGAGATGGAAAACGGTCCAAGTTCACTAACGATATATTATTTAGTCGTGTGTCATCCCTTCCTAATTTAGCCTGCACTAACCTCTTCAAGTTTAATCGAGAATATAAACAATATGAGGAGTATAAATAGCTTAAATAATCGGAAACTATGAATATTCTTTTAGAAAATGTCCACATCGGGCTTTCTGTGTGAAGAGTAGTGACTATTTTTATCTTGTATGTTCTAAGTGTAAATACATGTGACTGTGTGTTAGTGAGTATGTCATTCTGGATGTATGTAATTTACTGGGAAATTTCATTCTCATAGAACGAATATACTTGTTATATTAGGCACGTTAGGTTGCACTTGCAGTACCAAAAGGGAATGCACATGAGCCAAACAGTATCCATCCATCCCATTGTGATACCACACAATAAAATTGATTTTACATTGGGATTCCAAAGTTTTACTTAACTCAATTGTATTTAGAGTAGGGATCTTTAGGGTGTACCTCACATCGCACAGTCTCGTGACTGATAGATTAACGTCTACTCCAGAGACAACGTCCTTAGATGTATTATTCTTCAAATTTAAAAAGAGTGCCAGTTGGGTATTGAACCAATCAACTGGTATACCAACCAGGCAGACTCCCTGGCAGAGGAATCCAATAGCATTTTCATTCGTGGTACGGATTTATCTAATAGTATCAATTATCGACAATTACTTAATGATTGTTTTATTATTATTTCTTGCAGAAAAAAATAAATAGGTTCATGTATAGCATACTAGTCTAAAATGAAAGTGATTACTCATATGTGGCATGGTGTCTTAGAATAAAAAGGAAAGGATAAACTGCCTTCGAAGTAAATAAACAATTACTGTTTGCTAACTTATTGAATTATTCAACCACGACAGTGATGTTATTAAAAGATATCGTTATTTATACCAATTTGCGACCATTGATTAAAAACATGTCATTGACCCTAACATACATAACTAAACGCCTTGTCCTAAATAATCACGAAATGATCCTAAAAAGCAGTATGAATTGTCAGAAAAAACTAGTATCTTCTTCAAATAAACATTTTTATAATTTCACTAAATCCGAATGATCTTATTGTAATTGTAATTTACAACTTGTTGATCTAATTCTGTGGATAGTAACCATGCTCTTTCTTTCTCCACCTCCTTTCACGTGACAGTCACCTCATACATTCTTTCTCACTACATCAGCTCTGTTCTTTCTCCACCTCCTTTCACGTGACAGTCACCTCATACATTCTTTCTCACTACATCAGCTCTGTTCTTTCTCCACCTCCTTTCACGTGACAGTCACCTCATACATTCTTTCTCACTACATCAGCTCTGTTCTTTCTCCACCTCCTTTCACGTGACAGTCACCTCATACATTCTTTCTCACTACATCAGCTCTGTTCTTTCTCCACCTCCTTTCACGTGACAGTCACCTCATACATTCTTTCTCACTACATCAGCTCTGTTCTTTCTCCACCTCCTTTCACGTGACAGTCACCTCATACATTCTTTCTCACTACATCAGCTCTGTTCTTTCTCCACCTCCTTTCACGTGACAGTCACCTCATACATTCTTTCTCACTACATCAGCTCTGTTCTTTCTCCACCTCCTTTCACGTGACAGTCACCTCATACATTCTTTCTCACTACATCAGCTCTGTTCTTTCTCCACCTCCTTTCACGTGACAGTCACCTCATACATTCTTTCTCACTACATCAGCTCTGTTCTTTCTCCACCTCCTTTCACGTGACAGTCACCTCATACATTCTTTCTCACTACATCAGCTCTGTTCTTTCTCCACCTCCTTTCACGTGACAGTCACCTCATACATTCTTTCTCACTACATCAGCTCTGTTCTTTCTCCACCTCCTTTCACGTGACAGTCACCTCATACATTCTTTCTCACTACATCAGCTCTGTTCTTTCTCCACCTCCTTTCACGTGACAGTCACCTCATACATTCTTTCTCATCACATCAGCTCTGTTCTTTCTCCACCTCCTTTCACGTGACAGTCACCTCATACATTCTTTCTCACTACATCAGCTCTGTTCTTTCTCCACCTCCTTTCACGTGACAGTCACCTCATACATTCTTTCTCACTACATCAGCTCTGTTCTTTCTCCACCTCCTTTCACGTGACAGTCACCTCATACATTCTTTCTCACTACATCAGCTCTGTTCTTTCTCCACCTCCTTTCACGTGACAGTCACCTCATACATTCTTTCTCATCACATCAGCTCTGTTCTTTCTCCACCTCCTTTCACGTGACAGTCACCTCATACATTCTTTCTCACTACATCAGCTCTGTTCTTTCTCCACCTCCTTTCACGTGACAGTCACCTCATACATTCTTTCTCACTACATCAGCTCTGTTCTTTCTCCACCTCCTTTCACGTGACAGTCACCTCATACATTCTTTCTCATCACATCAGCTCTGTTCTTTCTCCACCTCCTTTCACGTGACAGTCACCTCATACATTCTTTCTCATCACATCAGCTCTGTTCTTTCTCCACCTCCTTTCACGTGACAGTCACCTCATACATTCTTTCTCATCACATCAGCTCTGTTCTTTCTCCACCTCCTTTCACGTGACAGTCACATCATACATTCTTTCTCATTTCAACCGACTGTGTCTGCATGAATATCCTTACTTTAGTAATAATGGAACTATTACAAAAGTTTTCATAAAGTTTTAGGTTTCATTGTATGAAAGCCTGAAGAAGAAGAGACCGTGTTTGATACTTGTTATTTTAGTTTTGATTATAAAAGACCTCTATGTGGGAACTTGTTTTATAATATCATGTTTATAACGATAAGAGTAATAAGTTAATACCACTTAGTGACGAATTGCAGAATTAAACAGACGTATATGACCCAAAACAAGTCTATGGCAGAAGTAGAATATCAATTAAGTTATGTGATGATGTCACTAAGCTACCTTTGAAAGTTTGCGTTGACATTTTGAATTAAGTTTTAAATTTTTGTAATTTTATAAAATTATTGTACTGGAAATTTTATGGCATGTAAGTGTTTTTAAATATTCACTTTTCGATCTCTTTGTTAAAAATCATAAAAATGAAATTTACTCAAAGGGAGTGATATCTTTTTTCTGACAGCTGTACTCTGTTATAAGGTTGCTATGAATGTATATCGAGAATAAATGTATTAGTAATTAACTAGTTTTTCATCACGAAATTAAATTCAAAGCAGGCTTTTTGCTATAATTTAAAACTTTTTTTAGCTATGTATAGTGATAATCAATAAATTCTGTCTCTAGGTTATTTTTTGACACATTTACATGTTTTGAGGTTGGTCCAATAAAAGTCTTGTTAAGATGTTTTTTCGACAATATCAGTGTGTGTGTAGAGGACGTGAGGATGAGAGTGTATCCAAAAGTGGGGTCGCTACAGTACATCACAAATCATCATAGGTGTTTGTAATATTTTACCATTTCATGTAAAATGAGTTCCATAGTGTAGATGTGCCCTATTGTTTGGAAGCAATTATGTATGATGGGAAAGTCACTTTTTTCCCCAAATTGTGTTTTTAGGCATTTTTTTCCTCCCAAACTATTAACCTAAGAGTCTTGACATTTTGGCATATCATGAAAGATATGATAGATATGGAATTAGTAATTCCATCACTAATGGAACCCATTAGTAGTTCTATCACTGCTTTCAATGATAAATGGTGAGTGAAGTTGTATCTCAATAGACAGTTTTAATTTCTCTGATATTTCAAAAAAAACTAAATTAAAATGTAATTAAAATTGTTTTAACAGTGACAAAATAGTGGCTTTATAATGTAAAAGTTAGAAAGGATATACTAGCCGTATACTATTATATACGATATACGATATGTTAGTATGTGACAAATATCGTGTTTTAGATATTTTTTAATTATCACTTCAGAAATATTAACCACTGATTTGTGGTTAATCATTAGTATATGATTTCATAGACCATATTGAAATATTTCGTTACTCAACTTTTGTTTATAAATAAAAATAAGATATCCCCCAAAACTGTACTAAAGTTGACTTCTGGAGTTCTACAAAAGTATATTTATAATGCTTTAATAATTCAATCTAAGTAACCTGTTAAAAAATAGTATTGGGCAGAGGTCATATTAAGATAAGGCTACTATTTTAAAAATTTTAAAAACTTTCTTAATAAATTTGTTTGAAAATTATTGTTTTAAAGGAAGTATTACTAATATTTTTGTTATTTCTGACATGGTTTATTTGTAGCCAAGAGGCTTTCATCCTCGCCTCTTGACTGATAGATCCGGGGTTCGATACCCAATTTGGTCCTTGATATATTCACGCGGGAAGTGAAAAAAATCAAATCGTGTCGTCTTTTGGAGAGGATGTTAAGCCTTTAGTCTCGAACATGCATGATTTAAGCCATGCGTTAAACATTCCTGCTCACTAAAAAGCAACTTTTATATTGTATATCACTTCACACCAACCTATTTTGTTGTTGGAAAAACATTTTATCAGTAGGTCGTAAAAGATAGAAAGTTATACTTGCGTGAGGTAATGGCTTGATAATGTGTATCAAAAGAAAAAGTAAGTCAAAAAGTAGATAAGACCTACGACAGTAGCGTAATAAGGTATGACTATAGGTTTTTATGGCGGTTATTATAATACATCTATATATATACAGTTGGTCAGTTTGTTTGTTTGTTTGTTTACCTATTTCACATGGAGATAGAGACCTAAAATTAAATATATATTATTTATTACCTGAATAATGTTAAATAAAAAAAAATTATCACTATATTCCCAAAATTGGAGCCAGGGTAGCAAGTGTCTTGCATGCTCGCCGATGACAGTAGTGCAGATGCATTATATTACATTATAAATGTAATGAAAAAAATTATCTTTTTAATTTAACATTTGCGTCGTATAAACACTGGTAATAAACTAAACGCATGGAGCCAGGGCAGTCCACTGGCTCGCGTTCTTGCGAATGACAGTAGCACAAATATATCAAAAATAAGTGTAACAAAAAAATGTTTGAATTTAAAACTTGAATATTATAAACAATGGTAACGAAGTAAAGGCATGGATCCAGGGTAGCTAGTCGCTTGCATGCTCGTCGATGACAATAGTGAAAATGTAGTATTTATAAATGTAACAAAAAAAAAATTTAAATTTGCCAAATATAAGCACTGGTAATAAAATAAAGGCATGGAGCAAAAGTAACCCAGACGCTTGCGTGTTCGCTGATGACAGTACTGCAAATGTATTATAAATAAATATAACAAATATATAATAAATTACTATATTAGAGTTTAAAAATAGATAAATTTAGAAAAAAAAATTGAACACAACTGTCAGATAAAATAGGAATCTTGTAAGATAATATTATAAAGTCACATTCCTTTCATTAATGTTATTTTATGTTGGGTAAATAAATTGAATATTTCAATTTTCAAGTTTTGTTTGTTTTAAATATATTTTATTGTGTATATAACTTGAATTAATGTTTTATTTATTTATGTCTTAAAATAAATCTTTTTTTTTACTTTTAAATTATTTTTATTTTGTTAAATATACTTACGGTGTATATATCTTGAATCAAGTTAAAGATACTATATCAAAAGCTTGGGCCATATAAAAATCTGTTTTCCTTATCTTAATAACAAGAAACAACCCCTGTCAATCAGGTTCAGTGAATTAATTTCAATACCTGTTGTTATAATTTCTGAGTGACACGAAGGGTCACGGGTAGTCTAGTATCTTTATATTTCCCTTAAATACAAAAAGTGGTTGCTCTAAACAAATAAGGTGTCCTGTTATAAGTTATCACACTCTGATCTCAGTCATTGATTTTGAATCTTGCTGTTTTGTATTATTCCGTTTGGGATTATTCCAAGGTTGAACTCGAGTAGTTGCTAAGATGAGGTAGACAATAAAGGTACAGATCATCATGAATGAAGACAGTCCAAAGACCTTTCGCCATTGAACCATACTGTTCTGTAACAATGAAAATGATAGCAAATTAGACACCATTAAAGAACATAATAATCGTTTAAAATACTACCACAAAGTAATAGACATGAAGAAAACGTATTTTTAGTTTGTGTGAGAACATATATAAGAAGAAGAAGCAGGGGTGAATAGGAATTGAAGAAAGAACCACTAAAAAATTTATTTAGTGCAATCATTTTTACTGCTTAGTATTATCAGATTTTGTGGTTTCTTTTTCTATATGAAGTGGAAAAACTATGTTTTACGAGCTGTAAGATGTCGGCATTCGTCACCCAAGAATCTTGTCATCATGTTATTAAGCGAAGTTATAAAAATATGTTAGTAAATCTAAAAATAATCTTATCTAACTAGTATGTGGATTTTGAGATATCATAGCGCAAATAGTTTTGCTGATTTTCAATCATTTTATTATCACATGATGCGTGTTAGAGTGATAGATTTTAAAGATATAGCTATTTAAGGTTCATAATATAGTTTATCTTGAGTAAAAGATACAAATAAATAATTTTCTTAGTGAATGATGAGACACTAAGAAACACTATTCAACATAATCTTACGTCATTGCTGAGGATGTATCCGGCAGCTAGTGGAGATAGAAAACTGGCGGTCATGTGAATAGTTTGGGTGAACGCCATGATGGGGCCTAGAAACAAAGATAAGATACCAACAGACTATTATGAATGGAGACTAATAACCAAAATATAATTTTAAATAAATGTCACTGGACACTAGAGGGTAATTGATATACGACATTTAAAACAAAAAATGAAAGAAGTATACATGTCTTGCTAACGATACAATTGTTTTTATATTCTAAATACAGTTTAATATTTACATATATGCAGGAGACTCCTCTCTCTCTTTCTTTCTCTCACTCTCTCTCTCTCTCTCTTTCTCTCTCTCTCTTCCTTTCCTTTTATCTCTCTCAATAATCAGTTTAGTAAACTGGGGATTTCTAAATTAATGTTTTCAAACCAGGAGTTAAAGAAACATAATTATATTTTCATTTTTACTGAAGTAATAATTTTTTGACTGGATACATCTGTTTAATAGCAAATTACATACGGTGTCAGAGACGACGAAATAAATTTGATCTGTTTTAATTCAGACTTTGCTTACTAATTTTATTTTTTTTTTATAAAAATATATTTGTTGTTCGTTCATAAATACCGGTGCCGTGGAGATTGTAGGAGGCAAACCTCTATGACTTACTCTTAATCCCTCCGTAATGATATTGCATTCTGGTTAATACAAGTATCCATGATATACTCTATATTTAACACTAATCATATATTTTTTCTTAAATACCTGAAAAGTTCGGTGCTATATCGACAATATTCGCAACTGCTCCAGCAAAAGCAGATGGAGTGAGAGAGATTGCTATGAACCACAAAGCTAAGACGGCGATGACGTCGCATCCTACATAGCCTAGTATAATTAGTGATATGCCAGGAATCAGTTGAGCTGAAATAAGTCTATGTGGTTATATTCTATATGAAGAGATAGATACTCATACAAACACACGTACACAAAATCACACGAAAAAATGAAGTCGTATACAAAGACTCGATGCCTTATATACATGCAAGGTAAGCCATTTTAAATCTATCTAATCTAATAATAAATAAATCAAGAGAAAAGTATTAGAGTCAAATATAGTGTTCCTTTATTTTGCCTCGCTGTCAGGTCTCCTCGGATACTCATCCTGGCTTGACAGTCCTCCTTGTTGTAGACGAATGAAGTCAGAAGTGGACAGCTTTCGGAGTGCCCTCGTTGTGGAGTATTTCCTTGCCGTTATATCTGGAAATGACACCCTGAAAGTACAACCACTCGAGCAACTGTCTCATCATTGGCTGTCAGGTCTCCTCGGCTATTCAACCTGGCTTGACAGTCCTCCTTGTTGTAGGCGAATAAAGTCAGAAGTGGACAGCTTTAGGAGTGCTCTACGTTGTGGAGTATTTCCTTGCCGTTACATTTGCAAATGACACCCTGAGAGTACAACCACTCGCTGATTTTCGTTATCAAGTGCTTTTCTCAAATGTATCGTTGCATAGTATTTTTACTGTATTAGTTGGTCAGTATGTATTATAATAAAGTTAGTTTGTGGATTTTTACCAAGTAGTATATATCTATAACCATGTTAGAATGTCATGCCTAGTTCCTATTTCTTCATTGACAAAATATATTGTTGATTCCACAGTAGACTCAGGGTATTGTGACTAGTGTATCAGTTTCCAGGTCTCCTGTGATAGCTGTTTTAGTAATACTTATTATTATTATTATATTTATTATTCTTTCAGGCCTTCTCAAATGAGGAATTAGAAGAGGAGATCATTTGAATCCATGAGGAATAAGAATGAACCAGGTAGAGACGGCATACCCGTATAACTAGGAGTGACCCTCCTAGAAAGATGGGATTTCTGCCACAGATAAAGACGGCAACACACAAGGCCTCAGAAAGCTTGCTAATATTAGTCTGAAGCAGCCTAAAGGCAAATATCGGAGATCCCAAAGCAACTAAGCGTCGTCTGACAATGTCAGCAGCACAGTCAGTGCTGTTATACGGAGCAGAGATCTGGGAAAAGCTGTCATCAAGAAATGCCTCAGAAAAAGACTACTTATAGTGCAAAAGAGAGCAGCTTTAAGAGTGTGCTCAGCTTATCGCACGGTATCAGAGCCAGCAGTCCTGGTGATAGCTGGCATCATTCCAGTTGACCTACTAGCGAGAGATAGGGAGGAGGTCATTTACCAAAGAAAGGAAGAAAGAAGAAGAAGAAAGGAAGAAAGGAATCTGCTCGTTCAGAAGAGAGAAGACGTACCCTAAGCAGATGGCAAGAGGCGGGGAAACACGAAAGTAGAGGGCGCTGGAAGTTTAATGTAGTTAGAGATGCCTGATAATAGGCCGAGAGAGGGCATGGAGAGGTGGGGTATTAGAATTTTCAATGGACATGGATCCTTCCGCGCCTACCTGTACAAGATAGGAACTCACCAGATATCCGAGTGTCTGCATTTCTCTGTTTTATATTTGAAAGATCAATACTGGGGGTAATTTCAAATGACCTGCAAACTCCTTCATGCTTTCGCCTTTTTTTTTTCTTTTCTCTTGAAACCAGTGTCGATGCGAAATATTCTGTTATTTGTATAATCCATTATTAGCTTCCAAGAATAAAAGTAATTATATAGCATTATTGTATTAAAAATTATAAAGATATGTAAAAGAAATAGTAATATGGTAAAAGTTGTAGCAAAATAATTGCAGTTATAAACATTTTTGAAACTGATATCCTGAACATTGAAGCGTTTACCTCTTGAATTTTGATCTGGAGAACCCCTCAAAAAACTCTTTTCCATCGCGTTTCATTTTTCTAGTAAATAATTTCATTATTTTGTTGTACAAGTACATTAAAAAAAAAGCAAGAATAAAAAACTATTGACTTACATAAACCACTCATGAGTTTTCTGATCGTAACTAGTCTAAATACTTTATGTATGAGTAAATAATCAGCAATGTTGCAGAGAATAAAGGCCATAATGAAGCTGCTCAAGAAAGGAGCTCCACTAAGAATACCATTCTGTAACAGAATAGATAGATATGTAATAAAACATACTGGAAAATGAAGTACCTGTAGAGATAGCTATGAGTCTTGCATTGAGTGAATGAATGGTATAAAGTAAACAAGTATAAACATACCTATGTAAAGAAATAAACTAAATTAGAATAAAATATTAAAAATATATCAAAAAGTTAATGTTATTAAAAATAAGTAAAAATATTAAAAAACATATAATTATTAACGATTCATAATGGGTCTAGTAGTTTACCTAGCAACAGGAAGAAAAAGATGTACCTCCTCAGATGTGCATGAATTTAAGCCCATCAGGATGTGCCTGGATGACTAGGCAGGTGTTACATTGAGCCTCGAAAGTCCTTTCATAAATCGCACACAAGCCCAGCTTAGCAGTAAACGAAAAAAATGTTCACACTGGGTGCAGTTCAGATGGAATTGTGCTTTGTGTTTTCAACGTGTTTGTGAGAGAACTTGATGGAAAATGTAACACCAAAGACGGCAAGACAGCCAAAGTGATGAAAAACGTGTTTTGATTCGCCAGCGTTCCCAAACCTGTCGGCTACCTCGCCGTAAACACCAAAGCAGGCCGATATATTTGAAGAATTTGTGGTTCTTCATTTGGTAGTGGAAATAATGAACCAATTCTGTGATATATTTGACCTTGAATCTTGAAAGTTAGCAAGAATTGTTCCTCAGTTACTCAGTTATAACTTTAGCACGAAGAGATGTCATTTGGAAAGCACAATTATATTGTAAAATGTTTTTCAAAAATTACTTTGATATTGGAGAATTTCCCATTAGTAGTCCTTTCAATGGTTATAATGATTCACAAAAAATTTCAATTTTACCTTTCCTGATCCACAACAAATTCCTGGAGGCTCACTTTTCCATTTCATTGCCCCACAATGAGAGCAAACATTGTTCATTGAAAAAATTTAAACAAAGGGTTCACCAAAATAATCATGACATGGGTTGATTATTTTCAACAATTACTTTCAATGCCCTGTTCCATTCGGCCATTTTTCTGAACCTATAAAGGAATGTTTGTTCTCTCTGAGTTTGAAGTCTGCCCTTTGTTCCCTTTGATACTCCTTACAATCGCCTATGTTGTTCTGGCAGATTGGAGTGATTGAGCCCTTTGTTCTTCTGTTTCTTCACTCCTTGCCACAGCATGTCTTTGTCTGTCTGCTTAAAGTTTATAGACCTTTCCTCATCTGTTTCTGATTGTTTTTGGCACTGAATAGCAAGACATGCTGGGGTTTTCCTTCTAAATTTTAATCTTTTTTCGGGTGGCATTTTAATGCCCTTTAAGTTTACTTATCACTAACCTGTTATTGAAGACAACAATTGTACGTATTTTGTTTTCGCAATCGTTTTCACAACAATACTTGTCGTGGTACTAGTGAAAGCATTTTTTAATAAAAGGCACCCTTTAATATGAACTTCGCTTTAATATGAAAACAATTCTAAAACACTCATTGGGATCATATTATTTGAATGCAAAGTTTCAGCTTATTTGCTCTGATGGTCTCCGAATGCATGGATAACAGACATACAAACAGACGAGCAAAAATTGTAAATATATGTACAAATATACTATAAATGATCGAAAACCTTGAGTGTTAGTCTCTTTTGTATGATTTTTAGTCATAACTTTAATTATTATGATTTCTACCTTCTGTATTTTAAATCCAAAGATGATTTTCATGAATAATGGGCCAAGTGTAATGAAAGTAAACAAGCCCCATATTCTGCCGAAGGTTGTTATTGCAATAGCCCAACAGTGTGGTGACAAAACAATCTCTTTCCAAGGTACAGGCAAACCCTAAACAACATATAAATTCTTCATATTATAATGTACAGACTAATATCTACAAAACAGAATTTAAAGTATTTTATATACAGTCAAACGTTTATAGATATATAATACACTTACTATTTATAAATGATTAAAATTGCGTGGTTGAAATAGAGTTCAGAGTTACATATGTATTTGCAAAATTTCAACTTACTGTCTTAAGTAAATATGGTGATTAATTGAATTCTTGTAATGCAGCATATTTATTATAAGGATGTGATATAGAGGTAAGGTATAGTGTCATGTACAAGGTTGGATATGATTTAGTGATATTGTTTGGTGTCTTATGTTGAGTATAATACATGTCGTATAGTATTGTTATACCATAATTCTATCTCTGATTTTGTTTCTAATCTTTAAAATAATATAATTTTTAGTTATAACGCAGTATTTTCTTTCGTGACATGTTGACAAATGAATGCTGCGAGCTTTTACAGTAACGCCAGATATGCTTAACTGTTTGACAGTAATATGTTCTAGACTTCTTCATCGAGTATTCCAACGCCAAGCACAAGTAGCAACAATAAGAAATTATAATTTGACAACAAAGTGGAATAGCTGTTTGAAAACATTCTTGCCACGACCTTTTAACAAAAAGTGAGTGTTTTTCGCATGTTTTAAATGCATATTTATACACAAATATATATTTTTCTAAGTGACTAAAAATGGTTATATTTTATTTCTATGATGGCTAATATTGTCAAACAATATCTGGCAATCATTGTAAGCACAATGCTTGGTGTTACTGCATATCACATAGTGTGATGATGATATATATCCATTACCGTCTTATGCTTTCATTTAGGTGGTAATGACTTGGGTAGGAATATATATTTTCTCTTAAGCAATAGAAAATAATTCTAACTTTTGATTATATTAATTAGTGTTAAAAAATCTTACCTTCGACCTAACGACTGACTCATCAATAGATCTTTTGATATAGCTCAACTCCCGTTGAGATATCCTTGGATGATTCTCAGGTTCATTAAATACAAGGAAATACCAAAAGATACTCCAAATGATTCCTAGGCTGCCAATAATATAAAAGACATATTGCCAGCCTATATTGGAAATAATAAATCCACACATTGAATATGTGATAGCTACTCCGATTGTGTACCCTAAAACAGAACATGTTTACCCATGAAGACCATGTAGAATAAAGATAGTATATTCTTGGGTAAAATGGATAAACAAACAAAAGTCTTCACACAAATGAAGTTTTATTCAACAGCAAAAACGCGTTTCGAACACTTTGAGTTCATCATCAGGAAGACACTATAATACAAATTATATCTAATCAGTTACAAAATTATTATATATGTTAATAATGTCAGTAATTTGTATTATAGTGTATTCCTAATGATGAACACAAAGTGTTCGAAACGCGTTGTTACTGTTGAATAAAACTTCATTTGTATGGAGACTTTTGTTTGTTTATCCATTTTACCTCAGAATGAGTAAATACCACACAATTAAGGAATTTGAGATTATGAAGTATAATACTATATATTAAAGATTTTTAAATTTAAGAACCTGTAGATTCGATCATTTGTTTTATTCGTAATGATCTAAAATTCTAGACATTTAAATATTTTATTAATGACTATATCAATATAGCAAAATTTGAAAATTTTATGCCGAATTGTTTATTAATCATAATACTAACATATATTACTAATGTAATTAGTGAGATGCTGGATTTAATTGCTGAGAAAAGGCGTGATGACTGTGATCGGCTCACCCCAGAACTGTTCATTTGCATTTTGGAGAGAGTATTTAAGTAGCATGACTGTACCCTTTATGTTAGCAGTATCGAATCGAATGAGTTTTGTAGACGATATAATTGTGTCACTAGCTACAATATGGAATCACTTAAACTGGCTGCTGTTATCATCGGCCATGATAAGACAGTGACAGTGACTAACGGGGTGAGAGTTAACAACACAATGGGAATCGACCCCTTGAGGTAAGATAAAATGACATAGATAGGCAATGGAAATAAAAGGAAATTGGTAGATCGCAATAAAAGGATCGTTTAAAAAATAACCAAATTCTTGTAACCGAATAATTTTTGTTTGTATTTTAGCTGTGTATATCAAAATCTGCTGTGTAACTTATTTGTTTTCCTTTTAAAAACTTGATCCAGTTATTATTCTATATTCAAGTTTTGTTATTAATATATTTTTCTACGTTAGGATCTCTTATCAATAATTTTATGCTGTTTAAATTTATTTGTTGTTAAGATTAAGGTACCTTGAAATGAAGACATGAATCTACTTCTCTCTGAAAAAGGAATCCATGTTCCTATCATTGAAGTCATAGCTGGCCAAGTGACTCCCTGAAAAAGAAAAAGCTTGATTAGGATCTTTGTAAACTATGTGCGGATATCGCCGAAATGTCCTAAACCAAGACAAACACACAGGGGCAAGTGAATCTATTACCAAGATGTTATTTCAGACATAAATATATTTTTTTTTCTTTCCAGGTAAAAAATGTAGATGACCTATTATTATTTTGTGATTCAACTCTAAAGAGCATTTTATGATGTTGAGAGTTCAGGGGGAGACACATTTATAAAACATTAAGGCCAGCACTAACTATGTTATATTAGGTTGTGTGAAAGAGTGTATACATATGGGCTCTTTCAAGTTAAGTTAAATTAATGAAAATTCGAGTTGAGTTTGTGTTAAAGAGTACAGTGAGAACCAAAGGACTGTTTTTTAAGACTAATAAAGATATATCATCTAAATGTAATATAAAATTTATCTAGTTATTATATTACTACGAAGTATAAACGTTATAATGTAAACAGAAGTATATCACTTTACTCACAAGAGCCGCTCCCTGCAGACATCTTATCAGGATTAACAGGGAGTAGTGGATATAGCTGGCAGCGGGGATGAGCAGTAATAAGAGAGCTGGTGTGAGTATTCCTAGACCAAAAACTATCTTAGATCCATATTTCTGAGATAGTACTCCCCCTAGTAACTGAGTCAGAACGTACGTCCAACCCAGACTACTCAGGATGGTGGCCTGAGCTTGGATGTCCCAGTCAAATTCACCCTCTTCCTAGAAGTTAAAGCTTTTATACTATACAAGTAAAATGAGGAATTAAACCTTCTACAGAATGCAGTAATTTGAGTCAGTGACGTACATACGGATTGGCGTCCTCTCCTTGAGTAGTAAGATTGTCGTATTTGTTGTGGCAGTAGAGTTGCCCTGAAGGATTGTATACTTTTCTCTGAAGTGGTGGTTTAGCCATGGCAACAATAGATATGTTGATACTATTTCGAATCATAAAAGACATTAGAAAACCAGTCGCAGACATTATGTAAAGCACAACTCTACACGGAATCTTATCTGTAACATATAATTAAAAGTTAAGCTGTAAAAATCAAAGAAGTATTCTAAAAAGTATTAAATGAACATTTTCCGGGAATCTTACTTGGTATAGGAATCGGAATGAATCGAGGAATCGTCTCACAATATCGTCCCTAAATATTTTAATTTCCTATATCATACAACCAATGCTCATGATATCATTGGTTTTGCCACAGCAATAATCATATTTTTGTAAAGGCAATGTGAATATTTCGTGTTAAGATATCATGTTCTACGAAATAATCGCTTATAGCAGAAATTTACTGGGGTCCTCTTAGCCAGTGGGTCTCTTCATAGCATTTCCAATTTAATCCTTGATCTAGTGAACCTCCAAGAGTACATGTATATCTGTAATTGATACATTTGGCTTAGTCTGTTTCCACTTTCATGCAGGTAGAACGACCGTTTTATGTAGATTTATATCCAGGCATTTTTTTACCCATCTTTTAACAATTTGGGAAGCATGATGCATAATCTAACTCTTGTGCATATTCTTGTGTATCACGACCATCATTATGCAGAGTATTAAGTAGGCCATCTACAACTATTCACTAGAATATGAGCGTTGCATACCTCCTGAGAACATCTATTTGTGTTGACACCTGTGGAAGTGCAATACTTCCATTAATTATTCTTTACTTTATTTACCTATATTACTGTAAATTACTTTTTTAGTTTGTGGATTTATTAAACCCTGTGTGGTTTATTGATTCGAAGACATCTGTCATGTGCTCCTTTTACATTTAAGCATTACAGTCTTTTGTCGAGACGTCGACGAGTGTACATCATTACTCGAGCTGTTGCTGTTTGTATTGAGTCATAAACTCCCTGTAGCTACCATGTATACCGTTAGCCACTCGGCCAACAAAGCTGACCAGCCCTTAAAGCTGTCAACCCTCGTTAAAGGGATTAGCCTCTCGACCTAATGCCCTGCGTGGCTCTACATCGCAAAATATACCACCTGACCTTCAATTTTGATTTAGTTTCTTAACTTTGACCCAAATTAAGGCTCATTCATTTAATTATAAATGTGTTTATAAATTATAGTATCTTTGCATGATATTGAAGTGTGAGGAATAGACCCTTTCCTCAAGAAAGAGGATTTATGTTTGTCGACAAATATCCAGTTTTTTTGTTATTCTAGTCTAATAGTTCATATTTATTATTTTCAAAAATTTGAAGCTCCAAACTATAAAAGTTTTAAATTATACTGAATAGCCGGCTTAGACTTTGATTTGAGGATGCAAAACTGGCTAATTACTAATATACTTTTTCTGAATATACAATCCCAGCAACATTATAACAGAGTACAGCACACACGAAAAAGATAACACTTGCTCAGAGTATATTGGTATATATGATTTTTGAAAAAGGGAAAGAAAATTAATTTTACTGAATACTAGGAAGCCATAAAATTCCCACATAATAATTCTATACAGCACCAAAAATGTAAAACCTAATTCAAATGGTAAACATTCTTTGAAGAAAAATGAATGTAATTGTCCTACATCTTAAATTAAAAATAAATAATCTTAAAACAATATATTTCCTTCGTTTTTCTGATGTTTTTTTTAGAAAAAAATAGGAGAATTTTTTTAAAAAAAATTGAATTGAAGTAATTCAATATTTATTGAATATTTGTCTTAAATATTCAATGTAGAAGGAGGTCAGGTAAAGTATGTAAGACATCCACTGGCTACTAGAACAAAAGTCATGTTCTCCTGTAAGAGATTATTTCGTAAAACGAAATCTACCTTTTCGCTTTTCAAAAATGTTATTACTGCTGTAGTAATGCTAATGATATTTTAAGAATCAGTGGTGTGGTATACAAAAATAATCATATATATTGGTAAGTGGATCAATCACTATCTGCTCTACCTCCAGGAATACTAATAAACATCTCCCATTTATACATTTATATGATGCTTAAATAGAACATTATATATTATATGCCCACGAAGTATGATATTATGGTTACTTATAGTAAACTTGAGCGTAGGCCACTCCAGATTCTTTAATTAATTATTTTAATGTAAATATGTATGTATTAAAAATTTAAAAATATTTAATATATTGTGTCAAAAAACAATATAATAAAACTGTGTTATTAAATTCAATGGCATGTTACAATATTTTTGTAACTGAACACAAAGCTAGTGTACTGATATTTAACCATTTAATGGCTACAGATTTCCTCAATGACTTAATAGTTACTCTTGCCTTTATGATTTCGGTAGAATGATACTTACCTCTAGGTTGGTCTGCCGGTACCTTTGATTCCTCCAACTTTTGGTCGTATTCTGTCTCCTTGTTGGTATCGATAGGACATGGTAGGTACCTCGTCTCTTCCATTATACTCTGAGTCACAATATAAGAAGTCATAAACCATTCGAACCGGCTAATCATATTAAAGTTCGGTTTCATGGAATTATAAAGGGTCAAGTTTCTCTGACAATAATAGAACTTTAAACTTCTATAATAATATGATATCACTAACCTATATAATACTCCAGATGTATTCTTTAATAAACTACTTATTTCTTTGTTTAATGTCTTTGAGAAAAGTTTAGGTTATACTCCTTACCACATCTCATTTTTAAATTTCCCACTTACTGAAATGTTCAAGAAGTCTATATTATTGAGAGTTATAATTAATTATCCCTGTTACTTTTCAAGTAGCTCAAATATAAAATAGATGAATAAATAAACTGTTATATCATAGACGTTGTTGACAATATTCTATAACATTCTTGGAATAACATTCAGTTATTCCATGATCTTGGAAATTGAAAAGATACAAAACTAATCAACATGTGTAGTCAACGTACGAAATGAGACGGCATACTTTTGCAATACTAATATTCTACATTTTCATTTATATACTATTAGTATTATATATTCTATATAGTATATATATATATAGAATATTAGTATATTATATTAGATATTTATTTTTTATACACTTTTAACTTCCTGTCTGACAGCTGTAGTCTGGATATTGACGTACTAACTACTCGCTTGGGCGAACCATATGCGATGAATGAATGTCCAAAGTGTGTAAAATCTAAGCCCAAACGTTTTGTACTGGAGTGAGTCATGCCATAGCAATGTGAATACAGTGTTGTTACAAAGTGAACTAAAGACTTACCCAATTGTAGAATTGGTAACACTTTAAATACATGTCTTCGAAAAGAGAATGGCATATAAGAAATGGAGTACTCACTGAAATATAATAAAATAAACAAGAATTGATCAATCAATCGAATGAATTGTGTCACTCATTTAATTGGGGGTCAGGTTGGCTAAGTGGTTAATGTGCTCGTCTCTGAACTAATAGGACCGCAGTTCGATCCCCACCTGACCATCGATGTATTCATGCGGGAGGTGAATAAATCTGAGCACGTCATTCCTCGGAGAAGGACGTTAAACCAAACAAACTTGAGTTAGGCAAAATTTAGGACTCCCACTATAGAATCAATCTTCATTGTGTTGTATCACAAAGGTCCAATGGTCGGCCTACGTGTTCCCTTGTGTGGCTGCCACTGCAACCTAACCTAACCTACTTATTCAATTATACGTAGATTAGTAACAGATAACAGATTGATTTCTTAAGCTGACTATTATTATGCATTTCCTAAAGACCTAACTTTATGCAAAATGGTGTTAGCTGCCACAGTTTATCAGATACAACATTCCTATGCTTCGATTTACTAGTACTAACAAGTTACTGGCATGAATTAATCAATATTTCATATATTTAGTTTCACATGAAGTTGACCAATATAGTTGACCCTTTGTTACCTTGTTACGACTGCACTTAACGACTAAGCCAGGTTTCCTAGAGTAACTGAACTATGATATTAATTACCTCCTTGAAACAGTGTACAATCACTGCAAACCATTTTGTATATTTGTAGTTTATATTTATAATTCAATCTATAAATAGTTGTTTTTCCTAGTACTCTGTCATTTATCAGCTATTACTGATTGTTATGATTACACATATTGGCAAAAAATAGTATTTCTTTTTAATATGAAGAACATTTCAGGTTGGATTGTAAATGTTAGTGAAATTGTTAGTGGTTTCATAAAGTCGCTTTTTAAGATGCTTGTACCCGAAATTTATCCCATACTAATGACGTAATCATGGATATTATTCGAAGTCTACTGCAAGTTAGCAAAAATAACCAAAATAACAGGTTTTATTGGAAAATATGTGATAGAAATAAATATTCACTCACATCCAGAGTTACTTTAGGTAGAGAGTTCGTACGTAACAGTTGTTGAGTGCATCTGCGTACATACAGAGTACAAATGTTGACGAATCTAAAATATGTAATTTCTAATAGAAAAGGTATAACTGAATATTTGTTTCTTTGTTATGTGTGTGTTACTGACTGGTAGTGTAAGCATGTGTGTGTGTGTGTGTGTGTGTGAAATTTCATTCTGCTCATCAAGCCAATACACTTTTTATATTAGGCTAGGTCAATTTGCGGTGGCAGTACCACAAGGAAATACACATGAGGCACACATTGGCTCGTTGTGATGCCACACAATGAAGATTGATTTCATATTGGCAGTCCTAAATTTTACCTAACTCTGAAGTATTTAGAGTAGAGATCTTTAGCGACTACCTCACATCGAATGTCTTCTGACCAATAATTTAACGTCTTATTCCAGGACAACGTCCTCAATTTATTATTACTTATTCTTCAAAATTAAAGAGATTGCCAGAGGGGTATTGAACCAACCAACTGGTAGACCAACCAGTAAGATTACCTGGCAGAGGAGTGCAACAGCATTTCCTTTTGTAATACGGATTTATCTAATAGTATCAACTATCACTAATTACTTAATGATTGTTTTGGTGACTTCCGTAAACAAATAAATAGACTCTTGTACAGCATGCTAGTCTAAAATTAAAGAGATTACTCACATGTGGCATGGTGTCTTAGAATACAAAGGAAAGGATAAACTGCATTCGATGTCAATAAATATACACTATTTGCTAACTTATTGAACAATTCATCTTCGAAAGTGACGTTTTTGACAGATATCGTTATTTATACCGTTTTGCAACGAGTGATTAAAAGCATGCCATTGACCCTTACTTAACATATCAGTTAAGGAAACCGTTTTCAAATTCTTTCTGAATAAGTTTCCACTTCAGGAGTTACAGTACAATTTGTTATATTTAAGAAAACATAATATTATTTTTAACTAACAATTTATTACGAATTTTTTCAATGTCATATTAGTGTCACTTCTGTTATATTTCTGTGATATAGATCATATTAAAATGCGAATTGTAGAACACCTCTAAGTAATGCTATTTGATTAAAACCTAAAAATTAGTTTCGAACACGTAGAGTTCTACTTCAGGTTTCTCTATAATAAAAATTAATTGACGGTAAGAACTTATTAAATAATCAAAATCTAAAATAAATTACGTTAATCAATGAGGTAGTTAAAACTTATCAAAAATTTGAAAAGGCAGAGGAACAATTTTATAACAAACCAGCAAACGTAACCGTCTTTGACGGAATTAAAAAAAAAACTCTATTATACTTGGTATTCCAAAATGTCATTAATTATAGAATAGTAGGAAATACCATTAGTAGTGCTAAGCAAACCTCTGTATACACTACATTAGCTGTCTGTCCTTCAGGTTCATGGAAGAACAATCAGTTGAACCTCTGACTCTAGAGCAAGTAAACTACAGTTAACTATGTGTGAAATCCTGACTTGAATTCCTGCGTTAGATAAAGTTTCCCCTTGCGACTTAGTTAATGTCATTGAGAAATAGACTCTGACGGGACTTTGCAATCGTTCAATGGAAACAGATAGTTGCTCGGAATCAATGGTATGCGTGGTATACACACAGACTCTCCAATACCACACCCAGTGAGAGTCTTGTTCGGAGCGTGATAGTATGTGGATCTGTGCTTCTGGTGTCTCGTTTCCTGTTCCATCGCTGCTTATTTAGTGTCAGTGGTCCTCTGGGAGTGTTATAGAGGTCTGGAACTCGCCCTAAAAGTAGCCGCCTTCAAGTGTGACAGGGGAATTTATGAGAGTCATAGAGCTATCGTTGCTGTCGGCAGCTTTAATTCCTGAGCCAGGATCTTGTTACCAGCTACCTGATCTGCATTGCAGCCAAGTAGTGAATTAAAAATTTTTGATAAAAATGGCAGCACCAGAAGGTTGTAATTCAATACACAAGGCCTTAATAATTCTTAAAAATGTAAAAATAATTCTTAAAAAAATCTCCCAAAATCCTGCAGTAATATTCCCAGAAGTTATATCAAAAAAGTGATGAATGAGATATCTATGCAGAAATGGGAACAGGACTGGTCATCCTCTACCACAGGTCTCCACATAAAACCATTTTTCCCATCAGTCCAGTCACGAAAAAAGTGCAATATAGCTATAACGCACACAACAACACAGGCACTGTTCGGCCATGTCCGGACCAAGGACTACTTGAGTAGATTTAATATAATAGATAATGGCCGCTGTCCATGTGACAACTCAACACCCCAGACGTGGAGCAACATCATGTACAGATGCCCGACCCTTGATCAGGAATGACATGGTTTTGTGAGTTTTGCAGTAAGGACGGGAAACGCCTGGCCTCCAGAAAATAGCAAATTATTTAAAAACAGTGAAATGTTTAATTACTTTCAAGAGTTTATAAGAAAAATAGACTTCAATAAACTTTTATAGTAGTAAAATATATAATATAAAATAAAATATATAATATCGTAAAATAGATATAGATATACAAATTAGATATATATCATTATAATTAAATATATTTAGAATTAAAATAAGTATTTCAAATAATTATAACTGTAACACTAATTTAGGAGCAATTGTAAATAAATTTAGTAATACAATAGCATGTAATATTTATATCGAGCATGCTGAAAATAAATGAAAAAAAAACCACACCCAGTCATGATGTCCACCTCTATGGAGTATCTGTGCATAGCACGAACTCAGAGTCGTGTCTCGTTGCACAGTTTTGAGGCACTCATGTTTCGTAACAAGAAATTTGTTACTGCTACTAAATTGCAGTATGATTGGTGATCCTACTTTAAGTTTTTACTCAAGAGCAGGCAGTCCAGGAGAAAGAAATTCAGTGGGATAATGAAATATTTCCTCATCACTAATCACTCTCTTTACTGACTTGTAAGTTCTTTCCTCGGCATGACATAGCGTAAAAACTTGTTTGTTGATTTTTCCTGCCTGTTAATATTAAGGGTTGAGAATTACTCGTACACAAAACTATTTATTCTTAATAGATAGTGCATCCTTAACGCTGGGAAACACCTTTTCAATGATGTCAAATGCGCAAAATATTCATAAGCTCAAATTAAATTAAAATTAACTTTAATACCTACTTGGTACACCTGTGTATTTTCAAAACAAACATGTCTGTGAAGTTAGAAAAATACAGCTTAAAGCCCCATAACTTTGCTTTTGCACTGAATTGTCAATCTATTCATAGCATATATTTTAGGTTAGGCATACACAAATCTAGCGTCAAAGTTTCAGCTGGCTATATATCATGGTGGCTGAGTTTATTGTGACAAACGTTTTTGCCTTAAACATCCATAACTACACTTTTACGTTGAGTTTCCAATCAACCTAGAACCTATATTTTAAGTTAGACATACACAAATCTACTGTCAAAGTTTCAGCTTGATAAGTCTTATGGTGGATGAGTTTACTTGTGACAAAATTTTTCGTACAAACCACAAACTGACAGAAATTTTTCTAAGGGTGGATTCTATTTCTCCAATGAATGAAACGTAAAGAAAACTTGAAAAGAGTCAGTTCTAAGCAATGTACAGACAAAATCATTCTTTTATTTATATAGATAATTTATGTTTAAAAAACAAATGCAAATTGCTAATACTACAGAAGTTAGTTGAATGACATTAGTAAGTCGTTGGTCATTTCTCGTATACAGGGATAGATGTTGTTCAACTTGCTTTGGAAGTAGATTCTGTGAATAGATCAAGGAATTTCAAATAATCATGAAAACTCTCCCCAAAGTAAAAATTCTGAAGCGGTTGAATAGATTCAATCATCTCAAAGGACTCAAGGCTTGCTGCTTAACAGATTTGACCCCACTTAACAAAATGCCTCGTCTTAATTAACCATAAAATGATCCTGAAAAACAGTAGCAATTTTCAGAAAAACTTGTTTCTTCTTCAAATAACATTTTTATGACTTCAATAAATCTAAATAGTCTTATTGTAATTTAATTTATAACTTGTTGATCTAATTCTGTGGATAGTAACCATGCTCTTTCTTTCTCCACCTCCTTTCACGTGACAGTCACCTCATACATTCTTTCTCACTTCAACCGACTGTGTCTCCATGATCATCCTTATTTTAGTTATAATCAGTCTATTAGAAAAGTTTTCTTAATGTTTTAAGTTTTATTGTATAAAAGCCTGAAGAAGAAGAGAACGTGTTTGCACCTTGTTTTAGTTTTTAATATAAAAGACCTCCATGTGGGAACTTGTTCTATAATATCATGTTTATAACGATAAGAGTTATAAGTAAAGACCACATAGTAAGGAGAATTGATTATCAGTTAAATCACGTGACTATGTTATCAAACTTTCTTTGAAAGGATTAGTTTGCACATAAGCGGGCTCATTACTCCCTACTTCTGTTGTAGTGTCCTCCCAGTCTGTAGGTACCACGGGATCTGTAACATTCTTTTAAAGACATAGTATTATAGATCCCGTATTTAAAATATCTGTAATAGTTAGTAGATCTGTACACAATGTATAAAAGGAAATAAAGGCACAACTTACTTAGGTAAATATAGGTAGATAATATAGTAACAGTAGCTATAAGTATTAGGGTATGAAAAAACTTTAAGGATTACAAAAAAGCTAAATATTTATTGAACATTTGACAATATCTATCATGAAGCAAATTTAATCTATTCTTTTTTGTGCCATTCAGTCTGAATGATTAATTGTTATGTATAATAGGATGTTTCCTTATATGTTATCACACTCGGTTTTCAGCTGTTGATTCTGCGTTTTGCTGTTTCACATTCTTTGGTTTGGGATTGTTCCAAGGTTGAACTTCACTAGTTCCGTAGATCAAGTACACAATGAACGTGGAGATCATAATGAACGAGGACAATCCGAAGAACTTACGCCATTGAACCAAACTGTTCTGTAACAATTCAAACGGTGGTAAATTATAAATAGATTATTAAAATAAATAAATAAGAATATTGTATGAATAATAACAAGTTTGTTGTAGTAATAATAACAATACTAGCACAAGAAGAACTCAAAAAGGATAATGTTAAAAGAAACAACCAGTAAGTAGTAAGTTCAACTCCTTTAATCAACTTTACCGTGATACTATATAAAATTAGTGCTTCTTGGGTGTACTGACTACTTTCTGGCAGCGACATGTGACCATCCATAGGTCTTCATCAGGCATGCCAAGATAACATTATGTTACTGAGTGTCTATTTTAAAAATTAAACTATATAATCATGGTGATAAAGATATTTAGCTTAGGAAATTAAGTTTTGTGATCTCATTTGTGTTCACTTCAATTATCTGTTGATTCGAAAGAGAAATGTTTTCTAAGGTAAAATATCACTTATAATTGTTTATTATACGAGGTCCAGTAACAAAAACAATGCTATTTTGTCATCAAACTATAGTTGACGAATACCTTATAGCTGAACGTAAACAGCTGTCCTTTTTTTATCTCATAAAAAATTTGAACAAAATGTATCCTTGTAGATCTTGCAGGATAACAACATATCAAAATTTAAAAATCTTTATTCTTTCCAAGGCGATTTACTCGCATTCAGATATAATATGATCAAAGCTTCCACCTCTTCTAGATAGAGTCTATATTCTTTTTATTATGTAAAATACAGCCTCCATTCATAGTAGTTAAGTTGAAAAATTTTCTACTAGATACTGTTCACATATTTTTAATCCACACTTCGATGCTATGGTATTATTTATATGGTTAATTCAGTTAAAATGGAAGTTTTGAGACAACTATAACCCGGTTGTTCTTGTCACTTGTTGATTTTTTTGTCAGAGTTCCACTTTTGCAAAAGCTGATGTTTACGGTGTCAAAATCCTCAACTCTTCTTGACTTACATGAAATCAAATCAGTTACACTGCTTCCATATAAAGTAATTATCCATTATTTCATCAGAATAGAGCCATATGGTTGAGAGTAGAAACATTCAATTCAGGTGATCAATTGGGTTCACTTTGAGTCCCAATGTACAATAATCCAAGAAGGGCATGATATCAAACCAATATATGTATTGATAAAACCACTAATGTTTTATTCTATTATCTTTTTTCTTTATATTGGATCTGATGTAGAAACTTTTCCATATTGTAAAATAAACAGAGAATTAAGCATTTTTTATAAATTTCTCAAAGGGAGATGCTTATTAATATCTCAATCCTAAAAGTAGCATTCTTTGATCCAGTCATCGCTTTTAATTTCGAATATCACACGACCAATGCACATGATACCATAGGTTGTAATAGCAATAATAATATTTTTGTAAAGCCAAGGTGATTCCCTGTAAAGATAAAATCTATTACATTCGACATCGTCTTTCATCATCTCATTGTATTTTTAAAAATGAAGTCAAAATTATTCTATAACACTTCATAATAAATCTATTTTGTTAAAAATAATCAGGATTATCGAATCACCAAAGAAGTTGCTTATGATTGGTATCCATTGCACATGATTCACTTAAAAATATTAACTTAAAATAAAATATCTTACTTATATTAATTTGTTTATTTCTAAAACTTCTATTGACTAAAATAAATATCGTTTGTGAAATATCAAATAATCATTCCATATTCTCGCCTATTATTTATTGAATTCAATCTTTCTAAATTTATTATAATTAAATCACAATAATTTAAATCTAAGAAATAATATTATTTAATCTGTTTGATGTTCATAATCATTTTGTGTTTATAAAATAGCTAAGGCTACATCATTAGTTGGCTTATACAAACACATGATTATTTATATCAGATTTGGGAAGTGCGTTGTAGATAGTCACCTTGGTGCAGAGCACAGCATGGTGGAACTCCAATGTAAAAGCTGTGAGTTCGATTCCCATACAATGTCATCTATATTATGTTGATTTAGTTCATACAATCTACGTTGACAAGAAAACAAACAAGTCAGGTCGGTAATAAGAGTTTTATAAATATAAAGGTAGATTAAAGGTAATTAAATTTATAAATATAAATATAAATTAAAGGTAGAATCAGTTGTTTGTCAAAGAGTTTGATATGTATAACTTTACACTATAACTACAGTTATATAGTAAAGTAGAGTGTAGGCCACTCCAGATTATTATTCATGAAACCCAATGAACATTTTTTTTGTCTCATTTTTATAAACATAGAGCAATCCCACTTAGTACAGAAATAGGGACAGTGAGTGCAGTATTAAAGATCATCTTACGTAGGTATATGATAATAAAAATCAAAACTAAGCTAATGAACTTATCGCTTTTAAAAAAGATCTTTATGATTTAAAAATATTATGGGAAAAAGAAATAAAAATTACACATGATAAAGTTGATATGTTCTGACAAGAATCTTACATCGTTGTTGAGCATATATCCAGCGACTTGTGGAGTAAGGAAGGTGGCCGGCATGTGAACGGTTTGGATGAACGCCATGATGGACCCTAGAAATCAAGGAAGGAGAGTATAATTTACTTTCAAAGAATCAGGGAAACAAATTGTATCAAAAAATATCACATGATCTCAATGACTGATTAGCATATCTATGTGGTATCAGACTAGGAGGAGAGAAAGCCCTGTGGACTTAACTATGATCTGTATAAATAAACAAGTGTAAGGTGAATATACATTTAGATCATGTTATTAAATTTCTTTCGTTCATTGGACCTCTTTACTTGGAAATGTCATTGCCGAATCTGATTTATAGTTTACATACTTCAATAAGGAAAATAGCCAGGAGGTTGGAATGTGTTAACAAAAAGGTCGTGAATGCAGAAACTGCGATCATTTTCAATAAATAAAGAAGTGAATAATTATCAAAAAAACCTTAGTTTTCTATAGAATAATAAATCAAAGCAATTAATCCGTTATATTAAGCTATCATAATTACATAACGATTTTAAGAATATTTTCTTTCATTTATTTAGTCCTGTGGAGAAGAATACATTACTTCAAAGAGGGTGAGACAAACATGGTCTCTTTTCTAAATACCTTTAGACATACTAATGTTATATCTATATAATTTTTGATTCGTTGAGGCATAGAAGCGCTACATTCAACAATAGTTATTTTAAATTACCTGCAAAGTTAGGTGCGATGTCAATAATATTTGCTACTGCTCCTGCAAAACCAGCTGTAATTGTAGTAATTGCGATGAACCATAAAACTGTGAAAGAAACGACGTTACAGCCGAGGTAGCCAATTACGATGAGTAAGACTCCAGGAATGACTTGAGCTGCAAAATATTACTGTGTTTTATTTGTATGTATAGTATGCATAATGATTGATTCATGAACAAATTTAAACTTAACGGCAGATCTATAATCGAAATAGTCACTTAGTGTCTCAGTCCTGTGGATCCAGGTAGAAGACATCCATCTTTCTCACTCACTCGCTCCCTCTTCGACATCTACTCTATCTTGATCTGGTCTGTGGTGTGTTCTAGCCATTCAATGATTACTTGTTACTGTGACTTGTGATTTGAGCCTCTCAATGAGACAACAAAAATGTAAAGATAGGTCTTCCATGAGGATGATTGTCCGACACTTGGAAGAGTGTTTGAATCATAGCGAAGATATCGAAGAAGAAACAGATTGGATACGCAGGAAAAAGAATAAAAACATTGATGTCTTCATCATAGAGTCCTTGAGAGTGTCCAAGTAAGCCTAAGAGGGAACACTTGCGACAGACGGTCATGTAGTGTCCTATATGACCTCAATCATAACCTTTACCATAAATAAAGACAACGGTGGATATCTTGTCACCCAGAATGTTAACGTTTTATATTTTAAAACTTTAATGAGGCAATTGACTAGCTTTTATACAAATGAAAGTACATAAGGAGACGAATGAAAGAGCCTTTTCTGTAATCAACGGTGAGGTTCTTAATTCATTTCTTCTGTTGTTTAGTAATATCTTTATATATGAGCATATCTGTCACCTCCAGTATAGGCAGGCCAACTTTGTTTGGAAATGTCCTTAGACGATTTTGTCAGTGGTATAATAAAGGGGTGATCAGCTGTCTGCCTATAACAGACTCCACTTGATGTAAAGAAATTCAAGCAATGACGCCATGTCTAAACAGAAAGCGGTTACTTAGTCTCCAGAGATATTAGTGAGAAACAACTGACACTCCGTGTTAGTTATGCTTTCTTATCAAGTGTGAGTGGTCTTGCTCATAAAAAACCCTTAAGACGACAAAGTTAATGTTTCTAAAATAATACTAACAAGTTTTGGCACTCGCAAAGAAAACGTCAGGGATGTTAATGTTTAATAGACGAAAACAGTTTATTCTATCTAAGTAAAATTTTATCCAACTCTGACTGCTTTTTTCAACTGATATCAGACACTGTTTTAGTGGGAACACACACACACTCACACACACACACAGAATACATACACACACTGTGTGTGTGTGTGTGTTCCCACTGTTTATTAAAATTACCCTGTGACTCAGTTTCTATGTATATAATATTTTTCAACAAGAAATGTGTTGAGAAGTCTAATATGAAGAGTAAAAACTGTCTACTTACATATACCAGTTGTGAGTTTTCTGACAGTGATGAGACTAAGTACTTGATGTTTGACTAAGTAGTCAGCCAAGTAGCAGATAATCAAAGTCGAGATGAAACTGGTCAAGAAAGGAGCTCCATTGAGAATACCATTCTGTAAGAGAACAGTTAAGTGTGAAAAAACTATTAAAAGTTATTTTAATTTTATATGTATTCACTGAGTTGTCAACAGGAGTGCGAAATTTGACAATTATATTGAAAATTCTGGGGTAAATCGATAAATCAAAGTATCCACCTATAACAAAGAAGCCTTTATATTCTATACGTTTCAAACACTTCGTGCTCATTGTCAGGTAACCTTCTACAAGATAAATTATAATTTGAAAAATTACAAAAAGAACCGAAATTGTACACAATATAAAAAAAAGAATGACATACCCAAGGAAGATGCCAAAGAAGGGCCAACCAAAGTCGAAGGATCCCTGAGAAATTTAGATCATGTGAGATAGAGTGGGGAGGGGTTTGATATTAAGTTTACTTATAGTAAAGTTGAGTGTAGACCACTCCAGATTTTTGTATACATCTTATAGAAACAATTTAAGAAAATTGGACAGCCTGGACTTTGTTCATTAGCACATGATGATGAATTTTGGTTTAAGGGTTTATATATTTCAAGAGCTTCCAAGTTTGAAATTTCTTTTGATTTACTCTTAAAATGTAAGATGGCGAGGTTCCCGATAGGGTCAAAGCTATGGTTGTTGTGTTGTTGGTGTTGTTCAATATTTGAAGAAAATCCTTTATTATTCTTATTGTATTTTATTTGCATGCACTCCGTAAAAGGCCAATGTAAAAACATTGGCCGTCTGTACAGGACAACTTATAAAGTCCACTGAATGAACCGGGATGATAACCCATTTTAGGGGTTAACAATAATTTTAAATAGCCATTCGTTTTGTAACTTACTCTAATATTACATTTCTTTAATATATTTTATATTTTTTGTGAAGAAACTACCCACATAAGGTAAAGTAAACTAGGTATTTTGGATTATCCATTCGAAATGCGTAGAATAAAATGAGTAAGTTTCTATTTGTGTGTGTAGACTTTGATTTATTCATTTTTCCCAGTATGAGTAAGTGCCACACAAATGAGTAAGTCCCAGTATGAGTAAGTACGGATTGCACAAATGATGAGTTTTATTGAAAATGAATTAAAGACAATTGTTGATTTAAACTGACAAAAACGGAGTTCAAACATAAATAGTAATTACTCAAAAAAAAAAACATACAAAATTAGTATACTGACTGATAAGAATAACTGTTATATTAGAATTAGAACACTAAAAAAGAAGGTATATAACATATCAATGTTGTCAAATAGGCCATTTGTTAGCTGAATTAATAGATAATTTAACTCCATCCATCCAGGCATTTTTTCATCTAGCTAACAGCCAAAAATTCATCCAATAATGGTCGTCTGTTGACAACTTCTTAGTAACTTCAATGCATGTTTGCACGTAAAATAATATTATATCGGTATATATGCATTGATCATAGTGATAAAAATATTCATCATGAATCCAAATACAAGAACTAATATAAGCTCTTTTGAGCATATTCTGTACATTCCGAAAAATATGCTCGTTTTGAATGAAAGAATGAGTGCCAGCCTGTCAATGGCATTTTCTCTGAAACCATGTTTTTTTCACTATCTGAATACACTTCATATATTATATATATATCTATATTACAAATACATATTATTATATATATTTGTAAAAGTTGGAAGCAGTCTTTCATTTAAAGATATGTTGTTAAATAACGCCCCATATTTGGCTTGTATCTGTTTCTTACACAATTTCTCCAGTTTCCGGAATTCCTTCCTCGTCTCTTCATTAAAACTATAAAGCTTATCACCAATATTGCTAATCGACATGTTTTAAATGTACCACATTCATCATCAGGACAATAATGAGAATAATAGTAGGATTGTTAGTTTATATATATATAGAGGTGGATTACTATTGGAATGTTCATAGGACATCGCCCTGGATCACAGAGCATTATGGAGGATTAAGGCAGGGTGGTTGGACTCACCTACTACCTGTCTAATCTGGTTTGGCCTGTTGGAAAATAGTTTTAAAATTCGACAAAAATTATTAAGTTGGATATTTATGGCTGGCTGCTTTTCTTGAATATTCAAATTATTGAAATATGCTTCCAATATTTGTAATTTAACATGGTTTCTATCTCGTTACATGGTGAAGAAACCATGTTAAATTACAAATATTGGAAGCATATTTCAATAATTTGAATAATTCAAGAAAAGTAGCCAGCCATAAATATCCAACTTAATAATTTTTGTCGAATTTTAAAACTATTTTCCAACAGGCCAAACCAGATTAGACAGGTAGTAGGTGAGTCCGACCACCCTGCCTTAATCCTCCATAATGCTCTGTGATCCAGGGCGATGTCCTATGAACATTCCAATAGTAATCCACCTCTATATATATATAAACTAACAATCCTACTATTATTCTCATTATTGTCCTGATGATGAATGTGGTACATTTAAAACATGTCGATTAGAAATATTGGTGATAAGCTTTATAGTTTTAATGAAGAGACGAGGAAGGAATTCCGGAAACTGGAAAAATTGTGTAAGAAACAGATACAAGCCAAATATGGGGCGTTATTTAACAATATATATATATATATATATTGATAAAAGTATGGACCGTGGAATAGAAACAAAACTAAGGTTTATCGGGACTCGGTCAGTTCTTCAGGTTCAAATTAAACTTTCATTGCCAACGTTTTGGTCTTTATTTAAAACCTTTTTCATAGGCAGAAGTATAAATTTTGAAACAGAAAAACTATGAATTATATTACAAATTATTTTATATAAATTATTTGTATATACAATTTAATTTGTAATTAATACTTAGTTTTTCTGTTTCAAAATTTATACTTCTGCCTATGAAAAAGGTTTTTACATAAAGACCGAAACATTGGCAATGAAAGTTTAATTTAAACCTGAAAAACTGACGGAGTCCCGATAAATTTTAGTTTTGTATATATATATATAATAAAGTTTCCAGGTCACATTCAACTCAGCTTATGTAGAACACACAATACTAGGATTTATTTTCTATATGATTAACTATAATTAAATGAACACAACAAATGTCTAACAAAAGAAAAATAAACAAGAATAAATGAGATCTTCACAAAATTAAGCAAAATTAAAGAAAATTACTCCAAATAAAATAGGAAGTACAAAAAAAAAATAATAAAGTCAATTAATAAAAATTCTACTCCTGACTAATCACTGCTCCAACGAAGAGCCAAGTCATCCCTCACACCAAGGCTGAAAGTCACAATCAGAATCTAGAAGATCTAGAATCTAGAAGAATCAGCACAGCTGACTTACAACCAGCCGTGACAGGATAACATTCCAAACATGGTCGAAAATCAACAATTACTTTTAGTTATGAGTTTTTATTGAATTGATCTATATTGATATTCTATTCATGAATGTTCTTAGCTGGAGTCATATAATTGCTCCTTATCCATTAGTACTCGTATAATGGCTCTGCTCCTGTATGGCTGGTGAAAAGATCCTTCAGTATGGTTCAGTTCCCAAAGCAGATCACATTTGTTCACCTGATTACGACGTTCAATACAATATTCAGGTAAATAGTGTAAGTTCTTTCTATATGTTACATTCTGTGCGTTTAATTTAGCTTGAAGCTAAATGAAAAATTTCTAATAATAGTTGTCTCAAACTATTCTTGCTTGATATAAATTGATACAACCATTATAAATTTGTGTTGTGGTTTATATAGAATACAAGCAGATATGACTATACCTTTTGAATGCTGAAACCGAAGATGATTTTTAAGAACAATGGACCTAGTGTAAGGAAGACAAACAATCCCCATATTCTGCCAATAGTTGTTATTGCTATAGCCCAACAGTGTGGAGACAAAATTATTTCCTTCCAAGGTACTTCCAGATCCTAAAAATACACAAATTCATTACAAGTTATTATGATTAGAGTTTAATTACTACAATATACTATCTAATAATTAGATAACTAAGCCAAACCAAGGGTTTGATCATTGATTGTTCTTTCATGTGTTTATGTGAAATCTTGTTATATATATATTAGTAAATTTTGGTAGTAGTCCTTCCTTGACACACACATTGTTGAAAATGACACCAAATTTGGTGCCTTCTTCAATAATATTTACATATATATATATTAGTTCAATATAAACAAAGAAACATAGAGAAATCAAAAGAACACACTTACAGTCTCTAATTTTCGGTTTGAACCGTCTTCAGGAGAGATAAGAGAGGGAAACCAAGCGCACTGGATCAGAGACGGTTGGAGACCAACAATGTTGCCGCATGCGCGCCCGTTCACAGAAAATAAGGTAGACAGGAATCAATTTATAATTACATTAAATTAATGGAATATGAAAACAATAAATATATAAAAGAAAAAATTAAAAAAAAAATATATATATATTATAAAATATATATAATATAATATAAAATAAAAATATATATATATTATAAAAAATAGTATATATATATTAGTGTATTTGGGGAGCAAGCCTTCATCTATACAAGTTTTGTTAAAACCTATGCCTATTTCTAATTTCACACTTTTTCGGGTTAATTTTTCCCATCTTCTAACCTCTGGCTTCCGAGAGGTTAGAAGCCAGAGGTTAGAAGATGGGAAAAATTAACCCGAAAAAGTGTGAAATTAGAAATAGGCATAGGTTTTAACAAAACTTGTATATATATATATTAGTATATTTTGGGAGCAGACCTTCATTTAGACATGTTTTATTAAAGAGTATGCCGATCTTCATTTTCGTTCGTTTTTTATTTAATTTCTCCAGTTTTCTAAACTTGGTTTTTAACTCCTCAGGTAAACTAAACACTAACTCTCCGAAAGATTTATTCTTGAGTTCCATAGTAGTAATCGAATAATACCCTCTAAACCTAACTAAAAACAAACAAACTATACATTAAATTATTCCAACGTTTCGGTCACTTTGACCATCTTCAGGGATTTACAATATGACGATTAAACAACTTAACTTAAGGAAAAACACTAACAATAATTATTACAAATAATCTAGTCGCGAATTATTACATAGCTAACATAATGAATAGAAAACATCAAGACAACAAGGAGGTTACAAATCTTGGAGGTTCCAAAGTTTCAGGTTTTCCAGTTCGATTCATCGGTTAATAAAATTCACTACAACACTATGAGGCTGTCACTGACTCCAGGTTGCTATTTTGTTGGTGTCCTGCGTGGAGCTTTAAAATCCTACTGAAACTCGCTGTTTGGTTGTTGAGGTTGGGTTTATGCTCTCTAATACACAGGGCTTCTAGAATTTGTAGTCTATTATGGTCTTTTTCCTGGTATAGAATTTCTATGTTATTGGTTAATTCTTCTCTGCTCAGTTTGATGCTATATATACTATGGGAATGATCTTTTGGAGCGCCAGCAGCAAGGTGCATGGTTAACCTCCGTGATAAAGTAGTTACCGTAGAGCCAATGTATGATGACTTTAGGAACTCACAGTTTCCTGTATTACAATTATAACGATAAACTACATTAGTTTTCAGGAGGAGAGGCTTCTGCTGTACGTTATTTCTGGCAATCAAGTTAGTTGTGGAGGCACTTTTGTAATAGATACTTAGCTTAAGCCGGTCTTCGGAATTGTTGCATTTCGTATTAATTTTGACAATGTTCTTGATTACTCTTTCATCAGTTTTATATTGCTTAGAAAGTTGGTTTCTGTAGTACACCGTTTCCGTTCTACCTTGGGTGGTTTGCTGGTCCTGCTGTCGGTTGCTATTGTTGATGTAATGCTGCAAAAGGTTATCAAAGTGTTTATTACTGTACCCATTATTAATTAGAACCTGCTTAATCCTTTCTACAGCGGTGTGGAACAAGGACCAATTTGAGGAGGTTTTCTTAATCCAATATTTATATGATGTATTTTTTTTCAGGTTTCAGGTCTACCGATTTGAAACTAGTTCTTTTTCCGACATTTCGACATGCAATATATTTATGTCAGTAGCCTGCATGTGTTAATCATGTAACAGAATAAATTAAGTTATGCTGCAACAGAAACAGATTTCCAAGCCCTGAAGATGACATATATATATATGTCAAACGTCGCCAAAGGACTAGTTTCAAATCGTTATACCTCAACCCTTAAAAAAAAAGGTCTCCAACCGTCTCTGAACCAGTGCGCTCAGGAACCACAATAAGAAATGGGAAAACAAGACTAAGATCTTTCAACCGTAACAAGCGGTCTCCGTCAGAGTCAAAAACCAAACTGAGTAAAGTTTTTGACTCTGACGAAGACTGCTTGTTACGGTTGAAAGATCTTAGTCTTGTTTTCCCATTTCTTATGGTGGTTTGATCATTGATTGTTATTTCACGTGTTTATGTGAAATCTTTATATATATATATATATATATAGATAAAAAGATTATTTATATATATATATATATATATAGATAAAAAGATTTCACATAAACACGTGAAATAACAATATGAAATGGGAAAACAAGACCATGGTCTTTCAACCATAAAAAGTTGTCTTCGTCAGAGCCAAAGACCCAACTGAGGTATTTTCAAAATAGTCTTGTTTTCCATTTCATATTGTGGTTTGATCATTGATGTATATATATATATATATACAGATGTATTGTGATTAATTTATATTCTGCTCTAGTCCGTACTTTTTGAAAAATTATGAACTTGATGTAACTCTAAGTCCCTTTTGTATAACGATGAAGGCTACATTAATACTTGTGCTGTTGAGTCTAACGACAAAATACCTAGATGTTTAATTGTACTTTATATTGTTCTAGATGGTGTGGATCAAGTGCTGAACGAATAAATGGGGATCAGTGTTCTCGTATTTTGACTATTTGTCAGTGTTGAGGTGACAGATAAGATTACAAACTGTGTTGGTGTTCATCCAAACTAATTTAGGAAAGTTTTTTTAGAGTGTGTCTAGTAATAGAATTGATAAATGTACCATAATATCGCAGTATTGTCTAAAAGGTAGTACAGATTTTTCGGTGTTACAATTAGTTGTGTCTAATGAAGCAGTTCATATTTTTTTTGTCTTTAGTCTTTCAAGAGATACAAATCTGAAACTATTGTGTTCTAATTTTTTTAACTAAGGTTTTCTTGAAAAGTAAATCTTTCACTTTTATTTTAAAGTAGTGTTCTTAAATATGTACGCTCTTACCGTTGAACCAACCAGAGACTTATCAATACTTCTCTTAATATAACGCAATTCTCGTTGAGATATCCTCGGGTGATTTTCAGGTTTATCAAAAACTAGGAAATACCACAGAGTACTCCAAATAATACCCAGACTTCCAGAGAAATAGAAAACGTATTTCCAACCAAAATGAGCTATAATGAATCCACATATGGGGTAAGTAGCCGCAATACCAACAGTATATCCTAAAATTCAAAGACTTTTTATAATATAATCAATTTTTTAAATCAATATTTTTTTAATAATAATCAATATTATTAAAACCCATAATACTATAATACGTAAAAGTAAAAATTTTGAGTCGAATTACTTGATTGCCATTTTATTTTATCTTATGAAAAGTAAAATATGTCAAAATTAAATGTCATGCTTTAATCTGTAATATAATAATTTTTAATATCAAACTATATATAATTATTGATATACTAATATAGAATTATTACTACAATCTTTTTTTCTATGATTGGTCACGATTGTGACCAACAGGAGAGTAGAGTTTGTAGGTCCGTGAGTGCGGTTCTAAGAAAGCCCCAGTTACCCGCTGCCCAGCGAAGCCTCCGTTATTCCGCCTATGGGTATAAAGGTTGCACAGTTCCTCTGTGATATAAGAATATTGGCAGAAAACTTGAGCCTCACTTTGCAGTGAACTCCTGTAGAAGGCTTTACACATCCCTTTATTACTTTGTACTTATACACAAAGTGGTTATTCTGAAGGCCCGGGATATTGTTATGAGGGAAATTCTGAAAGATGAGATCATTAGTTTTGGAGTTTTTATAATGAATTCTAGGAACTAATCTAAATTCATTACAAGAAGGAATAACATTCTGATAAACAATTTTTTGTATACCATGTTCGCTCTGTCTGTATCTGGAAGCATATACGCGCAGTAATATAGGCAAATGGTAGTTCCTGAGTTGGTCATGGCTTCCTCATTAGGCTTGGTGTACCATTTACCCATATGTTGTTTAGTGATACGGAAAACTTCTTTAGTGGAAAAAACGTTATTCACGACAATTTGAGTGGCTTTCTCAACCTCTTCGTGTAACGTGTTTCAATCACTACAATGGGAAAAGGCCCATTTTACCAATGCTGAAATGGTGGCACGGTCCAATAACTTACGATACGATAAAACTATAAAAGTTGACAATGAACGGGGTTCTGTTGAAATATTGAAGTGAGTTTTTTTAGCAACCTTTAAAGAAAAAAAGAAAGTCAATATAAAAGCAGTGGCATTTTAATGATCGGGCAATTAACCTAATGTTATAAAATCTCATCATTAAGAATTCAGGGAACACATTCTTAACGGCTTCAAAACTATATTTCTAAAAACAGAAATTTTAAAATTTCTTTGATGGGAAGAATAGAAATGGATGTATGCAAGTACAATAGTAGGTTTTCTGTATACACTAAAATGTAACTCTTTAGGTAACCTATGGAAGAATTCATCTAAGAAGGGCAAACTACCACTTACTTCTTCCATTGTAAACTGGTTTGTCGGCACTAATGAATTTAATTTTATTAGAAAAGCATCTTTATTTATAGATTTAGAACAGATGGACAATATATCATCAACATATCTTTACCATTTAATATAATTAGGCAATATTGAAACTAAAATTTCAATTGTAGTTTCAAAAAATTCCGTATATAAATTACTCAAGAGAGCTATAAGCAATTACCTATTGCAAGATCAAATTTTTGTTTATAAAAATTATTTTCGAACGAAAAATGACAATCTACCACAGATAACTTAATTATCTCTTATATAATGGTAGAAGGAGGGTAGGAGAAGGGAGAATCTAAGATTAAAGGAGGTCATTTTAGAAGTAATTTACTAAAGAAGAAACACAAGGATACAGCCAGATCCTTAAAACAAGACCAGTGTGTTATAATTAGAAAAGCCGACAAAGCATCTTGCTTTGTTTTAATGGACAAAAATGAATATGAAACTAACATCAATAAAATGTCCTAGATTTCCTAGATAAAATAAGATCTCAGTGCTATTCTAATAAAAAAAATTTCAAAATGATTACAAACTAAAGTCGGTTTGGCAATAATTGAGAGTTTATCGCCCTCTGATAGCAGAACTTTTAACCGAGTTGAGCAACCTTGAATTTGCTACCTTGTTAAAACTACCTAACTTTTATTTATAATCATTAGTTTAATCCTAAATTGTTTAAACTCTATGATCGCTACTTACTTTTAAGTTCTCTAAACTGTTAGACCAAATTTTTTTAAAAAAAATCCAACCTGAAGATGACTAATAAGCAGTTGAAAGCTTGTATTAACTCAGTATTAATTCAGTTTTCATTCGTTTAACTAATTGTGTTATGTTTATAAAACATTGGATATCTATATAAATCAAAGAAAGTTTTTGTCTTTACATTGCTTAGAACTTACTCATTTCAAATTATCTCTACGTTTCATACATTAGAGAAACCGAATCCACCCTTAGAAAAATTTCTGCCTGTCGATTTGTCCCCAAAATTTTGTCACAAGTAAACTCATCCACGATAAGACATAGCATGCTGAAACTTTAACAGTAGATCTTTGCATGTCTAAATTAAAATATAAGCTCTAAATTGATTGGAAATTCAACGCAGAAGCAAATTTATGGACTTTTAAGCTCAAACCTTTGTCACAAGTAAACTCAACCACCATAAAACACAGCAAACTGAAACTTTAAAAGTAGGTTTCTGTATATCTAACATTAAATCTAAGTTTTGGATCCAGTGCAAATTTAACGTAGAAGCGAAATTATGGACTTTTAAGCTGTCTTTGGCTAACTTCACATACATGTTTATTTTAAAACTATACAGGTGTAGCAAATAGGTATTGTTAGTTTATTTTAATGTCATTTCCATTTACACTCTCAGGAAGAGATAATTAAAGAGATGGTTCCCAAAGTTCATGATCTGCCATCTATTCAGAATAACTTCAAACGAGCAGGCAGAAAAAACAATAAACTATACCAAGCTAAGGAAAACACTTACAAGTCAGTAAACAGAGTCATTACAGATGAGGAAGTAGTTTATTATCCAATTGAATTTCTTAACTCCGTGACTGCTCCTCGACTGCCTGCTCATGACTTAAAACTTAAAGTTACCACCAATAGTACTGTGACAAAACTTGAGTGCCCCAAATATATGAAACGGGAAGTGACCCAAATGTGAACTCAGACTTCTGCTGCATATATCAATTCAAAATTTATATATTACAGCAAGCTTAAACGCACTTTATTATGTTAATATACGCGCAGTATATTACAGTAATATTTCTTTGTTACTATGAATTGTTACTTACCTTGAAATGAAGACATAAATCTGCTTCTTTCTGAGAAAGGAATCCATGCTCCTATTATTGTCACCATTGCTGGCCAAGTGAGTCCCTGAAAAAGAAATACTTCTAGATACATGGAAGTACACAACAATAGTGGCAGTTATGACACCAAAATAAAGATACAACCAACAATATACATTGGCATTGAACCAAGACCTAAGGATTGTTTTATGTATTACAGAGTCATATCTGTTAATTGTTTCTACCATTATTTCTTTTGACTTTAGTATAACAAAGGTATTGTAGTCCCAAAAGAAATCGTAAATATCCATTTCTGAAGTATTATTGATGATGTCTGTATGTGTGGTTAGGAGGGTATGTATTCAATAGTTAATGGACAGGGGGTCTAGAAATTGTAGTGGCCTCTGGACAGGGCGTCTTGGTTTGTACTGTCTTACTCCAACAGACGAGAGCAACACTGCCTATTTCCATTTTCATGTTTTTTTTTTCTTACTTCTATAGAGGATGTATGATATGAAGACATTACATCCCTTGTCAGGTAATTTCTTTAAAAGATAAGGTAATAAATATAAATATACATATATGAATGATAAAACCACAACCCAACTGAGTTGGGTTTTTGACTCTGACGAAGACCGCTTGTTACGGTTCAAAGATCTTAGTCTTGTTTTCCCATTTTCATATTGTGGTTTGATCGATCATTGATTGTTATTTCACGTGTTTATGTGAAATCTTTATATGCATATATATATTCATTGATTTCAGCCTTCATACTACAAGCTTCATTTTTATGGTTCTGATCAATGCACAAGTAACTCCAAAATGATTACATAATTTTTAGCCAATGACATTATGTAATAATTACAATTGGTAAGTATTATAAATAGTCCTTTATTCCGTTAAACTTGAAATTATATACTATTTGGAATTAATATATATTATTATGTTATTGTTACAACACTTATATAAGGAATGAATACTCTTGTAAACATAGGTCAATATATTTGATTTCAGCCCACGATACATACTATAAGCTTCATTTTTATGTACATGACGAACAAAACATTCTGACACCCTCTGAGTGTCAGTAATTTACTGACATATTTTGTAATAGAGGACTACATGTTGTCCATCAGGCTGAGATTGCTTCCAGTGATGATGTAAGGTTATAAGAATATCAACATTTTTTAAGGATATCATAACAAGAATACATATTCAAGCAATTCAAGTGACTTATAAGATGAGTAAACTAAAACTGTGAAGAGAGAATACAAATGGTGTAGGTTGAGGTTTTGTTTGTGACTAAAGCTACAACAAAGGATAGCTGTTTTAAGAAAATACATCTGGTTTTAAGCAATACTATCATAAGAAATATCACTTTTACTCACAAGAGCTGCTCCCTGTAGACACTTTATCAGAATTACGAGAGAATAGTGTATATAGCTGACAGTCGGGATCAGCATTGTCAAGAGAGCTGCTATAAGATGGCCTAAACCAAACACTGTTTTAGTTCCGTACTTCTTAGCCAGTACTCCTCCTAAAACCTGAGTCAGCATGTAGGTCCAGTAAAAACAACTCAAGATGGTGGTCTGTGTTTGGATATCCCAGTCAAAGTCTCCCTCTTCCTACAAGTCAAGACTTTTGTATAATGCGAGTATACCCAAGTACTAAACATCACGCAGAATGCAGTAATTTCATTGTTGACGTGACATACATATGGATTAGTGTCCTCTTCTTGAGTCGTAGCATTGTCGTCATTGTTATGGCAGTAGAGTTGCTCTGAAGCATTGGATATTTTTGTCTGAGGAGGTGTTTTAGCCATGGCAACAATGGCTATGTTGATACTACTCCGAATCATAAAAGACATTAGAAAGCCAGACGCTGACATTATGTAAAGCACAACTCTACAAGGAATCTTATCTGTAACAGATAATTAAAAGTTAAGCTGAAAGAAATTAAAGCAATAATTTTAAAAGTATTTTAATAGTAAATTATTCAAACTATCTGAAGACTGCAATAAATATTAAATATATATAACCAATTAAATCATTGATTCTACGAACCATATAAACTAGATTCTCAAAAAGAACACATAAAAGAAATCATAGAAACGTTCTACTATATTTCGATTGGCTTTTCTTCAAGAAGATATATGTGAGTCGCTATGAAGGCAGACACCGAATCAATCAGTGTAGCCAACTTACGGCAGTATGGAAACAAGAATAAATAATGGGCATAATACCGAAAATAAATAATAAATGAATGAACAATGTAAAAAAAACCTATAACATTTGTCAAAAAACGAAACTAAAAAAAACTGGAGTGGCCTACACTCAACTTTACTATAAGTAACTTAATAGCAAATTTCTTGAGTATATAACACATAACGTCTCATTTAAGCATAACGTAAAAATTTAAATGGGATATGATGATTAGTCTTTCATTCCTGAGGTAGTAAAGATAGTGATTGAAGGACATATCACTATATATGCTTATTTTTGTACATCACACAGCTGATGCAAATAATTTCATTAGTATAACTACAGCAGTAATAACATTTTTGAAAAACCAATGCGAACATTTCTTGATACGAAATATTCTCCTAGAAGAGAACATAGCTTTTGTTCAAATAGCAAGTGGATTTCTTAAATCGTTTACTTGACGTCCTTCTACATTGAATATTAAAGTAAAATTTTCAAATTTAAAACAGGAAAATACCCTTTTTTTCTCTGAAAAACATCATAAAAAGCGAAGAAAATGTTGTTTTAAGGTGATTTATAATTAAAGATGTACGATAATTACTTAATCTCTAAACAAATGATTTCAATTTTCAATTATCTTTTGCATTTTTGGTTTTTATAGGATTATTATACTGGGAATTTTATGGCTTCTTAGTATTTAATAAGATCATTTTCCTTCCCCTTTGTCAAATAACATATATACGAATTTTTTCTGAGTGAGTGTTATCATTTTCCTGCACAATATTATTCCTCTTACATCTCATATAAGTCAATAAACAATTTAAATTGTTCCTTTATAAATATCAATTTTATCTCAGTGGATTCCATCAAAAAATGTCTAAGTCAATGTAAACAATGTAAAAAAATATAAAAAATTCGACAAGTATAGCAGGTGATCTCTTAGTCTACGAGATAAACAAACGACATAAACAACGTAAGATAAACAAACAGTTTTTATAGTGTTATTGCTCTTTCCCGTAATTGAAACTTCATGAATTTTTTTTTGTAAATTGGTAATTTTTTGTTCCATTTTTGTCAAATTTTCATTATTTTTTAATGAGCCGTTTAGCGTCAAAAAAACATTTTTTGAAAACAGAAATCGTACTGTAACGCCACTTTAGCGAATGTCATTTTGAAAAAAAATATCTCAACTCATTTTCCACATAATGTTCTATTTTTAGGCTTAGTTTCATTTTGATCCGTCAAACAGTATGGCTTGTATTGCTCTCACAAGGTTTGAGATTGAATTATAAGTCAAAATTTGTACTTTTTATCGAAAAAAAAATATTTTCTGTTGTTTTAAAATTCTGAGTATATTTTTCTTTTGTTGCATTTAAAACCTCAAAGATAATGTCAAAATTTTAAAACTCTAGGGTTACCAGTTTAGGAGAAATAAATGTTTTAAAAAAACGGTTTTTGGAAAAAAGTGACTTTTCCATCATGCATAATTCTTCCCAAACAATAGGGATCTTCTTCCCTATTGGGCCCATTTTGGTATAAAATATCAACTTGATCCATCAAAGATTCTGTACCGTAGCGTGGTAACAAGCAATGCTAACACACTCAACCCATCACACACACACTCAACACACACACACACACACACACACACACACACACAGACATCATCGAAAAAACTTCATAAAACGACTTCTGGGCCCTCAAAACAAGTAATTCCGTCAAAATCTCGAGATCGAATTTTTTCACGATCACTATACGTTACTTATAGTAAAGTAATACAAATTAGTAAGTAAGCAAAAAAATATTGAAGAGAGAAAAATAAATAAAAAGGAGAATTAAAGATGGAGGTTAGGCCCAGGAGCAGATCTGCCTCCCAGAAGACTATTAAATATATCAAAGCTGTTAGAGTGACTTTGTACTTAGCTTCATTAATATGCCTAAGAAGTTGTACACGGAAAAAGTTAGTGTTGGGCTGATTCAGCAGAATCGTGTATTTTTAGAGGAATCGGAATCGCATAAATACCATAGAGTTTCGATTCATTCATTAAAATTCTCTTAAATTTTTAAGTTATTTAAACTTTACTTTACTCTACTTTAGGGTGAGTGAGAGAGCAGTATTGAAAGAGTAGGATGGAGTATATAATAGAGTGTGCGATAGATACGTGTGGAAGAAATAGGAAGATCTATAGAGAGGAGAGAGTGAGTAAACTATGATAAGCCAAGAGCAAAACAGGTGAGTAACATTCATAGAGTGAGGGATGCAGAGAGCATTCTTAATGATACATTTATAGTTATAGTTAAAGTACCAAATTAAAATCTCCAAGCAAAACCGGGTAAAAATCTTCTATGCTAATCACATTACGTCATGACTTATATTCAATTCGTTAATGCCTACTCAAAGGACTTTGGTGATGTAGAATAAATGTTACTAACCTCTAGGTTGGTTTGAAGGCACATTATTTGAGTCCTGCAAGGTTTGGTCAAGTTCTGTCTTCTTGTCCAAGTCTATAGGACATGGCATATATTCAGTCTCTCCCACTGTAGCCTGTGTATAAATACAGAATTCAAAATACTTGTTTTGAACAGTAATCAGATGTCAATAGATGTCTGCAGGCTATACTTTCCATTTAGGATGATACATGTGCTCCCATATGAAGGATTTCTATATTTATCTTCGTTTAAAAACTATATTGAAAAGCTGTATAGCAAATCTATATCTAGACCCTTGAAACTTTTTACTTAATTTACTTTTAATTACTTTAGATTCCGCTTTGTAATCTAGAATGAAAGAGTCCATTTCTTATACCACCCCAAGATAATATCATTAATAAACACAAGAATAACATATCAACATCTGTGACTAAGTCATGTTTATGGGTGCCACATACAGATGATTTGAGCATTAAGTCAGCCAAAAGGCATTGTACCATGGAAAGAATCAGAAATTATAACTTTGATTGGCGTTAATTTTTTACATATAAGGATTTTATTCCTCTTACGTCTCATATTAAGTCATTATATAATTCCTTTTTTTTTTTTCATTAAGGTGCTAAACATCAATTTTATTTCAGTCCATTCATTACAGCAGTTAATTAAGTATAGTAGGTAATCCATTATAAATAATCAGTTATTACAGCTTTATTACTCTTTGCAGCAATTGAAGTAATCGAATTTTTTAATACAAATTAAAATATACGAAAATACAAATTTCTTTTTATAAAGCTCACTTTTTTATTCAATTTTTTTGCAAAAAATTATATTGCTCTCTAATGAGTACTTTACAATCAAATATGTTTTCTGAAAAAAGGAAATATAATATAACGCCCCTTTGGAAACATAATTTTGAAAAAAATTTTCTCTTCTCATTCCCGACATACTGCTCTATTTATAGGTATAAATTCATTTTGATCCGTCAAACGGTATGGTTTGTATCCTTCTCACAAACTTTTAAATCGATTCATTGCCGCTTCCATAATAATGCCAAAATGTCATGACTCTAAAGTTGGTATTTTATCAAATAATAATGTTGTCTAAGAACACATATTTGCAAAAAAAGTGACTTTCCCATCAGGCATAGTTGTTCCCAAACATTAGAGTTCATTTACACTGTAAAGCCCATTTTTGTTTAAAATATTTTATCCATCAAAGGTTGTTGACTTCAGCATGTACACAAAAAAACTTCTAGAAGTACACTCACCCACCCACACGCACACACACATTATCAAAAAAACCTTTATAAAACAACTTTGGGGGCCTCAAAACCTGTAAATACATCAAAATCTCTAGATTGAATGATCACTAATTATACTTAGCCTACAGTAAAGTAAAGAAATATGTTATAAATGGAGGATTACTTACTTGTGTCATGCTAAGCGTTCAAAACCAAACTAAAGGAGATACCTGCAATAGTACAATTATGATAAGAAGTTGGCAATAACGAAATAGTTTTTTCAGTAAAAACTATTAATGAATACTACAATTTAAAATAATACCACCAATTATTACTGACAATCAGTACGACTTCAGTAGGAAAAGAAGTTGGCTCTTTGTGAGTATGCACATATATATATTAACGGCAATGTATACGAAAATGTTAAGAATGCCGTTGACTAAGATCTTGCAGTGAATTCAACCTCTGTCTTTATTTGCTCTCAACTAGTTTCTTCTATTAACCATTTATCTTAATTATCTTTATATAATTATTTTTTACTTCAATATAAGCGATATATAATGGTTATGAAGCACGCTCTGTCTCGAACAATTTGCAGTGGACTAGTATGTGATTCCATGACTGGCAGGTAAATGAATCACAAGGTCAAGTACTATCGTTAACCAAGTTAAACTGTAACAGATCATGGCTTGATATCACTTGCGATCATTTGTAGTTAGGATTGCATTTAGTCTTTGGTCTGGCTTCAACAGAGGGGAAAAACTCTTTGGTGAGAGAATCATTCTCAGTTTCTTGTCATCTTTGTTCCCAGGCATGAAGGCACTGTCGTTGGAGTTGAAGGTCTATGTCTGTTTCTGAAGGAGTTTTGATAAGGGAAAATAATAATATTGTCATGACTGGCTTTCTTTCCAGTTTGAGAAGAACTCCAGTGCAACATAACTGCCAGTACAGATCATCACAGCACAAGTGTCTTGTATGCATATTCCATTCAGCTGCTTTAGAAAAAACTCCAATGCACTGCAAATAGCAAGCACTTCAGCTTGATTGTTCAAGCATACTTCAGGGATATTTTCTGGTAGTAGCTCATTTCCACTGTAGTACATGACGAATAAAGCCCCAAACTGACTATTTATTTTATCTCCATCTGTGTAACTTATAAAGCTATCATTTTCCTCAACCATATTATAAATCTTTAACAGTATATCGGGCAGTAAAGCTATACGCATCCAATGATGTGGCTTGATCGGGCTCTCATGAACAATGTCACTTACTTCACCATACTTCTTAACAATGCGGAATCGTTTGGGTAATTCACCTATTTTCAATTCAGTAAGCATAACATTGTCTATAATACATGCTGCTTGATAAGAAATTGTTCCGAACTCTTTATTTGCTCTAAATAAAGCCATTGCAGTCTGTGTAACCTGTTTATATTGCATTGCCCTTCTTTATTAGTCCTATAAACCACAAAGACAATTCATGTGAATTGTGAAATCAAGGCTCCATCATATATGACTTGTAACGCGTCACTACCTATTACCCAATAAACATTAGCTGAGTATGATAGAATATTTATTATTTGCAGTGCTTTTTCATAGACATGGAAAATATGGCAGTTCAATGAGAACTGTGAATCAAAAGTCACTCCCAAGTACTTCATTTAGATTTCAGACTGATTGGACGATATTTGTCTAATCCTTTTTAAGTTTCTCTACCTTTAGATCTGATAATTGATGTTTTCCATATTTTGGGGTACATTCCGTGGTACAAACGTTTATTATAGAGTGTAAGAATTCGTTTGGTATCTTTTAAAAAATATTTGATACAGAATGGTTTGGTTGAAACCTTCTTCTCTCGGGGTTTTCCTAGTTGCAATATACAAAATTAATTGTCATATTTCAGTTACCGTAAAGAGCAATTAAGCTGTAATACGAAAATATAACATAATTTCTGATGTTTTTCATAGTATAATGAATTTGTCTAAGGAAATGCTAAACCTATCTATATGTTGGACTCTTGAATAAAAGTTGATAAAAGATGTAGACTTCATTGAATTTATGAATCATATTATCTTTGGTTAATATTGAATCATTATGAATGGATTCCTTCTTTCTATCTTACAAAACGGATATACACAATGTTATTAACAAATATCATTTGTGTGATATACAATATATGGATGTACATTGGTAACTAATATACATCTCCCATTTAGATTTTTATATTATGTTGAATGGAACATTATATATCATACACCAAATTAGTTTTAGAATATGTTTACTTATGGTAAAGTTGAGTGTAGCCCACTCCAGATTATTTTGTTTGTATTTACTATTTACGTTTACTTTGTTGTTTTACTTTTTGCTTGATTGTTTGCATGCTTGTTTTTTTTGTTTACTTGTTCTTTTTTTTGTGGGTAGGTACACAACACAATTTCTTCAGAGTACCATGGGCAATGAATTATTCTATAACATAGAAAATTATACTTTTCGTACTTGACTTAGATATGTTAGCCAAGTGACTTCAGTGTTTCTAATATCCGTGTGAACTAAATGATTTATTCGATTCTTGAATTCAAAATATTCTTAAAATATGTGTTTTAACCAAACAATTAACTTTAGAAGATGTATATAGGAAGGTTAAACAAAATCAATTCTATTTCTAATGAATAATAATGTATTTTTTCAAGAAAAAAATAAAGTATTTAGTTAAGGTATGATAAATACATAAAACAGAAGGTATAAGTAATAGAGAAAGAATAAACTTAAAGATGGCAAATAAACCAAATATTTATTAAAAATTTAAAAATTTTCGTCATGAATTAAATCTATTTGTTTTTGAGTCGTTCAGTCTGAATCATTAATTGTTATTTATAATAGGGCTTTCCATTATATGTTATCACACTCGGTTTTCAGTTGTTGCTGTTTCACATCCTTTGGTTTTGGATTGTTCCAAGGTTGAACTTCGGTAGTTCCGTAGATCAAGTACACAATGAACGTGGAGATCATAATGAATGAGGACAATCCGAAGAACTTGCGCCATTGAACCAAACTGTTCTGTAACAATAAAAATTGTCGAAATATACATATATATATATAGATAACTAAAACAAATGAATAAGAATATTGTATGAATAATAACAAGTTCATTGTAGTAATAATAACAATACTAGCACAAGAAGAACTCAAAAAGAATAATATTAAAAGAAACAACCAGTAAGTAGTAAGTTCAACTCCTTTAATCAACTTTACCGTGATACTATATAAATTAGTGCTTCTCTACATCAAGGGTGGACTGACTACTTTCTGGTAGCCACATTTGACCATCCATAGGTCTTCATCAGGCCAGCCAAGGTAAAATTATGTTACTGAGTTCAGTCAATTTTAAAAATCAAACTATATAATAATGATAATGATAATATAGTGATAAAGATATTTAGCTTAGGAAATTAAGTTTTGTGATTTATCTACAGTCACTTCAATTTTCTGTTTGATTCCTAATAGAAATGTTTTCTAAGCAATGATGTATTCTTAGAATATTTCTAAGCAATATTCTAAGTCTAGTAATAAGAAAAAAAATGAAATTTCGTCATCAAACTATCTATATATCTATCTACCATCAAACAGTCTATCAAACTAAACAGCTGTTCTGTTTTTTTCATCTTAGAAAAATATTAGCAAAATATGTTCTTGAAATCTTGTGACATGAACAACATATCAAAATTTGGAAACCTTATCGTTTCAAAAGCGATTTACTCGCATTCAGATATAACGTTATCATAGGTTCCACCTCTTCTAGATAATGTCTGTATTCTTTGTACGAGTATTATGAAAAATGCAGCTTACATTAAATTTCTAATAGATACTCTTCATATATTTTTAAATCCACACTTTGAAGCTATAGTATTGTTTGTATATTTAATCATATAGAATGAGTTTATGTTTAATTCATTTAGAATAAGTTTATGTTTAATTCATTTAGAATGAGATATTTGAGACAAATATGACCGGTTGATCTTGCCTCTTGTTAATTTATTTGTCATTCATTTGTCAACTTTTTATAAAAGTCGATGTTTATGCTCATATGTTAAGATGTTTGTATGGTTCTAAACATTTCCAAATAGTTTACTAAATTATTCCCAGATATTCTCTAGTATCCAGGAACTCACATTAAAATAAAATTAGTTACACTGTTTCCATTATAAAATTATTGTTCATCATCACATCAAAATAGAGTCGTATTATTGAGATCAGAAAACATACAATTCAGGTGATCTTTTGGGTTCACCTTAAAGCCCTGTGTACAATAATCTAGGAAGAGCATAGTATCAAATCAACATTTATACAACTAGTAATGTCTTATTCTATTATATATTTTCTTTATATTAGATGTCGTGTAGAGACCTATCCTTATTGTAAAATAAACAGAAAATTAACCATTTTTTTTATCAATCTCTCAAAGATGAATGATTATTAATATTTCAATCCTAAAAGTAGTATCGCTTGATTCGGTTAACGTGTTTAATTTCGTACATCACACAACCGATGCATGTAAGATTATTGGTTCAAGCTGAATAATAACGGTTTTTTTAAAGCCAAAGTGATTTCCTGTAAAGATAAAATCTATTACATTCGACGTCGTCTTTCCTAATCTTCTTGTCTATTTAAGAGTTAAGCCAAAAAGATTCTTTAACTCTTCATAATATGTAAGAAACAATCTCAGGATTATCGAATCACCAAAGAAGTTGCTAAAGATTGGAATCCATTGCACATAATTCACATAAAAATATTAACTTTTAATAAAATATTTTACTCATATTAATCTGTTCATTTCTAAAACTTCATTTCTAATAAAAAATATCCTTTGTTGGTATATTGAATAATCATTTCATTTTCATTAAATTTCCTCTTTCTAAATTAATTCTAATAAATCATAATAATTTAGATCAAAGAACTAAAATTATTTTATCTATTTGATCTTCAAAATCATTTCATGATTATAAATGAGCGAAGCTTTCATCTTTATTTGATATATACAAACACAAGCTTATTTATATCAGATTTGGGAAGTATATTGTAAGAAAGTCCCCTCGGCACAGAAAGCAGCTCTCTGGACCTCTAATGCAAATATTTTGAGTATGATTCCCACAAAATTTCAAATATTTCATTTTGATTCAGTTCAGGTAATGCACGGTGACAAGAAAACAAACAAACAAGATTGGTTATCAGAGTTTTATAATTATTTAGATATATTGCAATGGGATTAATACAGATTAATATTATACAGATTAATTTTTATTTAGTTAATTTATATTCAATTTCTTGTTAATTTATGTTTAAAATAAAACAAAAGTAGAGTGTAGGCCACTCCAGATATTATTTATGAAACTCATTTACAAATTTGTTTTCTCTGATGTTTAGAAACATCAACTTTGTCGTCTGAAACGTGTTTTTATGAGAAAGACCACTTCCACTTAATACGGAAATAAAGATAGCCGGTGCAGTATTGAGGAGCTTAGTGCGTATATGAAAATAATAATAAAAAGAAATCTAATGAACTTATTGTTTTTAAAAAAAGATTTATATTATTTCCAAATATTATGGAAAATAGAAATAAAATTACACATCATGAAGATCATACGTTCTGACAGGAATCTTACATCGTTGTTGAGCATATATCCAGCGACTTGTGGAGTAAGGAAGCTGGCCGGCATGTGAACGGTTTGGATGAACGCCATGGTGGGACCTGGAAATGAAGGAAAAATAGGATAACTTACTTTCGTTGAATCAGAGAGGCAAATTTTATCAAAAAATATTACATGATCCCAATGACTGATTAGCATATCTATCTGATATCAGACTTGGAGGAGAGAAAGCCCTGTAAACTTAACTTTGATCTGTATAAACAAATCAGTAAATAATTATCAAATAACCTTATTTTTCTATCGAAAAATAAATCAAAGCAATTAATCCGTTATCTTAAAGTAGTATAATTACATAACGATTTTGAGAAGATATTCTTTCATTTATTTAGTTTTGTGGAGAGGAATACGTTATTATTTTCAAGAGAGTGAGACAAACTTGGTCTATCTTCTAAAAACCTTTAGACATACTAATGTTATATCTATATAATTTTTGATTCTTTGAAACAAAGAAGCGTTAAATTCAACAATATTTATATATTATTTTTTATGATTGTCAATTACCTGCAAAGTTAGGTGCGATGTCAATAATATTTGGCATCGCTCCAGCAAAGGCAGCAGTAATTGAAGTAATTGCGATGAACCATAACACTATGAAAGACACCACGTTACAGCCGAGGTAGCCAATTACGATGAGTAAGACTCCAGGAATGACTTGAGCTGCAAATATGACTGTGGTTTATTTGTATGTATAGTATGCATCATTATACAAATTCATGAATAAATTGAAACTTAACAGCTGATTTTAACAGAAATAGTCACTTAGTGCCTCAGTCCTGTGGACCCACTTAGAAAACATCTCTTTCCCTCCCTCTCTCTCTCACTCACTAGCTCCCTCTTTGACATCTACTCTATCCTTGATGTAGCCTGCGGTGTGTTGCCATTCAATAGTTACTTGATAGCGTGACTTGTCTTTTGAGCCTCTCATTGAGGCAACCGAAAGGGAAAAAGAAGTCTTTGAAGAGGAAAGATTGTTAGACACTTGGAAGAGTGTTTGAATCTTAGCGAAGATTTGAATGAAGGCACAGATTGGATATGCAGGAACAAAAATAAAAACATTCTTATCTTCATTATTTAGACCTTGAAAGTAGGCTAATGAGTGTCTAATATCATCGTCGTAAGGGAACTCGTACGACAGAAGGTCAAGTAGTTACCTCAATGACCTCATTCATTCATTCATGCCATTACAATCAATGAAGTCAACTTTAGATCTCTGTCACCCGGAATGTTAATATTCATATGTAAATGATGTTTTTCAGCAAGTATTTTGAGGACAAGTCTAATAAGACAAGAAACACTATATACTTACATATACCAGTTGTGAGTTTTCTGACAGTGATGAGACTAAGTACTTGATGTTTGACTAAGTAGTCAGCCAAGTAGCAGATAATGAAAGTCGAGATGAAACTGGTCAAGAAAGGAGCTCCATTGAGAATACCATTCTGTAAGAGAACACTTAATTATTAAAAAACCATGCGCAGGAGCAGAGGGGTAGACAGAAACTTTGCGTGTAAGTGTATAAGCATCAACTGCATTTCGATAGAAAAGTAATTTTAATTTATTGTGTATTTACTGACGCGGAAGCTGTAGAGAGAAATTTGACAACTATATTGCAGATACTGGGTAAATAGGTAAATCAAAATCTCCACACATAAAAAAGATGGTTTTTTATCCTAAACGTTTCAAACACTTCGTGTTCATTGTCAGGTAACCTTCAATAATATGAATTACAAATCAAAAGTTACAAAAATAACCGGAATTGTATAAAATAAAATGAATAAAAAATGACATAACCAAAGGAAGATATTGAGGACCAATCAGAAACGACTGGTCACTGAGGAATTTAGTGCATGTGAGATAGAGTGGGGAGCGGTAGTTAAAAGTGAAGATGACAAAGGAGTTTGGTATGCTTACAAACAGTGATGTACTATAAAGCAAGCCAGAGAACATTATTCTTGAGGAAAGTCTTTTTTTTATATATCTTATAGAAGTAATTTGAGAAAGTATGGAAAGGAAATATCATTCAGATCCCAAAGCAGATCACATTTGCTCGTTCAATACAATATTTTGGTAATTAGTGTCAGTTCATTCTATGCGTTACATCTGTGCTTTAACCCACCTACCTTGAACCTAAATGAAAAATTCCTAATAATGTTCATCTGATACTAGCATCTTACTTCGTATAAATTTATACAACCATTAAAAATTTGTGTTGTGGTTTATATAAAATATAAGCACTTATGACTATACCTTTTGAATGCTGAAACCGAAGATTATTTTTAAGAACAATGGGCCTAGTGTAAGAAAGACAAACAATCCCCACACTCTGCCAATAGTTGTTATTGCTATAGCCCAACAGTGTGGAGACAAAATTATTTCCTTCCAAGGTACTTTCAAATCCTAAAAAAACACAAATTCATTATAACTTATTATGATTAGGTTTAATTTCTACAAAATACTATCAAATAATTTTATAACTAAGCCAAACCAAGGTACTGCTTAAACATAATTCCAATTATATATATAGATATATTTGACTATAGATATTTGTGACTAAGCTATATGCTGCTCTAGTCAGTATATTTTGTCAGTATAAATGATGAACTTGATGTAACTCTAAGTCTGTTTTCTATAAGGATGAGGGCCAACATTATTATTTGTTGTGCTGTTGAGTCTAACGAAACCCGTTGATCTAACGATAAATGTGGATCAGTGCTCTCGTGTTTTGACTAATGTTGAGGTGACAGATAAGATTACAAGCTAATGTTTGTTGTGACTAATGTTTGGGTGTGAGGTAGCAAGCATGTTATGTTGGTGTTCAAACAGACTTACTTAGGAAAGTTTTTTCATAGTATCTTTAATAATACAATTGATAAATGTTCCATAATACCTCAGTATTGCCTAAAAGGTAGTATAAATTCTTTGATGTTACAATTAGTTGTGTCTAATGAAGAAGTTGATCTTTTTTTTTTGTCTACTCTTTCAAGAGATACAAATCTAAAACTAGTGTCTTTTACTTTAATTTAACTAAGAATTTCTTGAAAATTAAATCTTTCACTTAAATTTTAAAGTAGTGTTCTGATTCATGTATAATCTTACCGTTGAACCAACCAGAGACTTATCAATAGATCTCTTAATATAAAACAATTCTCGTTGAGATATCCTCGGGTGATTTTCAGGTTTATCAAATATCAGGAAATACCACAGAGTGCTCCAAATAATGCCCAGACTTCCAGTGAAATAGAAAACGTATTCCCAACCAAAATGAGCAATAATGAATCCACAAATGGGGTAAGTAGCCGCAATACCAATAGAATAACCTAAAATTCAAAGACTGTACGTTTATTTATAGTCTATCAATATTACTTAAGTTCATAATTCTATAGCATATAAAATGACAATTTTGATATTGAAATTCTTGATGATCAGTTCACTTTACTTTCAGTAAAGTATAAATGTGTCGAAATTAAATGTGTCAATTTAATCTGTAACAAAACAATTTTTGGTATATTATTACTACAATCTTTTTTCTATTCTTTAAGTTCAAGATCTAGTTAAGTTCTTTTATACGGTCTATTACTCAAGGCAGAAGCGAAGTTATGGAATTTTCAGATGTCTTTGGCTAACTTCACAGACATGTTTATTTTGAAAATATACAGGTAAAGCAATTAGGTATTATTATTATTTTATTTCAATTTCTTAGCATTTAACCTCTCAGCAAGGGATAATTGAAGAGAGGGTTCCCGAAGTACAAGATCTTCCATCTATTCAGAATAACTGGCTTTGTGAACGAGCAAATGAGCCACTTCAAATGAGCTGCTAGAAAAAAAAAATCAAAAAGTTCTTGCACTATATAAAACTGAGAAAACAACTTACAAGTCAGTAAATAGAGCGAATACTGATGAGGAAGCAGCTGATTATCTAATTGAATTTCTTGACCCTGTGACTGCTCCTGGACTCCCCGTTCATTAATTAAAACTTAACAGTAACATCAATCATGCTGTTACGAAACTTCAGTGCCCCAAAAATGTGGAACGGAGACAACTCTGAATTCGTGCTTTAGACACAGTTACGTCATAGAGACTGACATATGACTGGGTGTGGTACTGGGGAGTCAGAGTTTGTAACACACATACCTCTAACACGTAGCAGCTGTCCCGATCAATCCAAACAGTTGTAATTTCCCTTCAGCGTCTGTTTCGCAATGACGGTGAATAATTCACAATGCAAACTCTGTCTACGCAGGACAGTGAGTCCAACTGTTTCTCACATGGTTAACTGTATGTTGCTTATTCAAGAGTCATAGGGTCCAACAATCTGTTCTTCCATACACCTGAAGGACAGACAGCTAATGTGATGCATAAAGAGGCATTTACTTGACCCTGTGCTAATAAATATATTTTTTCCTATTTTATATTTTTTCTAATAATTTTTGAAATACAACTTATTTTCTGATTTATAAAATATCTGTCAAAGAGGGTACGTCTCCTAGTTGTTTATATGACCTAGCAATATTAGTTTGCGAATTACCCCAACTCGAAAAGAACATAGGCAGAAAGTTAAAAACAGACCGTAAAAAAGTCGTTAATGTAGAAGCTGCTGCATATTTCATTTCAACATTTATATATTAAAAAAAGCTTTATCGCACTTTATTGTATTAATACACCCACAGTTATTTATAGCAATATTTTTTGTGACTTACCTTGAATTATTATTACTTGTTTTGATATTAAGACGTGCATCCTGCTTATTCAGCCATATCACGAAAAATTATTATTACTTACCTTGAAATGAAGACATAAATCTGCTTCTTTCTGAGAAAGGAATCCATGCTCCTATCATTGTCATCATTGCTGGCCAAGTGAGTCCCTGAAAAAGAAATACTTCTAGATACATGGAAGTACACAACAATAGTGGCCGTTATGACACCAAAATAAAGATACAACCAACAATATACATTGGCATTGAACCAAGACCTAAGGATTGTTTTATGTATTACAGAGTCATATGTGTTAATTGTTTCTACCATTATTTCTTTTGACTTTGCTATAGCAAAAGTATTTTAGTCACGAGAGAAATCGTAAATATCCATTTCTGAAGTTATAGTGATGATGTCTCTGTGTATGTGGTTGGGAGGATATACATTCAGTATCTTATGGACAGGAGGTCCAGGAGTCATGATTTGTGTTTTATAGCCTCTTTGACTCTACGCTACTCTCTCCACCTTGCGTTGGACCTGCACAGGATGAGGTGGTTTGTAATGCCTTACTCTGACAGACAGAGCACCGCTGCCTATTTCCAATTTCTGGTTTTCTTCTTTTTTGCTTCTCAAGCGGGAATCTGCAAGAAGTGAACTAAGAGGACCCAAGAACACATAAAGATAGGTAAATGACAGTTGGAGAAACAACGGAAGGACCTAATCGATAGTCAAAAGGTTAAAAAGATATCATTTCTTTGAATGAAATTTGGGTAAGATGGTGCAATGTAATAAAAGAATAAGAAAACTCTTTAGAGACTTGCACTATAGGGAATAGTTGTGCCCGTTACGTATGGAGAAACTTAATTGCTGCAGTCATCCAAAACGGACCATGCATAATCCGATTCGTGGATTGTGTCAATAGATAACTGATTACTAGATAACTGGATACTGTTGAATGATTTGTTACAGATCATAATTGTAATAGAAAACTGATTTCGACATACTTTCCATTTTCCTCAATTCTGACCAATGCAGAAGTGATTAAAAATATTATTACATACAAAATTCTTGGTCAATTGCCATATTCAATAGTAATTTTTATTAATAGTCTTTTATTCCGTTAATCTTGAAATTATATACTATTTGGAATAAATATCAATTTTTATTTTATTGTTCAACAGATATTGATTTCAGCCCACGATATATACTGTAAGCTTCATTTTTATGTACATGACGAACAAAACCTTCTGACACCCTCCGAGTGTCAGTAATTTACTGACATATTTTGTGATAGAGGACTTCATGTTGTCTATCAGGGTGAGATTGCTTCCAGTGATAAGGTTATAACGTAACGTATAACCTTATCGTTATTACGTTGATAAGGTTATAAGAATATCAACATTTTTCTAAAGATATGATAACAAGAATACATAGTTAAGCAGTTCAAGTGACTAGGTTGAGGTTTTGTTTGTGACCAAAGCTACAACAAAATTATAGCTGTTTTAAGAAAATACATCTGGTTTTAAGCAATACTATCATAAGAAATATCACTTTTTACTCACAAGAGCTGCTCCCTGTAGACACTTTATCAGGATTACGAGAGAATAGTGTATATAGCTGACAGTCGGGATCAGCATTGTCAAGAGAGCTGATATCAGCTGGCCTAAGCCATACACTGTTTTAGTTCCGTACTTCTTAGCCAGTATTCCTCCTAAAACCTGAGTCAGCATGTAGGTCCAGTAAAAACAACTCAAGATGGTGGTCTGTGTTTGGATATCCCAGTCAAACTCTCCCTCTTCCTACAAGTCAAGACTTTTGTATAATGCGAGTATACCCAAGTACTAAACATCACGCAGAATGCAGTAATTTCATTGTTGACGTGACATACATATGGATTCGTGTCCTCTTCTTGAGGCGTTGCATTGTCGTAATTGTTGTGGCAGTAGAGTTGTTCTGAAGCATTGGATACTTTTCTCTGTGGAGGTGTTTTAGCCATGGCAACTATAGCTATGTTGATATTAATTCGCATAATATACATTACTAAAAAACCAGTCGCAGACATTATGTAAAGCACAACTCTACAAGGAATCTTATCTGAAACATATAATTAAAAGTTAAACTGCAGAAGAATTAAACCAATAATTTTAAAAGTATTTTAATAGTAAATTATTCAAATTATGAGAAGACTGCAATAATATTAAATATATATAACCAACTAACTTAATCATTCTTGGAACTAAATAAACTAGATTCACGAAAAAAATATACATAAAAGAAATCACCTAACTAAAGAAAATCTAACATTTTTGGTTATAATGTGGAAAATATTTGCAATATTAAGAAAAATTATGGAAGTGTTCAATTAGCTAAAAGTGTGAGTACAAACCAGTTGAGAAAGTAATATAATATCGTATAGATATGATTCTTTTTGTGATAGTTATTTTCAGTTTCTGATTATTTTTCCTGATGTTTTGTAGAGAAAATTCCTTCAGATTGATTTTGATAATCATTTCCCGAAATATTCTTGCTACTCGCTATTCACCCCTTCGTCTAACTGTATCTAGTTTCATTTATAATTTTCCTGCATTGAACATTTTCTGCAATGAAGGAACAAAGTCAACACAAAAATTAATTAAGATAGTGGAGTTGCTGAGCATATACAGAACCTAAGCAGGAATCGGAAGCTAAGGAATCAAAATCGTACTTCTTATCGGAATCGTTAATCAACATTTTCCGGGAATCATACGTGGTATTGGAAGCAGAAGAAATTTAGCAATTGCCACTATACTAGAAACAGTCATTGAACCTGAGTCCATGATTACTGGAATGAGTAGCAACGGGATGTTACGGCCTTTACCAGGGGACGACCTATGATTATTTAAACGCATATTTAGCTTGGTGGAAGCCAAACCAACATAAAAAGCAACCCTCTGGGTGCAATCCGGTAGTGGTAAGTCAGACGAAGAAAGACAGAATGAGATGGGAAATGAAAGAGAACAGAAAATATGAAATGGAAGATAGTGTAAGTGAAGAGAAGCATTTGCAGGGAGAACGTGGATTGAAAGAGATGATGTTACATTTGAAGGAACTGAAAGGAAGAGTGAGAGATGGTAAGAAAAAGTGAGAGATTGTGATGGATGGAGAGTCATGTAGGAAGAGAGAGGAAGAGAGGTGTTTGAGATATTGAGAGAGAGAAATAGGGTGAGTGAGAAAGCAGGATTGAAAGAGTAGGATGGAGTATATAATAGAGTGTGCGATGAGGTACGTGTGGAAGAAAGAGGAAGATCTATAGAGAGGAGAGAGTGAGTAAACTATGATAAGCCAAGAGCAAAATTGGTTAGTGACATTCATAGTGTCAGGGATGCAATGACTTCATTGTTAATAAAACATTCATTCATACGTATTCCAAATATTTAGTATAAAAATACATTGTGTTCTATATTAATATTAAATTATTACAAGATTTAAATAAAGTTAATTCTAATTAAATAAAAAATATCTACTTTTTTATATGTCCTTGTAATTTCTTATATTTTGTGTTATAGGTAAAGTGAAATATTATTAAAATCTCCGAGTAACGCCGGGTACGAATCTTCTGCGCTCATGCATATTATATCATAACTTATATACAATTCGGTAATCGCTTCTCAAAGGACTTCGGTGATGTAGAATAACTGTTACTAACCTTTAGGTTGGTTTGCCGGCACATTGTTTGAGTCCTGCAAGGTTTGGTCAAGTTCTGTCTTCTTGTCCAAGTCTGTAGGACATGGCATATATTCAGTCTCTCCCACTGTAGCCTGTATATAAATACAGAATTCAAAATACTTGTTTTGAACAGTAATCAGATGTCAATAGATGTCTGCAGGCTACATCTTCCCGTATTTTTTCCAGGATGATACACGTGTTTCCAGATCAAAGATTTCAACATTGATCTATATTCAAAGCTATATTTAAAAGCTTTGCAAAGAGCGTTGAAACATTGGGACTATTATGAAATTAACAGAAGGATTAACCCAAAAAAACCCTCATATTTTTTACACAGTATGAGAGTTACTTTTTATAATACATTTTAAAATATTTTTCCTATGATTGATTCAGAAAACTGGTAGACACAATAGAAATAACACCACCTGCGGGGATATAATGAGTTGCACTCATTATATTTTTAAATGATTAAAAAAATTTAATCATTTTTAAAGCATGAGCAGAATAATTTTTGTTAAAGTTAGATGGACAAAAAAAGAGTTCATGTCCATTTCATAACTTTAAAAAAAATTTTTAACATTATTCAGTTAGCTTAGCAGTTTATAAAGCATTAAACCACTTATAAATCAACTAAATTAATAAGTATAGCCAAATTAAGTTTACCAAAAAAAGCAGATTGTAAACTCTAAAAAAAAGTTCGATCCATATATTTAGCATTTTGATTTTTTTAATTGATTTCTTTGTTTAATCAATGTAATTTTTGATTAGTGATAATAATCAATTAATAGAAGATTTAGAAAATACGATGCAATTATTCCAGTCACGACTGTATTATAGACAACGATATAAAGTACATATTCATGATTTAATTTGAGAATGAATAAGTGAAAGAAATTTCAAATTTTTCATGAAACGAAAGAGTTATTTTTTCAAGAAAATGTAAAAATTTTTACTTATGATTGAATGTGAAAGCTTTGTGGAAATAAAGATTATTATGTTGTTAATCAGTTTGATAATATTTTACTTATAGTTAAGTGGAGTGTAGACCACTCCAGATTTATTTATTTAGGGAATTTAAACAAAATTGATAAAGTGAGCAATTGCTATATAACTGTTGATACGGTTAGTTAATTGGAGTTTGCTTCAAGGTGATTAAAACGTTTAAAATGTGGTTACTCAATGCTTATCAAGTTATGGCTATTCATTCTGAATAATTATTTATATTCGATAACTAATTGGTTCAAAAAATAATCTAATCACTTTTTAACACTTCAATGTGGCTAAAATGTTATAAGAAATAGTATTATATGGACAATTTTGTCTCTGGACTAAAATCTAAACAAGCACCAATTGCTGGGCACTTAGTATACGTTTGTCTCAGTGGACTCACAAAGTTGGCCCTTTTTCAAAAGGATTCTCTTGAAGAGACGTGTGAACTGTTTAATTAATTTCAAACCATTATAATAAAAAAAAACTAAAATTTTTGTAGATGTTTAAACCTTACTATTACTTTTTATAGCTAAATATTTTATGCATTTTTTAACTGATTATTACTCAATAAATAATAACTCAATAATAACAGAATATTGATCCTGGGCTAATTGTTTACTTGCTATAAATGTCGTAGTTGTTTACATTTATTTACATTGTTTATATTGGCAGAAATTTTTTGAGTGCATCCACTGAAATAAAATTGATGAGGTTTAACGAAAAATTTTTAAATAATTTAATAACTTAATATAAGATCTAAAAGAATAAAATTCTTACCAGTAAAAAATGAACGCAAGTTATACATATAATTTCTGATGCTTTCCATGTTATGATGGATTTGTCTCATAAAATGTTCCAATCAATCTACATATTGCATCCTTGGACGAAAGTTAATATCAGATGTAATGTTTTTTGTTTTTATGAATGATAGCATCTTTGGGTAATATTGAAGTGTGAAGAATGGACTTTTTCCCAAAAATTAGCTAGTTTGTTATTAATAAATATACATTTATCAATGCTTAGTGATAAATATTCTAGTCTAATAGTTCATATCTATTAGTTTTAAAAATGTCATAACATGTTTAGGATTAAATTATAATGAAAAGCTGGCTTTGAATTTGATTTGGGTATGAGAAACTGGCCAATTACTAATATATATTTTTTCTCAGTATACATTTACAGCTTCTTTACAACAGAGTATAGCACGCAGGAAAAAAATAACACTCGCTCAGAGTAAATTGAATTTTTATGAGTTTTGACAAAGGGAAAGAAAAGTGGTATTTCCCTTTGAAATGAAACACCTTTTCCCTAGGTGAAATAAAGCACCTATATTTCCATAATATTCCGGTAAAATAATTTCCTAAAAATGCCAAATAAGTGAAAGATAATCCAAAATTGAAAATATTCTTTGAAAAATAATAAATTAAATCATCCTACGTCTTTTATTAACATACAAAATTATCTTAAAACGACATTTTTCTCACATGTTTCTGAAATTTTTCAGACAAAATAGCAATATTTCCAAGTTTCAAATGGGAATTTTGAGTTGAGTATAGGCAAGTCCAGATTTTATTTATTATTAACCCAGTAATCCAATACTTTTCTCAGTTCATGAGATGATTGTATCACTCCGGTTTTTGAATATATTCCTATATTTTAGACAAACTGAAATATGATCCCTTGATAGTAAAAAAGAGGATATTCTCTAATCACTATTAATTTCATGTGGAGAACAGTGTGATACTGAAGAAAGCTTGCATAAACAGCACAAGTGTTGTAAGTGTATCGACAAGCACATAACTTTCTAAATAGCCAACGCCAACGATTTAAAAATGTAATTGTTAAGAATCATGCTTAAAGTTTACAATAGAAAAGTAATTTTCTTCTCCTTTCTAATCAAGAGTAAATAACACATAATAACTGCTTGCATAGCTGGAGAGTTATTAGAATAAATCTTTTCCCAAAATTACTGCTATAATTAACAATTTAAATTAATTAAATTAAGTTATATATTAAGATAACTAAGTAAAAAATAATTACACAACTAATTACATGACTTAGAATAAAATGAAGATGGTAAAATAATTAATTATATAAATATAATATAAAATATAGTGATCTCAGTAAAATTTTAAGTAAATGGTCCCATCTTATTAAATGTATTATTATTTTCTTTTTTACAAACTCATTGAAATTATGATAATAAACTGTGTAAAAAGTACCATATACATTTGCAACATAGGTATTGAACATTAATTTCAAATATTATAAAATGACTCTAGTCGTAATTATTAGTCATCGTGATTCATTTGATTTTTTTATACGGTTGTGATAATGGTTACATTTAGGTTAAAATTATCAAAATAGAGATAACTACATTTAATACCTTGTGAATTAACTTAGTAATATATTTACTTTTAGCAAAGTAGTGTGTACAACGATACAATTTTTTAAAAATATAAAACATTATTATCGACCAACCTGGAAAGCCATTTATATACTAGGTTCCAGTAGTATATACATTATTTCCTTTCTTGCCTTTTATAATAAAATATCTGTTTACAATTGTTTATTTAAAATTAATATCGACTATATATAATCATTGTTTGTTGAAACAAAAACATAAAATTTATAGGTCTGTATTTAGTTCTTGATTATTTCCTGTCCATTCAATCAACACTGGACTAATTAAGAGCCAAATCTCTTTTATACTGTTTTTAATCATCATGGTGTCTCGTTCTTATTTTAAGGCTGTTATATATAGCAGTTTAAAAGTGATTTTATTAATTAGATTACTAAGTAATGAAAACGTGTGAACTTATTTTTGTTGTTCGTATAAATGTTTGAAAAGAAAGAAGAAAAGAATTAAAACATCTGAGCATCAAAAAGGAGGCTAGTACACAATTTAAAATAATCTTCTTTTTTTTACTACATTGCGTTAAATTATTACTATTAATTGATGACAAACAAAAGTATAGAGAAATAATAAGAAATACTACATTATAGTAATGCAAAAAACAGAAAGTGAAACACATATTTACTAATTAGTATAAGATTATTTTTAACCAAATAATGCGTTTAAAACTTTTAAAAACTATTAAAACTAACTTATTTAAATTACAATTAAAGTGTTATTTAAAAAAAGTTATTCCTACAAAAAATAATGTCTGTTACCTTCATTTAATTACTTCTTTCTTTAAAATATTATATAATTAACTGGTTTTCTAATATCAATAACAATAGATAAATAGATTATAAATTCAAATATAATCTTTGATTATCATAAAAAAAAGGAAATATTAATATTACTATAATTATATTTATAGAAAAAAAATATCACTAATATTACTAAAAATGAGTTATAATATTACTAATGATTCAGTTTTTAATGAAATGTTACCTTTTATATTGTTTAAAACTTTGTATATATAAGTGTAAAATAACTTTAACATAACATAATAGTTATTAATCAGAAAGAGATCATGAATATAACTATTTTTTAATCAATGATTCAATGAAAAGATTAAGAAACTGTTATTTTACAAAGTTTACAACAATTTTTGGTTTTAAACTAATTTTAATAATCTAGCTTAAACCTATTTTTTTTAAATTCACATTAATTTAAATTGATTATATCTTGCGAATAGTTATTAAATAATTGTTAAACTCATTACCACTTTTAATTATTGATAAATAAAGTAATTAATTTTCAACATTATTTAAGTTCCTTGGTTTCTTATATTCATTATACTAGCAGACTTATATTATACTACTTACTACAAACTTATATCATATTATACTTACTACTCGTCTTTGACGGGTATTTTACAAAAAATCATAATTGATATGTGGTATTCTAAAATATTATTAGAGCTAAATTACTCTAATAATAATTATTATTATTTTTACTAGAATTGTTACAAAATATTATTACAACCCATAACTGCCATTAGATCTGCTGTTTCTTTTACGTTTTGTAGCTTTAGATATTGTGCTCAAATTTGATTTTATTCTGGGAATAGATCTTATTTATTAAGCGGGCAGGTAGGACTCACTTATTTAAAGAGGGCAAATTATGATTAACGCAAACGAAACTAAAATCAACTAACAATACCTACTTGCTATGGTATCAGGTACTTAAAAATACCTGCATATTTTTAGCTATATACGTGTATATTTGTATAGCTTGCCAAACATACCTTAAAAGTCAATAACTTCACTTCTACGCTGAAATTTCAATCCATTCAAATCTTATCTTTTAAGTTAGAGATACACAAATCTATTGTCAAAGTTTCGGCTATCTTATGGTGACTGAGTTTGCTTGTGACAAAATTTTTGGTAAAACAAACAGACAGAAATTTTTCTAAGTTGATTCAGTTTCTCCAATGTACAAAATGTAAAGATAACTTAAAATCAGAAAGTTTTAAGCAATATACCGATAAAACCTTTATTTAATTATAGAGATTTGTTGTGTTTGATATTATTTAATTGTCTACTATAACAATTAATAGTATATTAATATTAGCATTACTAATTATTGAAATTAACTTAATAATGGATTTTAACTTTTAAGAAATATTTTAAAAGTAAAAGATTTGTATGTAGATACAATATTATCGTATATTGTATATTTGTTGATATTAACATTTTTGGAAAGTCATTTTTTACCAAATAGTGTTTATAAACTTTTTTTCTCCTAAACTCTAGAAATTTGAAATATTGTTATCACATAGAAGCAACGAAATCAGTTACTGAAAAAAGCACCAGAGTTTTAAACCAACTGGAAATATTTTGTTTTCAATAAAATGTATAATTTTATACATTTCTGTATTAGTGTACGGTATCTGTTTTTTATATTATTTATTATTATTACTTTACTATAAGTAAAGTATAGTGATCGTGAAAAAATTCGATCTCGAGATTTTTACGGAATTACATGTTTTGAGGTCCCAGAAGTAGTTTTATGAAGTTTTTTCGATGATGTCTGTGCGTGTGTGGGTGGGTGGGTGAGTGTGTTAGCATTGCTTGTTACCATGCTATGGTCCAGAAGCTTCGATGGATCAAGTTGATATTTTACACAAAAATGGACCTCATAGAGAAGAAGATTCCTATTGTTTGGGAAGAATTATGCATGACGGGAAAGCCAATTTTTTTGACAAAAACCGTTTTTTAAAAAACATTTTTATCTCCTAAACTGATAAGCCTAGAGTTTGAAATTTTGGCATGATCTTTGAAATTACAAATGGAACAAACGAAAAATATATTCAGAATTTTAAAACAACGGGAAATATTTTTTTTTAATAAAATGTAAACATTTTGACTTATAATTCAATCTCAAAGCTTGTGAGAGCAAGATAAAATTAGTCTATTCTAGTCTAATATTTGATATTTATTATTTTCAAAAATTAGAAGCTCCCACCTATAAATGACTTAAATTATATTGAATAGCTGGTTTCGACTTTGAGTTGAGTATGTAAACTGGTTAATTTCTAATATATTTTTTCCCAATATACATTCATATCAAGCTTATAACAGAGTACAAGACGCAGGAAAAAAGATAACACTCACTCAGAGTAAATTGGTATATATAATTTTCCATAAAGGTGAAGGAAAATGATTTTAATAAATACTAAGAAGCCATAAATTCCCAGTATAATAATTCAATAAAAAACCAAAAATGTAAAACATAATTCAAAATGGAAATCTTTCGTTTGAAGATTAATAAATGTAATTATTGTATATCCTTAATTATAAATTATCTTAAAACCACATTTTTTCTTGGATGTTTATGATGTTTTCAGAGAAAATAAGAGTATTTTTCTGATTTAAATTTGAAAATTTGACTTAAATATTCAATATAGAAGGAGGTCAAGTAACCGATATAACAAATCCACTGACTATTTGAACAAAGGCTATGTTCTCTTGTAGGAGATTATTTCCTATCAAGAAATTTTCACTTTGACTTTTCAAAAATGTTATTACTGCTACCTCTATTATCTAGTACTATCTGTACTACCTCAGAAATGAAAGACTAATATACATCTCCCATTTAAATCTTTACATTATGCTTGAATGAGACATTATATATTATATACCCAAGAACATTGATATTAAGTTTACTTATAGTAAAGTTGAGTGCAGGCCACTCCAGATTTTTCTTCCTTATTTCTGGCATTTATCAAAATAAGAATGTTTTGAAGTCTTAAAAGGAAAACTTATATTACATTTTATGTAAATGTAAACATAAATGTAATAAACGTAATTTATTACGATTTTGCTGTGCAATAATTAAAATATAGTGACCATAAAAAAACTTTTATATCGAAATTTTGAATGATATACATGTTTTGAGGTTCTCAAAGTCATTTTTTAACGTTTTGTTCATGATGTTGTTAGTGTGGCAGGGTGGGTCTGAATCCAAAACAAAACAAAAGCCACATTCTCCTGAAAGAGAGATTATTTCGTAACACGAAATCTTCACTTTGGCTTTACAAAAGTGTTATTACTGCTGTAGTAATACGAATGATATTATATGCATCAGTTTTGGATATACAACAATAAGTGTATACGAGTATAATGATAAACGCATTATCTAGTAATTTTCTATGCTACACCTAGGAAAATACTAGAAAACATTTACCATTTAGACATTTATATTGTGTGTAAATAGGACATTATATATTATATACCCAAGAAGTTTAATATTATGTTTACTTATAGTAAAGTTGAATGTAGGCCACTCCAGACTTTTCATATCAAAATCAAACAGAACTTAAACAAATTCAAGCAGAACTGTTGTTTAAACGTTAATAAAAATAATTTTAATATATTTTAGCAATTAAATTTATATATAGAAACATGTACTTCATAAAAATATAAAAGCAAACAGAAATTAACAATATTTTTTACTTTAATAGAAGTAAAGTATAGTGATCATGAACAAATTTAATCTCGAGATTTTAACGGAGTTACATGATGTTTAGAGGTATAATGAAGAAATTTAAAATTATTTAAGGACTTATATGTGATGAAAAAAGCTGAATCGTCGGCTTGCGATCAGGAATATTTTATCTTTTGACCTGATCATAAAGATTTTGAATTTTAAGAATTAATATTTCCCTGTTTTGACAGTGATGTAGATTCTGTAAATGATCGTGATGGGTGTGGGATCAATGTCCTATGTTTGGAGAGCCTTTATCAAACAATAAAAAGAAAAACTGATAAAATAATCTGGAGTGACCTATACATAACATTACTACAAGTAAACATAATATCAAACTTCTTGGGTACATAATATATAATATCCCATTTAGTCATAATAGAAATGTCTAAATGGGAGATGCCTTACACATTTTTTTAAAAAACACTATCTTGTCATAATATTCACAGTATAATAATTTTATAAAAGACCAAAAATGTAAAACATAATTCAATATTGAAAATATTCCTTGAGAAAAATAAATGTTGTTAGCCTACATCTTAAACTAAAAAATGTCTTAAAACGACATTTTCTTTACATACAGACATAATAAGAATATTTTCAATTTTTACATGGCAAATTTTGTCTGATATCTTCAAAGTAATAAGAGGTCAGATAAACATGTTAGAAATCCACTTGCTATTTGAACAAAAGTTATGCTCTCCTGTAGGAGTTTACATCGTAATTTGCTTAATATAATTAGCTCTTTTTTCGCCATTCCTCAGTCGAAATGTACTTTACTTATATTCAAGTAAAAATAATATTCAAAGATGGAGGATTACTTACTTGTGACATGCTCAGTGTTCAAAACACAACTCAAGTAGACACTCGCAATAGTGTAATTATGATAAGATGTCTGCAATAATGGCACTGTTCTTTCAGGAAAAACCATTAATGAATACTGCAATTTAAAATAATAACACCAATTATTACTGATAATTAGTAAAATTTCAATAGCCAACGAAATTGACACTTTGTGGGCGTACACATATTATAATAACGGCAATTTATATGATCTTCAATATTAAGATTCGATGTATAATGTTAAAATGTTTAACATTGTCCGTTGACTAAGATCTAAGACAGAAATTTTTCTAAGGGTGGATTCGGTTTCTCCAATGTATGAAACGTAAAGAAAACTTAAAATGAGTCAGTTCTAAGCAATGTACAAACAAAATCATTATTTTGTTTATATAGATTTATCCTGGACTAATGGATCACCTGCTATACTTTATTACCTGCTTTAATGAATCAAATAAAATAAAATTGATATTTAGAGGATTAAAGAAAGTAATTGATACGATTTCGTGACTTAATATGAAAATACGAATAAAATTATTACATGTAAAGAATCAACAATAATATAACATAATTTCTGATGTTTTCCATAGTATAATGAATTTGTCTAAGAAAATGCGAAACCTATCCATATGTTTACACTCTTAAATAAAAGTTCATAAAAGATGTAGATTTTATTGGTTTATATTGAAGGAAGATGAATGGATTCCTTCTTTCTTATAATTACTTTATCTTTGTGAATTGTAGTATCTTTCTATGATATTGAAATGTGACGAATGGACTCTTTTCTCAAAAAAGAGGATTTATGTTTGTTGAGAAATATCCAGTTTTTTCCCAATTCTAGTTAAATAGTTCATATTTATGACTTTCAAATATTAGAAGCCCCCAACTATAAAAGTTTTTAAATTATACTGAATAGCTGACTTTGGCTTTGATTTGAGCATGTAAACTGCCTACTTACTAATATATTTTTTCTCAATATTCATTCATAGCAACCTTATAACAGAGTATAGCAAGCAGGAATATTTTTTTAATTATTCTTATTTTTTTTACATAGTTCAGTTGAGCATAGATCTTTCTTAAATAAATAACTAAACAAATCAACTGTTAAAATTGTTGAAAATTATGAAAATAATTTTTATTTTAATAAAGCTATAAATAACACAAAACTGCGCCATTATTCTCCAGTGAAATGTTACACTTCCAGTAGTGCCTTTAATTTGAGTTCTAATAATTTAGTTTATTCACTCAACTTAATATTTCATACAGTGATAACTTCAAACAGTAAGTACAATTTTCATTTTAACTTATTTGTGCAATATCATAAGTACTTAAACAGTTTAATATTATCAGCATGTGCAAATAATTAGATGACTACTTAATGATTACTTTCAATGAATATGATTCATTGACTTTTAAATCAGCATTCTTTTTGGTTAACATATTTTGTATCTTTTTGCTAAAATAAACCTTTGTGGGTTAAACATAATGTTAAAAAAGATTTAAAATGCTTATTATGGTTTATTTATGAAGTATAATTATCTATTTATTAATGGTACATGTTTGTTACAGAATATTTCACAATATACCTATTTACTTCGAAATACGCTAAACTAATTAAAATATTGTTGCTTAATTTACTTTTTACAATTACTATAATTTAAGATGAATGAAGAAATAATAATTCCATTAAGTTCTTAAAATGAATTATGAAAGTTATACTTCTTATAATTTAGTAGCAATAAGAAAACAGAATACTTTTGACATATGCCATGTTAAAGATGTACATGTTCATACTTCATTAATAATACAGTATTAACCATTGCACATTGAATATATGAAACATATTACAACTTAGACTCCTTAAAAATGAGATTATGTTAATTGAACATTCATTAAGAAGGTACATTACGAAAGTGTAAGTTACACAAGTTATTCATGAGAAGTAAATTTCATATTGCGATTGCAATTTAAAAAATCTGGAGTGGCCTACACTCTACTTTACTATAAGTAACCTAATGTCAAATTTCTTGAGTATATAAAACATAACGTCTCATTTAAGCATAACGTAAACATCTAAATGGGATATAATTATTAGCCTTGCATTCCTGAGGTAGTACAGATAGTGATTGAAGGACATATCAAAAAACTTATAAAAAAATTTATAAACTTATTTTTGTACATCACACAGCTGATGCAAATAATTTCATTATTATAACTACAGAGTAATAACATTTTTGAAAAACCCATGTGAACATTTCTAGAAACGAACATTGCTTTTGTTCAAATAGCCAGTGAATTTCTTACATCGTTTACTTGACATCTTTCTACATTGAATATTAAAGTAAAATTTTCAAATTTAAAACAGAAAAATACCCTTTTTTTTCTCTGAAAAACATCATAAACAGCGAAGAAAATGTTTTAAGGTGATTTATGATTAAAGATGTACGATAATTACATTTATTAATCTCTAAACGAAAGATTTCAATTTTGAATTATCATTTACATTTTTAGTTTTTTACAGAACTATTATACTGGGAATTTTATAAGGCTTCTTAGTATTTAATAAGATCATTTTCCTTCCCCTTTGTCAAATAACATATATACGAATTTTTTCTGAGTGAGTGTTATCATTTTCCTGCACAATATTATTCCTCTTACATCTCATATAAGTCAATAAACAATTTAAATTGTTCCTTTATAAATATCAATCTTATCTCAGTGGATTCGCTCTAAAAATTTCTAAGTCAATGTAAACAATGTAAAAAAATATAAAAAATTCGACAAGTATAGCAGGTGATCCCTTATTCTAGGATAAACAAACAGTTTTTATAGCGTTATTGCTGTTTCCCGTAATTGAAACTTCATGATTTTTTTTTTAATTGCTAATTTATTGTTCCATTTTTGGTCAAATTTTCATTTTTTTTTAATGAGCCGTTTAGCGTCAACAAAACATTTTCTGAAAACAGAAATCGAACTATAACGCCTCTTTAGCGATTGTAATTTTAAAAAAAAATATCTCAACTCATTCTCCACATAATGTTCTATTTTTAGGCATAGTTTCATTTAGATCCTTCAAACAGTATGGCTTGTATCGCTCTCACAAGGTTTGAGATTAAATTATAAGTCAAAATTTGTACATTTTATTGAAAAAAAAAATATTCCTGTTGTTTTAAAATTCTGAATATATTTTTCGTTTGTTCCATTTGTAACCTCAAAGATAATGTCAAAATGTCAAAACTCTAGGATTATCAGTATAGGAGAAATAAATGTTTTAAAAAAACGGTTTTTGGCAAAAAAAGTGACTTTCCCATCATGCATAATTCTTCCCAAACAATAGGGATCTTCGTCTTTATGGGGCCCATTTTTGTGTAAAATATCAACTTGATCCATCAAAGATTCTGGACCGTAGCGTGGTAACAAGCAATGCTAACACACGCACCCACCCACCCACCCACACACACACAGACATCATCATAAAAACTTCATAAAACGACTTCTGGGACCTCAAAACATGTAATTCCGTAAAAATCTCGAGATCGAATTTTTTCACGATCACTATACTTTACTTATAAGAAAAAAGTAAAAAGAAAATTTTTTTTGTAATGGGTATTGATACAATTAATAGTGTTGAGCATTGTTTAAAAATGACCACTCCAAAATTTTTTTTCAACAGCTTTAAATATTGATTACATTTTCATCAAAACCATAAAAGGCTTGTAGGCATTAATTAGAATGAATTAACTGAAATATGAACTGTTGTTTTTGCTCCTACAAATGAGGTCCTTTGCAATACAACTTATTTTAAAGGTGTAAAAATCCTTCTATTGGGAGACTTTGAATAGTACATTGCACATATTTTTCCAAAATCTATAATTATTTAGTTTATTCTCTTTATAATTTGAATAATGGAGACTCCCACATTACACTAATCAATTAATTAAATTGATTATCAATGAATTCGATAATATATTTACTCACAGTACTGTTGAATGCATACTACTTTATTTATTTTTATGTTGTGCACAAATTATACTTTGTACAATATTTCTGTTTACAGTCTTTCATTTAATGAGATTATTTCTATAGTATAATCTTTTGTATTAAGTAATCAAAAGTTAGTAGTCTAAATTTGCATACTTAGGAACTATGTTAATTATTATGGGTAGGATAGCATATGCATGTAGTCCATGGAAGGTAATCAAATGTAAAATGCACACATGTTTTATTTTAAGATATTTACAAATTTAATATGTTTCATGGAACTTATTCCTGGAAGTTATTTGAAAAAAATGTTTTATTTTTTAATTATAACTTTTATTCTCAATTCCTTATTAATTTAAACCATATAGCAATAAGAATAAAATTTATAACTAAACAGTGTAAGAAGAAAACTTTTAAACAAAATAACTATCAAGAAAATTTCAATTGTTATGAAATATTTAACAAATTTGTTTGATTTCATAATGAAGTAAAAAGAAGTCATAATGGGGTTGGCCACTCTGTTTTAGGACTGTGCTAGTGAACTCTTCGACTCCCTAAAGTTCTTTGCATGCTAGAGCCAGTCTGCAACTTTCCTTCATCAAAGAATCATGCACTGTGGCTTATGCCAAGGTAAACTCAACAATTTTTCTTTGTTCACGCATAATGTAACTTGATATTTTCTGTAAATACTGGTTTTTAACTATATATCAACACATATATGTCAAGTTATATGCAATAAATTATAATTTAATTAATAGTTAATTTCCTTCTTTACAACTATTAACTGAATTACTTCTTTTTAGTCACCGATAACAAGCAAACCTAGAATACCTGTTATCGTAAATGATGATATAAAAATTACATTTTTTCTATATTCAACTGAGTCAGTCCGTTGTTACTTTTTGTCAAAAAAACATGGCCGACAATGCACTAAGGTAATATAATGGGAAAGTAATATTAACAATTTTTTTTTTGGTTGAAGATAATGTCACTTGATATTTTATGTCAACAATACTCTTTTAACTATATCACAACACATATATGTTGAATTTATTGCAAGAAATTAACATTTAAATGGTACTTCATTTTCTGCTTACTTGTATTAAAATAATTGCTTCTTTTTTATTCACTGATATGAAACATACATAGAATACGTGTTATTATCATACATAGTATTATAAAAAATACATTTTATTTTACTAACCAGTGCGCTATTAGTTTTTGTCAAAAAACATGGCCGACAATTCACTTAGGTAATATAATGGGAAAGTAATATTAATAATTTTTTTTTGTTCGGTATAATGTCAGTTGATATTTTATGTCAATACTAGTCTTTTAACTATAATTTAATTATGTTTCAACACATATATGTTAAATTATATGTAATAAATTACAATGTAATTGGTAGTTAATTTCTTTTTTTACAACTATTAAGTTAATTACTTCTTTTTATTCAACGATATCAAACAAACGTAAAATACATGTTATTTTCATAAAGTTCGATATAAAAAATATGTTTTTTATTTATTGACCGCTAATATTCTTCATCAAAAAAACATGGCCGAGAATGCACTAACGTAATATAATGGAAAAGTAATATTAACTATTTTTGTTCGTATTAAGAACTTATTAGGGTATAACAGGTCTGTTTGTAAATTAATAAAACGACAAGAATTACTTTATGTTTGCCATATACAAGAATTATTTGATTATTACTAGTCACAACCATGACTGATAAAGATTCCACCTATTTTATATTACCATTAAGGTAATGTTAACAAGTGTGTATTGTTGCAGGTACAGACGAAAGGATACCTGTACGCAGGTTAGTGGGCATGTTATGTGTTTATGCATGTAATCATTTCAGGTTTATGTGTTTAGTTTATTACAGCACAAAGCAAAGCACACTCAACGTCTTACACTGTTTGAAACCCTCTTACTTCCACTGTTCTTCCCAGACAGATCGTAATCTGTTAGGTCTCTATAATTATGATTCTCAATGGTGTCTATAGGATTTCTAGGTGTCTCTCAGTGATTCGAAAATATATCCAACATAAAAACGTAGCCACCGTACCTCATCTTACACATGATATCTCTTTTTGTGAACGCAGCATTATTAGGAGCGATATGTAATAGCGATTTTCTTTTTAAGAAGACCTACTCACCTCAAATATGTTTTATATGCAGCGAATATGTCCTACCAATGATAAGACATTTCTTCACCACTCTGAGCAAAAATTCTACAATTTGCAACATTATACCTTAGTCAAAACAAGCCATACATAAAAATATTTCAATCAATTTGAAGAAGAAATTCAAGCTCCTCTCTATCCCTATCAAACGTTTTAGCCCCAAACACTGAAGAAGACGCCAAGGCTCATCAAGTTTATTTCAGTTTCTTCAGGGTAGAAGAAGAAACAAACTGAAAGTAAGTCTCATTTTCTTTATTTTTATCGTATTGTATTTGATGCAATTAAAATATTTCTGGGATATTTGTGTACAGTGTGCTTTCAGCTATTTGTAGAATTAAGAACTCCCCAACTTCAAGCAGATTCAGATCTACTACCCTAGAAACATGACAAAGGCATGCCAGGTATATGAAGATGTCTGATTACATTCTTATTGTAATTCTACTGTGTAGGTAAGTTATCGTTGAATACATAGGAGTTTTAAATTTTTTAAACCTATATATCCATTAATGTTTCAATCTACTCTTTTGTGTAACTCATACTCGTGTGTTATGGGACTAGTAATACTATTGATGTGTAGGAAGAGGTTTGGTTACATGTTTCTTTAATTATATTAAAGGTTTATATGTGTGAGGTACCTCATGCATGTTGAATGGATTTTAATCATGTATGTTGTTTGATGTATTTAAGTCTTTAGTTACATATATGTTTCTCCACTACTCTCCAAGCAGCTGATATATTTTGGGGAGTAGAAATGTATTTGAAGTGATAAAGAGGTGTTGATCACATTCTTATTTTTTATTCTACTGTATAAAATAAGTTATAGTTCTTGTATACAATAGATGTTTTATAACTATAAATTTTTGTTTTCAAAAGTATTTTCATTGTTCTTGTTCATGTCGTTTTGATGGCAGAAACCCTTTTCAGGCATATGGAGATGTATACCTAAATTTTATTTTTATTTTACTTTTGAGGTAACTTACATCTGTTAAATAGAATAGCTTACCTATGATATTTAAAAGTGTATTTCATAGCTGTTTCTCTTCCACTCAACCAATTAAATCAATTGTTAAAGGAAAAGAAACACAGTTGACAATTCTGAAGAGGTATGACTACATTCTGATATTCAATTATGTATTGTAAGATAATATTCAACTTAGAGTAGTTAAATAGGTATGTATTTTACAGTCAATAGGCCAACCTTTACACAGCTATGCCTATTCTACTCTGTCATGCAACATAAATGTTTTTGTGGTAGAAACAGTTTTGATGTGTATAAACTACTATGATTATTCTTATTTTAGTTATACTGCTTTATAGTTGTTAAGTAGGTAGTGTTTTATGATCTATAAGTCATATTTTACATGGCTATGTCTATTCTACTCTTTTTTGCAACTTATATGCTTTTAGGGGTAGAAACGGTTTTGATGTGTATAAACAGGTATGATTATTCTTATTTTAGTTGTACTGTGTATATTTTCTTTAGTTGTTAAGTAGGTGTGTGTTCGATTATCGTTAAGTCTACACAACACAGTTACTTCTATTCTACCCTATCATGTGTGTTATCTTTAAGTTAGTCAGGGGGGGGGGGGGTGCATAAGTTAGTCAGGGGGGATCCTGGGCCTTGGGTGACTACCAGGCGGGTTCTCAGGTGGTGGATAGCGGAATTACCTGTAATATCAGGGTAACCTCGAATACCCAATAAGGGGTCATTTTTTTTTGCCAAAAACCGATATTCAGAAAACATTTTTTTCTACTAAACTGGTAATTTTCGAGTTTTGATATTTCAGCATTATCATTGGGGTTACAAATGCAATAAACGAAAAATATATTCATAATTTAAAAACAAATGGAAATGATTTTTATTTAATAAAATGTAAAAATTTTGACTTATAATTCAATCTCAAAGCTTGTGAGAGTCATACAAGCCATCCTGTTTTACTATGAATATGAAACTATGCCTCAAAATAGAACATTATGTGGAAAATGAGTTGAGATGTTTTTTTTCATAATTGCATTCCCCAAAGGGGCAAAAAAATAGGATTTCTGTTTTCAGAAAATGTTTTTTGATGCTAAACGTCTCATTGAAAAAACATGAAAATTTGACAATAAATGGAACACAAAATTAGATATGTATAAAAAAAAAATCATCAAATTTCAATTACGGCAAAGAGCAATGAAGCTATAAAAACTGTTTGTTTATCCTAAACTAAGGGATCACCTGCTATACTTGTCGGATTTTTTACATTGTTTACATTGACTTAGAATTTTTTCAGTAATTCACCGATATAATATAATGTTTAGAGGTATAATGAAAATTTTTGAATTATTTAACGACTTATATGTGATGTAAGAAGAAAAAAATCTGTATATGTAAAAAGTCAACAACGATAGAGCATATGAAACATATAATCTCTGATCCTTTTTATAGTATGATGGGTTTGTCTAACAAATTGTTCTAATCAATCTATATATTGCGTAATTCTAAAATTTAAATAATTTTCATTTAAATAATAAATAAAATTATCCTACATCTTAAATTATATATTATCTGAAAACGAAATTTTTTCGTACATGTTTTTGAAATTTCAGACAAAAACTTTGTAATGTTTTTAAAATATTTTCAATTTCTAAATGGGATAGTTTGTCGTAAGTGTTAAATGTAGAAGGAGGTCAGATAATCTATGTAAGAGATCCACGGGCTATTGGAGCACAAGCCATGCTCTCTTGTAGAAAATTATTTCGTATAAGCAAATTTTCACTTTAGCTTTTCATAATGTTACTACTGCTGTAGTCATACTAATGATTGTATATCCATTAATTGTGTCACATATAGAAAAGGTTTATCTATTTATAAGTGGATCAATCACTATCATACTACCTCAGGAATGAAAGACTAATAAACATCTCCCATTTAGACGATAATATTATGCTTAAATGAGACATTATATAGTATATACCCAAGAAGTTTGATATTAAGTTTACTTGTAGTAAAGTTGAGTGTAGGTCACTCCAGATTTTTTTAAATTGTTTACATTGACTTTGAGCTTTGGAGCGAATCCACTGAGATTAAATTGATGTTTATAATGGAAAAAATTAAATAATTTATTGACTTATATGAGATATAAGAGGAATAATATTTTGACATGTAAAAAAACACCCCCAATAAACAGAAATAAATTTCCTTTGTCTTCCATGGTATAATGGATTTGTCTCTTAGAATGCTTTAATAAATCTATATATTGCACTCTTGAACAAAACTTAATATGACATATAATTACTTTGTCGCTGTGAATTGTAATATCTTTCCATGATATTGAAATGTGACGAATGGACTCTTTCCTCAATAAAGAGGACTTATGTTTTTATCCAGTTTTTTCACTATTCTAGTCTAATAGTTCAGATTTATTTTTTCAAAAATTAGAAGCTCCCAACTTAGGATTTAAATTATACTGAATAGCTGGCTTCAACTTTGAGTACAGTATGTAAACTGGTGAATTACTAATATATTTTTTCTCAATAGCAAGCTTATATCAGAGTACAGCAGGCAGGAAAAAGATGACACTCACTCAAAAAAAATTGGTATATATGATTTTTGACAAAGAGGAAGAGAAATGATTTTATTAAATGCTAAGAAGCCATAAAATTTTCAGTATAATAATTCTATAAAAGACCAAAAATGTAAAACATAATTCGAAATTGAAATCTCGAATAATTTCATAGACTTTAAAGTTGGAAAAAAACCAAATATTTATTAAAAATTTGAGATTTTGCATTATGAAGTAAATCTATTTGTTTTTGTGCCATTCAGTCTGAATGATTAATTGTTATTTATAATAGGATGTTTCCTTATATGTTATCACACTCGGTTTTCAGTTTTGATTGTGCGTTTTGCTGTTTCACATCCTTTGGTTTGGGATTGTTCCAAGGTTGAACTTCACTAGTTCCGTAGATCAAGTACACAATGAACGTGGAGATCATAATGAATGAGGACAATCCGAAAAACTTGCGCCATTGAACCAAACTGTTCTGTAACAATTCAAACGGTAGTAAATTATAAATAGATTATTAAAAGAAATAAATAAGAATATTGTATGAATAATAACAAGTTTGTTGTAGTAATAATAACAATACTAGCACAAGAAGAACTCAAAAAGGATAATGTTAAAAGAAACAACCAGTAAGTAGTAAGTTCAACTCCTTTAATCAACTTTACCGTGATACTACATAAATTAGTGCTTCTCTACATCAGGGGTGTACTGACTACTTTCTGGCAGCCACATGTGACCATCCATAGGTCTTCATCAGGCCAGCCAAGGTAAAATTATGTTACTGAGTGTCTATTTTAAAAATTAAACTATATAATAATGGTGATAAAGGTATTTAGCTTAGGAAATTAAGTCATGTGAACTGATTGATTTCACTTCAGTTTTCTATTTGCTTCAAAACAGTAATGTTTTCCAAGCTATGATTCCAGTTGTCATTCTTAAATATTCTAGGTCTAATAATAAAAAAAATTAACTTTTTATCATCAAGTTTATATTTAGAGTATGTTTGATTGTAAACAGCTGGTCAGCTTTTACGCATATCAAGAATTGCTAAATATTTGCAAATGTACGATGAATTCTAACAGTGCATAATAACACTGAAAGGACGGAGAAGACGACTAATGTATTTTCCAAGCTAATAGTAGCTCGATAAGGTTAAACACTGTTACTTAACTATTATCACATCAATTAAATGTCAACTGTAGTGGCTTTTTTTAGGCGAGATAGACTTGAAACATAGCTTTACCAAGGTGAGGATGGATTTCAAATAGTAGACAAATATATAAGTTATCCATATTAGATTTACTTGTTCGTTTCCGGTATTTCTGATAAACGTCGCTCCCAATGAAAACTTTAGGTTATAGTTACCGATGGGAATATGTGTTTTGTACGAAATATAAGGATTCTGTTAAGAAATTTAATCACATTTGTGTCTAGATTGCAGCAGATTTAGCCTTGGAAGTGCTCCACACACGATTCAACTTATCCCTTTCATTAAAGCCTTTCACTACAGCTATTAAATACTGTGTACTTTATTCCTACATTTCTAGTCTCTTAAGAAACGTATCGTTGTTTGAAAAAAAAAGTGCAACGTAGGGAAATAACATTGTAATCAAACCGAAATAGTATTGTAAGTCCTACATAAACAGCGTGGAAAAAAATGCCGTCTTAATTAATTTTAGCTCAAGTAATTAATACCATCTATTATATTTTTCCTGTTCGTGATGTTAAATTTCTTATACATTATATGAATAATTATAATTATATAATCTGCATAGCAGATTTCCTTTATTTAGACACTTTTAGAAATTGAAGCTAACGATTGCTGTACCAGTAAGTACTGTTTTCATAACCGATGCAATTACAGGAGTTAGATTTTGATGACACTGATGATTATTTTGATGATTCATAATCACCGGATATTCTGCCTTTAAATGTTTGTTTTACATGTATCTTGTTCCAGTTTGCTTCATGTTTTCAACTATCCGACAATCTAATGTAGACTATCGTTTCTTCAATGTTTCATTATTTACTTTTTAAACAAAAATTTGAGTTAGCTGTATTATAATATTACATATTGTTTATATAAGTGAAGATTGAGTCGTCATACTGTTTATAAGTATGACACATCACATCATATATGGTACTGAGTTCTGAACATACTCATTCTTTATAGAATCAAAGTTCTTTAATGGTCTTAAAGATGAATCAACACCAACATTTCCTATTCAACTAAAGGCATTGTTATCATATGGTAAAAAGGATGCTGCATAATTGATTTAGTCATGTTTCCATTTCTCTATCCACCAGCACAAACACTGTAGTGATGGCTTACATCCTATACTATACTTGTTTATATCTATCAATAAATCTCTTAAAACTTCAGAATATTTATTCGCTTTAATTAAAATATAGTAATCATGAAAACATTAAATTTCAGAAGTTCAGATTTTTAGGTCGCCTGAGTGCATTGTTGAAGTTTTTTTGATGATACTCGTATCTGAAGTGTGGGTCATTTTGTTTGGTTGAAGTTCGAAAAGTTTGTGTCCACGATACAGGTCACACAGTTTGAAGGATTAAATTTTTATCAAATTCCAGATATATCTTGTGTTGATTAATGATACCTGTGGTTTTGAGGTTTTGAAACAATTCTGATTCAAGATAATTTTTTACTTTATCAACAATTATAGTTTTTAAGACACAATTTTTTTTAATTAAAATATATCGAAAATTTTACAAAAAAAAGTTAGTATAGATGCTAATGGAAAGCAGTCACAATAGTCGCAATGACAACCAGTGTCAATACTAGTCTCAGAATCCACCGCCTCAAATGTAGACTCCATAGCATTTGTGGATAGCTCAGTCAGGTCTTCAAACTGTGCTACTACGGTTCAAAGTTTGTTCCTTGTTGGCATTGTTCTAACAATATATATTATATTTAACAATATATATTATATGTTATAACAATATTATATTATAAATAGATAATTGCCAGTTTCTGAAAGAGCTCTCTGTCTTCCCCTGGATTAACCTACAGTCGGCTGAGTTCCGGATTCCCTTACTTGGTCTGTTGTTGCTTCTAGCATCACATGTAAATTATCCTCTAAGGACTCTAAGCTTTTCAGTCTTCTGTCTTCAGCCCTTTTCTGTACTGAAATCTACTATATAGCTTTCATTCTCACCATCATAAGGATCTAAGGTTGTTGAATAGATAAAGCGATGAGTTGGAGGTATTTGTCCTCTTTATTGCAGGTTAAAATGCTTAGAACTAAGCGAACCCATTCTTGACGCATTAATCCACTAAGCGAACCAGGTTGATTCCCAATTTCGTAGGAAAATCGCTAGCCAATTATGAAGATAACACCAAGTTATGCTGATAAAATATTCTTAGTCCTCCAGAGTCAATGTCACATCCGGATCTTCGTTGGTTGATTCCAAATGATTTCCTCTCTCCGTGGTAATTCACTTAACCTATGAAAACAGACCTACCGGAACCAGTGGTGCGACTCTCCGATTATCGCATTGTCCTGGAAGGCAAGAGCTCCTTACTGCCAACAAATCGCGCGATGTCGATGAGAAGCCTCCGAGAAGTTAGAGGCCTAGGATACGGAAAAAAAGAAATAAAAATTACATAATGAAGAGTAAATTGTTAACTGTAATCTTACATCATTGGTGAGCATGTAGCCAGCAACTAGTGGTATGAGGAAGCTGGCTGGCATGTGAACGGTTTGGATGAACGCCATGGTGGACCCTAGAAATGAAAGGAGGATAGGATAACTTACTTTCAAAGGATCAGAGAGACAAATCATACAGGTAAAGATCACCTGATGCCCATGACTAATTAGCATATCTGTCTGATATCAGACTTAAAGTAGAAGGGGGCCTGTGAACTTCACTTTCATCTGCATAAATATACAAGTAAATAATATATAAATAATATTTTCCTGTAATTGAAAAACAAATCAAAGGAATTTACCTTTATATTAAAGTAGCATAATTATATTTAGATTTTGAGAATAGTTTGTTTTTCTTTTATTTATGTAGTTCTGTTGAAAAAGAAGACGTAATAAACTCAAAGAGAGCGAAACCATTTTTTGTTTTTTAAAACAAAAAATTATATTGTTATTATCCCCTCTAATAATATTGCCTGTTAATTTTTTTTATAAAAACTCAATTCTTTTTTAAATTTTTATTTTTATTACAAAATCCTTTACACATACTAATCATGTGATAATATGAATTTTGATTGTTTGAGCGAAAGAAACACTAAATTAAAAAAACAACTCTACCTTAGTTTTTACTTTACTATAAGTAAAGTATAGTGATCGTGAAAAAATTCGATCTCGAGATTTTGACGGAATTACATGTTTTGAGGTCCCAGAAGTCGTTTTATACGTTTTTACGATGATGTCTGTGTGTGTGTGTGTGTGGTGGGTGGGTGGGTGGGTGGGGTGCGTGTGTTAGCATTGCTTGTTACCACGCTACGGTCCAGAATCTTTGATGGATCAAATTGATATTTTACACAAAAATGGGCCCCATAAAGACGAAGATCCCTATTGTTTGCGAAGAATTATGCATGATGGGAAAGTCACTTTTTTTTGCCAAAAACCGTTTTTTTTAAAACATATATTTCTCCTAAACTGATAACTCTAGATTTTGAAATTTTGACATTATCTTTGAGGTTACAAAGGAACAAACGAAAAATATATTGAATTTTAAAACAACGGGAAATATTTTTTTTTCACTAAAATGTACAAATTTTGACTTATAATTCAATCTCAAACCTTGTAGAGCGATACAAGCCTACGTTTGACGGACAATAATGAAACTATGTCTATAAATAGAACATTATGTGTAGAATGAGTTGAGATATTTTTTTTCAAAATTACATTCACTAATGGGGGTTACAGTACGATAACTGTTTTCAGAAAATGTTTTTTGACGCAAACGGCTGATTAAAAAATAAGAAAATTTTACCAAAAATGGAACAAAAAATTAGCAATTCATAAAAAAAAAATCATGAAGTTTCAATTACGGGAAAGAGCAATAACGATATAAAAACTCTTTGTTTACCCTAGACTAAGAGATCACCTGCTATACTTTCAAATTTTTTGTATTTTTTTACATTGTTTACTTTGACTTAGAAATTTTTTGAGCAAATCCACTGAGAAAAATTGATTTTATAAAGGAACATTTAAATTGTTTATTGAATTATTGAGATGTAAGAGGAATAATATTGTGCAGGAAAATGATAACACTCACTCAGAAAAAATTTGTATATATGTTATTTGACAAAGGGGAAGGAAAATGATCTTATTAAATACTAAAACTTATTATTATTATTATTTTAAAGATTAAAATTCCCAGTATGATAATTCTATAAAAGACCAAAAATGTAAATGATAATTCATAATCGAATCTTTCGTTTAGAGATTAATAAATGTAATTATCGTAAATCTTTAATTAACAAATCACCTTAAAACAACATTTTCTTCGCATTAAAGATGTTTATCAGAGAAAAAAAGGGTATTTTCCTGTTTTAAATTTAAAAATTTTACTTTAATATTCAATGTAGAAGGATGTCAAGTAAACGATGTAAGAAATCTACTGGCTGTTTGAACGAAAGCCATTCTCTTGTAGGAGAATAAATCGTTTCAAGAAATGTTCACTTTGTTTTTCAAAAATGTTATTACTGCTGTAGTTATACTAATGTAATTATTTTCAAATAATAAATTATTTGTGATGTACAAAAATAAGCTTATAAAATGATATGTCCTTCAATCACTATCTGTACTACCTCAGGAATGATAGGCTAATAATTATATCCTATTTAGATGTTTACGTTATGCTTAAATGAGACGTTATGTTTTATATACTCAAGAAATTTGACATTAAGTTGCTTATAGTAAAGTAGAGTGTAGGCCACTCCAGATTTTTCTTTGCGTCATTACCTGCAAAGTTAGGTGCGATGTCAATAATATTTGGCATTGCTCCAGCAAAAGCAGCTGTATTTGTAGTGATTGCAACGAACCATACAGCCATGACGGATATGATGTCACAACCGAGGTAGCCAATTATCATCAATATTACTCCAGGAATGACTTGAGCTGCAAAATATGATAGATTTTATTTGTACTTACAGAATGCACAATGATACAGATTCATATATATACTAAAACTTAACAGAGGGTCCATGACAGAAATAGTCACTTAGCATCTCAGTCCTGTCGATCCGTCTGGAAGACATTATACTTTCTCACTCGCTCTTACTTTCTCTCTGTCCTTCTTCATCATCTTCTTCTTTTATATTTTATTTTTCTTATTCTTCTACTCTATGAACACAGCGGTATGGTTTGCTCATTGGTTGGTTACTTGTGACTGTTGAATATCGTAGACTTTGTCTGTGGGTATTACCAAAAGCTGACAGCAGACAGTTTGGTGAATTTGATAGCTCTGAGGCTATTTTGATGCCTATGGACAGTTATCAGCGGCTACCTGTATCTATATATAGATATAGATCCTAAACTGAATATATATAACACTGAATGAGGTAAATTAGAGTTGGAAGAGAGGAAGACGGTATAGAGGGCTGATTGTACATCTGGTATTGAGATAAAAAAAATGTGATTAATTTGTGTCAAAATAGTGCAACAAATTAAAACAAAATTAGTTGTTTTCCTTCATAATGTTGAGGAAATAGTCATAGCACAAACTAAAGAGAAGATTTGCCAGGAATCAGAGTGGAATAAGCCAACTTCTGTCTTATGAAGAGAAAGTATAGAAAGGTAATTAACTATCAATTAAAAGACAAAGAGGTTAAACAGTTAATAAGATAAAAATAAAAAAAAAACAGTTTTCAGAGGAAAAGGAAACCAGTGTGAAACTGAAAAAGCTCCATGCAGAAATTAGGTATTACTCTAGTGATTATAAAGGAAGTGTTATATTGAATTAATAGTATAATATCTTTGACATTTGGCAATAATCATTTAATCTTCTATAAGAAATATGAAATCATTGATCAATATGATATGTTATTACTATTATTAAACGGAGCGCTGAATCTCATCGGACTCGGATACTCTGATGTCATACTCGTACCTGTCATATTGTTGATCCTATTACTCTTTCTAAATTCGTCTTCAGATTTTAAGTTCCTTAATGAACTTATAATTGTTATACCTTGACAGATGTATAGATGGTACAAGATAGGGATTGATCAAGTTATCCCCATTCACGCTAGTTTTTATATATCACACAACTGATGTATATATTTGCAGTTTAACCACAGAAGTAATAATACTTTTGTCAAGCCAAGGTGAAGAATTTGTGTTATGTTCCCATGTTCTACAAAACATTCTCTCAAAGCATAAGACTGCTTTTGTTTCTTTGCCAGTGGTTCTATTACAGGGTTTTTGCAATTTTTTATTTATTTAAAGAGCCCAGCAGACGAAGTCTGTAACAGTGATAGTTTCAGGATAATATTTTTTCTCCTTTATGCAGTATAAGGACCATTTCAGGGAATTTACATCAAGGCATTCTCCTTTATCCAACTTTCAACAATCTGGGAAACATGCTGCGTTATCTGAAAGGCAGAACCATTGAGCATTACTCTTCTTTTAACAACAGGTCTTCTGTTTTTCCAATGAGGACCCAATACACTAATTATTGTCTTACAATATTACTATGATCTATTTTAGAGAGTGTGGATTAATTCAACTGTATATTACTGCTGACAAATCGCTTCCTAGGCGTCATCATAACTCCTACATTTAAGAATTAAGCCAAAATTATTCTTTTAAGACTTCAAATATTTCTATTTTGTCAAAAAAAAAAGTCAGAAAAATGTACGAAAAAAATACCTGGTCAATCGAATCACTAAAGAAGTACCTAGCTTAAAATCAGTTTCCATTTTGAAATAAAGAACGAATGAGTAAATTTCTTATGCTTCAATATTACCGAAACGTAGTGGGGTTCATAAACACACCAAGAACTCTTCTGATATTAAGTTTTGTTCAAGGTTACAGCATATAATTTAATCAGAAATAATATAATTTAATAGATTTCAGTTTTTATAGTAATCGGGACTTCATACATTTATTTTATAAATACCTAATTTTGTGCAAAAATTTTATTGGTCTCTAAATATGCATTGTGCGATTAAAAAACACTTTTTTGAATCATAAAATGTACGATAACACACCTTTTTGTTAACGTTATTTTAAAAATTAATTCTCAGCTAATCTTCATGCAAAGTCCTATTTTTAAGTGTAATTTTATTTATAATCCGTCAGACGGTATAAACTGTATCTACATACAAATATAAACAATATTTCGCATTCAATCACAAGCTGAAATACTTACAATTAATTGAAAAAGATACATTCTGACTTGTTTTAAAAATCTGAGAATATTGTCGATTATTGCTGCTCTGATGTTTATAGTAATGGCCAAATTTCAAGATTCTAGAGTTAGTAGCTTAGGAGAAAGTTGTTGGGGGCAGAGTAGGTATCGAATCCCGGACCTATCAGTTCAGAAGTGAGCACCTCAACCACTGAGCTAACCTTTCCCCCTGAATCCATCAGAATTGTGGGCTGTATAGTGTCCACAGTATGAAAGACTGTTTCAGTTGGAATGTCTATGAAAGTTTCCACACAACTCGTTTTATGTGTATATAATCATTCTTATCAAGTAATTTGAGGAAAAGTCTAATAGCCGTCTACTTACATATACCAGAAGCGAGTTTTCTGACAGTGATGAGACTAAGTACTTGATGTTTGACTAAGTAGTCAGCTAAGTAGCAGATAATGAAAGTCGAGATGAAACTGGTCAAGAAAGGAGCTCCATTGAGAATACCATTCTGTAAGAGAACAGTTAAGTATGAAAAAAAAACAGATGTGCACCAGGCAGAGAGATATAAAAGTAAGTCTGGAAGAGGCATGGAATCAGTTATTAAGGGACGCTTTAAGTATATCAATTGACTCGGTGTAGATAAGTTTCTACTTAGAAATACCAAGAAATCAGTATAATTTATTTATTCACTATTATTTTTTATAATTTATCCCACATTTATATTTTATTAATATATGTTCTTATTGTCTTCTTTTTTGTCTCTGTCTCCTTCTATACGTATTTTGATAGCACTGGCTCTGCTGCTTTGGTGAAGAAATTCTTCAGTGTGATTCCGTTCCCAAAGCAGATCACATCTGCTCACCTGATTACGATAATTCAGTGCAATATTGAGATTAGTGGTGTCAGTGCCTTTTATGTCTTTCTTTGTTTGCATTGAACTTAACCAAAATGAAAGATTTCTAATAATAGTTGGATCATACTACTTTTACAAAATGTTAGCTCCCCATTATAAATTTTGTGATTTTGTTTATATAGGATATAAGCACATATGACAATACCTTTTGAATGTTGAAACCGAAGATGATTTTTATGAACAATGGGCCTAGTGTGACAAAAACAAACAATCCCCATACTCTGCCAAAAGTTGTTATTGATATAGCCCAACAGTGTGGAGACAAAATTATTTTCTTCCAAGGTACATCTAAATCCTGGAAAAAATACAATTTCCACACACTTAATGTGATTAGCGTTTAATTTCTACAAAATACTTGTACATATTTAAAATACGATCACATTATTAAACTAGCTAAACAAAACCAAGATAATGATTAAAAATAATTGTAGTTATATATAGATATATTATGACTAAGTTATATGCTGCTCTACTAAGTATTTTGTTGGAAGTGATAAAATTTAATGTTTCTTTAAGTTACTGTACTACGTTAAGTTTATGTCGTGATGAAGACAATTGTTCTGCTGTTGAGTCTAACGAAGCCTAGATGTTTATTGCACTTTTTATTGATGTAGGTCAAATGCTGAAGTAAACATTGATCCGTGTTCGTGTGTTGAGGTGACAGATAAGCTGACGAGATGTGTTAGTGTTCAAAGACTGATCTAGGGAACTTTTTTGATAGTTTGTTCTGTCTAGTATTAAAGTTAGTTTACTGCGGTATGTTTTTTTGCCTAATAGTTAGTTCAAATGCTACAGTGTTACAGCTACTTCATTCTATACGGAAAAAGTTAATATATTTGTTTTTGTGTCTAGTGTTTGAATTGATAAAGATCTGAAATTATTGTGATTTATTTTGATTTCACTAATGATATCTTGGAAAGAAAATTTCTCAGTTAAATCTTGAAGTGTTCTTATTTATGTGTACTCTTACCGTTGAACCAACCAGAGACTTATCAATACTTCTCTTAATATAACGCAATTCTCGTTGAGATATCCTCGGGTGATTTTCAGGTTTATCAAAAACTAAGAAATACCACAGAGTACTCCAAATAATGCCCAGACTTCCAGTGAAATAGAAAACGTATTCCCAACCAAAATGAGCAATAATGAATCCACACATGGGGTAAGTAGCCGCAATACCAATTGTATATCCTGAAATTTAAAGACTTGGCAAGTTTTTTTTTAGTTTATCAATATTATTCAATCCCCTTATACTATAACAAATAAAAGTCATGTTTTTTTTGGATATACCCCTTCTTTAGTCCAGATATGGAGATTATCACTCTGTTTTACATGCATTCTGCATAATATGTGTGTTGAACTCTGATTTCATTGAAATTTTTGTATTAATGGTATTACAAGCAATAAATATGTTATCCTGGCAACAAACTTAAACTAAATTTAAATAATTCTCACTAAATATTATGCTCGACTTATCTGCTTCAATCAAATATAATCTTTTTAATAATTTAGATTGAATATCTTCTTTTGTTGAGGCTAAAATGTTTCAGACTCTTTGAAGACTATAATACATCAGTTTTTTCTCTTTACATATATGTTAATATACTGTTTTGCTCCATATAAACATGGATACGTTTACATGTACTTATATTTCTTGTGGTACAGTAGCCTCTTCACATTTTGTTGATTGGCCCAATTTATTTTCACATAGAAATACATCAAATCGTAAACATACTCCTACATTATATAACAACGAAATTTAACCAATCCTTTTGAGGTAGTAGTTATTTGCATTTAACAAAATTACAAAACTTTAATTTGTTTTAAAATAATTTCTAATACATTAAATTATTGAGATTTTTTTTAAGACGATAGTTTTTACAAAAATAAATTATATACTGATAGGGTGCACAGTTGTCAGTGAAAAAACCAAAAACATTGCTCCGTGATAAAACGTCTTAAATTTTGTCTGTTTTAAATCTTAAGATTTGTGAGTTAGTCTTTCCGACATAAAAGAGTCTGTTTTACAAGTACAATTATTACCATCGGTAGCTGATGCGAGAAAGGCGACTTTCTGCTCTATTGACATCGGTGCCTGTGCTGCCTTCAACCATATACTTGTAAAGAAGTTTTATTCCTTTGGCTTATTCTCTCAACAAAACTTATTGAACAAAACCTGTTTAAATTGATCTGAGGAGAGCCCTGTCAAAGGTAATTCAGTTGTGCTTAATTATAACATGAAAAAGAGACTTAGTCGTTCACAGACACATTCTCCACCAAAAAATAAAAAAGCAGCTGTTGCTTTACCATCAGATCTAAATTTGAGTGTCATTCACCTGTACTTCTATCATTATCTATTCATCCGATGGAAATTATTAATAATCAAACTCTACTCGACGGACATATTGACGGGGAAAAATTTAGAGCCGAAATCGAACGACAGACTGACCTTAAAGTACGCCTCAAAACATCACGTGAAATAGATGACGCAATTAGTAAATTAACGCAGGATATACATGGTTGTATAAATGATGCTAAAGTCACATGCAGACCAAAAAAAGCACACTAAATACCTACCAACATACCTCAGGGAATTAATCCAAGCTAAACGACGAGCAAGAGCCAAATGGCAGAGAGTTCGATACCATCTGACAAACAAACATTTAACAGATTACAAAACCAACTAACTCGAGATTTAAAGCAATATCGAAATTGTCTTTGTCAAAAATATAGTGAAGCACTGAAACCAGAAGACAAGTCACTATGGACTGCCACTAGACGAATACTGTCCCATAAAAAAATTAGTACTCCGATCCTTACTCGCGACGATACCTGGGCAAAAAGCGACTATGAGAAGGTCACAGTCTTCTGAAACCCTTTTCATTCCCAACTGAAATATAGGAGACCCTGATACTACAGCAAAAGTAACTGATGACCTTGTAGCCCCTTCACAGCTCTCTCTGTTACTGGAATATTCAGATATATTCCACTGTGTATGTGGGCTTAAAAAATATAGATGTGGTATATTGTCTGTTTCTCTTATATTGACGTCCAGAAAATGGATTCTTTTATTATTTCCAAATTCGTGTGTAAATTTCAGTACAGAGTTTTACAACATATAAAAAGTACAGAGTTGATAACATATAAAAGAAACAAAACACTTACTGAATCAATATTTCGAATTGAAGTTCGTCATCAGAAAGAGAGTAGAAGGGAAGAAGAAGAGGTACGTGCGTTCAGGAGTACGAGTGGAAGACGATGATATTATATTCAATGAACACACGACAAAATACAGGGAATTAAAGGTCTGAGGACTTTCATTATTATGCATCATGGGAGAGCTCGTGAGATCAAATAGTGTAAAGAAAGACAGATTATGTAAATTTGCTTAAAGTAGAAAATAGAAAATAAACACATTTACTGTGCTTATTCCTGTTACTTCACTCAAATTTAAAAATACCTGGTTGAATTTTATAAATAAAACTATATACTAGTTCTCGAGGATTGCTATTAATAAACAAATCTTTCATTTTATCAGCATTATAAAAGGAAACTATTTTAATGCTAAGCCTAGAAAGTGCCTCTATTGATCTATAATGTGGTTAAACTATGACTTTTGAAATCAGTTGGTTTCTATAATTATATAGAAGCTCTTCCTTGCCCTTTTAAAGCGTTGTCGATACAAGAGTTTGAGAAAGAGAGACACTGATGAGTGAACTATTAAATTATGTTGTTAATTTCATCACTTAAGAACGCATAACACTCTGAAAAACATATTTCTAACATTAACATTTCTGAAATGGTCAAAACAGCAGTGGACATATGAAAGTGCAGTTGTTTACTTCTTAAACACACAAAAACGTAACTCTTCGAAGAATTTTAAAATCGTGTGATATTTAATTAGTGTTAATATTTAACAATATATCACATTTTATTTTGATTTTACTAAAGAAAGCTTAATCGCACTTTATTATGTTAATATACCCGCAGTTTATTATAGTAATATTTCTTTGTTACTATAAATTATTACTTACCTTGAAATGAAGACATGAATCTGGTTCTCTCAGAAAAAGGAATCCATGCTCCTACCATTGCAAACATTGCTGGCCAGGTGACTCCCTGTAAAAGGAAAAGTAGTTCTACATATTAGAAGTAACACAGCATCACTGGCAGTTGAGACACCAGTATATGTGTCGTCATAGAACAAAAAGCCTTACTCTTTGTATTACCAACTCATAGGTGGTTATTACTTTTAAAATTCTTTAATTTTACTTAGAGCTAACGAAAGTGTTTTAATCATGACTTTCTATTTTTGAAGTTATTTTGATGATGTCTTCATGAGTGTGGTTAGACACGCTACAATGCGTTGTATTCAAAAGTTTGTGGGTGCCATACAGGTTACACTCATTGATGAATCAAATTGATATAACTACCAACAAACATATCTAATAGAACAGATGATCTGTATGGTTGTTGGATAATCTTGTCATATAAAAAGTTCAATTTATTTATTGTTTTTAAAAACAATTTTTTGCAAAAAAAATAACCGCTATAAGATTAAGCAAAGTTACTGGACTGAACTGCTGGGAATCAGATTCAAAAATATAGCGGAAATCTGCTAAAGGTGAAACAGAAGGACCCAAGAACACACAAAGACAATAGTTAAAAAATTCCAAGAGATGTCATTCCTTTGAAAGAGAATTCGGGGAAAATGGAGCAATTGATGTAATAAAGGGGTGAAGATAACTGTAGAGAGAGTATAGGGGAAGGCTGTGCCTGTGAGGGGGAGGAAAAAAGTGAACAGGCAAATGAGGTGACTTACAAACGTCTTCTCGCTAATCATTGGGCATTAGTGATCCGGACAAAGATCACTAATAAGATTAGTCTTCAAACTAAATCCATATCAGCAAGGAATTATTGCTCCAGTTACTAAGTTTAAAAAAAACCAAGACATAATACAATCCCTGAATTGTGTCGACAGAAAACTGTTTACTGGATAACTACATACAGGTGGATGATCTTGTTACAGATTCATAATTGTAAGAAAACTGATTTTGACAAACTTACATTTTCCTTTCATTCTGATCAATGCAGTTTTAATTAAAAATATGATTACATAATTTTTAACCAATGAATTGGTACATTTAATAGTAAATATTACAAATAGTTTTTTACTCCGTTAAACTGGAAATTATATACCATTTGGCATATATATATATATATACAAAAGATTTCACATAAACACGTGAAATAACAATCAATGATCAAACCACAATATGAAAGGGGAAAACAAGATAAAGATCTTTCAACCGTAACAAGCGGTCTTCGTCAGAGTTGGGGTTTTGACTCTGACGAAGACCACTTGTTACGGCTGAAAGATCTTAGTCTTGTTTTCCCATTTCATATTGTGGTTTGATCATTGATATATATGTAAGCTGGCAACCCTGCTGTCAGCTGATATGAGTGTAACATCCAAATTATGATTTCTAATATCTATTTACATTTATATGGACTTATTATTTAATTCTGTTTAGATTATTATTATCAGTTATTAATTTTTCTTAATTCGTAGTATTAACGTGTAATTTAATTTTTGTTAATAAAATAAATCACGTTGTTTACAATCTTACATATATATATATGAATTAAATATATATTAATTAAAATGCTCTAAGGCCTTAGAGCATTTTATTAGATTGGTGTTTTATTCATATATTATATCAAGAGTTATTGTTTATTATTAATTAATATATATATATATATATATATATATATCATGCTGTCTGTTTCTTGACCACTCTTTATTGACAGGTTTTGAGATTTTTTGAGGGTTTTGATCTAGATATATAAAAAACGCTTCTTCGCCAACGTTTCGCCAGGTGACAATGTGGAGCCCTCAATATATATATATATATATATTATATATATATATAATATCATGCTGTCTGTTTCTTGACCACTCTTTATTGACAGGTTTTGAGATTTTTTGAGGGTTTTGATCTAGATATATAAAAAACGCTTCTTCGCCAACGTTTCGCCAGGTGACAATGTGGAGCCCTAGCAACTGTCCGTTATTTATTTAATATGTAGAGAAGTTTATACGAATGGAAAAAAACCAAGTATACACAATAGACTTCCCAGCCCTGAGGAGGACGTAAATATATGTCGAAACTTTGGCAAAGAAGCGTTTTTTATATCTAGACCAAAACCCTCAAAAAATCTCAAAACCTGTATATATATATATATATATATTATATATATATACACTTTAACACATAGAAAAGAACACAGAAAGACACTACAGAACTCACTTCGATATTTCGACATCCGTCGTCATCGGGAAGAAGTGCGAAGTACTCGCGTTGAGAAGCAAACTACTACTGCTACTATATATATATATATATATATATATATATATATATATATATATAGACAAAGAAACATAGAGAAATTAAAAGAACACACATACAGTCTCTAATTTTCAGTTTGAACCGTCTTCAGGAGAGATAAGAGAGGGAAACCAAGCGCACTGGTCCAGAGACGGTTGGAGACCAACCGATAGTCTCCAACCGTCTCTGAACCAGTGCGCTTGGTTTCCCTCTCTTATCTCTCCTGAAGACGGTTCAAACCAAAAATTAGAGACTGTAAGTGTGTTCTTTTGATTTCTCTATGTTTCTTTGTCTATATTGAAATATATTTGTCCGCTTTGGATCGTATTTTTAACGAAAAAGTATATATATATATATATATATATATATATAGTAGAATAGGTGTGTTCTCTAATCGGGGTTCGGTCAATTTTCCAGGATAAAAAATCAAACTCTCGTTGCCAACGTTTCGGTTTTATTTAAAACCTTTTTCATAGGCCTACAAACAAAGGATAATAAGAAATCACATATCAACATCAAACATATACACAATATGAAAATGGATTGTTACAACTTATGAATATTACAAGCAGAAATATTTCAGAGATAGATAAAACAATATTACTTACAGAAGTAAGAATTTTTTAACTAAGAAAATGAAATTTACATTATTTAAAGGAACAACAATGTTAGCCGGACAAAACCTTCGACTAGACTAATAAGATAACATTACAAATAACCTCAACACTGTTCACTCAAGGGAACTAAATAAATCAAATTTCACTAAACCTCAGCACAACACTCCAGAATAAATATTACTTAAATTAGTAATATCACTTCTATGATTAATCGAACTTAGATCCTTTTTAATATATAACATCTCAAGTGTCTTCCTTCTTTGCTCATCTTTTTCTTTTTCTATTATAGTTGTATCTTCAAAATCGAACGTGTGACCTTCGTTTATGGCATGCCCAGCTAAGGCTGTTGCATTACTTTTATTTGTTCTTATGGAATAATTATGTTGGTACAACCTTTCTTTGAGAAAACGACTAGTTTCACCATAGTAACACTTGTCACAGTCTTTACATTTGATGGCATAAATGAGGTTACTTTGTAACTCCTTCGGTATTTTTTCTTTCAAATTTGAAAATAAAGATTTATTTTTTCTTTTATTATAAAATGCCAGTGTAACTTCAGGTACGTTTCGTTTGAACACTTTTCTAATTGATTGTGATAAGCCCTCAACATAAGGAAATTTGAAATACTTCCTATTTATAGCTTCTAGTTCAGCATGATCTTCATTTGAATGTGCTGGTTGCTGTCTTAAATATCTTAACCAATATCGTTCAACTAAGTTCTTCGGATAACAATTTTTCTGTAACAATAATTTCACCCTTTTCTTATTTTCATTTAGAAAACATGGACTACTTATTTCAATAACTTTTTTAACCAAATTTTGGACGCAATTTAATTTTTGGTTTATAGCATGAGAAGAATGGTAGTTCAGGATTCTTGCAGCACTGGTAGGTTTTTTAAACCAATCCGTTAAGATATTGCCATTTTCACCTCTTATAACTTTCACATCTAAGAATGGCAGATTTCCATCTTTCTCTACTTCACAAGTGAATTGTAGACGATTATGAAAAGAATTAAAAATATTTAATACATTCCCTTCTTTTTCTTTTAAAATTTAATGTATATAGATGAAAACTCATCTAGTTGAAAGCAGTAATATCATAAGAAATAAGAGTTTTACTTACAAGAGCCGCTCCCTGCAGACATCTAATCAAGATTAACAGGGAGTAGTGGATATAGCTGGCAGCGGGGATGAGAAGTGCTAAGAGAGCTGTTATCAGCATTCCGAGACCAAACACTGTTTTAGTGCCATATTTCTGTGTTAGTATTCCTCCTAAAATCTGAGTCAATAGGTAGGTCCAGTACAAACTACTCAGGATAGTGGTCTGTGTTTGGATATCCCAGTCAAACTCTCCCTCTTCCTACAAGTCAAGACTTTTATTCTATATAAGTCTTAAATATCCCACAGAATGTGTTAATTTGAGAGTCTGTGACGTACATATGAATTGGCAACCTCTTCTTGAGTCGTACCATTGTCGTTATTGTTGTAGCAGTAGAGTTGTTCTATAGCATTGTATACTTTTGTCTGAGGAGGTGTTTTAGCCATAACAACTATGGATATGTTGAGATTAATTCTCAACATAAAAGACATTATAAAACCGGAGGCAGACATTATGTAAAGCACAACTCTACAAGGAATCTTATCTGTAATATACAATTAAAAGTTAAGCATAAAATAATAAAGCTATTCTTTTAAAATTATTTTAAGTGTAAATTGTTCAAAGCGTCAAGAACAAATTGTAAACAATATATATGTATATAATATGGTTTATATTAGTAGATATACAACAATTCAGTAGTGCCGTATTTTTTTCCAAATTCCTTCGGATAATTGTGGTACTGGTAATTTAAAGTTTCACATTAAATACTGATATAAATCTAAATATATCTACGTCTCGTATGCATAAGGCAGATTGCAAATAAATTTCATAGTACAGTATTTAATAACTGTATATTACGTGAAACAAATTAGAAATTTAGAGAACGAAAACACAAAGGGGGAGGAGGAAGATTCAGAAAGGAGAATGGGTTGTGGAGAGAGATAGAGAGAGGGAGAGGAGATTGGATTTAGATAACAAAGTAAGTAAGAGAGTGGAGGAAGAGGAGATTGGATTTAGATAACAAAGTAAGTAAGAGAGTGGAGGAAGAGGAGATTGCATTTAGATAACAAAGTAAGTAAGAGAGTGGAGGAAGAGGAGATTACATTTAGATAACAAAGTAAGTAAGAGAGTGGAGGAAGAGGAGATTGCATTTAGATAACAAAGTAAGTAAGAGAGTGGAGGAAGAGGAGATTGCATTTAGATAACAAAGTAAGTAAGAGAGTGGAGGAAGAGGAGATTGCATTTAGATAACAAAGTAAGTAAGAGAGTGGAGGAAGAGGAGATTGCATTTAGATAACAAAGTAAGTAAGAGAGTGGAGGAAGAGGAGATTGCATTTAGATAACAAAGTAAGTAAGAGAGTGGAGGAAGAGGAGATTGCATTTAGATAACAAAGTAAGTAAGAGAGTGGAGGAAGAGGAGATTGCATTTAGATAACAAAGTAAGTAAGAGAGTGGAGGAAGAGGGCTTCGAAATGAGAGATAGAGACAGTGAGAGAGAGAAAAACAGAGTGAGTAATGATAGATCAGAGGAAGAAAGACAGAATGGGACAGGAAATGAAAGAGAACTGAAAATTTGAAGTGAAAGGTAGTAAGTAAAGAGGAGTATTTGCAGAGAGAATATGGATTGAAAGAGATGATATTAGATTTGAAGGAGTTGAGAGGAAGAGTGAGAGATGGTAAGAAAGAGTGAGAGATTGTGATGGATGGAGAGTCATGTAGGAAGAGAGGTGTCTGAGATATTGAGAGAGAGATAGGGTGAGTGAGAGAGCAGTATTGAAAGAGTAGGATGGAGTATATAATAGAGTGTGCGATGAGGTACGTGTGGAAGAAAGAGGAAGATCTATAGAGAAGAGAAAGTGAGTAAACTATGATAAGCCAAGAGCAAAACTGGTGAGTGACATTCATAGTGTCAGGGATGTGGAGAGTCCATTGTTAGTACGAGTAAAACGTTAATTCATATGTATTCCAAGTAATTAATATAAATAATATATTATTCTCTATATTAATATTAAATTATTTAAATCAATTTAATTCAAATTAAATATAACAATATATTTTTTTAAATGTCCTTGTAAATTCTTATACTTTAAGTTACAAGTACAGTGCTATATTATTAATATCTCCTAGCAAAGCCGGGTACGAATATAATGCACTAATAAATATTACTCTGTAACTTAATCGCAAACTGTGAAATGTGACCCGTAGAACTATGATGATGTAGAATGAATGATACAGACCTTTAGGTTGGTTTTCCGGCACATTGTTTGTGTCCTGCAAAGTTTGCTCAAGTTCTGGCTTCTTGTCCAAGTCTGTAGGACATGGCAGATATTCAGTGTCTCCCACTGTAGCCTGTGTATGTTAAAAATTCAAAATGCTTGTTTTAAAAAATATCAGACGTTATTATCAGAAGTTTTCTGTAGACTAAATCTCCTGTTTTCTTTCTTGGACGAAACTTATATAATTGTTATTTATCGAACAATTTATTTTTGTTTCTCAAAGCAGCCCTTTGCTTGGAAGGGGGTATATTGTACTAATATTATGCACTACCATGTGGGAATATTGATAAAAATGGGTAGATCAAATTGTAAAATCTGCCACTTTGAACCGAGAATTACCGATATGTTTGCAATAATTCTCGGAAGCTACGCTTGTTATACGACTCATATATATAGCATATACCTGTGGAGAGAAAAATGAGAAAGTTCGAGACAAGGTGAGCAGACGAACAATTACCCTCCGCATCTATTAATCACGAAGTTGTAAGCTATATACCTTAATGACTTTATTTTATTAATTTCTACTCATTACATTATTTAAGTTCTATTTGTTTCGATTCCATGAGAAATCTGTAGTTAATGATAATTTTAAACAATGAGCCTTGGAACTATTACTAACTATGCTAGCAACTAGAATTCGAGTATTGCTACTACACCCAAGTGAACTAAATGTGCTACTTAATTGCTAAAGAGCTGGCACATAGAAACAAATGGATTAGAAGAGTGACCATTCTTCAGATATGAAATGAAGTCCAGCAACATTCATCCTTTGAAGGAATGCCATTACGTAAGAAGTGAATCAAGTAATGATCTATTATTTATTTATGGACATTGGTTGTGTGGGTTAATTAGGACGTATTTTCTTATCTTTTGGTTGTTTATATTTTAGATATTATCCTAAGAAATGTATTTAATATTAAATTATAGTCTATAATATTTGTTGATCATTTTTAAAATGTCTAGACACAGAGGTGTCACTCATTAGCTTAAAAACTTAAACAAATAAACCTGGAGTATCACATGCAACACTTGATACTATTTGAGTGCAATCTATAAAATACGTAATTCTTTTTCTCTTCTGGTTATAAAATTAATAATGGGTTGTGGTGGTCGATGAAATCGACATTTGATAAGAGGTATGGCACGCTGATAGAATTTATCTTTCAAGGGATGTATTGAGACAAGTAGTACTTATCTCAATAGTACTAAAAAAGTTGTGAATGTGAACAGAGAAAGTTTTCATTACATGAAACTATGATACCCATGATTAACATGAAGCCAAAAGAAAACAAACTGTCCTTGTATCCGACATACACAATTAGAACCAGATGATGAGTGATAAGAAAGCGTACTCTAAGTTTTTCTAAGTAGAGTAATGAAGTGGAGCACCATTGTTATTCTGTTATCATTATCTGGTTTTAATAACCTCCTCAGGCAAAAAGGAAATGATTGAATCAGCAAGCTTGATAAGACAAACGTAAGAGTTAGTTCTTTATAAATAATCAATAAAAAATCGCAGATAATCGAAAACTCCCCAGTGATCTTTGAAAGTACAAAATTCTTTTATGGCGGCATCACGAAGTTATGAAAAAAAAACATTAAAAATACCTCTTAAGTAATGTTTATTAAAATAAGTTTTGTTTTAAACTAAGTTTATGAAACAAAATATATTGTTTTACTTAGACCAATAATACTGCTGATTATGTCTTTTTAATATAATACATCAAATTTTATGTATTTTATAAATTCTATTATGTCAAATTGATTGAATTGTATTACTCACAATTCAAAATTTTTAACTTTGAATAACCATAAAATCGAAGGTTAATTAAATTATTTATCATCTTAGACTTGAAATACTGCAGTTGTATTAAATTGAAGTGGTTTAATTTTACTCAAATTTAAATCAGGATTGCATTACAATTTGATTACTTCCAGTAGTCATCAATAAATAGTCCATTGTATGTTTAATTGTTTTTGTGAAATTGTTTCATATCTCTTTATGAACACAGCAAAAACTTTTTATAGATATAAAATAAGAAAATTAAATTAGTGATTTTAAAAGACGAATAACTAAAACATGAGGATTACTTACGTGCGACATTCTGAGGTGTTGAAAACTAAACTTAAGTAAATATCCACAACAGTCAAATTACTTACGATAAGTTAATCTACAACACTTCAAAAAAAACCATTAATGAGTACTAACGTTTGAAAACAAAAAAACGAAGCAGTTATCACCAGTAATTGGAATAATGTTGGCGGCAACGAGAATACTCCTGCATAAGTGTACACATTTATAAACCACTTATAGAATAACTGCAGGGCATAAGAATGAATTGGGCATTGCGTTGACTAAAATATGCAATCGAATTAAACTCCCTGGCTTTAATTGTTCTTAATTATCCTCTTTTATTATTCATTTATCTTTATTATTTTTATTCATTTGTTTTTAATTATTTATTTTTTACTTATTTATTTCAATTTTTATTCTGTCTTAATTTTTTTTGTATTATTTTATTTGTGTTTTCTTTTTTACTTAAATATATTTATATATTCTCCGAAGGGGTTCTTGAGGATTTTGGTCATAAACATACTACTCTGATTATAAGCCGACGTTTCGCCAAAAGTTGTTGGGCATTTTCAAGGCTAAAAAACAATTTATTAACGACATTAGTAAAGCAAGATAAATACATCCGCGGATACCAACCAACAGAAATTAAACCAAACAAACAAAAAATTCAGTAACAAGAGAACCAAAAGGATCATAAAATACCTAGTGTTGTACGTATTATGTTGTCTATAACCTTTTTGGGAAGTTGTTGAATTTCAGCATCTGTCTGTCTATTGTAATATTTTTATTGTGATAAATATTGCCACTTAGGTGCAATGCTCTATAAACAAGGCCCCTAGCAGAGTTCATTTTATGTTGGACTGAATGGTGAGAAGTAGTTTTACTACTTATGAGAAAATTATATTACGAGGTGTGTAAATAAAGTAGTGAGACTGCCAACGTCGCTTTCGATCTGGCAACGCTGGAGATGCGTGGCCTTGAGTAGCGTCAGGTGCATGTGTGATGCGCCTCCAGTATGAATCTGAACTCGCCACAGTCATTTGTTTGTCCGTAGCGTTGGTTTTCGTGAAATGGTTTTTTCTTGAGTGTTTTAAAAAGAGTGACCTCAAAGTTGAGCAGCGGTGTGCAATCAAATTTTGCTTCAGACTTGGACATAATGCAACCGAAACTTTTGAAAAACTTCAGGAGGCCTATGGAGAACGTGGTTTATCAAGGGCACAGGTTTTTCGGTGGTTTAAGGAATTTTCAGAAGGAAGAGAGTCGATTGAAGATGAACCACGAAGCGGAAGGCCTTCAAGTGCAAACACCGATGAAAATGTCAACAGAGTACGGAACCTTGTGCGTTCAGATCGACGCTTGACAGTCAGAATGATCGGGGAACAGTTGAATTTGAATCACACCTCCGTTCATCACATTTTGACCAATGAATTGGAGATGAGAAAAATTTGTGCGAAAATGGTTCCGAAAAACCTTTCCCAAGACCAAAAAGATCTCAGAAAGGGAAGGAGTCTTGACTTTTTGGGTTCAATTGAAAATGATCCCCGTTTTCTTGAACGTTTTTTCTCTTCTCGAGATTGAAAAATCACCTCAAGGGAACTCATTTCGGGACACTACAAAACATACAAACTGCTGTAACCGACCAGCTGAAGGCCATTCCAGAATCCGAGTTCCAGCAATGCTACAATGATTGGAAGGACCGTCTCCAGCGCTGTGTGGCTTCCGAAGGGAACTATTTTGAAGGTGACAATATCACATTGTAATTATATTTGAATAGAAAATTTAAAAAAAATCTGTCTCACTACTTTATTTACACACCTCGTAGACATAAAAGAACAGTTTGTGCTCTAGCCAATCACACATGTTCAAAAGGACATTCGTTTGTGTTTCACGACACCAAAATTCTTGAACATTAAAAACATACAAAAAAGAGAAATTTAAAAAAAATGATAAACATTATGAATGCACCAACGGCCTGTAATAAGAGATCTGATATATCCAGTCTTAGTTTAATTTACTCCAATCTTCTTCAATAGTTTCCATCGAACTGTTCTTAGGTTCACATTGGAGTAATAGCTTCTTTTCTGTTTTTATGGTCATGTAACCTTCCTGTATATTGTATATCTGTTATGATGCAGCTAGATAACAGCATGAACCGGTAAATAGTGTGTCCTCTGAAAGAAGGTAATAAAATAATGTTTGTAAGATTTTGTTTTCCCTTAATTTCTTTTATTTTTGACTCTTTTTTCATTGTTTTGTGATGTTCTGTGTTTGTCACTGTCTGTGTGTTTCTGTTTGAATGCTCTGTATATAGGTATCCTCCCAGAATTAGTTTTGTAACAGTGTGCTTATCTGTTTGAAAATTGGGTTTTGGGCGTTTTCGGAATAATTAATAATAAGTAATTAGGTTTATAGAACAAATGTCTGTTTTGAAATAATGAATAATAACACTAGGTATTTTATTATCCTTTTCGTTCTCTTGTTACTAAATTTTTTGTTTGTTTGGTTTGTTTTCTGTTGGTTGGTATCCGCGGATGTATTTATCTTGCTTTACTTATGTCGTTAATAAAGCCTTGAAAATGCCAAACAACTTTTGGCGAAACGTCGGCTTATAATCAAAGTTGTATGTTTATGACCAAAATCCTCAAGAACTTCTTCGGAGTATTGGAAATATCAGTGGTCGAGAAGCTATATCAACATATATTTATATAATTATTTATTTATTACTAGTCTTTCTCTCCACTTTGTAAGGTGGTAGCACCATTGGGGTTCTTTTGGGAAGGGGGTCATTTATATATGTGCATTTTATATTTCTCTTAATAATGTCCTGAATTACAGCAGCTGAAGACAAGGCGGGTAGGAGGTAGGTGTCGCCGGAAGAGCTAACGTTTTCTCGGCCAATCAGCTTTTCAAATATTCAGCCTGCTCCTCGGCCTGCTTACGTTTGGCCCTCTGTCCGCCATAATATCCTGCTTCATGTTCTCATATTTCATGTTCTTTTATTTATATTTCCTTTTAGAGAAAGAAGTGTATGAGAAAGAACACACAGAAATGAAACAGAAACTCACTACTATATTTCGATGTCCTCATCTTCAGGAAGATAGAGAAGAGTCGCTCCGCAGGCAGACAACGACTGGCCAGTGGTCTTGAAGGAGCACAGAACAATGTAGCCAACTTGCGGAGCGAGAGGAGATATATAAATATATATATATGATTCGTTACAATGTTGGCCAATAGGAGTGAACGTACTGGTCCAGTGCGTGCGGTGCGGAGCACACGAACAATGTAGCCAACTATGCGGATGCGAGAGGAGATATATATAATATATATATATGATATCGATATACATATGTATGGCCATATAGGTAGTGATAGTATACAGGTTCACATAAACCGTTGGGTTGTTGACTCTGATAAAGACCGCTTGTTACGGTTGAAAGACCTTAGTCTTGTTTTCCCATGCAATATTGTGGTTTGATCATTGATTGTTATTTCACGTGTTTGTGTGAATTTTTTTTATATATATCTATATATAACAGATTCAATAATATATGACCGTTTGATAGAATAGGTGTGTTCACATAATCGGGGTTCGGGTCAATGTTGACTCTGGATAAAAGAATCAAACTCTCGTTGCTACGGTTGAACGAGACCTTAGATCTTGTTTATCCATGCAATATTGACCGAACGATAGAGAACACACCTATTATCTATATGAGTTGTTAAGTTTCAGTCCGTGTTTGTTGTTTTAATAATGTAAATTTCATTTTTTAGTGAAAACTTCTTACTTTTGCCTATGAACAAGATTAATAATATATCCGAAACGTTTGATAGAATGAGGTGTGTTCTCTGAATCGGGATTTGCAATTTTCCACGGACTAAAAAATCAAACTCTCGTTGCTAGGGCATTGTATACAATGTGGACGCCGTGGCTGTCAAACTTGCCTGATTGTTAATCCTAATCCTTCCTTCGATTCCCCTCTCCACCATAGTTCCTACCCGGTTCAGGTCAATTCCTCCTGTACCTCGAGCAACTGTGTTTACCGACTGGATTGCACTCAGTGTGACTCCTTTTACGTTGGCTTAACTTCTAATAAGTTGAGCCTTCGTATGAATGGTCATAGGGCTTCAGTCGGTCAACGCAGTAACTATCCTGTAGCCATCCATGCGAACTCGCATGGACTCAGTTTCAATGACTGTTTCAGGGTTCAGATCCTGAAACAGATCCCCGAATCCAACAATAAAGTTACCCTAAGAGCTTCAGAGGAGGCATACATATGCTTACTTGATGCTCGCTCTTCCCCGGACTCAACCTCAACCGATAATTTATTTATGATTTTATTTATTTATTTTTTATTTATTATTTTTTATTTATTTATTTATTATTTTTTATTTTACTTTTTATTTATTATTTTTATTAATTTTAATTTGATTTATCTACTTTTTTTATAATTTTTTATAGTTATAATTTTTACTCGTTCCTTTTACGTCTTAATTTGGCTCTTCATTTCCTTCCCTCCCTTCCCCCGCTTGGTGGTAAGTGGTGGGGTACTGGCTGCGGTTTCCGAGTTCAGTACCGCCCTGTCTTCCTGCGGGACTCTTCGCTCTTCGCTTTCGCACCTCCTGATGACGACGATTGTCGAAATATCGATGTGAGTTATGTCTGTGTCTTTCTGTGTGTTTCCTTCGTTTTTTATTTTATTATATATATATATATTATATATATATATATATATATATATATATATATATATATATATATATATGAATTTAACACCATAAACAAATATAAATTAATTACAATGCTCTAAGGCCTTTTGTTACAACATCATCAGAGAGCTAAATGAACTAAACAAAAAATATAATAACAAGTTAACCTGGCTGATCGAAGTCTTCATCCGGATTGCTGGCATCCCTGTCTGAATTTAATGTTTCCTAAAATTGAAGGAGTCTTAGTCTGCTTACTTATTTCTTTTATTAATATTTCATCTAGTTTGTAAAGTACCGGTCTATTGTTCATTAAATTCCTTTTAAAGGAATTAATTTTTGTACCTTCAGAAAGGAGGAGAAATATTCTTGAAAGTACACTCATAAAGAACTTCTATGAAAATTTAATAAATTACTTTTTAAAAAGTTAAAATTTAACTTGTTATTATATTTTTTGTTTGCTTCATTTAGCTCTCTGATGATGTTGTAAAAAAAATTCTTAGATCATTGTAATTAATTTATATTTGTTTATTGTGGTGTTTAATTCATATATTCAATCAAAAGTTACTGTTGATTATTAATTTTTATATATATATGTATATATAATTTATGTATAATATATATTTTATGTATATATGTATAACTAGCCGTTGCGTCTACAATGTGCTTGGTCTCCCTTTCTCTTTTCTCCTGAAGACGGATTACCCGAAAATTTGAGTCTGTAAGTGTGTTTCTTTTACTTTCTGTGCTACCTATCTTCAATTTTGAACTGTTATATATATATATATAAATGCACCCTAGGAAACTGTGAGTTTCTAAAAACAAACTACATTGGTTTAACAACAACAACCTTATCGAGGAGACAAAAAATGCAACTGGCAACAGGTGCTCCTAAGGAACACACTAAAATGTAAGCCATGGATCGGCTTAGAATTAAGCTGACAAATGTTAACTAGTAATTGTGAAATAATTAATAGAGAAATTATGCCGGTCGTTTGCAAATAATAGAAGCACTCCAGATATTAGAAAAGAAACCAAGTATAAATGGACAGATTTCAAGTTTCAATAGAATTTTAAAACTATATGGAGATGAATCGGCGAGTAGGAATGCTCAAGATAATTGATATTAAGCTTAGCATTAGGTACAAATGTCTATATATATATTATATATATATATATATATATATATATATAGTATACATGGAGAGGTATCGGCGAGTAGGAATGCTCAAGATAATTGATATTAAGCTCAGCATTAGGCACAAATGTCTATATATATATATATATATATATATATAGTATACATGGAGAGGTATCGGCGAGTAGGAATGCTCAAGATAATTGATATTAAGCTCAGCATTAGGCACAAATGTCTATATATATATATATATATATATATATATATATATAGTATACATGGAGAGGTATCGGCGAGTAGGAATGCTCAAGATAATTGATATTAAGCTCAGCATTAGGCACAAATGTCTATATATATATATAATATACATGGAGAGGTATCGGCGAGTAGGAATGCTCAAGATAATTGATATTAAGCTCAGCATTAGGCACAAATGTCTTGTCGAAAACGACATTCTTGTCTTTACTTATATATATGTACTAGGACGGACTTTTTAGTGATAAGCTTTCTTCACGTGAATACCATTGAAATTTGAATAACAAAAATTAAATATCACAGTGGGGATTTTAGAAATGCTTGAGTGGAGCATGGCTCAAAATCGGTTAGGAACCCCTGCTCTAGAGGTAGTAGATTAAGAAAAAAATAATGTTTAATAACGCATTCTTGTCAAGAAAGTGACTTTCCATCATGCAATATTGTTCCAAAACAACAGGGCACATTGACACTATAAACTCCATTTTTATGGAAAAAATATGAATTAGATTCATGAAACGGAGTCAGCTGCAGCGTGATCAGAAACTTTTGCCCCCCCCCCCCCCCTCCGCATAGACGTGACTTCAGCCAAAAAACAACAAAAAAGGACTTTTAGGATCTAGGAAACATGGAAATATGTCGAAAATTTCGAGAGCGGAGATTTTTTATGATTTCTATAGTTTACATACCTGGGCATTTCTGACGATATGAGTTAAAAATATACAGGATCAAGCTAAATATTATTATTATTTTTAGCACTATAGAGGAAGTACAGCAAATATAATTTATTAAATACTGTATTCATATATTTTCTCTGGCTTTAGTTGTGCGAGGTAAGGAAAGCATTTAGGGTAAATAATAAAACACATGTTAAAACATTAGATTTTATCATCAATGATTGATTGTGATTCGCTTTGTGTTGCATCCTTTGGTTTGGGGTTATTCCAAGGTTGAACTTGAGAGGTTCCAAAAATCAGGTAGAATATAAAAGAAGAGATCATCATGAATGAAGACAATCCAAAGACCTTTCGCCACTGAACTAAACTGTTCTGCAGCAGTAAATAATACAGTAAATTACAAACAGCTTAAATATGTTATGAATATTAGTTGATAAACTAGTTTATGTTCTCCATCTGCTCAATAGTACTGTTTCTATAATGTATATCAAATAATTGATTGTTATTAAGTTCATACACAATAATACTGTAAAGGGGATAGAAACTGAGGAAGAACTCAGTATATAGGTTAGGTTAGGTTGCAGTGGCAGTCCCACAAGGGAACACACGTAGGCCAAGCATTGGCCCTTTGTAATACCACACAATGAAAATTGATTCTACAGTGGGAGTCCTAAATTTTGCCTAACTCAAATGTATTTAGAGTAGGGATCTTTAACGAGTACCTGACATCGTACAGGCTCGGGACCGACGGTTTAACGTCCTTCTCCGAGGGACGACGTGCTCAGATTTATTCACCTCCCGCGTGAATAAATCGAGGGCCAGGTGAGGATTGAACCCCGGTCCTCTCAGTTCAGAGGTGAGCACGTAACCACTGAGCTAGCCTGACCCCTTAACTCAGTATATAATATAAGACGTTTACTGCCATAATAGTCTCTTTTATATTTAATTTTTTTCAAGGCTCAATTTTAGTTTCACAACCACTAAATATGGTAATTTCTGTCTGTATTCACAATCCGATCAATAATTATTAATGTTAGTGAAGAAAACATTAATCAATTTGAAAAAAAGTACCATATTTTATAAAAGATAGGGTGGATTTTATTGTGACATAGCAGGAATTAATTCAGCTTTGTTTTCTCATTCAAATACAAAATTAGTAATGAAATCCCAGTAATATGTTCATAACATTCAAGCTTTTATTAAAGAAAGACACAGATATTCGATTTTTATACTATAGTTTTATGTAACAGTAAACATTGTGTGTTTAAAAACCTACAATGCTACTACTGTGCAATCTATTATAGTGATGTATTTACTCATGTTAGGAAAAGTAATAAGTCTCCACACAATTTTTTTTTTGTGGGGACCTAATACTTTTCCTAAACTACATATATGTTGTTGATATTATTTGAATGAATTTACATGTGAGTGTTCATAAACTATAATAGTAGTTAGGTAATATGCATTTTAGTATCTTAGTCATTCTTTGATGAGAACGTTAAGTTGACAAAGATTCTGGTTCTTCTAGAAATTAGCACAAAAAATACTAGTTCTAATATAACTAGAAATAAAAAAATGAAGTTTGTAAGAAAAATTTTGAATTTGTTCTGTAAAAAAAATAATTACACAAATATGATGATAAAACTTAAATTTTACAGTCAAATGTGATCTTACATCATTGCTAAGGATGTAGCCAGCAACCAATGGGGCTATGAAACTAGAGGTCATTTGAATAGTTTGTGTAAACGCCGTGATGGGTCCTAAAAACAAATGTAAGATATCATACATAATTTATCAACTAAACCGTATATCATGACAGCAAGGAATTATTTTAAAAATAAATACTGGATACTAGTGGCACAGTTAACACTCTTTGAGCATCCCTAAACATTTTTTTTCAACCTTATAATAAAACAAAATACATGCAGATAAAATTAATCTTCTCTTTCAGAAGTAAATTTTTTCAGAGATTAACCTTTCCCTGTGTTCCGGCCCATTATTTCAGGAAGAAAACGACCATTCAACATAAATTACACCTGTAGTATAGGAATTATTGCAAAATTTCATACTCTAGAGTTATTTCTAACCCCATTTCAGGTCGAGGAAGGTTTAAACTAAATCTCTTCACCGCTATTTTATTACAATCGTGGTAAATCTCTATCAAAATTTTAAAATATCATAACCAACTGTATGATCAATCATTATTTACTGAACTTTGAAATTTCTTTTCAGGTTTTTCAATGTTTTTTAATACTAAAACTAATTTAAAAAAAAAAACAGAAAAAACATACGTACATTTAAACTATTCTTTTAATGATTGATTTTTTTAAACTATTTTATTTATGTAAACAAATAAATTTATGAATATATATCATATTTTTCTATGTTTCAGGTATTATTTTTAAGTCACAATCATATTTTTTTTTAAATGTAATTAACTTTATTTTTATGCTTAAGACAAATATAAGACAATCTCAGGGTGAGGTACTAAACTGAATTTTTACTGTCTCTTTTAATGAAGTCGCAAATATTTTAGTTTTTTATTTTTCTTCTTTACTGTCAGATACTACCTGGAGTCATGTATTGTTACATGACTGCGTAATAATGATCTTATATACTTCAACTGGATTAGGATTTATACTATTTACACTATATTCAACACTAATCCTACGTCATTTATTCTTTTCATTACCTGCAAAGTTAGGTGCAATATCGACCATATTTACTACCACTCCAGAGAAACAAGCTGACAACATAGCGATTGCTGTGAACCACAAAGTTATGAACAATGTAATTTGACAGCCCACATATCCAATGGCGATCAAAAGAATGCCGGGAATGATTTGAGCTAAAAGATAATTAGATGTTTAAGCCTCATATATTGACACAATCATGCATTTATTTAAAAAATACACTTACTTAAAAAAAAAAGAATATTTTAGGTATCATATTCCTTATATAAAAAAAAGCGTTGACTGGCTAGCACTCAAATTTACTTCAAGCTAACTTATTAGCAAAAATAATTATAAAAATTTAATTAAGTATGTCTTCATATCAGTGCGTATCATAACCAACATTGTTTTAGCAGGAGTGTAAAACTGATTGTGGCCAGGGCGCTGAATACTGCTTGATCTGATCAAAGCCGGCCGGATCAGTAAGTCATTGCAAAATTACATAGAACTAACAATAAGTCACATTTTCCTTAGTGTTAGTCACAAATGCTAAAGATTATTGCAAAGAAGATAAGTAAATTACAAAAATCTTTATTAAATGAATTTTCCATTTACTAAATACATTATCAATGATCAAACCACAATAAGAAATGGGAAAACAAGACTAAGATCTTTCAACCGTAACAAGCGGTCTTCGTCAGGGTTGAAAGATCTTAGTCTTGTTTTCCCATTTCTTATTGTGGTTTGATCATTGATTGTTGTTTCACGTGTTTATGTAAAATATTTTTATAAATACATTATGAACAACCTAATAATTTAAAAAAGTATGTGAAATTTTAATAACAACTTTGCATTTTTTAATAACAAAATTTAATTTTAATAACAGTTCAGCATTTACTAGACTATCTATGGCCCCTTGTGTCATCCAACACTTTCCGTTTTAATGCAATCAAGTTCACATAAATGCAGATAAACTCTAAATTCATTTTCTAATAAAGAAGATATAGAACATATTTTTCACACATTAAACATTTTTTGTACATTTTCCGTAGTGACCCTAGTAATCATTAATCTGATTGAACATAGTACGCTATTTTTAGAATGGTTCTGATTTTTCAAATGGTATGACTTGTATAATCTTTAGAAACATTTTGAGATTCAATCAATATGTTAAAATTTTTACGATTTACTAAAAAAAAAAAAACGTTCCTGTTGTTTTAAAAATCAGAGGCTTTTTCTTTTATTGTTCCTCTTTATCATAATAAAGGTAAAATTTTAAGACTTTAGAGTAAGCAGTTTAAGATATAAAAAATAGTTGTTGGCTAAGAAAGTAAATTTTCCCAAATTTGCAATAATACCCCTAAACAATAGGGCATGTCTCCACTATAAAGCCATTTTTGTGTAATATATGGAATTGAATCCATCAAATTTAGTGAATACACACACACACACACAAACAGACAGATATCATCAAAAAAACGTCAAAATGATTTTGGAAACATCAAAACATGTAAATCAAACGTTTGATTTTTTTTCTTTTTTGTTAATATACTTATAGTAAAGCAAAAACTGAACTTACATATACATGTTGAGAGTTTTCGGATTGTGTCTAGACTAAGTACTTTGCGTATGAGCAAGTAGTCTGCAATGTTGCAAATAATAAAGCTGAACACGAAGGCGCACACGAAAGGAGCTCCAGTAAGTACACCATTCTGGAAGAGAACGTTGCATAAGTAGACATCAACACATGTGAAACCGTCCACATTTTTGACAAATTTCTAATAACCAATTCAATTTTTTTTCCATATTTACTTTACTTATCTTTAGTAGTATAATATAAAAAAAAATTCTTGAGCGTTTTCGAATGTTATCCTGTAACACCCTTGTGAAGAAGCAAAGGATTAAGGAATAGCGTTACAGCATTGTAAATGAAAGTATGTTTTTACAACTGTAAAAGTGACGATAAAATCAAAATCTGTTGTGGAAAAATGGTACAATTTATGATACTTTATGATATGGCTATCCATTTTATAGCTAACCAGGGCTGATTTTAATCAAGTTAATTTTTTTTTTACTTTTTTGATAGATGTCACATTGAATTATATTACGTTATAGAAGGGCTTTTTATAAACTAATACTTTGATTTGTTCCTAGCTTATAGAATTTTTAAGTGTATTAGTATGCAGAAATAAAGCATTCGACGTTTTCCTCCTTTTAACATCATATTAAATGTTTAATATCTGTTCAAGCCCTTCGCTGTTTATTATAATTAAACCTACAATTATAGTAAGCAATAGAATACTCACCGGTATTACCACTCATCGAATGCTTTGCTAGGCAACTCTGTATTTCCACATTCTCAACCAAAGTCAAAAAATCTACTTTAACAAGAAAGGAATGAAAACTAGTGCACGACTAAACGAATATAGGGCTGAAAGGTTTTTTCTCTTTTGTTCCATTATCTAAGTCTTATCAACTCAATTACTGTAAAATTAAAATACTCTAAACCATTAATTAATAATTATAGAAAACAACAGTTTAAAGGCAAGGGTTTTTAATTTAAAGAGGTTCTAGTAATGAGAAAACGCTTGAAAGAGCTTAATATTTATTCAATTTCTTTGACTACTTGTAGTGTTAATTTCATATATATATATATATAATATATACAAACTATATTTTATCGGGACTCGGTCAGTTCTTCAGGTTCAAATTAAACTCTCATTGCCAACGTTTCGGTTTTTATTTAAAACCTTTTTCATAGGCAGAAGTATAAATTTTGAAACAGAAAAAAGAAGTATTACATTACAAATTATTTTGCAAAGAAAAATAGTATGTGGATATTAAAAACTGCAGTCTGAATGAACACGCGACACTTACGACACTGAATGAAGAGTGTCATATATAACCGTGTTCATTCAGACTGCAGTTGTTAATATCCACATACTATTTTTCTTTGTAAAATAATATGTAATGTAATACTTAGTTTTTCTGTTTCAAAATTTATACTTCTGCCTATGAAAAAGGTTTTAAATATAAACCGAAACGTTGGCAATGAGAGTTTAATTTGAACCTGAAGGACTGTCCGAGCCCCAATAAACTATAGTTTTGTTTCTATTCCACAGTCGATACTTTTATCATATATATATATATATATATATATAATATATAGATGTATAATGTAATCGGGATTCGGTCAATTTTCCAGGATCAAAATCAAACTCTCAATGCCGACGTTTCGGTTTTATTTAAAACCTTTTTTATAGGCCTACAAACAAAGGATGACAAGAAATCATATATAAACATCAACATATAACTAACATCAAAATGGAATATTACAGTTGTGAAAAAACAAAAATATATATACAAGTAGAAGTAATAGAAAAGCAATAAACATTTTTATGAACTTACAGAAGTCAGAATTTTTGAATTAGAAAAATGATGAAATTTACATAATATAAAATGAAGTAACAATAGATAGATAGTGAACTAACTGGTCAAAAACTTGGACCAGACTAACTGATTACAATTACATGTAAACCGAAACACTGTTCACTCAAAGAACACAAAAAGGAACTAAGGAAATTAAATTTCACTAAAATCAACTTAACACTCCTGAATAAATAGTGTTCAAATTGGTAATGTCACTTCTATGATTAACTGAACTTAGATCTTTTTTAATATATAGCATTTCGAGGGTCTTTAAACCCTTAATATATGCTATATATTAAAAAAGATCTAAGTTCAGTTAATCATAGAAGTGACATTACCAATTTGAACACTATTTATTCAGGAGTGTTAAGTTGATTTTAGTGAAATTTAATTTCCTTAGTTCCTTTTTGTGTTCTTTGAGTGAACAGTGTTTCGGTTTACATGTAATTGTAATCAGTTAGTCTGGTCCAAGTTTTTGCCCAGTTAGTTCACTATCTATCTATTGTTACTTCATTTTATATAATGTAAATTTCATCATTTTTCTAATTCAAAAATTCTGACTTCTGTAAGTTCATAAAAATGTTTATTGCTTTTCTATTACTTCTACTTGTATATATATTTTTGTTTTTTCACAACTGTAATATTCCATTTTGATGTTAGTTATATGTTGATGTTTATATATGATTTCTTGTCATCCTTTGTTTGTAGGCCTATGAAAAAGGTTTTAAATAAAACCGAAACGTCGGCATTGAGAGTTTGATTTTGATCCTGGAAAATTGACCGAATCCCGATTACATTATACACCTATTCTATCCAACGGTTGATATATTATTTAATTTGTTATATATATATATATACGTTTCACGATTAATCACAAACACAGAACTAAGAAACAAACACACTTACTGTCTCTAATTTTTGGTTGAACCGTCATCAGGAGAGTTGAGAAAGAGACACCAAGCGCACTTGTGAAGCGACGGTCTGAGACCGTCGCTTCGCAAGTTTGCGACGTGTTAGGTGGGTCTCCAACCGTTTTTAACGTTTAAATTTTTTAACTAAGAAAATTAAATTTACATTATTTAAAGGGACAACAATTTTAACCGGACAAAACCTTCGACTAGACTTCGACTAAGTCTAGTCGAAGGTTTTGAGCTGGTAAAACTCAGTTGGGTTTTTGACTCTGACGAAGACCGCCTGATACGGTTGAAAGATCTTAGTCTTGTTTTCCCATTTCTTATTGCGGTTTGATCATTGGTTGTTATTTCACGTGTTTATGTGAAATCTATATATATATATATAGATTTTACATAAACACGTGATATGTATTTGGCATCACGTACTTACTTATATATTTGGCAAAAACTAAGTATATATAAATATATATATAGTTCACAAATGAAGAAAAGCAACACACAGAGAAAGAGACACACTTACAAACTCAAATTTTCGGATGATCCGTCTTCAGGAGAAAAGAGAATGGGCGACCAAGCACTCCGGAAACACAACGGTAGGAAACCGTCCCGGCAACCCATATATATATATATATATATATATTCTTAAATTTTCCTGACCTCTTCACTCAACGCAGTATTTGTTAAGTTTTTTTGAGGACTAAGTCTTGAAATTGAACTACTTCTTTTTATGCTAACGATTTAATGTATCTAGTTACAAAACAAGATAAGGTTATAATATTTTCAACAACCATATAAAAATTCAATATGGACCACAATACTAACAATTAAACATAAAAATACTTGTTTACATTATAAAATACTCCACCATATAATTCTCTGGTAATGTAAACAAGTGTTTTTAAGTTTTTCTTGTTGTTATTGTAGTTCATGTTGAAGTTGTATACTATTGTTGAACATGGTATAGCCTTATTTTGTTTTGTAGCCCTGATGATAATATATAAACGCATCAAAACAAACTTAATAAATTATATGTATATATATATATATATATATATATATAATGATTTGTGGTCTTGACCCAATATTTATAGGATGTAATTATTTGAGGGTTGAGGTCCAATGATTTTAAACTAGTCCTTTTGCTGACGTTTCGACATATATTTCGTCATCTTCAGGGCTTGGAAATCTGTTTATGTTGCAGCATACCTATAACAGATGTCCAAGCCCTGAAGATGACATAAATATATGTCGAAACGTCGATAAAAGGAGTAGTTTAAAATCATTGGACCTCAACCGTCAAACAATTACATCATATATATATATATATATATATATATATATATATATATAAAACAAAACTTCACACAAACCACGTGAAATAACAACCAATGATCAAACTACAATATGAAATGGGAAAAAAAAAGACTAAAACCTTTCAACCGTAACAAGCGGTCTTCGTCAGAGTCAAAAACTCAACTGAAACACTAGATGCAGGAACCTCATGGTGAGGGGTTGAGAAGAGTGAGAGGAGTGGTATTTAGTATACCTAAATATATTTAGGTATTTAGGGAGGAGGGAGTAAAGTGTAAGAAAGGACAATAGTCTAGGCAAGGATGTTTATATATATATATATATTGTTTTGAGATTTTTTGAGGGTTTTGGTCTAGATATTTAATACCTTCTTTGCCAACGTAAACGTCATGTCAAGGCGTTTACAATAAGCATTGTAAAACTTAATCATACTTAAATATGAAAATCTATAGTTCATCGTTAGTATACATAATAGCAAACAATAGACCTAATTAAATGTAATAATAGTGCTTAATGTATCATTGTTTTAGCCCTGAAGAAGACGTAAATATATGTCAAAATGTTCACAAAGAAGTTTTGTTAATATCTAGACCAAAGCCCTCAAAAAATCTCAAAACATACGAATAGAGTGGTCATGAAAAGAACAGCATGATGTATATATATATATATATATATAATAAAAATTGTATATATATAAGCTCAAAAACGAAGAAAAGCAACACACAGAGAAAGAGACACACTTACAAACTCAAATTTTCCGTTTTCAAATGATCTGTCTTCAGGAGAAAAAGAAAGGGCGACGTGTATATATATACACGTCAACATCAAAACCACAGTAAGAAAACAGAAAAATTACTAAGATCTTTTAACCAAAATAAGTTGTCTTCGTCAGTGTCAGTTAGACTTTGACGAAAACCACTTGTTTCATTTGAAGGATCTTAGTCATTTTTCAGATTCCTTACTGTGGTTTAGAGTTCATTTTTATTAAACCACAGTAGAAGTTTAAATATAAACGTCTAAACCACAGTATTTTTGATTTCTTTTCTATGTGTTCTTTTGGAAATTCTAGTTTATATATATATATATATATATATATATATATATATATATATATAAAATAAATTCAAAACGAAGGAAACACACAGAAAGACACAGACATAATTCACATCGATATTTCGACCATCGTCGTCATCAGGAGGTGTGTAGAGCGAAGAGCGAAGAGTCCCGCAGGAAGACAGGGCGGTACTGCAGGGGGAAGACAGTACCGCCCTGTCTTCCTGCGGGACCCTTCGCTCTTCGCTCTTCACACCTCCTGATGACGACGATGGTCGAAATATCGATGTGAGTTATGTCTGTGTCTTTCTGTGTGTTTCCTTCGTTTTGAATATATTTTATTTAAAAAAGTCCGCTGGACCGTTTCTTTTAATTGTATATATATATAATATATATAATATATATATATATATATATATATATATATATAATATATATATATATAATTTATATGTATACGCGATATATAAAAAATATAAACATAATACACATTTATAAATATAAATATATTTTAATATAGTGTATATCTAGACATATATATATATATATAAATAATGAATTAAATACTACAATAAACAATATATATTAATTAAATTAAATATATATATAATATATTATATTAATTAATATATATATATATATATATATTATTTTTTTATTGTGGTATTTAATTAATATATTATATCAAGAGTTATTGTTGATTATTGTTTATATATATATATATATATATATATATATATATAGAGAGAGAGAGAGAGAGAGAGAGATGTTTACCTGTTGTAGGTTAAAATTGAAGATAGTTTTTATGAACAGTGGGCCTAGTATAATGATGGTAAACAATCCCCATATTCTGCCAAAAGATGTTATTGCAATACTCCAGCATGGTATTGATAAAACTATTTCCTTCCAAGGCACTTCTAAACCCTGAGCAATATAGAGGATCATAGCATATAATAAATAATTCAATATCAAAAATTTCTTTACACTTATTATTTTTTTAAAAATCTAAAAGGTTTATGATCAACTTAACTACGTATAATTACATATATTACCAGACTAATTTAAATCAATAATAGTAATTTATTTATTTTTATGAGGCTAGATCCATTTTCAATTTTTATGAAAATGTAATCATTATTTTAGTAAAATTTTCGGCAGATGGAATTTATCAGTTGTTCTTTACAATTTTTGTTGCCTTCTTCGTAATCCAACTTTTAAAAACTGTTTATCATTAAATATTTATATTAATACAACACTTGATAAGTAATTTAAAGTTTCTAAACGGTTAAGAATGATGGAGTTTAAGGGTTTAAAGTAGTACAAATCTGTTAAAAAGATCTAGGTACCTATATAATCAAATAAAGTATGATAACGTGCATTTTTAATATTTCTAAACTACCAAAAATATAAGGTTAGTTTTTAAAAGTCTACAACATTTTCGTATTTTGATTCCAATAGTTTAACCAAAAAAAAGTCTCTGACTGATATTTACAAGAAAATATCAGACAATGTCATTCAAATTCTAGTAAAGATTCAACAAGTTGTGGAGTGAATAAAACTTTTTCTTTACAGCCACTGACAGGTAGACATCATGTAAAATGAAATCAGTGACTATCAAAATGTGTATACGAGTATGTGTAGAAGTGCCGAAACATATTTACTTCTTCATCACAATACTTAATGCCTATTATTATAATCAACTATTACGTATCTGTTAAGAAGAGAAATATTGTCTTTTAAACTTATTGGTTCAGGAAAAGTAATTTGGGCCATGATTAAAGTTAGGTAATGCAAAGGGGCTAGGCTAGCTCAGTGGTTACGTGCTCGCCTCTGAACTGATAGGACCGGGGTTCGATCCTCACCTGGCCCTCGATTTATTCACGCGGGAGGTGAATAAATCTGAGCACGTCGTCCCTCGGAGAAGGACGTTAAACCGTCGGTCCCGAGCCTGTACGATGTCAGGTACTCGTTAAAGATCCCTACTCTAAATATATTTGAGTTAGGCAAAATTTAGGACTCCCACTGTTGAATCAATCTTCATTGTGTGGTATCACAAAGGGCCAATGCTCGGCCTACGTGTTTTCCCTTGTGGAACTGCCACTGCAACCTAACTTAACCTAACCTAACCTAGGTTTTGCAATACTTGAATCAAATTTATAATTAAATAATTTATATAACAATAATTTAATCGAATTGTAGGCATTCACTAAAGAACGATAATGTCTCAAACAGTTTGATAAAAAAGGCCTTTTTTTAGAACGTCCTTCAAATTTACGCTAAAGCAATCGTTTCCTTATCACACTTTAAGATTTCTTAAACAGTGAGACATGAAGGACGGATACAAGACACTGGAAAAGTACTCACTCTCTATAGGTAGACTTACATAATCAATAATTGATTTATTGACCGACGACAGTACGAATTATTAAACATTGTTAACATTTCCTACACTATACTTTTTAGTAACCAACTAAAAAAACCATTAATGATAAGAACCGGCGTTAAAAATGATTCTTTAAATGAAATGGTTCAGTAAGACTTCTATGAGGCGGTGCCTTTGACATGGCAATGATAATAGAAGTTGCACAGTCCTTCTTAATAAAGATGTATTGACACTGGGCTCAAACTTCTCGTAAAGTGAAGAGTATTGAGTAATTTGTTTTGTAGACGATCAAGTTAAACTGCCTGTTGCAGTTGAAGTTTAAGGACTAGTAATAGAGTAATATATGTAAATAAGGACTTAATAATTAAAAAAGCAATTAAGAGTACATGTTATGTTAGATACTCGTAACATATTATGTAGTACCATATATACTAAATAATTCATTCATGAATCTATATAAATAAAATAATGATTTTGTCTGTACATTGCTTAGAACTGACTCATTTCAAGTTTTCTTTACGTTTCATACATTGGGGAAACCGAATCCACCTTTAGAAAAATTTCTCTCGGTTTGCCCGCAAAATTTTGTCACAAGTAAACTCAGCCTCCATAAGATATATCAAGCTGAAACTTTTACAGTAAATTTTTGTATGTCTAACTTAAAATATAGGCTTTAAATTGATTGTAAATTCAACGTAGAACTAAAGTTATGGACGTTTAAAGCAAAAATGTTTGTCACAAGTAAACTCAGCCACCATGAGACATAGCGAGCTAAAACTTTGGCACTAGATTTGTGCATGCCTAACTTAAAATATAGGCTCTAAATAGATTGATCATTCAGTGCAGAAGCGAAGTTATGGGGCTTTAAGTTGTATTTTTCTAACTGCACAGACAAGTTTGTTTTGAAAATACACTGGTGTGGCAAGTAGGTATTGCAGGTATGATAGATAAAGGTGATATAGAGGTAACAATACTAAGAGGTAATAGTAGGTGGCGATCCTAGCGTCCGGTAGGTTAACCAGCCGTCACTCCGTCTTTGTTAATTTCATTTTATTAACAAATATATAGTAAATTGATATACGACATGGCTCCTCTTACAATTTACTTGTAAAGAAAGGGACTGTGCAACCCTACTATCCCGATACATTGGCATGACTACGACGAAACTCTCAAGGCGTCTCACCATGCACCTTGGTACAGGAGCACCGAAGACCCACGTGGAGAAAAAACACCACACTTCACTCATGCGTAAGATAGTTGTAGAGAGAACGTCTATTTTAAGCTTTAATAGAAACCCTCTTCATTTACAAATCTTAGAAGCCATCTGCATAAAGGAAAAATGCCCGGAGATTAACTTACAATCCAGTGAAATGTTTGTTACACTGACCTCCAGAAACTTTGACAATAAAGTGAAATTAACAAAGACGGAGTGACGGCTGGTTAACCTCCCGGACGCTAGGATCGCCACCTACTATTACCTCTTAGTATTGTTACCTCTATGTCACCTTTTCTATTGTTATCCCTTATATATGCATTAGTAGTTGTATACTGTTATTTTATTAGTTTGAGTTTTTATCTTATTTATCTGTCTTAATATTTTATTCTGCCTGAAGATGACCAACGAGGTCGAAAGCTTGTGTTTAAAAAGTAGTGAATAATAAATTTTAGTAGTTATTTGACTCTGTTTTTTGTCTGAAAATGTCGCTGGGAAATCTGCTATTTGCATTGCCTCTGCAACATAGAAGTGTAATTAAGAAAAAAGAACAGCTACTTAAAAAAGTCGTGAATGCAGAATCTGCTCTGCTTTTCAACAATGGATATATATATATATATATAGTTCAATATACATAAAGAAACATAGATAAGTTAAAAGTACACAACTACAGTGTCTAAGTTTTGGTGTAAACCGCCTTCAGGAGAGATAAGAGAGGAAAACCAAGCGCAATGTTTCAGAGACGGTTGGAGACCCAAGTTGTGCTTTTAATTTCTCTACGTTTCTTTATGTACATTGAACTATTTTTGTCTGTTTCGGATCGTATTTTAATCGTAAAAGTATATAGCTTCTTAACTAGCTTCTTTTCTGCTTAGGAAGCTTATAATTTGGCTATGTCCTATTTCTATGAAGCCTGATAAATGAAATTAGTTGGAAACATCATATCTATCATTCAGAAGATAATAAATGAAGTGACTGTTGTTCTCTTTAATGACAAATGTATCCAACAAGATTTTATAAAAACAAGTAAAATAAAAATGATTGGTTTAACCACAATAAATTATTCAGAAATGAGACTAAAATCGATCAACAAAAACAAAAATTCTTTGCTAAACACACAACCTAGATCAGGCTCACTATTGTATCTTTTGTGGTATCCTCAAACCTATCTGTTTAGATCTGATGATGGTTCGTCTGTTTCAGATTTATATCGAAAGAACTCCTGCCCTGTTTACTTGTTACAAATGTGAAAATAAAAGGCTATAAATTATACGACTATGATATTCCAACTACCGAAGTTGTTTATAGCTTTGGTGTAGTGTGAGATTTAGAAGTTGAATAGTTTTACTTGACTGCTGTGATTCATTTGGTGAAAGCAGAGCAAACTTCAACTAATAATCCCTCAGTTACAGTTCTTAACATTTGAGACACTCACTTTTGATTTAACCACTGACTCATCAAGATTTCTTTTGATGTAGTTCAACTCTCGTTGAGATATCCTTGGATGATTTTCAGGTTCATCAAATATGAGAAAGTACCAAGTAATACACCATAGAATTCCCAAACCACCGGTAATATAGAAAACGTATTCCCATCCAAAATGGAGAACGATGGACCCACACAAAGGATACGTGAGAGCTAAACCAATTGTATACCCTAAAACAAAAGAGATCTAAGGTAAATACAATGACAAATTTCATACTGTAGCACTTATTAAAAGGTAGACCATGCGAGTTGGCGTGGATGGGAAAAGGTAAATTGGAATGGTTGTTGACGGATGCTCTACGACCTTTAATACGGAGGCTGAGCTTGTTAGAGGCCAGTCCTATGTAGAACGAATCACAACGAGTACAATCCAATTTGTAAACACAGTGGACATATATATAACCAATTAGATGAAACGATTCCTCAAACTTAAGAAACCAGAAATTTCAAAAGATCACACGGAAATGAAATCACTGAAACTCCTATATTTCGATGACCTGGTCATCCTCGTAGTCTTTTTTACGACTTTGTTTCATTTATTTTTAGTTAGGTTTTTACAAGTTGCAATAGTTTTTTATTTATTTTTAGTTAAATATTTTAATTCATTTAATCTTTATTTGGCTTTTATTTCTTTATCTTACTTGCCTCCCCTCCCTCCGAAAGTTGTCTACACTGTTTGAATGTTTCTTTTTGAATTCAAGCCAGTCGTTATCAGCCTTTGGAGCGATTCACATTTATTTCTGGCGATGAGGACATCAAAATATATGTGTTTCAGTGATTTCATTTCTGTGTGTTCTTTAAGAAAATTCTGGTTTAAATATACTATATAAACTAAATTCTCAGAATGAAAACAAATACAAGTGATCACAAAAATTTACTACTATATTTCGAATGCATCGTCATTGGATAGAAAAGATTGAACTGCTTTGAAAAACAATCGAAGACAGAAGTCTTTCTCATTTAAGAAGCACTTAATCAGTGTTGCCAACTTACTATTAACAGGAAAAAATTATTATTATTAAAAAAAAGTTGACAGGAAAAAATAGTATGAATAGTAAGTAAAATAAATAAAAATTAACATAGAAAAATGATAAATGAAAAAATGATAAGACGAGCAGTTATGACGTGGAAGGGACAGTGAAAAAACAGGAAAAATTCCTCCTGCTAGCATTGTCTACCGGGAAGAAGATTATCATAAGAAAAGGAGTCCTATAGGAAGTGTGTAAGTATATGATGAATTTGGCGAGATTACTACGCCTTTTGATTAGAGTGTGTTTTTCTTAAGATGAATTCTATAAAGTTAACGGTCTGAAATGAATTGCAAATACCTTGAATGCATATGGAAAGTAATGGGAAAGTAAAGAGTTTTTCTTTTTGGCCACCAGCTCATCTGACCAAAAGAAATTTATAACAGAAGCATTAGGAAAGAAGGAAAGCGTGTTTTGTAATTATTTGAAAGATCAAGAGAGACAAATAACAATCAATGATCAAACCACAATATGAAATGGGAAAACAATACTAGGATCTTTCAACCGTAACAAGCAGTCTTCGTCAGGGTCAAAAACTCAACTGAGTGTCAAAAACTTCACATAAAATAAAAATTAATATTTCTGGACTCAAATGTGCTGATACATCCAATATCTATTGATATTTTATTCTTTTCCGTAAATATTAGCTCAAAAATATTTCCACTAATGCCCAATTTTTACTACTTTAACTAATTTTATTGTACAAATTAACCGGTCACAATTTTAATAAATTTTAAACATTTTTTATATTACATTTCTTTTGTGTAGTACAAATTACCTTGAAATGAAGACATGAATCTACTTCTTTCATTAAATGGAATCCATGCTCCAACAAGAGAAGCCATGGCCGGCCAAGTAACTCCCTGAGAAAGGAAAATTAGTTTTAGTGTCTCTGGAAACTAAACTATGTAGGTCTCAATATTCCTGGGTAGTCTCAGATTGCTGTTAAACAAAGCATAAGTTGTAGGGCGTTACTAACACTTCTATAATGAGTAATAGCCACCATTAGTCTATGTATGATTTTAATGTTCATGAGTAGCACAAGAACTACAAACTATGCAAGAGTAATTAGTGGATTCAGCCAGAGCCTCTAAAGTGCCAATTCAGCATTAAAACAAGTGCATCTAAGAAATGTTCCCTCTAAATTTTCATGCATCTGCGCATATATACAAGCTCTCTGAGGAGACTAGGGATCACAGTAAGTGATTTATATGTAAATATTGATAAAAGTATCGACCGTAGAATAGAATCAAAACTAAAGTTTATCGGGACTCGGTCAGTTCTTCAGGTTCAAACTAAACTCTCATTGCCAACATTTCGGTCTTTATTTAAAATAAAAAAGGTTTTAAATAAAGTCGAAACGTTGGCAATTAGAGTATAATTTGAACCTGAAGAACTGACCGAGTCCCGATAAACTTTCGTTTTGTATATATATATATATATATATATATATTACATATATATATATATATATATATATATATATGTACATTATATATATATATATATATATTTGACTGTCACAGTTAACTGTTGTCCCTCTGTCAATTCACTTCTCCTGAGGACGACCGCCATTACGGTCGAAATATTGAAAAGTGAGTCTTTGTTATGTTTCAGTCTATGTGACACTGTTTAATTTAAGTATATATATATATATATATATATATATATATATATATATATATCAATGATCAAATCACAATAAGAAAATGGGAAAACAAGACTAAGATCTTTCAACCGTAACAAGCGGTCTTCGTCAGAGTCAAAAACCCAACTGATGAAAAAACCCAGTTGGGTTTTTGACTCTGACGAAGACCGCTTGTTACGGTTGAAAGATTTTAGTCTTGTTTTCCCATTTTCTTATATTGGTTTGATCATTGATTGTTATTTCACGTGTTTAGTATAATCTTTATATATATATATATATATAATTACTCACGGAAAAATTGTACTTTCTGTGATCTTAAATAAGATCAATGAAATTAAAAAATGTCTTGTCTAAAAAACAAAAGTGATTATAGGAAGTTTTTTAAAAATACTTTATTTTCCATTTTTTTTTGTTCTTGATTTTATTTTGTCTCTTATTGAATTTAAAAAACTAATAAACTAGGAAAAAAAGCGCATTTCACGATTGTGCTTAGTTGATAACATTAGAAAACTGGTGTATTTTACTTTTCAAAATGCTACTTAATTTTTTTTAAGTTTAAACTTTTTTTGGATTAGTTTTGTCGTACACAGAGCATGTGCGAACAGTGCACTATTGCGCATGCGCACAGCTTACAGGCAACGTTGAATCTAAGAATCCTTGAGAAACAGAATGTATAACTCTTTTTTCAATGACACCATATATGTTTAAGAAATCTTTAAAAAGAATATAGTGTTCAAGAAAACTAAAGAGTTAGGAATAGAATTAAACTATGGAGAAGAAAATGGATGTACAGGATTTAAGTTGATTTTAAGGGAGCAAATGATTTTTACAAGCTCTTGGCACCAATGACAGTGTTCAGAGCAAGAATACCTGTTGTTGATATTCTTGAACTAAAGAATACAGGTAAAATAAATTGTTTATTTAGATTAGAAATAACACTGCCACTCACGGAAGCTAGTCCCTGCAGACATCTTATCAGGATTAATAGGGAGTAGTGGATGTAGCTGGCAGCGGGGATAAGGAGTGATAAGAGAGCTGTTATCAGCTGGCCCAGACCAAACACTGTTTTAGCCCCATATTTCTGAGCCATCATTCCCCCTAATAACTGAGTAACCACGTAGGTCCAATTCAGGCTACTCAGGATGGTGGTCTGTGTTTGGATGTCCCAGTCAAATTCACCCTCCTCCTAAAAGTTAAGGCTTTTATACTATACAAGTCAATTTAGGCATTAAACACTCCACAGAATGCAGTAATTTGAAAGTCAGTGACGTACATGCGGATTGATATCTTCTTGAGTCGTTGCATTTTCGTCATTGTTGTGGCAGTAGAGTTGCCCTGAGGCACTGGTTACTTTCGTCTGAGGAAGTGTTTTAGCCATAGCCACTATAGCTATGTTGATATTATTTCGCATCATGTATGACACAATAAAAGCAGTTGTAGACATAATGTAAAGTACCAATCTTGCTGAAAACATATCTGTAACAAAGAAAAATAATTTTAAATCATATAGTTCAATGTACATAAAGAAACGTAGAGAAATTAAAAACACACACTTACAGTCTCTAATTTTCGGTTGAACCGTCTTCAGGAGAGATAAGAAAGGGAAACCAAGCGCACTGGTACAGAGACGGTTGGAGACCAACCGTCTCCAATATATTATCCTATATTAAATCATATATATATATATATATATATATATGATCAAACCACAATAAGAAATGGGAAAACAAGACTAAGATCTTTCAACCGTAACAAGCGGTCTTCGTCAGAGTCAAAAACCCAACTGAACGGGTATATATATATATATATATAGACAGGTTTCGGAATATAATCGAAACCTGTCTATCTGAGAGACTGCTGCCTAGCACTGCATGGCAAGCTGGATCGTTTCAAGCCAGGTGTGATGGACAGGCACTAGGAGACATGAAATACCTATTTCAGGCGCCTTTCATGTCACTATATGAGAACATTACTCTACTTTTGCAATTACCGGAGTCAGCGGGGCAAACATTACTGTAACGGAACTTTATTGAAATGAGTACTGTTACTGTTATCGCCAGGACATTTATAAAATGGTACTAACCTTTAGGTTGAACAGCTTCCACCTTGTTTAATTTGTTCATCCTTTGGTGGTATTCTGCACCGCAGTTAGAGTCTAAGGGACATGGTAGGTATTCCACCTCTCTTACTGTACCCTGCATCATAATATTAGAAATCAAAAACATATTTTGGACTAATTCGGATGCCTGTACTAAGGTATAGTTTAATTTGACTTTTATCAATTTAACCCACACATACGGAACTTCATATTTCTGTGTTCTTATGTATATGTATATGTTGATATTTTATATTCATAGTTAAGAGATAGTTATCTTACCACCTTATTTACTAAATTCAATCTACAGAGTTTACTTCATAAAGCATCTTTATCGGCTACCTGACATTGTAGAGGCACGCTACCCACATCTCATAAGGGTTACTTCACAATATGTTCTAACTAAGATATAGAAAACTTTAAAATAATGGTAGACTGACCTGTTAAATCTTTGAAAGTCCAGCAAGTATGTCATTTTCCTGGCTTGTGCTCCTGTTAGGTACACTTAGTCTAAATGAAGTAATTATTGAACAGGCAAACATTAATATCTCTGCATGAGAAGAGGTGCAAAACTTTCTTCCTTATTAACAATGTCTCTGAAAATGAGGAGTCAGAACGATTTCTTATTTTTTTATCCACGGTGCTACAGCATTCCTCCACCATCATACTCGAAATCTTTGGGACCCTAATCTCCTTACCTCATCCTCACCACATGCCCCAACCATTAGATTCGCTCTGTTTTTATTTTGTTTACAATGTCTGTTTAAACCAAGTATACCGGCTTAGTATACCAAGTATACCGGCTTGGTATACCAAGTTCTTGGTTTGCCCGATCTCGCCAAAGCCCATTTGCGCATGCTCTCCCTTAGACAACTCAAAGTACCTTTCGCTTTCAACTAAGTAACCTTTCTTCATCATTTACCAGCAAGACCAAGTCAATTATGGCAAGGGCCATCAGTTTTTTCTTACTATATATTTTTTTCCAACTTATCATGATTAATATAGTATTCATACATTAATCACTTAATACTTATATTATTTATTATTGTCACAATAGAATCACTACTTTTTATAGATAATAGAAATATTTTTATCTTGTCAACTAATATAGACATAACCAGTTAAATAATTATTAAATTATCTAACTATAAAAAGTAATTTTAAGATTAAATCTATACAAATATTTTAATTTTTTTTTTATGAAATTATGTTGGTTTGAAATTAATAAAAAATATTTAGCAATTCACACGTCTCTTCAAGTAGCACCTTTCGAATAAGGGTCAATTTTCTGAGTCTCTCGGACGGCAATCGTACACTAAGTGCCCAGCAATTGATGGTAATTTATATCTTAATCTAGAGACAAAATTGTTCATAAAATACTATTTGTTATTACTTTTTTAGCTACATTGAAATGTTAACAATCTATTAGATTATTTTTAAAACTAATTGGTTATTTTTTATCGATTACAAATAATTATTTAGTGATAAGTACTGTGTAACACCATTTTAAACGTCTTACTCACTTTGAAGGAAACTCCAATAAACTAAGGAATTCAAAAGTTATAGCAACTGTTCCCTTTATTTCCTAAATAAATAAATCTGGACGGGCCTACACTCTACTAAACTATAAGTAAAATATTATCAAACTGGTTAACAACATGATCATCTTTATCTCTTCAAAAACTTTCACATTCAATCATTAATCAAAATATTTACATTTTATTTAAAAAAAAAAAACAACTTTTTGTTGCTTGAAAACTTTGAAATTCTTTTAATTTATTCCTTCTCTAATTAAATCATGAATATGTACTTTATATCGTTGTCTTAAAGTCCCATCTGTTTATATAATACAGACGTGTCCAAAATCACTGCATCTTATTACCTAAATCTCCTTTTAATTGATTATTATCACTATTTACAAATTTCATTGATTAAGCAAAGAAATAAATTACGTAAATCAAAATGATTAATATATTTTTATTTATATCTGCATGCTAAATATATTAATAAAGCTGTAATACTAACAATTTATAAAACATTTAATGATATTTTCGTTAATGTTATATGATTTGTATACACAGGAAGATCTACCGCTGATATTAAGTTTTGTTCAAGGGTGCAACATACCGATTGATTGGAGCATTTTGTAACATAAATCTATTCTACTATGGAAAACATCAGAAATTGGTGTGTTAGATTAGCGCTGAATTTTTTACATTTAAAAATTCAATTCTTCTTAAAACTCATATTAAGTCACATGATTTCAATTTTTTTTATTATACCTCTAAACTTCAATTTTATTTCAGTCAATTCACTGAAAAAATTTTAAGTCAAAGTAAATAAATGTAAACAAATACAACAAGTTTTTTTTTTTTTTTACCATTGCATGTTTCCATTCCTCAGGAAATTAACCCCTCATTAGGCATTCATTATAAATTTGGTTGTAGAATTTTGGAACTAGTTTGAAAGTTTTACTAATTATTTCCTTACTAAATCCATCCATTTCTGGTGTTTTCTTTGAGTCAAATTTGTTAATTATTTGTTTCACTTCACCTTGTTTAAATTTTATGTCATCTTCCGTTCATATATCTTCCACTTCCTCTCTCATTGCCAAGTGGAAATCATTTTCTATAGTTTGATTGTCTGCAAGAAAACATTTGTTCATTATGTCTTCAATCGAATCCTTAAAATTACTAGTGTACTCGTAGCTTCCATCAGGCTTTTTAATTGTTGAGATCACTAAGCTTTCTTTTTTGTTCGCCTGAAGTCAACCTGTAGACTGTGTACCAAGGATTTTGACCATCTATGGAATTGCAAATAGTTTTCCACGAACCACTTTTGCTTTGTGTATCATATCTCCATATTGTTGTTTATTCCCGAAATATTTCTTCTTGATGATATCATCATTTGCTTGTATCTTTCTTATTTTCTGATCATTTCTTCTATTCTTCATCACCTTATCACGTACTCTTATCACTGAGGTCGTCATTCCACTAATAAACCTCTTTCCTACTTAGTGGAGCCCCATTTGATATTATTGGCATTGATTTGTTACAAGTTATCTCAATCGCTTTATTAAATGTCAATATTAACAACGGTAAGTCAGCTCTATGACGTACCTCATTCCTCAGAAGATCAGATAGTTCTGTTGTGTCTAGAGGAGCCTTTTGATTTAGACATTGTTTACGGAATTCCTCCTTTAACACCTCTGCAAATTTGCTCCAGCCAGCTTTTCCTACTTTATTTCGTTTACATTTCAGGTCAGTTGTGTTATTCATACGTTTGATTTTTGTTGAAATAGTAAAAGCTGGATAAACTTTCCTCTTCTAATGCTTTGTTCTTCCAGTTAAATATGAATTTACTCTCAATAACGGAAGGGATGGTAAAGTCTATATTACTCTTACCTTTACAACTCTGAAATGTTGGTAACCCGTCATCTTCATTATGCACTGTTAGTGAGTTTGTGGAATAAAAGATTCTCGTATTCTACCTCTAGCATCAGATTTGTTGTCGTACCAAGAGGAGCTCTTGAATTTGTGCCAGCACAGAGCATAATTATTTTATTATCTACTCTATTTAATTGTAATTTCAAATTGTACAAGTATAACTTTAGGTTATAATTAATATCCATATAAGCGCTTTAAATATGTCTGTTGCCATTGTTATCATTGTACTCTGCAATAACCGTGTCCACATTGCTAGCATCACTTAAAAGTATAATATTCACAGTTGGGTCAGTAACAATTATTGCTGCTCTTTTCCTATCTGTGTCTTTCTGAAAGACAAAATCCAACAATTATAGCAGGTGACCGTTACTCCAGGATAAATATTTAGTTTTTATAGCTATATTGCTCTTTGCGGTAATAGAAATTTCACGTATTTTTTCTTAAATTGCTAATTTTCTGTTCAATTTCTTGACAAAATTGCATTATTTTGTAATGAGCCCTTTAGTGAAAAAAAAATATTTTCTTAAAATAAGAAAATGTACTATAACGGCACTTTAGTTCATGTAATTTAAACAAAAAAATACCTCATCTCATCCCCCATGTAATGCCTATTACATAATTTCATTGTGACGTTTGACGGCATGGATTCTGTCGTCCTCAGAGGCTCTCAGAATTAATGGAAGTCAATATTTTAACATTTTATTAAAAAAATATGTTCATTTGATTTATAAATCTGAGAATTTTTTCCTTTATTAATTTTATAGCTTCAAAGATAGTACCAAAAATTTAAGACTGTAGTGTTGGTAGTTTAGGAGAAAAAAATGTCTAAAACAACATTTTGGCGAAAAAGTGACTTTCCAATTATGCATAATTGCTACCAAAATATCATTCATCTACACGATGGGGCTCTTTTTTGAGTAAAATATCAATTTGATCCATCAATGATTCTGAACCGTAGCGTCTACTTAAACTTTTGGATACACATTCACACACACACCACACACACACACACACACACACACACACAACATCACCCAAGAAACTTAATAAAATGGCTTCTTGGACCTCAAAATATGTAATTCCGTCAAAATTTCGAGATCGGATTTATTCAGGATCACTATACTTTACTTATAGTGAAGTAACTTCTCCCATTTGATTACTGTTCAAATGATTTTGAGTAGAGTCCTGTAATCAGATACTGCATAGCTCATGTGCAAAATGTATTACTTAAATAGTCTAGTTAAATGAGTGCCGAAATATAAATAACCTAAAATTTCTAACCTAATACAACAAATTGAGTTATAAACGTTACATATCAATGGTATTATTTGTAGAAATTGTAATTCTACCATTGGATTGTTTTCAAATTTTATTATTGATAATAATTGTATATAATTATGAGAAAAGAAAAATGAAAAATAAGGTAAATGACTGCGGAGATGATTGGATTATTGGATGGATTATTCAAAGTAATGAGTTCAAGTATTACAGGATAGCCAATATTGTACAAAGCTTCAGAGAAATACTATGTAAAATTTGATTCACCTATTTTTAAGAGTGTCCAGATTAAAAGAGGTTAACACACACACACACACACACACACACACACACACACACACACACACACACACACACACACACACACACACACACACACATACACATACATACATACACACATTGTAAGAATGAAGAAGACGTTTCATTTAAATTGTATACATTGTTTAATACCTGATACATATGTTTTTAACGACTTTTTGATCAGACATAATTCATACATAAACTAGAGTATCCATCTTTCTGTTAATCCATAGTTATTACTTACGTTTGACATGTTGTAACACTTCAAAGGGAACTGTTAATACTGGCACTGAAATACTGTCATGGTGCCTAATTACATAGTCACTAACACTAATGATTTGAAAATACTGATAGGTCTATCAGCCATTAAATAGTTTTAGTTATCACATATGCTTGACATTGCACGAATCAACCTATGTGATAATAGAATACTCAAGTAATATCAATAGAGCTCATTGAAAACAATACAGAAATAATATATTTATAAAAGTTATTTTTATAGAACTGATGTTATCACCTGCATGTCTCATGATGTTTAATTATCTAACGACATTAGAAAAACATGAGCAGTTTGCCTGAAACGAAACCGTAATAATTTTTGGTAATATTGAAACAGAAGAAAGTATTTTATGCCAAACAGGTACTAATTCTAATTTGAAGTTAATGTTAAACCAATCCAGATTAGAACAAGTTGCAATCGCACCAAGTTGATTTATCATTATTAGGAATATTTTGGCTCTGCAACAATCAAAATTCATTATTTTTTTATTTTAAATTGTTAATAGTAAGTTAACGCTATTTGCAAAATATTATTACTTTACTATAAGTAAAGTATAGTGATCGTGAAAAAATTTGATCTCGAGATTTTGACGGAATTATATTTTTTGAGGTCCCAAAAGTCGTTTTATGATGTCTTTTCCATGATGTCTGTGTGTGTGCGTGTGTATGGTTGGGTGGGTGAGTGTGTTAGCATTGCTTGTTACCACGCTACGGTCCAGAATCTTTGATGGATCAAGTTGATATTTTATACAAAAATGGGCTATACTGCCCATGGTAATGGGCTACCTATACTGTAGATGATCCCTCTGGTTTGGGAGGAATTATGCATGACGGGAAAGTCACTTTTTTGCCAAAAACCGCTTTTTTTTTCCTCTTAAACTGCTAACTGTAGATTTTTGAAATTTCAGTATTAACTTTGTGGTTAGAAATGAAACAAACCAAAAATACAATCAGAATTTTAAAACAACGGGAAATATTTTTTATTCAAAAAATTTAAAAATGTTGACTTATAATTCAATCTCAAAGCTTGTGAGAGCAATACAAGCCATACCGTTTGACAGATCAAACTGAAACTATGCCTAAAAATAGAACATTGTGTAGAAAATGAGATGAGATAATTTTTTTCAAAATTACATTCGTCGAAAGGACATTAAAGTAGGATTTCTGTTTTCAGAAAATGTTTTTTTGACGCTAAACGGCTCATTAAACAATCGTGAAAATTTGTCCAAAATTTAACAAAAAGTTAGCAATACACAAAAAAATTCATGAAATATCAATTACGGCAAAGAGCAATAAAGCTATAAGAACTGTTTGTTTATCCCAGACTAAGAGATCACCTGCTATACTTGTTTAGCATATTGTTTATAATTGTTTTGAGGTATAATGAAAATGTTTAAATGATTTAACGACTTATATGTGATCTAAGAACAATAAAATTCTTATATGTAAAAAATCAACAACAATAGAGCATATAAGACCTATAATTTCTGATTCTTTTTATGGTATGATGGGTTTGTCTAATAATCAATCTATATGTTGCACCATTCTACAAAGGTTAATATCAGATGCTGATTTTTTTACGTTTATGAATAACATTATTATTGGGTAATATTGAAGTTTTTGGAATGAACTTATCCGTCCTATAGAAGGGCTCCTTGTTTTTATCTAATTTCTAGTTTTTTCACTGCTCCAGTCTAATAGTTCATACCATTATTTTTAAAAATTTCAAGCTTCCAGCTTTTAAATTTACAATTATACTGAGAAGTCGGCTTTGAACTTGATTAAGAGTGCAAAAGTGGCTCATTACCAATACATTTTTTCTCAATATACATTTATAGCAAACTTATGACAGAGTACAACTCATGAGAAAAAATAATATTCGCTCAGCGTAAATTGGTTTTTCATGATTTTTGACTAAGGGAAAGAAAAGTGAGTTTTTAAAAAACTCTAGCATGCCATAAAATTCCCAGTATAATAATTCGATGAACGACCAAAAATGTAGAACATTATTCAGAATTAAAATTTTTTTTAAAAAATATTAAATGAAATTATCCTACATCCTAAATTAAAAATTATCTGAAAACGACATTTTTTCTTACATGTTTTTGGCATTTCAGACAAAAACTTTGTTATGTTTTTAAAATACTTAAAATATTTTCAAGTTCTAAATGGGAAAATTTGTCTTAAGTATTAAATGTAGAAGAAGGTCAGAAAAACTATGTAAGAGATCCACTGGCTATGAAACAAAAGCCATGCTCTCGTGTAGGAAATTATTTCGTATAAGCTAATTTTCGCTTTGGCTTTTCATAATGTTATTACTGCTGTAGTTATACTAATGATTGTATGTCCATTAAATGTGTAACATACAAAAAAGGCTTATCTATTGATAAGTGGATCAATCACTATCTGTACTATCTCAGGAATGAAAGACCAATAAACATCTCCCATTTAGATGTTTACATTCTGCTTCAATGAGACATTATACATTATATACCCAAGAAGTTTGATATTAAGTTTACTTATAGTAAAGTTGAGTGTAGTCCACTCCATGAACCTACAAAACTTCATGTTTAATCGAAAGTCGAAATGTTTACATTTTTATGAAATACTAAAATTTTTGTCATAGGAATAATTTAACATTTACAGAATTATTATAACTCTAAAAATTTTAGTTCAATAGAAATAAAATTGTGTTTAAGAGCACATAATGTCCAAAGAAGTGGATACCCCTGAGGCAATATCACCCAAAAACAATACAGGTCATTTACAGTGCAACGTCTATATTTAATGTATCGTCTATATCAAACGTAATCAGGCATCAAACAACATCAAACAAACAACAGGCAGATGTGTCTGTGTGTATCTGTGTGTGTGTGGTGTGTGTGTTTATGTGTATGTGTGTGAATCTTTTTTTTGACGAACAATTTCAACTGCATGCTCTAATTATGTATATTACTCGTACATGCATTTTCAATTGTACATTAGAGTTCTCAGATTGTAATAGGTTGTAATCTCTGTTATTAATGATGTTGTAAAATCATGAATGAGTTCTTTGGACACAAATCTATCCATTGAGGGATGCCACGTATATTTTGAACTAAATATTTTTTTTGTTTTCCTTCTTTTTCAAATTGGAAGCAATCCAAGATAATCTGCTTCCATGTTTATGGGGTGTGGTTGTTACAGCTGCAGTAGAAAGTTCTATTTCAAACCTTTGTAGTAGGTACGAGTAGCTCTGTTTTCAGCGTGTCCAGATAGTGCATGCGATATTTTGTGAGTCAGGGGTAGGTTGATAGACGATCTCGAGTTTGGAGTAGGAAAGAACTGCTCTGTGTGTGTGTGTGTGTGTGTGTGTGTGTGTGTGTGTGTGTGTGTGTGTGTGTGTGTGTGTGTGTGTGTGTGTTGTGTGTGTGTGTGTGTGTGTGTGTGTGTGTGTGTGTGTGTGTGTGTGTGTGTGTGTGTGTGTGTGTGTGTGTGTGTGTGTGTGTGTAAAGTAGGTGTTTGACATACGAGCAGACTCGTAAATGCAGACATAATACAGGTCACCCCATTTGTTGATCAAACTGATATGTTATCCACAAATAACTGTGACTCTACAAATTGTTCCATTATTTATGGGCTATATCACCTCAAGGAAAGTTTATTTATGACCCATTATGTGTTTTAGAGATATTCCTTCCTCCTGAACTATTAATTTTAAAGTTAATGTTAAACTGATATTGCTCATAATTGCAAAAATATCAACTGACAAATTATGATAACAGTAATTGTCAGTTGTGAATAAAAAGGTAAAAATATTGACTTGTGATTGAATCTGAAGATTGTGAACTTGATGCTGGTCACAGCATATAACAGGTAAATTATATATGATGGAATTGAATATACAAACTACTCTATATCTGGCATCAGGTGATAGTTTTTTTTTTAAGAAATTCTCCATTGAAAAAAAATCATTATGATATACATTGCTTAACTTTTAATTATTCTATGTACTAAAACATAGTATATAAAATCTGCTTAAAATACTTATTAATATATGAAAAAATTTTGAGTGGCCTGCACTCAATTTTACTATAAGTAATCATAATATCAAACATCTTGACAAATAATTATTTTGTTTGCTTTATTTTTATTTTACTAGCGCTGTAAGTCAGATACATTCATTAGCACTGAACCATTCTTGTGGAATTATTTGAAATTTAATTTCCTGTTCAAATCGGTTCAATATCAACCAAGTGTCTTATTTCAATAAAAATCAAGAATCTTGCATCGACAGCCAATTTCATTTTATGCCAGCAAAAAATTTGATTGCACAGCGATGTTTTTTAAATTTAGATATCTTACAAAGCTATTATACTTGGAATTTTATAACATTTAAAACTTTTAAACTTGGAGCTTGAAATATTAAAAATAATAAATATTAACTATTAAACTAGAATATCTAAAAAACTAGATATTTGTCAACAGCATAGTAGTTGTTCTATAGAACGAAAGAGTTTATTCCTTCTACCTCAATATAAAACAAAGATAATATGATATATAAACATAAGAAAATTTACATCTGCTATTAAGTTTTGTTGAATGGTAGAACATGTAGATTGATTAGGGTGGGTTGGTGGGTATGTATCCAAAGTTTGAGGCCACTCTACGGTGCAGAATGTTTGATAGATCAAGTTGATATTTTACACAAAAATGTTACAGAACATTTTCTGTTTTCAGAAATTGTTTTTTTACGCTAAATAGCTCATTAAAAAAACCATGAACATTAGTCAAAAAATTGAAGAAAAATTCAACAATTTACAAAAAAAAAGTAATGAAATTTCAATTCGGTAAAGAGCAATAACGCTATAAAAACTGATTGTTTTTCCCAGGCTAACGGATCACCTGCTATGCATATCGAATTTATTGATATTTATTTACATTGTTTACATTGGCTTAGAATTTTTTTGAGTGAATCTATTGAAATAAAATTGATTATTAGAAGTATATTTGAAAAATGTAAATAATTTATTAACTTATATGCGATATAAGAGGAATAATATTTTTACATGTAAAAAAAAACAGCCAATAAACATAAATTTCTGTTGCTTATGTTTTCCTCAATAAAGAGGAGTTATGTTTGTTGACAAATATCTAGTTTTTCCTGTTCTAGTCTAATAGTTCATAACTATTTTTTTTTACAAATTTAAGCTTCCAGCTATAAAAGTCTTGAAAAATGTTAGCACCATCAAATCAATGAAGAAATATCTTAAAATTAGTATTAGTATTTTGTGATGTAGAACGAAAACGTCCATTCCTCATATTTCAATGCTATCCTAAGATAATGCGATTATCTTTGGGTAATATTGAAGATAAAATTTGGTAATAATTATTGAAGATAATAATAACGTGATAGTGGGTTACTAATCCATAAACCATTAACAAAAACAAACGAAAATCTACATCTGATACTAAGTTTTGTACAAGGGTGCAACATATAGATAGATTAGAGCATTTCGTTAGACAAATCCATCATCCTATGAAAAGCATCTAAAATTCTAGGTTTCATTGGCGTTGATTTTTTATAAGTAAGAATTTGGTTCTTCTTACAGCTCATATTAAGACACTAAACAATTTAAATTTTTTTCATTAAAGCTTTAAACATCAAATTGATTTCAGTCGATTCATTACAGCTGGTAATTAAGAAGAGCATGTCATCCATTTATCCAGGATGAATATTCAGTTTTTATAGCTTTATTGCACTTTGTGGTAACTGAAATTTCATGATTTTTTTTATAAATTGCTACTTTTCTGTTAAATTTTTTGGTAATATTTCATTGTTTTTTAATGAACCATTTAGCTTCAAAAAACATTTTCTCAAAACATGTAATTGACCCTAAAGCCCATTTAGTTAGTACAATTTTGAAAAAAATACTTCAACTCAACCCACACATAATATTTTATTTGTGAGTAGAATTTCGTTTTGATCTAAGAATGGTTTATAGCATCCTCGCAGCTTTCAGATTGAATCATGAATAAAAATGTTTACCTGTTATTGGAAAAAATATTTTCAGTTATTTTAAAAATCTGAGGATTTATTTAGCTATTCAATTTGTAGCTTCCAAGATAACACCAAAATTTCAAAACTCTAAAGTTAGAAGTTTAAGAGAATAAAAATGTCGTATAAAAAAAGTTATGTTCAAAAAATGATAAAATGTTACCTAAAAATACTTTTGGCTAAAAAGTGACTTTCCCAACATATATAATTGCTTCCACACTATACATCACATCTGCAGTATGAGGCCAAATTTTGAGTAAACTATTAATTTGATTTATCAAAGATTCTGGACTCTAGCATGTACTCAAGCTTTTGGATACAACTACCATTCCCCCCCACACACATAAGAACTTTGGGGACCTGAAAACAAATACGTCGAAATATTGACGCAGAATTTTTTCGCGATCACTTTACTTTACTTTTAGTAATGTAATATCCCACAGGATACAGGACAAGTTGTCCTACTAGTGGAGCGTTATGTTTTTCTGGTGTGTTTCTTCATTCCTTCAGCCGTGAAATGCATGGTCGGAAGCCTAGATAATTTATTAGTAGTCATATTTATTCGCAATTAAAAATCTGTAGTCAGTTATTAACAAATTTAGTCATCTCTTATTTCAGATAAAATTCTAAACAATTCTTGTGAACCCATTGCATATCTTAATATATGTAACGAAATTTATAATTAACATAAAGTTAGTATTTATTATGAAAAAAAATTTTCATAATAATATATATTAATGTTATTTTTCATCCAGGTTTGATCTAGCTTCAAACATACAACACCTTTAAGCCGACGTTTCGTCTATATTTGCAGACATCTTCAGGGCCTACATCAATGCAGAATTTAATTACAATAACATGAAAAAATATTTTTAAGTTACATTTTTTAATTAACATACATAATTACCGTGGTATTTTGCTATTGCAAAGAAATAACTACCCAACACTTGTATTCAAATCAGCCTACAGTGCTGCCCTTAGCGACAGTTTAACGAACATTCTATATCAGACCTGATAACTCAAAAAAAAAACTGCATCCTATAAACATATTTTTTAATTACTAATTAAAGACTATATATTCTGCGTAGGCTATCAGTATCCGGTTTTTTCTTACATGTATTTTTTGTTTTCTAAATGTGAATCATTTCTTTTATAACAATATTTCTTTTATAATGTAAATTAAAAACATTTTTTCATGTTATTGTAATTAAATTCTGTATTGATGTAGTCATGAAAATGACTACAAAATAAAGATGAAACGTCGGCTTAAAGGTTGTCTACTGTTTGAAGCTAGAACAAACCTCGATAGAAAAGAAAAATAGTGTTTAATATATATATATATATATAGTCGAGATGAAAAAAAATTTAGTAATAATATATATAGCTTGACAAATTCATTATTATTTTACCTTTTCGCTTTTTACATCGGTTTTAATACATTTTACTTAATCCTTAATAATCCTTAATTTTAATTAATGATTTTTTTAAATTGATTCTGTATATATCATTTTATAGTTTACTACTATAAAAAAAACTTATATACGTATATGCAACACTTAAATTACAGAAACCAAGATCTTTCGACCACAGTAGCTGGTCTCAGTTCTGAGTATCTCAATGTACTTTATACTTCGTATCTAATAGTGTACGATTATTTCATATCGTGTAATTATTTTATAGATGTGTATATATAAATTTGTAAACCACTTTAGGAGTTCTAAATATAAACCGATAATCTTTGAGAAATAATGGTCTTTGTCAGACTCAAAGGCCATTAAAGACAGTTATTATCACTTTACCCTGTTTGAAGGGCTTTCTTGTGTTTTATTTTTATCTGACTGTATTTTTTTAAGAACATAATCATTATGGCCTTATCCTCCTGATTGAGAAAATCGGAGTATCTAATTGATTATTTTGAAATGTGTCTTTAATAAATTAATCTAATAATAATTTATGTACACAAAATAAATTTACCTAAAAATAAATCAACTAATATAATGTATAAAATTAATATAATATAATTAATATAATGTAATATAATTAATATAATGTAATCTATAACTAACTACATTGTATCGGGAAAAAATTTGTAAACTTTACTATATATATATATATATATATATATATATATATATATATAATATAATAATAATAATAATAATAATATAATATAATAATAATATAATAATAATAATAATAATAATATATATACATAAAATAAGACTTTTCAATATCAACCCTCTTTGTGTTCTATAATGATATTATTGATAACTATAAATATTTCATGGAATTGATGGAATACATTTGATATTTTATGACTCTATGATAATACTTATAACATTAACGTGAATATATTAATAAGATGGTCACATTAAAGCACATTAAAATTCAGTTATTTCAGGAATTATTGCATTTTCAAGTCAACTGTGTATGGTGGTGCCATCAGTCATAAGGATGATAAGTTAGTGCTGCACTCTAACTTACAAACATTCTACTAAAGACAGATATACTATTATATATAAAACCATAAACATGAACGAATCCAAATTTCCAAAAAACAATTAAATACATCAACTCTAAGGTAAAATAATATTGTTGTATAATCAACAAATGTTATTATAATTTACCTTACTTGACTTTTATACATACTGATCATTTATAATCATATTACTTCTTATGCTCCTATCTGGATTATTATAAAGAAGATAAATGTCCGTTTTCTCATTTTCTCAGTCAATCAATTAATGGCAATAATATTGATTTTTTGATTCAATTTAATTATACAATGTATGATAGCCTTTATATATTCAGGTTCATAATTGAACATTCTCTTAACGCTGAAGGTCATTCAAATTATCGAAACATACTATGATTCATAAAGACAAAATAATTTACAACTGATATTAAGTTTTGTTCAAGAGTGCAATATATTGATTGCTTAGAGCATTTCCTGAGACAAATTCATCACACCATGGAAAGCACCAGAAATTTATGTTTATAGACAGTGATTTTTTACATGTAAAAATATTATCCTCTTATATCTTATATAAGTCAATAAATTATTTAAATTTTTCCATTATACTTCTAAAAATCAATTTTATTTCAATTGATTCGCTCAAAAAATTTCTGAGTCAATATAAACAATGTAAATAAAAATCAATAAATTCAACAAGTATAGCAGGTGATCTGTTCGCCTTGGATAAACAATTAGTTTTCATGCCTTTATTGCTCTTTCCCTTGATTAAAATTTCATGGCTTTTTAATGATCCTCGTAGGGTCAAAAAACATTTTTTGTGCTCGAAAAAAAATGTACTCTAACAGCCGTATTGTTAATGTAATTTTGAAAAAGATTATATCAACTTATTCTCCACGTAAAGCTTTATTTATAGGTATTGTTTCTTTTGATCCGTCAAACGGTATGGCTTGTATCGATCTCACAAGCTTTCAGATAAAGTATGAGTCAAAATTTTTACATTTAATTGGAAAAAAAATATTTCCCACTGTTTTAAAAATCTGAATATATTTTTCTTGTATTGCATTTGTAACCTTAAAGGTAATGCCAAATTTTTAAAACTTCAGAAGTGGTTATTTATGAGAAAAAAATTTTATCTAAAAACAGAATTTAGGAAAGCAAAGTGACTGTACCATCATCCATAATTGCTCCCAAACAATATTGCTCATCCACACTATGGGGTCCATTTTTGTGTAAAATATCAACTTGATCCATCAAAGATTCTGGACCGTAGCGTGGCCACAAACTTTGATTACATACTCACCCACACACACACAAACACACACACACACACACACACACACACACACACACACACACACACACACACACACACACACACACACACACACACACACACACACACACACACACACACACACACACAGACATCATGGAAAGAAACTTCATAAAACGACTTCTGGGACCCCAAAGTATGCAATTCCGTCAAAATCTCGATATCCTATTTTTTTTACAATCACTATACTTTACTTATAGCAAAGTAAATAATCAATGTAAAAGACAATTTTACAAAGAATTACTTCGTTTTTATAGACAGTACTATAATAACCTACTATTTCTAGTTCTTAAAACAATAAATGTTAGTTGGTCACAGTGTCTCCCTGATTATCAATGTTTACAGAATATAAATATTATTTGCTCAGAAATAGAAAGAAGATAAATCAAGCAACCAAGCAGTCATATCTACTTAGCAGTTGAAAGCAGTTTAGTAGTTTAGAAAAAAAATCAAAAGCAAGAAAACTATTCTCTGAAGTCTTTCACACTATGTTAGAGAGCAACTAATAATGTCATGGAGGAAAATAGCAATGGGTGTGAATAAATAACAAAACGACTGTGAATTCTTCTTTGAAAGGTTCGTCTAATATATTTGGTTCAGTTAGATTAAAACGTTTAAGTTAATAAATACATTTGAATTATCGCTGAAGCAATGTTTATTTAATATTCCATAGATTAGAGATTTGTACAGTATGAAGTAAATTGATAAGATGCATATTATTATTACCACTGAGGTTAGTATGATTTATATTATTAATATGGCAAACCGTCATACCTCGTACGATGATCTTGGAGTTGTTGGAGCTCTTTCGGACATAGGTTAGTTGCAGGTTAGTTGCGATTGAAGATGGACAACGTTAGCCATATTAACCTGTTATATATTCATTATAATTTGTTATAATTTAGTTGTGAAGATTAATACTGAATCAATATTTAATATTCTACAGATTAGAGAATTGTTCAATATGAAGTGAATTGATAAGACCTGTTATATATTCATTTTAATTTGTTATAATTTAGTTGTGAAGATTAATACTGAAGCAATATTTAATATTCTACAGATTAGAGAATTGTTCAATATGAAGTAAATTGATAAGACCTGTTGTATATTCATTTTAATTTGTTATAATTTAGTTGTGAAAATTCTGTTAGAATAATACATCTGTTATAAATGAAATAAGGGTTTTAAAGGATGGTGAAGGGAGTTTTGTTTCAAAAACGCCGCCATCAAATTCGTGTCTTGTTTATAGATCCGTTGAAGTGACGTTTGTATTGACTTCAGTTTGTCGCATAATGCAACCGAGGTCTGGCTCTGCAGCAGGCATGAAATCTACTTTCTTTCCAACATAGCTAAGTAAGATGTATTTAATTGTAATAAATGAAAAAAGGAATACAAGAAAGACGATATTACAGTGCATGCGTAATAGAACTGTGTCACTGGCTAAATGGATTCAGCTCTTATCAATGGCTTTCTATCATTAAGAAGAATACTTTGAATGTTACACCCTGTGTATTTATACTTAATTGATTATAAACTTTTTAATATAATACAATTTACACAAGTATATTTAACCACTAACAACCTATTATCCCTGAATCAATATTTTTAAATTATACTCTAAATTCAAAGCATATATTTTAAATTTGATTATTCCTCAAATTCCTAAGAGATTTCTCATAATTTTAATTTTGTTGATTATCAGATGATAATAATAATGTTAATCTAAAAAAAATGTATACTTTTAGTTTATATGCAATTCATATTCTTAAATATGTTTTAAAATCTAAATTTCCTGAAATATAATCTTGTTTTTATATTTCCTGCAATTACAGTTAGTATGCTTGCTTCAATTCTAGACATAGTATTCCTAGGTATAGACACCTGACACAGGTGTATCAATAAATGCTTTTTTGGAGAGTAAAATTGCTATTCTGGGCTATTTTTGTTACCGAAATAAGCAACTAATGTTTTGGTTTTTTAAAAAAAAATCGTTTTTGAATCTCTATAATCTTCATTCATATTTTGTCTAACCTTCTACATAAATAGTTGAAATAAATTTTCTATGATTTGTTTATATTTGCACACATTTTGCACAAACCAGTTTTTCTCTCTAAGAAAAGAAATTGTTCTAATGATGCTGGTTTTTTTTACTTGGCTCACCCTACAGGTTCGTACTATTCTAACTTGCAGATATTTCATGTAAATAGGTTATAGCGGAACAAGGTTATCATTCCTCTTCATTTGACTAACCATCATTTCAATATTGAAAATTGTAGAACCAGTATGCACGTATTGTAGTTTCATAATCAAAAAATGCTTTTCAAACACAATATTTTTATCAGAATATTTCTTCATGTGGAGACTTTCTGCATAATTTCCAATAATAAGTAAATACCAGATAATGACTGATAACTAACAGATAAACTCATTTCTTCTGATAGTTTGCTGATTATAAATTAAGTTTTGAAATATTGATTATTGCAAGTGATTCTGTGCCGACAGAGTTCGTCCTGTGATTTGTAGAGACCTTCGTTTAACTGTTCAAGAAGTTCCTACCGAAGGGTAACTACTAATAACTAGTTCACGTCAGACACTCTATGCTTTAAGAAGCAGAAAGCGGACACGTGGCGAATACTTTAACGGAGAAGAGAGCTATTTTAAAGGTCGTAAAAGGCAAGAAAAGTAAAACTGTAGGCCAAGTCAGGGTAAATAGATAAGTTTAGGAAGAATGTAAAACTTATTTTATACACAAAACTGCTGCTTAGCTATCATTGAGTCTATCTTGAATAAACCATTACTATGTGTATAATATTTAATTTATTTTAATTTAATGAATGAAGATTCAGTATTATTCCTTAGCAATATCTATATTTCATGTCATGTGTGATCATGTTAGTTTTTGTCTAAATTATATCATGATTCCCGTTATTTATATAAAAGAATAATGTGCTACTTTGTTCACTTTTAATTGTGTTGCATTGGTGCTGTTTGACATGCAATTGTATTGATTTACCAGTCTACCTTATGTTTATTTTATGAAAACATTTACGCATAATTTTTTAAATACCATTATACTCTGTTTCACTAGGAGACATTGAATGAACTAACTGACTATGTTATTACTTTTATATATATATATATATATATATATATTAATAAATAGGAAAGAACAAAGAAAGTCACTACAGAAAACTCACACCGATATTTCGACATCCGTCGTCATCTATATATATATCATAAATATAATTATAATTATATAATTAATATCATAAAGTGTATATTAAAGTTAAGATAACGATAGCATGGGAAGTGTGTCGAATGATATGGCAAAGCTATGACCTTTGACATGAAACGAGTGTTGGAATTATATGGAAGAGCCTTGCTTTAGAACCTATTAAAACTTCGCTACTATAAAAGTTGAGTTATAAGTAGGTGGTTCATGTAATGTTGTTGATTTCATTATTTTAGAATTCAGGAGAGCAAACTCCTGACTCCCTCAAAAATATATGTCGAAAATAGATATTTTAACACTTCTTGAATGGATAAAATAAAAGTGAACATTAGCAAGGACTTTGATGGGTTTCCTCTACAGACTAAATCGTACTTATTTCTTTTGGAAATCTATGCATAAAGACATTTAAAAAGAGCGGCTTACATCATGAATTTGATAGTCTACACTAAGGAAATTTTGTAAAAAAGTTAGCCTTATTATTGTATTTAGCCTTTAGTTATATTAAAGAAGGCGTAATATAATGAGATCTGCTAACTTGATTAAGTAGAATTGAACTTAACAGTTTAGTTTAAAAAAAATCCATGTGTAAATGACTGAAGAGTAGAAATAAGTAATTACTCATCGCAAGACCAAAGTTTGTTTTAAACAAATTATTTTCAAATTGAAAATTTCAATCAACCACTCAAAATTTAATTAATTGGATTATATTCAATATTAATTCTTAATTAATCAATCAATATTCTTCATATATTGAAGAGATTGAAGAGAATATATAACGAGGTTAGATCCTTTTTAATCTAAGTTCGATCTTAGTCTTGTTTTCCCATTTTCTTATTGTGGTTTGATCATTTATATATATATATATATATATATATATTATAGACTACCGGTCGGTTGCTTGCCAGTGCGTCAACAACGTGCTTGGTCTCCCTTTCTCTTTTCTGCTGAGGACGGATTGGCCAAAAATTTGAATTTGTGAGTGTGTTTCTTTACTTTGAGTGTTGCTCTTCTTCGATTTGAACTAGTATATATATATAACTTTAGTTGAGTCATATTATTTTTATTTTTTTTTATATCTATGGGTTTCTTAAACTTGCGCTGTAATGTATGACACATAGTCTCAACTGAACTCTAATAACTAGATTGTCAGTATCATAAGTTGCGTGTGAAGAGCAGTTTTTTGAAGGCATCGTGAAAGCTTGTTAGTCAGAGTGGTGGTATGTCTGAGGCAGCATTTGGTCTACACAGAGTCGTCTTTCTAGCCAGATGTCATCAAATCCTGCCGTCTAAGCTGATCTGGCACGAGGTCATTTCACAGACTATCCAGGTCACTAAAAACTCCTGAATCACCACTATTACTCCTGTTCTAATCTCATCATTATCTCTTATGAATAGCATTTAATTAGTATTTAGCTGAAATTTTCTAAAAGTAGCTGAAAATTTAGCTCATTAGATTATATAAACAAGATAACATCTATTTTAAATAACAAATTTTGAATACATATAATACAAAGCACCATGATTTTACAGGAATTTACAGAGTGGCCTAAATGCTGTGCTCTGAACAAAATCACAAGTGAAATGTTAAAATTAAAATTGATTCTTTTCAGGAATGATTTTATTCATTTTAAGAGCCATTCATATTTATCTTCAACTGTTGTCAACAGTAGGGTTTGATGAACAAGTTACGATTCAATTCAATCTAATCTACATGAATGACAGAATTAAAATGTATGAATCGTACATATAGATGAAAGTATCAACGTTCAAACCACAATAAGAAATGGGATTTCAACCGTAAGAAGCTGCCTTTGTTAGAAACCAGATTTAACTCTGACAAAGACCACTTGTTACAGTTCAATGATCTTAGCCTTTTTTTCTCATTTTTTATGGTGGTTTGAACGTTGATTGTTATTTCACGTGTTTATTGTGCAATCTTGTTATTGAATGAAAGTATATAGAATTTAACCGATGGAGAAGACAAACTATATGTAATAACTAAATGATGCAAGACAGTATAGAGTAATTTATGATGAATTAAGGACAAGAATAGTCGATTTAGAATATTTCTCACGATAACGCTTGGCACAACATGAGGCAGTCGCTGGTTTGCCTGGCCTTGGAGTGGTCTTGGTTCTTTGATTCTCCTTTTCGTCTATCTCCTCCTCTTCTTACTCCACCCGTTCATTTCTATCTTCTTAACCTCCTTTTTCTTTGTTAATCATCCTTCTTCGATTTCAGTTTTCATCTCTAATCCTTGGTGATCTCATCAAATGACCATCAGTCTTTTAAATACTGCCAGACATATATATAGGTTATGTTGATCTAGGTCGTGAGGTCCATCAGAGGAAACTTAACGAAATCTGACCTTATTCTCTCTATTATGGGGATGCTGTTAATTAGTCAAGATTATGGTTAATCGTGACACGATCGAGGGTAATCTCTGACACAATCGAGTTTTCTAATAGGTAAGCTAAAAGGATTCTTAGGTTGAGAACGGATTAGGTAATTATGACATTTAGTATACTTCAAAACTAAAAGAAGATTGTTTAAATGGTAACTAAAAATAAACAGTATCAAAATTAGGGTGAATATGATACCGTATGGTTTGAAGAATATATTTTAGAACATGCGGATAGATAGATGAAAAAATATAGCTAAGTATGGTATTTATTCAAAATGGAAAAATTTTAGAAATTAGTATTCACACAAATAAGTTTTAAGAAAAAAAGAAAACTGTATGTTCTTTTAATGTTGACATCTAAAGTTCTATCACAATGAGGCTTGTTGAGATAATTGAATGCAGTAAAAATAGTCACGTCATCAATTATGATGAATTAAGGACAAGAATAGTCGATTTAGAATATTTCTCACGATAACGCTTGGCACAACATGAAGCAGTCGCTGGCAACATAAAATGAGTTTGCCTGGCCTTAGAGTGGCGCAAATACTATTGTGTTGCCGTGGAAGTGGGAGACGGATGAATGCTTGATTGTACTGCAAGTGTACGCAGTAGTGGAGACGGTGGTATGGGCATAAAGAATATGAATCCATGAATCCAGAAGCAGGGATACTCACAGTAATGGTAACAGGCTATAAATTAAATTTAATAAATAAATATTGTGAGGACAGAAATATAGACACATCAAGTTTGTATGAACAAAGGAAGGCATTTACGAGTATTTGAAACAACTCGGTTTTGTTTATTCAAACAAAAAGAAGTATAGTGTAAGTGATTTTGGAAATTTTGAATTAAATGTCAAAAGTCTTAGTTTCTGTAACGGTCAATGCTATGGCTATAACGAAGTTTTGCAAATTGTTTTGTCATTGTCAGGTTAAATTTTCTAGGTGTACTCTGAAGGTGTTCAGTAACTTGACTCAACGATCTGCCATTCCACTATAAAAGCATTGGTGGTATCACATAATAGCTTGTACACTCCACTTACTGACTTAGGGCTGTCCTCTTTCTGCGGGTTAGTTAGATTATTAAACTGCTGTTTATAATCATTTTGAAAGTTATAATAAAATTATATTTTTTAAAATGTTTGAAATTTTTAAGAAAGAATTAAGGACTAACGTAAATAAATTCATTATCATTTGTTTGGATGTTTTTAACAAGTTTTGCATGATTGAGCTCTCCTGAGGGAACATTAATTTATTAAATCGCTTGCCGTTTGATTTATCAGTTTATATATTGAGTTCAATGAATAAGTGTTATTTTTGGCAGTGAACTATGGTATAAGTTTCCTTATTGTGGCTTTGATTTGATAAGAGTACTGTAAATAGCGTGTGAATCATAGTATATAATGAACGTGACATGGACTCAAGTGAAGTAACGGTAAATTATGGAGTCAGTGTAAGAAAATATTTGAAAAACGTGTTTTTCAAACACGTTTAAAGTTAATCTTGTTAAATCCAGGTCATTGTTATATTTTTTACCATTCCCTTGTCAACTAGATTTGGGGGTTAGTAATTTTTTGAAGCCAATGAGCATTCTAGTAAAAATAACTAAAATATCGTCAACATATTACCGCTAAAACAAAATCTTGAAACTTTAATTTTGTTTCTATTTCACGGTCGATAATTGATATCTTTTATCAATGAAAAACTGACCGAGTCCTGATAAACGTAAATTTTCTTTCTATTTCACGGTCAATACTTTTATCAATATTTATATGTTTGGGATAATAATTATAAGTTTCTATGCGGATACAAGAAGAATGAAGAACATAAATTTTATCTATTTTTGTAAATTTTAAATATAATTCCTTTTTGTTATTGATTGTCAGGAAAAACGAAAAAGTAATATTGTGTTATAATACTGAATATATAGTATTATATCATCTATTTTATAATTAGCACTTTTATCTTTGTAACACTATTATATTATTTGTCATAATAATTTAATATTTAATAATATAAATTGTTTAATGTAAACATCTGACGAATAGGTTTTGCCGAGAGAGGTAAAACAGTAGAGCTCATAGAGAGACAAATACTCTTTTGTTTATAAAATTTCTTCTAAACATAATTTAGACAAAGTTAGAAAGTCTTTTTTATAATGAGTTCACTAGAATTCTGTGATAAATTATCAGTAATGCTCTGTACCATTTGGCGAAAGTGGACGGTGGGTAATAGTCTCTTAACTTGAAAACTAACATGGAATTCATTATTAAGCACAACTGTTTCTATTCCTTCATTAAATAACTGTGCAAATTTTTAATCGAGTAGCGACTTTTAAAGTTACCAAGTTTTACCAAGACTAAAATTGGATATTGTTTATCCTGGGGGATTTTAAAATGATACGACTGGTATAACGGGTATAATATCGTTATAAATCTTTTGCGAGAAGTATAAAACAGGAGCTCCTGAATCTGGAGAAAGTGTTAGCAAAGGAATAATACTTAATTTTATATTTTTAAAGAATTTCTGGTATTTGATTGGTTTGGACATTAGGTATATCATTATAGTCTACAGAAGTCAGAAACCTGTTTACTTTTGTGATAGAAAAAGTTTTGGTTGATAAATTCTATTGACAAACGATTAATAAGCATAATCGAGTTTCTTTTTTCAGGTCCAGTTACAAGCGAATTATTCTTTTTGTCAGTTTCTGTTTTAACTTTTACTGACTTTCTATTTGGTCAAATTGATAGCACTATGGTAAGTGGTTAGGAGGCCGGAGGAACTTTTAAAAGATGATTAGTTCGATTTGTTTTTTATGTTTAGTCTCTAAACTAAATGCTAATGATTCCATGTGAGATTTATTTATTTTTTTTTTTCATAGGAGGGGTGAACTTAAAACGTTTATTTTAAAGATGTATTTCAACCTCACTAAATTGTACTTTGGTTATATTCTTTATTAGTTGGTAGAAAGGGGAAATTCTATTTGCACAATTATCATCGTTTCGATTAACAACATGTGTGTTCATTTGAATAAGGTGGATTAGTTTGGTTGGGGGTGTTATAATTTAGTCAATCTGTTCACCCACATTCCCTCAAGCCTCCTGATTTCCACATTCTCGTTTAAAGTACCCTTATAGTACCATTGTACTCTATCAACAAAAATTTAAAACAAATTCACTTTTTATTAACTGTATCTTAATCGATAAAAATTGATTAAGAGGGGGTTACAACACATTCTCAAGTCCATGAGAACTTACTTGAAGTATAAAGTGGAATAGACTTAATTGCATCTTAAGTGAAACTCTACATTGGCACTGTGCTAATCTATATATAATATGATATCTTGCAAATTTGTTGTGATAATTAGAAGTAATTTGTAAAGTAGGTCGACTGGCAAGGCTTGACGGTTTATTTTTAATTCATTAGTTTTTTAGTCAGGTCACTGTGCGGTATTAACTAGTAATGCGAAAATTAAGGTAATTAGTCTTTCAGAGACACAACAATGCGAGTCTAAAATACAGCCACAATAAGGTGTATGAGGTTAAATGAATGTACACAGTCAAAACAAACATAAAAAATCTGGAGTGGCCTACACTCAACATTAGTATAAGAAAACTTAATATCAAACTTCTTGAGTATATAATATATAACGTCACAATTAAGCATAATATAAACATCTAACTGGGGGTTGTTTATTAGTCTTTCATTCCTGAGGTAGTACAGATAGTGATTCATCGATTTATCAATACATAAGCTTAATTTTGTATATCACACAACTGATGCAAATAATCTCATAGTATAACTACAGCAGTAATAAAATTTTTGAAAAGCCAAAGTGAAAATTTCTTGATACGAAATAATCTCCTACAAGAGAACATGGCTTTTCTTCATATAGCCAGTGGATTTCTTACATCGTTTACTTTACTTCTTTCTACAAAGAATATTTAAGTCAAATTTTCAAATCTAAAACAAGAAAATACTCTAATTTTGTCTGAAAAACATCGAAGAAAAAATGTTTCAAGATAATATATAATTAAGGATGTACGATAATTATATTTATTAATCTTCAAATGAAAGATATCAATTTTGAATTATGTTTTACATTTTTGGTCCTTTATAGAATTATTATACTGCGAATTTTATGGCTTCTTAGTAAAATCTAATAAAATCATTTTCCTTCCACTTTGTCAAAAATCATATATACCAATTTTTTCTGAGCGAGTGTTATCTTTTTTCCTGCGTCTTGTACTCTGTTATAACCTTGCTATGAATGTATATTAAGAAAAAATATATTAGTAATTAGCCAGTTTGCATACTCAACTCAAAGTCTAAGCCAGCTATTCAATATAATTTAAATCTTTTATAGTTGGGAGCTTCTCATTTTTGAAAATAATAAATCTTAACTATCAGACTAGAATAGTGAAAAAACTGGATATTTGTCAACAAACATGAATCCTCTATCTTGAGGAAAGAGACCATTCGTCACATTTCATAATCATGGAAACATACTACAATTCACAAAGATAAAGTAATTATAACTGATAATAAGTTTTGCTCAAGAGTGCAATATATAGAGTTATTAAAGCATTTTATGGGACAAATCCATCATGCAGTAATAAAATTTTTGAAAAGTCAAAGTGAAAATTTCGTGATACGAAAAATCTCCTACAGAGAACATGGCTGTTGTTTAAATAGCCAGTGGATTTCTTACACCGTTTACTTGACCTTCAACATTGAATATTCAAGTCAAATTTTCAGATTAAAAACAGGAAAGTACTCTTATTTTTGTTAACTAAGTCGCAAAGGGAAACTTTATCTAACGCAGGAATTCAAGTTAGCGAGACCAACTTTTTCTCACATAGTCAACTGTAGTTTACTTGCTCAAGAGTCAGAGGTTCCAACTGTTTGTTCTTCCATGAACCTGAAGGACAGACAGCTAATGTAGTGTATTCAGAGACATTTATTTAACACTGTACAAAATAATGATATTTTCTACTATTCTATAATTTCTAATTATAGTATTAGTATAATACTGTAATTGGTTGGTATTCCATGGTATTTTGGAATACCAAGTATAATAAAAAGATTTTTCCGTCAAAGACGGGTACGTTTGCTAGTTTCCTTTATAAATATCAATTTTATCTCAGTGGATTCACTCAATAAACTGCCAACTCTGGATTTTTGAAATTTGAGTATTATCTTTGTTCTTACAAATGGAATAAACGAAAAATATATTCAGAATTTTAAAACAAAGGGAAACATTTTTTATCCAATAAAATGTAAAAATGTTGACTTATAATTCAATCTCAAACTTTGTGAGAGCGATACAAGCCATACTGTTTGACGGATCAAAATGAAACTATGCATTATGTATAGGATGAGATGAGGTAATTTTTTTTAAAATTACTTTCGCCAAAGGGGCGTTAAAGTATAATTTCTGTTTTCAGAAAATGTTTTTTTGACGCTAAACGGCTCATTAAAAAATCATGAAAATTTGTCCAAAAATGGAACACAAAATTAGCAATTATTGAAAAAAATTCATGAAATTTCAATTACGGCAAAGAGCAATAAAGCTATAAAAAGTATTTGTTCATCCTAAACTAAGGTATCATCTGCTATACTTGTCGAATTATTTATTTTTTTTTACATTGTTTCCATTGACATAGAATTTTTTCAGTGAATTCACCAATATAATATACTGTTTAGAGGTATAATGAACATTTTAAATTGATTTAACGTCTTATATGTGATCTAAGAAGAATAATATTTGTATATGTAAAAATTCAACAACAATAGAGCATATGAAACATATAATTTCTGATCCTTTTTATAGTATGATGGGTTTATCTAACAAATTGTTCTAATCATCTATACGTTGCACAATTCTACAAAGCTTAAATCATATGCTGATTTTTTTAAGTTTATGAATAACATTATTATTGGGTAATATTGAAGTTTTTGTAATGAACTTTTACGTCCTATAGAAGGGTTTCTATGTTTTTGTCTAATTTCCAGTTTTTTCCTTATTCTAGTCTAATAGTTCATACGATTAGTTTTAAAAATTTCAAGCTTCCAGCTTTTAAATTTAAAATTATACAGAGAAGTCGGCTTTGAACTTGATTTAAGAATGCAAAGGTGGCTAATTACCAATATACGAGTATTTTTTCTCAATATACATTTACAGCAAACCTATAACAGAGTAGAACATGTGTGAAAAAATAACATTCCTTCAGAGTAAATTGGTCTTTTATGATTTTTGACAAAGGGAAAGAAAAGTGAGTTTTTAAAAAACTCTAGCATGCTATGAAATTTCCAGTATAATAATTTGATAAAAGATCAAAATGTAGAACATTATTCGGAATTAAAAAAAAAATTCTTTTAAAAATAATAAATCAAATTATCCTATCTTAAATTAAAAATTATCTGAAAACGACATTATTTCTTACATGTTTTTGATATTTCAGACAAAACCTTGGTAATATTTTTACAATACTAAAAATATTTTCATGTTCTAAATGGGAAAATTTGTCTTAAGTATTAAATGTAGAAGGAGGTCAGATAATCTATGTAAGAGATCCACGGGCTATTGGAGCAGAAGCAATGCTCTCTTGTAGGAAATTATTTCGTATAAGAAAATTTTCACTTTGGCTTTTCATAATGTTACTACTGCTGTAGTTATACTAATGATTGCATATCCATTAAATGTGTGACATACAAAAAAGGCTTATCTATTGATAAGTGGATCAATGACTATCTGTACTACCTCAGGAATGAGAGACTAATAAACGTCTCCCATTTAGACGATTATATTATGCCTAAATGAGACATTATATATTATATACCCAAGAAGTTTTATATTACGTTTACTTATAGCAATGTTGAGTGTAGGCCAACATTACTATACAGAATTTATAGGTCATAAAATAAATTACTTTTTTTACTCTTAAATGATTTTTATTCTGCTAAATATACAAGTGTATATATCTTGAACCATGTTAAGAATACTACATCAAATGCTTGGGCCATAGAAGAATCTGTTTCCATGCCTTAATAACAAGAAACAAGAATTAAAATAATCCCTTTCAATAATGTTCGTGAATTTATTTCAATAACTATTGCTATAATTTCTGAGTGACTCAAAGGGTCACGAGTATTTTAATAGATCAATAAAAGTAGAGTGAGAAGTTGGTGAATAATGCAACTGCATCTTGGTGTGAATAGCTGGCTGATCTACTGTGAAACATGTGTCGTTATAGTTTACCTTACTCGGGAATTCACTGCCTTGCAAGTGATCTAAGTGTTTCAGCTTCCTAACAACTTTCTCACGATCCGGAAGAAGTTGCTCAAAGGACATATTATGCAATGGAAAATATACTTCAAAAGTAAATAAAGCACAAGCAAAAGAAATAATCTAACAGATATAAATAAATAGACATATTATATATAAAGTGGAAAGGTTAGCTAGTGGTTAACATACTCACCTCTGGGATGGTAGTCCGGGGTTCGATCCCCATTTGGCCCTCAATTTATTTACGCGTGTGGTGAATAAATCTGAGTACGTCATCCCTCGAAGAGGACGTTAAGCCGTCGGTCCCGAGCCTTTACGATGTCAGGTACTCGTTCGTTAAAGATCCCTACTCGAAATATACTTGAGTTAGGCAAAATTTAAGACTCCCAATGTAGAATCGTAGAACCACCGACCAAACAAAAAGCCGGTAAACGGCTGATGTTATCACTCGCTATGGGATCAGTTTAAACAATAAAAAACAATTATAGTGAAAAATGATTAAATAATGATTGTTAACGAGTCCATGAGAAGAAAATGTAAAAAAACGTATATGTGAGTAAATAAAGATATTAAAGATAACAAAAATTAAATTGATAGGGAAAAAAGATATGGGATAAAAGTTATCTTAGTGTGTAAAAGGGCAAAACAATAAATGTATATGTAGAATAAGAACAAATATACGAAATTTATAATTTCTAGTAAAGCTGGATTGGACTACACTCAACTTTATTATAGGTAAACATATTTTCATTCTCATCGAAAATCAATTTTATTTTATTTGTTTTAATGTTGTTATCATTTAATCATATTATTTAATGCTATTAAAAGTATAATTAAACTAATGACTAGTGTTAATAGCAAGTTTACTTTTAAAAAAATTTATCAACTACGACGAAAATGTAGCCCTAGTATAGTAGTAGCCCAACTGAATGAAGTTCCTGTGCAAAAAGAACGAATAGTGTATTTTTAAATGTTATATACCATTTCCCAAAATTCGAAAATGTTACATTTTTATTATCTGAATTCATATTAAAACTATACTTAATACTGTTTATAATGTTCCTGAATTGATAAAAAGAACAGTCGAAATTATCATTTCTTTGACATTGAGAACGATACAGTTATGTACCCAAGTTTCAATATTACCAAAAAGTAGTAAAGAAATTTACCTCTTATGTCTCTTAAATCAAAATGCCTATCTTAATCTATCAATATAATGAGCACCATATTATTATGAAAATCCATACTATCTTTCGGATTGTTGAAGACATCCGATCGGTTTTGTGCGTTGTTTATCTTCAGGCGGGACTGATAATAGTACAGGGATCCTGGGGATAAATACGAAGTAGTGACTATATATGCCTAAATTTCATACTGTTAATATTATTTTATTTATTATCTGTTTTTGTATTCTTTTATAATTTAAGTCCTCATTGTCATGTTTGTTCTGTAGATTACTTTTTTAAACAGTATATACCTTTGACAATTAAACTGCTCATTTATTAAGTTGACTCTTTTTTTATGTCTATATATTTTAAGCCCATGTTTATTTACCCAGGATCCTTGGACTATTTATATATATATATATGATCAAACCACAATAAGAAATGGGAAAACAAGACTAAGATCTTTCAACCGTAACAAGCGGTCTTCGTCAGAGTCAAAAACCCAACTGTATCTTAATCTATCTACTGGTCAAAAACCCAATATATATATATATTAGTCTCAACTGAAGTGCACAACGTGCACAACTACACCGGTTCACGAAGCATGACGGATTTTTATAATAATATCATGTTTACTAACCTCTTTGGTACAAACAATATGAATGTGTTTAATAATAACGAATGTTAACACACCGTTGTATCACAAGTTTAGAACTTACCACCTTCATATAACCTTAGTTTGCAGAAACCTGCTTTTCGCTAAGTTTCTCCGTCTTCTTGAATAAAGTTTTTTGTTATTACTTCTATAATAATGAACAGGTTAGCCCAGTGGCAACGTGCTCTTTTCTGGATCGCCACTCGGGACCCCCGTCATAATAATGAACATGTTAGCCCAGTGGCAACGTGCTCTTTTCTGGATCGCCACTCGGCCCTCCATCATTCACGTGGCAGGTGAATAAATCTGAGCACGTCGTCTATCGGAGAAGACCTTAGCCTCCGTATAGGTCACCAGTCTATACGATTCAGGGACTCTAAATAACTTGAGTTAGGCACATTTTTTGACTCTCAATGTAGCATCGATCTATATATAGCAAAGGAGAGTCAGTTAGGAGGATTAGAGTTGTTTGTTCATAAAAAAATATATAGGTTTAAAATAAAAGGCGATATATATATATATATATATATATATATATATATATATATATATATATATATATATATATGATCAAACCACAATAAGAAATGGGAAAACAAGACTAAGATCTTTCAACCGTAACAAGCGGTCTTCGTCAGAGTCAAAAACCCAACTGAACGACCCAAAAACCCAACGACGAAAAACCCAACTGATCGTTCAGTTGGGTTTTTGACTCTGACGAAGACCGCTTGTTACGGTTGAAAGATCTTAGTCTTGTTTTCCCATTTCTTATTGTGGTTTGATCATTGATTGTTGTTTCACGTGTTTATGTGAAATCTTTTTATATATATATATATATATATTATACAAAACTAAAGTTTATCAGGACTCGGTCAGTTCTCAGGTTCAAATTAAACTCTCATTGCCATCGTTTTGGTCTTTATTTAAAACCTTTTTCATGGGCCTACAAAAACAGAGTAAATATAAGAAATAATACAGTCATTCAAAAATCACACATACATAAATGTGCAATTAGTTACAATTAAGAAATTACAATAGAAATTTTGACTATTTCTATACAAATAGTTTCGGTTTTTATTTAAAACCTTTTTCATAGGCAAAAGTATACATTTTGAAACAGAAAAACTACAGTTGTTGGTGTTGAAATTCACAGACTATTTTTCTTTGTAAAAAAATTGTAATGTAATACTTAGATTTTTTGTTTCAAAATGTATACTTCTGCCTATTAAAAAGGTTTTAAATATAAACCGAAACGTTGGTAAAGAGAGTTTAATTTGAACCTGAAGAACTGACCGAGTCCCGATAAACTTTAGTTTTGTTTCTATTCCACGGTCGATACATTTATCAATATAAATATATATATATTTGTAAAAGTTGGGAGCAGTCCTTCTTCAATACATGCTTTTAAAAACTGGATGTCTGTTTCCACTTGATTTAATTTTGTCTTATATTTTTCCAAATTACGAAATTTTTTCTTCAACTCAGAACTCAACTTAAAAATTAATTCACCATAATTTCTTATTTTATTATTGAACATGTTTTGGTGTACGTTCACCATCTTCAGCAAAACACACAATTAATTACAATTACCTTAACAAATGAATCTAATAGTTAAATTACATTGCAAAAACAATAAGTGAACAAGTTAACTGAAGGTTACACAGACAGGTTAGGGGTTGTCAGTGTTGGTTACGAAAAAAATTTCGTAATTTGGAAAAATATAAGACAAAATTAAATCAAGTGGAAACAGACATCCAGTTTTTAAAAGCATATATATATATATATATATATATATATATATATATATATATATATATATTCGATGCGATGTTGACCAATGGGAGTAGAGTTACAGGTCCAAGCGTAAGGTCCCAGTTGCCCGCTGCTCAGCAAAAAGCCTTTGCGTTCTGCCAATAGGTATAGAGGTTGCACAGTCCCTCTGTGTTAAATGATATTTGGCAGAAAACATTAGCCTCACTTTACAGTGAACTCCTGTTCCCTTTCTATTTTTGATTTTTGTGGTGGTTGGGTGTTGTTGTTGTTGTTTACTATTTTCTGTTACGGATATTGCTGGATATTTAAATGATACTCTCGGTTGTTTACTCCGAAAAGCCGCCTTCATCTTCATGCCAACAGGGGTAGAGGTTGCACAGTCCCTCTTGATTATTAAGAGGCAGAACGCAAAGGCTTTTTGCTGAGCAGCGGGCAACTGGGACCTTACGCTTGGACCTGTAACTCTACTCCCATTGGTCAACATCGCATCGAATCATATTCCTTTCCCCGGACAACCCATAGAAAACTGTATATAAGGACCAACGTCTGGGCCATTTCCTTGCCTGAAGATAACCAGAGAATGGTTGAAACATGTCGCAAATACCACCACCAGGTCAACAGTGCAGAACTTTTCATCACCTACCAGCCACCCATCAATAGCAGCAATAACATTCAACTGAAGAAAAAACATGAACATAAGAAACCGAAGAGAACAATATACAAAACCTACAACTTGAAGATGTTTCTACGAGAAGAAGTTGGATTCCAGTGTCAACATCTCTTAATAATCAAGAGGGACTGTGCAACCTCTACCCTGTTGGCATGAAGATGAAGGCGGCTTTTCGGAGTAAACAACCGAGAGTATCATTTAAATATCCAGCAATATCCGTAACAGAAAATAGTAAACAACAACAACAACACCCAACCACCACAAAAATCAAAAATAGAAAGGGAACAGGAGTTCACTGTAAAGTGAGGCTAATGTTTTCTGCCAAATATCATTTAACACAGAGGGACTGTGCAACCTCTATACCTATTGGCAGAACGCAAAGGCTTTTTGCTGAGCAGCGGGCAACTGGGACCTTACGCTTGGACCTGTAACTCTACTCCCATTGGTCAACATCGCATCGAATCATATTCCTTTCCCCGGACAACCCATAGAAAACAATATATATATATATATATATATTCTGAGGTAAAATGGATAATCCAACAAAAGTCTCCATACAAATGAAGTTTTATTCATTTTTGTTTTGTTTTGTTTTGTTGGTTTATCCATTTTACCTCAGAATGAGTAAATACCACACAATTACGGATTGCACAACTAATGATATATATATATATATATACTTCGAATAAAATGAAAGGTCCGTGTGGACAATAAACACTTTAACACATAGAAAAGAACACAGAAAGACACTACAGAACTCACTTCGATATTTCGACATCTGTCGTCATCGGGAAGAAGTGCGAAGTACTCGCGTTGAGAAGCAAACTGCTACTCAGTACATGACGACGGATGTCGAAATATCGAAGTGAGTTCTGTAGTGTCTTTCTGTGCTCTTTTCTATGTGTTAAAGTGTATATATATATATATATATATATATATATATATAGTGTGTGTGTGTGTGTGTGTGTGTGTGTGTTGTTATCAGCCTTTGGAACGATTCAGATCTACTTCTGACGACGAGGACATCGATATATAGTAGTGAGTTTCAGTGATTTTTTTTCTGTGTTTTCTTTTGAAAATTCTAGTTTATATATATACACGTTTCAAAGTAAACCATAACTACATAGTAAATAGAAAAACAGACTTACAGTCTTTAATTTTCAGTTTAACCATCAGATAGGGACATCAAACGCATTTGCGAAGCGACGGTTGGAAACCTATAGTTTATTTTGAAACGTTTGGTGTCCTCTATGGATCGTTTTCTTGATGTTAATTATATATATATATAATATATATATATATATATATATAGGTATTTAAAAAGATGTGACATAAAGACCTGAAATAACAATCAATGATAAAACCACAATAAGAAAATGGGAAAAAAGACTAAGATCTTTCAACCGTAACAAGCGGTCTTCGTAACTTACGGTTGAAAGATCTTAGTCTTGTTTTCCCATTTTCTTATTGTGGTTTGATCATTGATTGTTATTTCACGTGTTTATGTGAAATCTTTATATATATATATAATAATATAAATATATATTCTGTCGTATTACTAAACTAATAAACATTCATAGTTATATATCAATAGATTTTACCTATTAAAAGAGATTAATTAATGAATTATTTGTTCATTTAGTATGAAAAACAGGAAAAATAAAGTGGAATTGATTTAAAAGGCAGAAATAAGCAGAGGTCTTGATACAAGGAACAAAAGGTTTAACTAATGATAAGCATTAAGGATATGCCATTATTGCGAGAGCTTAGCTTAGGGGGTCGCCTTTCAAGTGTCAGTAATATCCCTTTTTATTAAAATAGGATAATCAGAGCTGGCAAGCAAAGGCAAAGTCGTTTTAAGACTGGCAAACGTCAACAGTGCTTGGGTATTTTAATTAAATTCGTTCCTCAGATTAACCTAATTTTTACTAAAGCATTATGCTATATTAAGAACCTTTATCTAAAACCTTTTTCATATATAGAAGCAAGAAATATTGAAATGAAAGATAGATAAATATTACATTAGGGTTTAAATTGAATAAGTTGACGTGAATGTCAAATAAGACACGGAAATAAAAAAATATAAAATTCTAAGGCCTCTTGAGGAAGCAGCTAGTCAAAGAACTGAATTACTGCATCTAATTTGTATTTCTAGCCTTTAACTACTTCTAAACTAATACTATTATTGACTTTAAATGACAATATGAGGACAACTAAATACATATCAAAGGACCTCTTGCGTAGCCTCACTGGAGGTCCTGTCGCTATGTAGGTCAATAAAACCAAGTCCTGCGGGCTGTTAGCCATCTCCCTGACAAGTTTATAGTTATTATATTTTATAGTTAACAATGCTAATTTCAGAAATGTATAGGCACTACACTAAAATCATTTTAAATATCTAAACTAGGACTACTGCTTTTGATAATAAAATTATTTGAAATTCTACCGTTAAGACACATGGTTGTTGAATGTACAGGTGGAGAATCCGCTTCCACCAAATCGACACATGTTTATGGAAAACCTAGCTCATCAAAAAGAGAATCGAGGTGTCAATCAAATCCAGATCATGGACGTACTCTATATTAAAGAATTACATCTTCAACGATCACCCTGACTAGTGATTTGTCATCATAGTGTGTTGTCGGAATTTTGAGAATTCTTAAAACTAGTAAGGAAAAGTAGCTGATACGTGGAAGTACAGCTTGAAGTCCATGGAACAAAGTGGAGCTCAAAACCTATTGGTCGACGTGGCGCTTAAAACCGAACTATCATCTTGATTGGCTCATCTTACTTATTGACTCATGTAATCGCGTATGACTTATACCATTTCCTTGAAGATGAGGATAATTTAACCTCATCTTTGTTAGTATCTCTGGTGATGATAGTGCGATAGCCTTGAAGTTTCTTTATCTTAGTCATATGTCGTGAAGATGCAAACTTATATATATATCATCCCTCCGTCAATTCACTTCTTCTCCTGAGGACGACCGCAATAACAGTGGAAATATTAAAAAGTGAGTCTTTGTTATGTTTCTTTCTATGTGTCATACATTATTTTAAGTATATATGTATATACATAAACCTAGTTCATAGAAATAACACACATAAAAGAGATCACAAAAATTCACTACTATATTTCAACTGCCTTGCCTTCTGGAAGACATATGTGAGTCGCTTCGCAGACAGGGAACGACTAAGTGAACCCTCGAAGGAGCACTCAATTAGTGACCCAACTTATGGAAGGAAGGGATGGAAGGATAAATAATAACAACAACAACAGAAGGGTCCTTAATGCAGAAGCTGCTGCATTTTTAATTCCTTATATATATATATACAATTAGATGAAACGATTCTTCTAACTGAATAAACTAGAATTTAAAAAAAACACATAGAAAGGAAATCACTGAACTCACTACTATATTTCGATGTCCTCGTCTTCAGGAAAAGAAGTGAATCGTTATCAGCCTTTGGAGTGATTCACTTCTTTTCCTGAAGACGAGGACATCGAAATATAGTAGTGAGTTCAGTGATTTCCTTTCTATGTGTTCTTTTTAAATCCTAGTTTATATATATATATATATAAAACATAAAATGTAATAACTGGAATCCAATCACATTATTAATATCGCACATAATATGGCCCAACCATATTTAAACTTAATAGGGTACATTAATTGAAGTAAATGAAGAGCCAGATGAAGAAAGAGAAAGAGAGAGAGAAGGGGAGAGAGATAGAGTTTGATCTTCTCATACAGACGATCTACTGTTCGAGATATCGACGGTAATAAATATTTTTCCTGTTCCGTTTAAAGCGTATTTTTAGTTTATGTGCAGATGTTGTGTAGCTGGGTCAGTTACATTTTCTCATTACTGCTGTCATCAAGTGGTCTGTTTAATTTCTTTGCCCCATCGTCTGTTCCGCCAAGGCCTTTTCAACTTTAAGCCTTGTGCTCAATTGGCAAATGAATTAGCTACGCATTTGTTTTCTTGTCGCCATGGAGACCCAAGTCGTTACGAAGTGAATCACTTAATGAATCTATAGACGATATTATCATTAGTGTTGACAAATAGAAGCCAAATTAACTGCTCCAGTTACTTTCTATTATTGATCTTCTTTCTTTATTAGATCCTTTAGGTTATTTATTTCATTGGCTTAACCTTTACATTATTTATAAGCTAATTTGAGAAATTCAAGTTGGTGTTCATCTATCTCCGAACTTAGTTAACATTAGTGGCCAGTCTAGTTGGGTTTTCTCTCCACCAGTTTATGATATATTCTGCAGAGTTATTAGGCTATTTATGTATACATAAAAGAGGATGTATGCCTTACAAATAAAAAGTGTTTATCTACTATTATAAATATTAGAACGTGACCTTCAAATGTAAACAACATAGTAAAATTTATTTTGCTAAAATAAACAAAAGTTCAATTTACTTGAACTGTAAATTTAAACTAAACTCTGAATGATAGAAACATACGAATGTAGTTAATAAGAGAATCATGTATTGTAGGCATACAAGTAAGCGAGTGTTCAATGTTTATTACATATGGAGATTATTGTAATCAGTGCGACAGTATTGTAATCAGTGCGACAGTATTGTAATCAATTCGATAAGTGCATGAGTATGCCTAAGGTTTCACGAGGTTATTCACGACGACCCATTCATCTCTTAGGGAAGTGAGCTTTCAATACAAAACAGTAGCCAGATGTGGAGGAGCGCCATCTTTAATGAAAGTCCGAATCTGAAGACTGTCCTGACTTCATCTTACAGCTAAATGACCTGTGTTTGGGTATTACTTGGGGTCAGGTTAGCTCTGTGGTTAAAGTACTCGCCTCTGCACTGGTAGTCCGGGGTTCGATACCCACCTGGTCCTCGATTTATTCACGCAGGAAGTGAATAAATCTGAGTATGTCGTCCCTCGGAGAGGACGTTAAGCCATAGGTACCGAGTCTTTATAATATAAAAAGATCGTTAAAGGTCCCTACTCGAAATGCACTTGAGTTAGGTAAAATTTAGGACTCCTAATGTAGAATCTGTAGAAACGCCGATTAAACAAAACGTCTGTAAACGGCCGACGTTATCACCTTCTAGGGGATCGGTTTAAACAATAAAAAAATGGGTATTACTTTAATCGTAAAGAATAAAAAGAACTCACGATTGTGTCCTAAAGATTTCTTACCATTAACTTGAGTAGAGAAAAAAATGAATTAAACCACCCGAATTGGATTTAATTCCCACTCATCAAAGGGCTCTTCACATACATATCTGTAAGAATATACTATAAATGAATTTATGAGAAGGAACCTGTGAAGGAATTTTTAAATAATCCGAAAGTCTCGTTTGATAGTTTGATTTCAACCTGGAAAGCTGGCCTATTCATGAAAAATATTTTTAACCTTTTCTACTCGTATTCCACAGTCAGTACCTTATCAAGATGTATGTATTATATCTGGGCTAACAGTTGTGTGTTTTGTGAGGATATAAGAATAGGTGGAACAGTTACATTTAGAAGTAAAATAAGGCTTGGGTTTAATATTGAAACATGTATGACAGCTACGACGTTCTCACTGTGTATTTAGGCATAATACAGAATGAACCCAGGCTAGGACGAGACCAATTTCAACTAAATTATGGAAATATTTGCACTCTGGAAATATTTATTTCATCTGATTAAAGTGGAATCAGTGTCCTTAGAAAATATTACAAATTCGGTGTGTATGATTAACAGGTTTTCAAAATCGTTTCAACATCTTGCTCTTAAATCTTCATAAAACATCATAACTGGAATGACAGATATAATATGTACATTTTAATAAAAGTATCACACTTGGATTAGAATGGAGTAAAAAGTATTTATAAGGATGCTGTCAGTTTCCCAAGTTGAAATCTAACTTTCAATACCAAAGTTTGTGTTTTATTTAAAACATTTTCATATTTCTGATAAAAAAAAAACATCGAAGAAAGGAGACTTCAAATTTTAGCATATTTTCGATATACTTCAAATATATCGAAGAAAAAACACCAACCTCAAATAGGTAATAAAAGGATTTTAACAATATATTGAACTTTCACTGTGTGAAAGTGGATGATCATAGAAGCATATCCATGGTAAATATTAATTTTACTCGGTCGTAACTTTCATTATAAATTAAGTTAACAATTTATAAGATCACTCCCAATCTTCCAGAATTGTGCAAGAAATTTGAAAGTTGTAAAAATAATTACAAATTGTAAGTATAAAAAAATAACATTCTATTTAATAAAACATATAAATGAATAGCTTATTTGATAACACGTGACCCATCCAGGATTCCGTAAAAAAACAACACCTCATGGTCATAATCACAATGGTTGCTAATTGTGAACATATGTCGAAGCACCAAGAGTCGTTCCAACCTCACGAGAGTGAATGACATTCCATAAAACGAATGTATGATTGTTTTAATGTAGCAAGTGCACAGTTTGAACATCTATTAAAAGGAATGATTAATTAAGTGGTTTTATGGAAACCTGGATGGTGGGTGATTTGTGGGACATCTCGCACATAAATATAAAATATTTAGCTTGATTTATTTTCCCATCATGACGATGTTGTGATTCATTAAAAATAAATGTAATTCAGTGAATCGGCCATAACTGACAATCATTTTCATAGAGGTCAGTTGAAACCCTTATCAGGTGAAGATAGCGGCTTGTAAATTTCACTTTATATCTCTAACCTAGTATAAATTTAGATTATTCTGTGTGAATTACATTACCACATTTTTTTTTTTTTGTGTTAATAACTATTATGTCTTATATTAAAACTATCACTTTCCTTATTTATGTCTGATTTTCTTATCAAAAAAAATTATGAATCTGGAATAGAAAACCTCGTATGGAAGTGACTAATGTATTTAAAATTACTTTGAAGTAAATGTTTACTTTTGAAGTAAACCGAAAATACCAGATTACACTGTAAGTTATTGATGTTAAACTTATTTTGGTTCATGAACTGCATTAAAACGTTGTAAGTAATTTAATCTCAGACGGTCAGATCAGTCATTTAATATTAAAATTATTTACAAAAGCAAATGTCATAAATGTTTTTTTTAGATAAATCTAGATATTCATTAGTCTGAGCGTTTGGGAATATTCTAACAATATGAGACATTATATGAACTTGATATTGGCTCATTGGAAAGAGTTTGTTTGGGAGATTCTGAAAAGTATAAGTTATGCCAGGTACATTGATGATATCTTTGCGACTGTCACCTGTGAGAATGATGTATTCACTCTGAAGGTTCTCCTAGAGTAATCCAATCGAACCATACTCTAACAGTTAAGAATGATTATGAACATAGTTTACTATTTTTAGATATGCTTCTCACACAATAATCTCGTGGATTCAATACAAAAATGTACAGTATGCCTGCACATAGCAGGTATTCAAAGGAAGAAGTAAATTCTGGATTGATATAAACGTTGCACCAGCAGTCTTGTGATGACGAATACTCAAGCCATGCCACTCCAGTGCATAGTAAATTTGACCCTCAAAAGCTATCTATCTCTTTCCTTTAAATATATTAGAACAACAAAAAGTACATAAGCAATATGAAACAGCATTTGATGACTCGTGGGAGCAAAATTACTTCAACTTGGTTGTGTCCCTGGCTGACAGAAAACACTCTCATTTTTTAATTATCTGTAATTTGAATACTCACGGAATTTGAAGCTTACCTATATAGCAGTTTAAGTTACACCACCTGGGCTGTATAGCCATCCAAAAACCACAGTTCATCCACAATGGGGATATTGGACCTATCATTGGCAGTTTAAACTCTTACCTTACTGGCATGAGCCAGTATTTGAAATACAATGTATTTGAATTGTTGACATCTATTAAAGTGTTTCAAAAAAGTGTCTCAATGTCCTTTGGACAACTTATTTGGGAATTACCACCTTATATTCGTAAGACTGTCAGGAAACTGGAACAGCTTAGTTTAAAAGTCGTTAATACCGAAGCTGCGGTACATTTCAACAAAGTATGCCTCCAAGAAGATTTGCTGCAACCTATACTAATATATATATATATATATATATATATCAATGATCAAACTACAATAAACCACAATAAAATTCCGTGCAAAAATTGCCATAAAATTTATATTGGTCAAACTGGTAAATCATTAAAAACACGTGTAAAACAACACCAATATAACGTAAGTAGACAGGAAAAAAGTAGTGCCTTATTATTGCATATAAAAAATGAAAATCATCATATTGATTGGACAGGAGCTAAATTTATTACCTATGAAAAATCAATGTTGTTAAGAAATATTATTGAATCGTCTCTAATTAAATTTAATAGATCTAATATTATAAACATTAGTAACGGTCTCTTCAAACTTGATACTTTCGTCACGAGGGCAATAGCCTCTTCAAAGAGGGTTGACAGCTAGCGGATAGTTTTTTACTTTGTCTTACTGTACTCCTTTGTTTCCCCAAACATCCCTTTCTGGACATTAGTCCTTTCCTGTGCTTTCACCCTTTTAAAATACCACTCTTCCCTCCCACTCTTCTCAACTCCTCACCAGATGTTTTCTGCATCTAGTGTTCAGTTGGGTTTTTGACTCTGACGAAGACCGCTTGTTACGGTTGAAAGATCTTAGTCTTGTTTTCCCATTTCTTATTATGGTTTGATCATTGATTGTTGTTTCACGTGTTTATGTGAAATCTTTATATATATATATATATATATATATATATAAAATAAAATAAATTCAAAACGAAGGAAACACATAGAAAGACACAGACATAACTCACATCGAAATATCGATGTGAGTTATGTCTGTGTCTTTCTGTGTGTTTCCTTCGTTTTGAATTTATTTTATTTTAAAAAAGTCCGCTGGACCGTTTCTTTTAATTGTGGTTTATATATATATATATATATATATATATATATATATATTCCGTTTAGATCAGATCTCAACTTATTTAATCAAATATAAATGTTTTTGTGGAATATCTAAACAACAAAATACATCACATTTAAGCGCTTGACTCACTTATGCAACATGATGAAATAATATAAATAAATAATAAAAGGCCTTGTAACCTAGTTTTAATGCTAGATCAAATGCAAAAACTTTCTTTAAAGTTCAAGTAAGAAAACTAAGGCAACATTGCCCATAAGAAATTATGTTAATCCAACTCATACTTATATATTTATTAATTCATTACTTATTTATTAATTGATTACTTGTTGGAGCATTACGTCTCCATACAAAAAAAAAGTTTAATATGAAACTTTAAACGAATCGAAACACTTAATGAAACGAACACTTAATGTTCTTCTTGAGGTTTACATCTAAAAAAATATATTCTGTGAGCTTTAAAATATGTATTAATGATTTTTTTTTAGATATAATTCTGAAGAAGAACAACTAAGTGTTCGAAACGCGTTGTTAGTTTCATATTAAACTTTTTTGTTTGTTGAGGCGTAATTCTTGAAATCCCTAAATATTTAATAATTGTATCATTCTGTAATAAAACGTGTTGCTAATTTTTCATTATCTTCTCTTTTTCCATTCAAATAGGTTTTTAATAGTTTTGATAGCTGCATTCCAACTATTAAATAAGGGTTGGAATTATGCGAAGATAGGGGGGCCGGGTGGAATGCCTGGGATGATATTAAAAGCAGGGTGCCCTGGCTGTGGCGCATAGCAGAGGGTTGGGCAGGTTATGGTCGGTGGGAGGTTTGCAATTACAGTGACGTCATCCTTGATGGGGAATGCAAGTGGGGGAAATACAGACTGGCGAAAACGATCCAGTGAGCTTTGCCAAGCTGTACCGGCAGCAGCTTTATACATCAATTGTCTTTATTTTGTTTAGTTCCGGTTTAGTCGTTTCGTGACACTTTTTTTTTATTTTAATTTTTAAAACAATTTAATTTTAAGTTTAATTATGACCGGTAATATTCCATTGTAACATGCCTCGAGGATTCAGCATGCGTAATGTAAGTAAACTTTTCTTTTTATACTTAGTCTAAATAAATTACTGACTGACAGTTGAAGAAAAAACAGACACACCTAAATTACACAATTGTTAACAAAAATTACTCAGTGAATACTATAATATAAAACTGATGTTCTATTCATAACTTATTTTAAATTAATAAAAAATCCCCTGAAATTATAAATAATTATATTCATGTTTGAAATTGTAATCGACAGCTAAGTACAGAATAAGTTTATTGTTTGACAACTTTAAAATTTTACACTATTACAGGGAAATAGAATGTCAAAATTACAATAGTATTTAATTGAATAAGAAATCCACAGAATTGTCAGTATTGTTGATTACCACATGGCCAAATTTATTCAAAAAATTTATTTCATATTGTTTCCTCTCAACTTGTATTCCATAAAAATTATCTAGAAAAGTATTCAATAAAAGTTCTCAATACTAGATGTTTTCTGACATTATAGTTTGGGTCGTCATTTTAAATCGTTATTTAGAAGTTAATTCTTTTGCACCTCGTTATGTCAATCAATGTAAACAAAGCACCAAAGGTCTTGTCCTCGCTTACCCTTCTTTCCTGTTTCAATTTGATTATAACACTTTTCGCTTTCCTTTTTACTTTTGTTTACCTTTTGTTTTAATTAAATTAGACTAGTCGCTATCTAAATCGTATAATTAACTGCTGGATAGTTAGAAACACACTTGTTTTTTATTAAATGAACTTATTAATCTACAGAGTTTGTCCTTAATATATGCTTTCTAAACACAAATTTTTCCACACACAGTTTTAAAAGACTAAGTGTGTGTTCTGTTTTGTAAATACTGTTTCATGAATTAGTTTTTAAGCCCAATTATGGATGCATCTATAAAGAGGTTGACAAATAATTTAATTAGCTAATTAAATGAATAAACAGTAATATTTATTTTAGCTGTTAACTCCAGTACTGAGCCTCGTAGACGTATAGTCCCAAGTTTATACATTTCTAATTTTTATTTTATTTATTCTTAAAATCATTTTTTACTTTATTTCTATTTTTCATCTATATTATTTTTTTGTTGCTATTTTTTTACCCATTATGTGTTTCGTATATATTTCTATTGCTATTTTTTTCTTTCTTTATTTAGTCTTCATATTTCGTCTTCTTTCCTGTTTTTGTTGCTTTCCAATTGGGTTATTGGAAATTTAGTTAGCTACAGCAGACTTGGCTCTGCTCAGAAATACGCCTAGCCGGTAACTATTCACTAATGATGGCGTGTGCTGGAGAAAATTATAATAGTATTGTTATAATAACCAGTCCAAAGACTCCCCGCTACTGAAAGTTTGTATGGAGTGATGCGGATATACTTACCAAACAGGCAAATCAAGAGTCACCGTCAGCATGGGCACAGTATCACAGTATGTCGGAGACTCATTGTACAGAGCCTCGAAGTTCAAAGGAGCTCCAAAATACAAACGTAAAAGCATCCACAAGACCAGCGAAACAAGTGAGGACATCGTGAACAACACTAGAGTGATATGTAAAGACCTAAAAACTACAAATACTTAATGATATGTTAAAGAAAAACAAACTTACTGCCCAACACATGAGTCAATAATAACGATGAAGAACTAAACTCCCTGCGGGCAAGCACTCGCAGGCAACAAATCAACCCTCCAACCCAAACAGCGACTCAGATTTTCAACCGTAACAAGTGGTCTTCGTCAGATTCAAAACCCAACTAAAACACAAGATGTAGACACAGAATAGTTAGGGGTTCAGAGGAGTGGGAGGGAAGAGGTGTTTTAAAGGATGTAAAGTGCAGGAAAGGAAAATAGTCCAGGGAGAGATGTTTGGGTAAAGTATACAACGATATTTCGACAGTCGTCGTCATCGGGCAGAAGTAGTCCCTTTGAGTAGCTGAAGCTAACTGATATTATATATGTATAAAGTTCAAAGTAGAAAATGAAAAAAAATTTTGGGATTATTATGAAACTAATAATAATTTTAACTGAAGATACTAAATATCTTTCAATATCTGTAAAAAAATGTTTGGTGTTAAAATGCAAAAATTTGATTAAAAAATTATTTATGCTGAAACTTATTAATTCAGATACAATATTGGTCACACCGTTTGTATTATTGTTATTGAATTATACCACAATTAACTCCCTATGGGAGGATAAGCTGTATACTTTTTTGTCGATTTTTTTTTGTTATTTGTGGGTGACTATAGAACTGCGTCTTAAAAAAAAACTATTGTACTTCCCCTCTTCTGCACTAAAGTACCCCAGCAGTTAGTTCCAACGCCTCCAAGAAGCTCAGCACTTTTGCTGATTCCAGCGGTAAAAGGTTTTCTATGGTTTTGTTGAGTGTCCCGAAGCAACTACCTCTGTGCAGCAAAGTTACCTTAGAGTCAGTTAGCAGGTGCAACGGTGTTTCTTCTTCTTTTTGCAGAATCTGCATAAACAATCATTGATAATGTCCATTCAGGCTCCCTACTTTTCGGGAGATAGTAACTTCCTTTCTCCTTCTTTGGGACAGTCTTCTTCGGGTCCTTAGGTGCACTTGTGGTAGGTTGGTTCCCAATAGTTAGCGCTTTTGGACCCTCTGCGCTTCCGGAGGTGTTCTGCAGACTTCCTTCTCCTTAGTATTATACAGAAGAAAATGCCTGTATCTTTATCGGTGGTATTTTGTCCGCTCCGGTAGAGGACCGCATACTGGGGTATGGCTATTTACACAAAGGGGGTGCCTGTTACCCTTGAGGCTCCGTTCATAATACAGTAACCCCTCTATCATCCATCCTTCTGCACGGATCGCTTAAAGCCTTGGATTAGAGCTGGGATAAGGAGAGAGGATTTGAGAAGTTCGATGGATGTGAAACGAAGGTGGTTAGGTCCAGCCCCTGATCACCTTCTCCTCCTCTTTCGTTTGTCCCTGCATATAAAGTTCAACGTAGACAAAGAAAAAGAGAATCAGAAACACACACTTAAAGTCTCTAAATTTTGGTTTGATCCATCTTCAGGAGAGATAAGAGAGAGAAATCAAGAGCACTGGTGGAGCCAAGAGCAGATGTACTGCATAGTTTTTGGGCACTGTTGCATATAGGAAGTCACTTTTTGGCTAGTACGTGATTAAGGACAATATCTTCCGTCTCCTAATCTGCTAAGTTTGCAGTGTTTTAATTTTGGAGTTAATATAAAACTAATAGTAATTTTAACTGAAGATACTGAATATCTTACAATATCCGCAAAAATCTTTTTGGCTTCAAAATGCAAAAATATTGATTCTGAAACTTAATGATTCGGATAGAATACTGGTTACGTCGTTTGTAGTGTCATTAATACGAGTAAATCATACCACAAATAACTCCTTATGGGAGGATGAGCTGTTTACTTTTTTTGTTGAAATTACTTTTACGGAAAGAGGCATTATGGTATGATATATTTTATGAATTCAAAATATTATTTTTAATCAAAGGCAGAAGAAATTTTATGAAGAAAATCTACCTACAAATATTATGCTATAAAAAAATGCCAATAAATTGTGATTGCTGCCTAATGAAATGCGGCCTAAAAGCTTGAAATCAACTAGGAATAATTACAACCTGCTGTACACGTTGGTTACATGGACTTCAATATTTCTTCATCCTGATCTTGTCAAAGAAATTATTTTTAGATTTAACAAAAGAAATTTGAAAATTTTGACTTTAAATGGGGCAATGTGATAAGTAAGAAGGGTGAAATTTGCATCTTTCTTACATATAAACGCAAATGAACCATATATTTTATGTTTCCTATAGTGTGATAAATGGCTGTCTAATTAAAGTGTAATTAATCTAGATAGCGCACCCTTTAATTAGTTAAGTTTAATTAAAGTTAATTTAAGAGAGCAAATCTCAATGTCAGGTGTACTTGGTGTATTTAAAAACTCCAGTATTTTTGGGCACTATTGAAACATTGACAAAGATCTTTTACATTCTTTATAACAAACTTCTACTAATTTATGCCACTCATCGGGTGATCCAAACGACATGAAATATATTATTAGGTATTTTCCTGTTTTGAATATTTCATAAGCATACAATGTAGAAAAAACTAATATTACACTAAAAGTAATAACTATTTATTCTTACCTACAGTAACTTGAGGAGTTTTAGTGTATAATCTATTTCCTAAGGCACAACTTGCCTGCCAAAATGGCAAATTAATAGAATTAGCTCTAAACAAGATTGAAAAAATCTTTAAACCTTAAAAAAAGTCACTCTGCTTCTTCAATATAGAAGATGCTTTTGATAAGATGTTCATCTAATCTATTGAATCGGTCCTAATACTTATATGTATTAATCCAGTTAATTAATTAGACTTCAGAATGGATTAAAATAGCCTTAATACAAAAAATAATTAGTGTTATTAAAGGACCTCCAGAACTGAAATTGTGGTCATTAGTTCTTGATGACCTCCTGTACTCTAAATAATCAAGGTTTCGATCCTCAAGGATATGCAAATGTAATTATTATACTTGATGACTTACTGGATACTCTAAATTCTAAATAATCATGGTTCAATACTTAAGGATATGCAAATTAAATTATTATTAAAAAAAAAGTGGAAAGCTGTGTGGTACGTAGTTGTCTTTATGAAGAATTTCTACAAATTCTTGAAAGTCGAGTAAAGGAGAAAAATCACAATTTGGCTGAATAGATCCTTATATTCAAATAAAAAGTATGCTTATACTTCTCAAAGAGAAAGTAAGTAACTGTCAATGACTTCTTCATTAAAAATCGTAAGCCAGAAATCTCAGAGGTATGAAAGTACTCGTACCTTGGAGTATTTTTACATGAAAGACTAAACTTGAAAAGCTATGTACTAGATACATTGAGTAAGTCAACAAACACAATTTTCTGCAGTAAGAGGTTCATTGGTAGAACATGAGGTCTTAGTTGTGATTAAGATCAATGGTATCATGAATTAGTGTGGTATGCAAAGGTTAATTAAAAAGATGCCCAAATTAGGCTGCAAAAGGTACGATATGCCTTTATAACACTAGCAATGAGCACTTACCTTACATCCAATAGAGAAAAGTTATTAAATCTTCCCCTCCCCCTCCTCCCATATATATTATTATTATTATTAAGAGAAAGGTCAAAATGTTTTATAAAAAGAGACATTAATAGTTTGGCCTAAATTTTACCACATATAATGTCCGTCAACAAAATTTAGCAAGCTTTGGAAATGATTATAAATGATTTTCTGGATTATTTGCTTCCTAATTTGAAGGATATGGCTTTTGTATAATATACTCGAGTTGTTGAGTGTTGTCCAGTCCAGATTTTTTTTTTCTTTGGACACTTGATCTTTGTTATAGAAAAAGAAGTATTTTGTGTGGATGCAAATCCAAAAAAAAAAAACTGTGGTTGTTGTTTTTGTGTGAACATCAATTGAAAAAAAAGCAAATCATTTCATCTTACTCGAAAATTGCCACCATGACCTTCTTCTTATGTAACTGAGGAGTCTAATTGGGTTTTCACTTGACGAGCTATTAGTTGTATCACGTAATACAAAAAAACAACTTGTAATTTGATCTTATTTGAAAATTAGATGCTAAATTAGCAGGTAATATATAAAGGGTTACGTAATGTAATTAACAGTTACTAGTCTCAATTAAACTAAACTATTGCGTGAGAGTTGTGATTTTTATATACGTCAAACTATAAAGATCAAATGTAATTATAGTTACTTCAAACGGAAGTATTAAACAATTAATGGTAGTTGTTAGTGATAATGGTATATTATCAGTGTTCAAATTGTATTGCTGGACACTATCTTGAGAAATTTATAAGCAATTTAACACAATTATTGAAAAATGAAAGCTTAAAGATTTTATCATATCATCTATTTTAATTTATTAAAGAACGGTATCAGTGTTAAGCTACTGCTAAATAATAACTTGTGAAACATTTTAATAAATGAGTAATAAATTATTTGCACAAAATAAAAGAAGAATTTTTTCATTTTCAAAAGAAGAAGGCTTGGAAAAAAGAGAGGGAGTGGCTCACAAATGAAACTCTCAGATCAATGATAAGGATAACTTGATCTTTCAATCAACACTGCTGTAGTTAGAGTTTCAAAACTAAAAAATCTGCTCTTGGTTAAAAGGATAAACGAACACGACGTTTCAACACTATGTTTATCTATTTTCATTGCTTATAGATGTTCGAAATCTTGAAAAAACGGGAGAACGGGGGGGGGGGGGGTGCAATGCAATGCTTTTGAAACGATTATTATTATTATTGTTATTATTATATTATATTATTGTCTTAACTTGACATATTCTGTAAAAAGTTAAAATGTTAATGCAATTATTTTTGTCTATATAGGCCTAAAAATGGCTAATCTGCTATGTGCTATGAAGAATAATTTGTTTTTCAATCAAATAGAAGAAAGAATGTTTAACTGAATTATAAAGCACGAAAAGACTTACGTAAAATAATGAAGCAATTTGAAACAGCTTCTGCACTTAAACTTGTTTGTTTAACTAATATTTGTAAACTCATATTTTGTAAACTTACACTTTCAGTGTTGATTTTGGAGATTTAAGAATGGCTAATTTATTAAATGACGTCCTGAAAATGAATTGATTAAATATGAACGAATGAGCAACATTTTTGGTGCGATTTTACATTGGGAGTCTTTAGTTTTGTGTTAATCAAATCTCATACAAGCTTCAAAATTAAAATGCAAATATTATAAGAGCAATAACTCAATAACAGAGAAAAAACAAATAGATATTGACAAACAATAGTTCACTTTTATATTTTGATATTCGCTGTCTTCCTGAAAAGAGCACAGTTTCAGAGGCAAAAGAATACCTAATAACTCTGTGCTCACAAGTGTACTAATGACTCTTTACTACCAAGGACAAGTGAAAAAAGAAAAATATATAAAAAAAACATAGTATAAGTAAGTACAATAAAAGGAAACCATAAAACTAAACACAATCAGTGAATAAGTAATGAAATATGTAAATTACAGGTAAATTTATTCAAGGAATTAACCCCTATCAGAGTGAATAGATATGTGCCTCTTCCGATTTGATGAAGTCTAAAGATTGGACACATGAAAGGAGCAATAACACGACATGAAAATGAGTGGGTACCACACCGACTGACTAAATCTCTGTAATAATTCATACGCAAACTTTCCTTACTTGAAGCCAATGTAAAGTAAAAATCATTGCACTCTGCGGACTTCACACTATATATCTGGAATATTTTAAATTATTACTATGGATTTAATGTATACGATTCGACGGAGATCTTGAAACAGACTTGTCATCACGAACATATTGCAACCTTTTGTAAATATAAGTAAAATTATTGAGGAAAACATTTAGAAACAACTGACCCAACTGACATTTATATATGACCTATCAGCATGACAAATAGAAGCAGTCTGTTGATAGTATCTACTAGCAAGCCACTGGAGCGATGTATGTCTGAACAGATTTGTACGTTAATGAATAGTAAATGACGTTAATCATATAATGATATCTCCTAGAACAGGTTCTTTTGTATATTATGCTTTCTATATTATATAATAAACATACATCATTTAATGAATTATAATTTTGTTACTCTCTTTGATAAGAAAAACAAATTTTATAAGAAAAATCCAAGAGAAATCATTAAAAAAAAAATGAACCGAAAAAACTCTTCTGAACAGTTTCCATTAATATTGGTGGGATTAGTTATTTTTGTTGTGAAATCTTTTAATCTATGCGCACACATATATAAAGTGCATATAAAGCTAATGGACGTAAAACAAGTGTGTCAAAGCCCATTTTATAGTTCAACGAAAAATGATTCTAGTAACGAAAATATTGTAGTGAATGGACAATATGTTAGGAACATCAAATATGGCACATTTAAGTTTGAAGCCTCTTACCATAGCGCATTTCAATTAAAGATCACTGAAAAAAGCAGGGTTAAGTCTTCACGAAAGTTTCTATGAGTACACATTGCCTAAATATCAAAAATGTTGAATATTTAGATTGGGATGACAGGAATAATGTATATGTTGTAAATAGAACTATCTATAAGAAAAATCAAACATTTAATATTTTTGTTTTTATCTCTCGTTAGAATTGACAAATATCAACCCAACATTTGAGGTTGAGTTTTGTTCCAACAATTAAAACTTTTCATGTAACATAATTTCTAAATTCACATTATATATAATATAGTTTACTATTATAATGATAGTAATAGTTAGTCGAATAATCTTTTACTAAATTGATTTTGCCAAAAACCTAAACCACTTAGCCTTATATAAGACGAGGCGACAGATTAGCCCAGTGACAATGTACTTGGCTCTGGACTGGTAGATCTGGGGTTCAATACCCACTCTGCTCCTCGATATATTCACATAGGAGGTCAATATCTGAGCAAGTCGTCCCTCAGAGAGGACGTTCAGCTTTCGGCCCCAAGACTGCACGCTGCCAGGTACTTGTTAAAGAACCCTGATCTAGATATAATTGAGTTAGACACAATTTAGGACTCCCGGTATAGTAGAATGTTCTTGTGTGTTATCACAAAGGGCCAATGTTCGGCCTATGTGTGTTCTTTGTGGGACTGTCACTGCAACCTAACCTAAATTAACCTATATAAGAAGTAAATTTATGTATTTGATTTCATTATTAGCCGACCCATTGTCTCTACAGTATTGTATTCAACTGATTTAGAATTAATCTCAAGTTATAATTATCGAATAATTGTTTTAAAGTTTTCTTTTTAGTCAGTTATATACTTTAACCACAGTATTTCAATTCTGAGGAGTTAATCGTATATGAGAAAAAAATAGGAACACACTCACATGAACAAACACACCTACATACAAACACGTCATCTTCAAAAAAACTTCATTAATAGACTCAGAGGGGACCTGAAATAGATTTTTTGTGTTGTTTCTATACTTCATTTATAGTAAAGTGGAAAGAAGCTATAAAAGTTGTTATCATTTTTGAAATTGAGGCTCTAATTCAGAATTGGGATACGAAATTGGTATAAACATGAAGCTATGAGTTAGCGTATATAGTTAATTGTAAAATTATACTGTACTGAGCAATGGAGGTCCATGACAATTCATACCATGTTTTAGCTTGTTTGATCAATCCAAATGGGTCACTGAGTCAGCAGATACAATTAGTTGCGTGGGCGAAGTAATTGACGTTTATTGGAAAATTTATAGTTATAGCGAAAAGATGGATGTTTTCGTATTGTTCATTGGACACTCCAAACGATTGAGGCAGTTTCGAGATTTCGATTCACAGAACTGCCTCTATCTTTACTATTAGTATTACATATTAGCACTTTAAGTCTTTAGTTAGAATATTTTTGTAATTTGAAATTTAGTTGCATAAAAGTTTAGTTTCCTTTTTATATTTTTTATGTCTACTGATGCTTATATATTTAAATATAATTAATGCTTGCCTCTATAGCAAGTCACCTCTTCTCCTGAAAACCAAGGACGTTAAATATAGTCAAGTGCGTTTATGATTTGTCTTTCTCTCCGTGTTTTCCCTCAATGATTATATATATGTATATCAATGATTAAACCACAATAATAATGGGAAAACAAGACTAAGATCTTTCAACCGTAACAAGCGGTCTTCGTCAGAGTCAAAAACCCAACTCAGACGACGACTTTGATTCAGACGATGACTTTGACTCTGACGAAGACCGCTTGTTACGGTTGAAAGATCTTAGTCTTGTTTTCCCATTCTTATTGTGGTTTAATCATTGATTGTTGTTTCACGTGTTTATGTGAAATCTTTTTATATATGTATATATATAAATAATAATCAAAATAACACTTGATGTAATAGATGGATTAATTTAGCACAATGAAACAAATTTGGAAACAATGTTCTAAGGCCTTCCGGCAACGCATCGTCAGAGAGCAAGTGAACTAAAAAATAATAAATACTTGTTAACCTGGTTGATTGAAGTTTCTTGAATTGTATTGAACGGGCTTCGTCAGAGTCAAAAAACACTTTTTTTTTTTCGATTTTCAGAAAGCTGAGAGGAAACAGTAATAAAAATCACTTTATATAACTAAAAAAATTTAATCTAATAAATAATGAATATATAATCTAAGTAAAGAATAGTTAACTATATGAAATAAATTTAAGTGATAGGTCAATTAACAAATAAAAATAAATAAATATATTTAAAAGTTAAATCTCAGAATAAAACTTAACGGTCCAGGTTGATACCGGGCTGATGTAGACTGGCTGTATTATCCGGGTCTACACATATAGCCGATTTATAGCTCGTATCGACGGGCTATAAACTTTTACTATTAACAGTTACTTCTTTATTTAAAACTTTTAATTAGTACAGCACGCTCTGTACAGCGTACTTGATCTCCGTGTCTCTTTTCTCATCAAAACTGAAGAAAAGTATTGATATATAAATATGTAAAAAATAAAAGTTTATCAGGATTCGGTCAGTTTTTCAGGTTCAAATTAAACTCTCATTGCCATCTTTTCGGTTTTTATTTAAAACCTTTTCAATTAGCAATCAGAGTTTAATTTGAACCTGAAGAACTGACCGAGTCCTGATAAACGTTTATTTTGTTTCTACTGTATGGTCGATACTTTTATCATGTGTTATATAAATCATCATCCAAACGACAGTATGAAATCAGAAAAATGACCAAGTTTTTTTCCCAATGAACTGACTTTTCCCAAATGAAATAAAAATCTTGATTATTAGGATTATTAGTACCAATAATTTGGCCATGTCGTGTTTTAAGTTGTTTTTATTTTTATTTGATTGATATTTCATGCTTCTTTTTTTAGTAGGTGGCTCTGTTAGATAATTGGAAGTATTTAAGTCCTCAGGTATTTAGATTGTTATATTAGAATGTACTCTAATCAAAGTGGATTTATGAATACCATGCTTACTTTATCTGCGCTGCCTTGCTTTTCAAGGCCAAAGGAATCTTATGTAATTACTTGAAACACGAAACGACATCAATTCCTCATCTAGCTTTGTGGTGAGCTTACTAACGGTCAAGTCGGTCGTCAGGGAGACAAGTAAATACAAACAAAAGTACGAAAAGGCTTGACAATAAGATTTGTAGACGGTAGATTGTTATAGCAGTGGCGTGAGTGATACTAACTCTTTATTAATGCTGTGTCTACAGATAAAACCATCTATTGTTTAATAAATATTATTACCGTTAATTATAAATAGAATTATCATATTAACTTAATGGTTTGCAGATTTTTACTAGATGTTACTTTCAATTATTTATGATGGTGCCGTAGCACAAATACTGTATAACATGATACAATTCAAAAAATATATAAAATCGAACCAAAACTATAAATTTATTCAACTATAAAATCGTAAGGCAGAACATGTATTATATTAATGACAGTTCACTCTGAACACGATTTCCTATACCGTGACACTATCGATGATATTGACTCACGAAACATGTTTATAGATATGATAAACTAAATTGAATAATAACGTAAGATAATCGTATATTGTTTTATTTACATTATAAATCGCAATTTATTTTTAAAATCACCTTTATCTAGATATAACTTGTAATTTTATGCCTGCTCTCTAAAGTATAGACAATGAATATTAAAATTTACTATGATATTATTATAAAAACCTGTAAATCAAGTGGGACTACTTGATGATGCACAAAGTGCAAAACTGGTTAGGCGTTTACAACAACAATTCATGAGGCTTGAGGGTTTTTTATAATAATATGATAATTACTGACCTCTAACGTACTAACAATATCCATATATTTAAAACTTCTTGTTCCAATGTTTTTGAAATTGTAACTATAGTTGTCTATGTCTTTTATTTAGCAAAATAAAACCAAGATTTCAGTGTATTTGTGGAAGAAAGGCAAATATTTGTCTAGGGAATGTGTCACTGTCGATCTAATAGTTAGGGTACTTGCCGCTTGCATTGGAGATCTATAAGCCCTTGCTCGTTCTATATTTTAGATTTTTTCATGTGAAGAATTTTAAAATCTTCTCATCGTCCCTGTGAGAGGACGTTAAGCCGAGCCTGGACGAGGCCAGATGATGGTTTAATGCAAACTTGAATATAGAAAAATTTAAGGCTCCTGTTTTAGAATAAACTTGGTTCAATGATATATGATTTTTCGTCGATAATGTGATATGTTGTTTTGAGAGCAAAATATCACTAACTATATCCTCACAAACTTCCCTGGACGTATCGTCTCCTTGTTTAAAACAGTTGTACCAAAGAATCTGAAGTCGAGACCACTGTCAGAATAGAGATTGTTCTTCCTTATCTACAACACCCGTTGAAGAGCTTAGTTGTGTTAGTAAAACTTTAATATTAATTGTGAAATTTTGATATGACTATAAAATTTCATTCTCGGTTAATAATTCTGGATTTATTGATGTATTGTGTGGTTTGAAGCAAGTGCCCGTCCATGAGCGTGTATCTTCATTGTTTATGGATTGGTGCTTATGCCATGGTACTCAGTAACCTTTAGATAAGATAACAAAATTCCGACAACTCATCATAATATGTGTAGCATACATGAGAATTGTCAGTATTTTGTTCTAATCCTCTAAGAACAATACAATTCACACGCTAATGATGAAATAAAGCCGAAGCGCTGACGTCATCAGATCAATCTGATTGCACGTCTTTATCTTCTTTTCAATGATAAGCCAGAATCCCACTTCTTACACTGTCACTCATTTTAATAAATCCATTCAGACTCGATTTAAGATAAAATTTCCATTGGATTCTTGTCATTAACAAATAAGATATAATTTGTTTAACATTTCCCTTTCGATAGGACTGTCTGTACACAAGACTATCCGTTGGAAATAAAAACAAATAGTCTCATGGGGATAAATCTTACAATGTACTCATTGAAAAGTATAAATATTTGTATAAATATCGGTTGTTTTTAAAATGCAGTTGTATATAGTCAGATATTGTGTGAAAGCTTCCCTTTTGTACCAACTATTTACATCTAAACCCAGTAATGACTCTAAATTTAGTTGAGTAAAAAAAAAAGAAGAAATTCTTTGAATGGTACACAGTATACAGTCTTTTGTCACCCATTCTCATAAACTTGAGAAAAGCGAAACTTAGTGCTTTTAATGTAGACTCAGCTCCATAACATCATGCCGTGTAATAATATAGGTGTAAATAACAAATTTCAGGCCTTGCCCAAAAATTTGCGAATTCAACAAAATAAAAATTGATGTTATCAATCTTTTAAACAAATTCTGTTCTTTTTAAAAGTTTATTTTGTTCTATTAAATTAAGTAAATAATCGATTTAATGTTGAATTTTCCAAAATGTTTCTTGTGTATTCAAATTTTAATTTGGTTCGGTTCATCTGTTTTTGACTATTATCTCTTAGTTTGCTCTATAATATCTTCTTTTGACCTCAGTTTTAAGCAATTTATAAGGTCATTCGAAAAAATAACAATAGTAATACTCAAATACTAATTAAACTAAATGAATTTTTATTGTTCTAAACTGCAATATTTGCGTACATGAATTCGATCTGATTTCTCACTTGCTAAGTTAAGCATTACATGTACTCGCTAGCTCCTCGTGATCGTCAGAAATTAATCCCAAATCCTAGTTTTTTATTTTCTTTTTTGATGTTCATTTTTTCCTAGTTGGTCTTGCTTTTATAAATACGAGGACATAAGCACTGTTTCTCACAGTTTTGTAAGATATTTATTTTAATTGATGGAGCTATTTCTATTTCGCTGACCTGAAGTTATCTTTTTCATTACGTCTTCACTCCTGGTCCTCACCTGATGACGATTTACATTTTCAAAATCGATGCAAGTAGGACTTTCCCTTCTGCTCTGTGACCTATGTTTTATTAACCTGACCTTTCTGAACAGATTAGATTACAGCTTTTGTACTTTAATTGTATAAATTATATGATTTTCTAGTTCTTCATTGAGTTTTTCTGTTTTTTTTACACATTTATACTACTATTCTTCTGAATTTGGCATGTTGTTAAAATTAAAAGTCATTGTTTTATCTCTCTCTCTTTCTCTCTCTCTCTCTCTCTCTCTCTCTCTCTCTCTCTCTCTCTCTCTCTCTCTCTCTCTCTGCCTCTTTTTCTTTTTCTTTCTCACGCTTTCTCCTTTGCATTTTAACTTACTTAAATATATAACAACAAACTCAAACTGTTTTAAAGAACAATTAATCAAGCACAAGAAAAATAGTTATAGAAGACCAACAAAGATTCACTTCTATATTCTAGGACCTTTCGTCGTTTGAAAAGCTAACTATGTTAGGCTAACGTTGGCATTACATGTTAGCCTGAAAGTAGTCTAACAACCAAGCAGAAGAGGGATTAAATGAGGGAAAATTAAAATCGGTAAAATTTTACAAATAAATAATGACATAAACAGAAACAAATAATATAAAAATATAATGAAATGAATACAGGGAAAAATTAATGAATGAATACAGGTAAATAACTTAAAAAAAAATAACAAGAACAACAAAAACTAACGTTACAAGTTGATTCCCATAGCTCTACTGTCTCGAATATACAAATACGGGACCGTATTCTCTAAAGGTGACATCAGAAATTCTATTTGGTATCTCTTTAGAATTTGGACACAGAACCAACCATTGGGGTAAATTCTATGTGAAGTAAAATCAGCATGGGTGGGTTAAGATCGCTGCAACGGTCGACGGAAGCCTTGTACGGGTTATACTCGTACAAAGACTCAGTTTGGTGGATACTGAAAATCATCACACTGAGTACGATCCAATTGGTAGTCGTAGTTTGAAGAAGGTTATGAAAGGTATTCTTGTGTGTGTGGAAGTGAAATGAGGATTTGGATTGATAATTAGGAAAATGTAACATTCACGGCTCTAACACTGATTCATAAATTTAAGAAAGCTTTGGAGATATCTGGAAACTTACTTTTGAGATTAATAATTTTATTGTATGATAGAGAAGGAGACTTGCAGAAAATAGAGATGAAGAAATGTTTATAGCAATACGTCCCTTAACAAGAAGTAACATGTTTATAGCCATTAGGAAAATAATAGAAATAAAAAAATGGTTTAATATTATCGTTTCTATTCGCAAATAGGTTAAATATCTCAGCTGGTACAAAGCCACTGTTCATTAAATCAAGAAGATAATTCCGTTCAAAAATTTGGATTTTAATTAGTTAAAGCCGAACCTATGGCCTTGTAGATTATATGTATACTAAACTACCAGTTATTAAAATAAATTCACTGAACATGATTGACAGGGATAATTGTAATTGTTGTTTCTTGTTATTAAGGCACGAAAACATATTCTTATGTGGCCTGAGCTTTTGATATAGTATTATTAACATGATTCAAGATATATACACAGTAAGTATGTTTTGCAAAATAAAATACATTTAAAAGTAAAAAAAAAAATTATTTTATGACATAAATATACATAATGAAATATATTAAAACAAACAAACGTAAATTGAAATATTCAATTTATTTACCCAACATAAAATAACATTAATGAAAGGATTGTGTCTTTATATTACCTTAGAACATTCCTATTTTTTCTAACAATTGTGTTTAAGTTTGATTCTAAAATTATTCATTTTTAACCGCTAATGTAATAGTTTATTATATATTATAGGCTTCTCTGGTCCCCTAATGAGAAATATTATTAAATCATATTGTATAAAGTTGAGGCGAGTACGCAAGCCATTGAGTTACCCTGACCGATTAATATGGTTTGTTATTAAGGAATAACTACAACAAAGCCAATTACAGCAAAAGTAAAGATTATAATAATTTCAGGTCTCTGTCTCCACGGAAAATGGGTGAACAAACGAACTGACGAACTTTTATATCTACATATATAAATTTGTGCATGCAAATTTGGTATAAGCAAACTTTTAGGGATCTAGGGATGGCCTTCTTAATATTAGTGCGGTGGTGGAATGGAAACTATTGAAATGTCCTACTGCTGTGAGTCTGTAGGTTTAATATGAACAGAGTAGGAGAAGTGGCCAACCCATGGAAACAGCTTGTTAGATGTACCATATGCATAATTGTCTCTCTAGTCGCAAACCTCCAAGCCTGATGTATATTTTTGCACATTTCTTCTCACAAGACGTTTAGCATGGTTTATCGCCAAACCTCTTCCTTCCTTTCTTTCTTTCTTATCTTAACAGTCAGAAAATGACTGCTTCTAACTTGAACGCCTCTTTAGAGCATTTCAAAGGAAGAACAAATTTGTCTGCTTGCAGGCTGACCTGCTCCTAGAATCAACCTCAGTGAATAACTTTGTTAATTATTCATTTTTAGTGTAATTTATTTTAAAAAGGTTTTATGACTAAAGTATAGTGATAATTAAAACATTTAACTCAAAAATTTGATAGATTTACACTTTTTAAGGTCCTCTGAGACCAATTTGGAATTTTTTCAATAGTATCTGTTCGTGTGTGGGTATGTATTCAACAGATTGTGAACACGCTGCATACCTTTTGTGATACCACATAATGAACATTCTACTTTGGGAGTCAGCAATCTTTTTGCTGAGTTGTATTTAAATTAACGAGTATCTGACATGGTGTAGTCTCGAGACTGACGGTTTAACGTCCCTCTGAGGTACGAAGGTCTCAGATTTTTTTTTATCTCAGATATAATAAATTGAGGGCTAGAGTGGGTATCGAACACCGGATCTACCAGTCCAGGGGCAATTGCATAAGCCACTGGACTAACCTGACCATCAGACGAGCTGCTGTTTTTTATTTGCAAATTATATTCAGTATCCTAGACGCCTTCTCTGTTCTCTGAAGAAGAAGAATTGAATGCCGTTGAGAACCTAAAAAATAAGTTGCCCAATGCGAATTTTAATATAGAGGTTCCTAAGCGTTAAAATTTAAATTTTAAAATTTTATTTTTTGGAATAAGAAACAGATTCTCTTCCTTAAAAATAATAAAACCACTCATATTTGTATGATTTTGAAAATATTTGTAGAAATATTTCCTAACTTTAGTTTCCCATTGAGTATTTTTTTTAAAAATTTTATAAAGGTTTTATTATTCTAAATTGTTGTAAGAAAAATTGTACTTCTTGTAATTTACTGTCGTCTTTTTTAAGCGCTATATCAATGAATTCCACTGGTGTATTTTGCAAGGCTTTCAGCGTTGTGAGCCTAAGGAGACACATATTTATCTTTTTTGTCTATGACCAACATTCACCCCTAAGAAGAAATTTTTATTTGTTTTAAACCAGGCCTTCTTAAACTATGGGTCGCGACCCCAAATTGGGTCGCGAGAGATTTTAATGTCAAATATTTAAATACACGATTTTATAACATCTGGATATGTATTTGTGCAGTCACACCACGGGAGTAATACTTCATATAAAAAAAATTGATCAAGATAGCTGACAAAAAAATATTTGAATTTGTATTGTAACCCATGATTCGATTGCAACTATGTTAATCTTCATGAGAAATGTGCTTTTTTTCGCATTCAGTTCAGTATGAAGGCGAACATAGTAACCATTGAAATCATTTGTTTGAATGCAAAAAAATATTTTTTTTTCGCGATATTGGACCATTTATGTGTTACATGTAGAACTGAATTTTCTAAAATCGCTGATATGGCGTTAAATGTTCTTCTGTTATTCAACACCACATATTTATGTGAAGTTACTTTCGCAGCTTTAACACATTAAATCCCAATATCGCTCATCGCTAAAAAATGTAGAAGAGGTCTTACGTCCAGCAGTGTCAAAAATTCAACCAAGATTTCATTGTTAAGTAATAAAAAACAGCCACATACATGTCATTAATTTTTTTCCTTAAATTTTAATTTAATACTTACCACTCAACGACTGCATGCGAATATATATTTTCATATGTATATGAATATTGGTACCTAATAAATAAATCATGAAAAAGTATTTATTTATCTTTCATTTATATTTATATGGGGTCGCCAAGAATCTCACAATCATAAATGGGGTCGTGAATGAAAACAGTTTAAGAAACCCTGTTTTAAACAATTGAATATTGATAAGGAAAGCCATATTTAGGATATAAAGACCAATTAGTTAGTATCTATTGCTTTAATGCCTTAATTTAATATTCATTAGAACGTACAAGCATGTATCAGATTGAAATAGGTTTTTCCTCCTTATTTCATAATTTCAAGGTTAAATACATTTCTTTAAAACTAAAAGACTTTTCCAATTAAACGCTTACATGTGGGAATTTTACGTAAACAGGAAATCACGTGTTTCCCAAATAGCTTCCAGTTATGGGGTTATTTAGGAAAGCTATTAACAAATAAAAACCCAAATTTTTGTTACACTAATAAGTTTATCAGAAATATGGCTTTCCAGAATGTATTAAAAATAGAATCTTTGATGGTTATTTCTTTGATCTTAAATTTTTGTTTAATGAAAAAAATTCGTACTCGTATAGTGCTGTTAATAGTAGTCAAAATTTTAACAATGATGTTTTATCACAATGAATGTGATTTCCAGGTAATAGTAGAGATTATAAACAACAATAAACGCTGTTGGAGTAATAAGGTTGTTAGTAATTGATCATTTGTCTGATCGAAGGAGAAAGCTATTGATTAAACAGGTATTTATATAGTAAAATTCGTTTGTGAGAGTACACTAGCTTTGATTATTGATGAGAAAACACTGCCTCTAATAACTGTTGTTCATCACAATGACGACATCGCAGGGCTGGGTAAGTCCGAATTTGTCTTACTTTTGCATTTAAGTTATCGGGTCCTTAATAGACTGGAAGGTTATGCGTTTACGACCTTCTCGAAGGCACCTTCAATGCATGATTACTTATTCAATGAAACAACCGAGTATTGGAAGTAGCAGACTTAACACACGTATTCACCAAGCCTGACTGGTCATTACATCGATTTAGCTGTCGACAACTTGATGCTTTTGTTATGGTCACTACACGGCGCTTTGTACCAGTCTTACGAATTATTCATTAATAATGTCAAGGACGAATGAATATTGACCGATGAGAGAACAGTGGTGCCGCTACGACTATGGACACTGACACGGCAACTAACCCTCGACTACTACTGCCCTGACGGTCCGCGAAACGATCAATCTTCACTATTCTTCTATGTGAATAGTTCTGTGTTCACTATATCTTCTTGAGTAGTGGACTTCACTGACAACTATATAGTGCAATGAAAGAAAAAAACCTTTGAGGTACATTTATTAAATTATATTCCATTGATTTGATATTTATTTAGGATTTCAAAATAATCAGGTAGACAGATGTGAATCACTCCGAAGACAAGCTGTGACTTTCTATATATATAAAACAAATTAAATAAAACTATTCCAGGAGCTAAATAAACTAAAATAACTGAAAGAGCACGTATAAAAGATATTAAAAAACTCACTACTATATTTTTACTGCTTCGTCATCAGATAGAAGGATGTGAATCGCTCCGAAGACAAACAAGGACAGTCTTTCAACCTAATGAGGCATCGAAGTGTAGTGGTGACTTTTTCTGACCTCTTTTATGTGCTTTCTTTCTGTGACTTTAATTTATACATGTATATACGAGTCTCGTATGTCTATATATAAAATTCAATGTAGACAAAGAAACATAGAGAAATTAAAAACTACAGATTTTATTCTTAAATAAAAAGATGTTAAATATTTATTTATTTAATATTATCATTTGTATTCTCAATATTACATTATGTTTTATTTTATTTGTTTTATTCTTTTTTATTAAAGCTTAGTCCGTAACTTTTATTTATGTACCATTTCCTCGTTTCATCCCTCAGTTTATCTTTTATTTGTTTATTATTATTTTTTCATATTTCTTAATTTAATTATAAATTAATTCTTGTCTGCCTTATTCTCTGTAAGCGGGCGCATGTGGGCAAAATTGTTGGTCTCCAACGGTCTCTGTACCAGTGCGCTTGGTTTCCCTTTCTTTTGTGGGTTATTATTCATGACCATTCTTGATATGGCCAAGATATGGTTTGTAAACGAAAACTGATTACATATTTATATTGTTTCTTTTAATTTGATTAAATTATATTATTAATATTATAAAGTTCGGTTTTATTTGCATTCACAGGTAAAAATGTTTAGTTTAGAATGTAAGTTTAAACATCACAACCGACTAATATAACTAAATTAATTTAAGTAATGAAATTGTGGTTTTTAAGTTTTAGGGGTGTTTACAAAATGGGGGGCGCTGAAGAATAATTGATTTTCATAGGGGGCAGTAAAAGAAATAAGTTTGATAATCACTGACTTAACGCATTCCATGTTATCCAAATCACAGGGGAAAAGAATAACAAAAGAAATAAATGCTCTTAGACCCTTCACTTTATGTCATCAGAGAGCAAAGAAAAAAAAACCAAACAGCCTTTTTGATCTCTGATGACATAAAGTGAAAAGCCTCAGAGCATTTATTTCTTTTGTTGTTTTTTTTTCCTTGTGGTTTGGACTGCATCAAGTATACAAAATGCATATGACTTTATAAAGTTGATAGAGCCTACTGTTAAAAATAATAATTTCAAAATGTTAATGGGTGACCAATATAGCGGACTGAATTCTTCAAAATTTAAACAATACAAAAAATGCCAAAATATCCAATTGATTTTTACAGCAGTGGATAACCCTCAGTCGAATGGCTTAAACGAGCGTCTGAACCAAACGCTCGTGAATAGAGTCCGCTGTAAAATAAATGAAAACAAATATCAGAACCGATCTTAAACAATTATGCTAAATAATGCTAAATTATTCTAAATAATGCTAAATTATGTGTGGAAGAATTCATGCATCAAAAAAATTTTCACCAGCCTTCCTACTCTTTGGAAAAAGATCTGAAATTGTACCTGTATCATTGCAATCTACAAGCCAGGGCATAAATGAGGCAAGGGCACAGGCATTAATAAACTCGAAGAAGAACTTTTCTTTTTCTTTAACTTTTCATTAATAAACCGGTCGAGCTTTTCTGAGACTTTACCAGGTATGACGAATTGTATTATTACTAATTCTATTTATGAGGTTAGGTGCAGAAAGAAATGCAAAGAAGCAAATTTGCTTCATGCAAGCAAGTTGGTGCCTTACTCTTTTTCTGAAGAAAAAGAGTCTCCGGGAGAGAAAGATGTAAATTTGAATCTTTACTCTAAGGACTGCCTGGTTGGTTGACCTGTGTTTGCACAGTTAATTGACTTGACATCACTTGTGAGTGTACAGTGTATCCCAGTGAGTGTTTTTATTCTAAATCAATGAAAAAACTATTAATCTGTTGTCTAGTTTAATAAAAACTAACAATAGTTTATTTGTCCTCCTTTCTCTAAAAACTTCCACATTACACAAGTGAAATCAAAAACAACATTTTTTAATTTCTTAGTGTAGTTTGCAATTTGATACATACATGTAAAACATGTCATAAGCTTGTCAATCTTTTTATCGTTATATTTTGTTATAAAGTCATTAAAAGAATGTATTTGCTTGAAATTTATGTAAATTTATATATAATACTACACAAGTAATGATATAGAAAGGCAAATCCCTGTGCATTAATCTGTTTAGATCTGTGTATTCTTGATATTCGCCTTGGTTTGTACAGTAGTACCTCGAGATACGATTGCTTCTTCTTACGAATTATTCGAGATAAGGCCAAAAATTTCGTGAAAATCCTGTTCTAAATACGACGTAATGTTAATCTTACGACATAAAATCTGAGGCGCCGAGAAAGAATTTTCTCGAACTTCTGGAACCTTCTAGAAGTTTCTGAGACCGTTCGGGACAGTCAGTCATGTGTGTTGCAGGAACGACCCAATGCGTTCACGTGAACTGCGCGTAGCGATGCGTATACGACGCCGCAGCATCCCACAAGGCGTCCTTTCTTCAGAAAGCCGGTAAATTTCGTATCGTTCGGGTCCCTGTATTTGTGCTCCGACTTTCTCGTATTTTCTCGTATCGCCCGCGTCTCCTTTGTCCTATTTATCTTAATTGTATTAACAATGGGACCTAAGAAGAAGTCCCACCGACGAAAACCACCCACGTACAAAAATCATGCACCTGAAACTCTGTTTTTACATATTAATTCATTATTTATTCAATTCTTTTGTATTTTTATGGTTAAATGCTTGTTTTTTAGTGTACTTTTGTTAGTTTTATAACGTAAAATAGGAAATTATATACGGTTTTGGGCCGTGGAATCAATTAATTTTTTTCCATTAATTCTTATGGTAATTATATGTTCGTGATACAAATTTTTTAAGATACGACGGGGGTTCTGGAACCAATTAAATTCGTATCTCGAGGTACTACTGTAGTTTGTATGCACTTCACGAGTCTCCAGGTCAAACTGTCTCCGTATAATCCCAGACTTGCCCCACTTTACCTGACCTTGACTCCCATATCCCAGCTGTCCGACTCCGACTTGCTTTGGCAGTATTCCATCTTCTTCAACTCTCTCCCCTCTTCCCCATCATCTTTCTTAATCACATTCGTACTCCATCACTATTTGTTTTATTTTTTTGCTATGGTTGTACATGATTAGCAAAAAAAGGAGATAGAAGATAAGCTGGAAGAAAAGAAAAAAAGTATCAACAATTGTCGTTGTTTTGCGTGTGTGTGTGTGTGTGTGTGTGTGTGTGTATTTATATGTCAACATCGTAATCATAATAGCCTGACTATTTAAAAAAAAAAAGCGACGGAGAAACATTGATACTAATTTTAAGTGTACAACTGGAAGTCACTTATAAAAAGGGCATATGTTTCATGGGTAAAATCATGATTAATGAGTATAATGAATAGTTTGGAACGAGTGACAGTATTGAGAGAAATAGAATACTTTTGAGTGAATTATAGATTAAGCGAATAAGGGGTGCAAGAGTTTGGTACTGTCATTGTATTTGTATAAAAAAAAAATAGTTTTGTTTTAAAACAAAAGTAGAATTATCTTCATAGTTGAAAAATTGTTTAATATTACAAAATGACCCACCAATTTATAACTCGTTTAGAAAAAGGAAAAAAAAAGATTGAAGGAGAAAAATAATAACCACTTTAGAGGATTGCTAATTAGTATACATGAAACGAGAAATCTACTCAATGATTGAAGCAAAGTGAAGAAACAAAAAAAGAAAGGGTACTACAGTGATCAAGAAACAAGTTTGCAGTGACGTTTCAAAAAAGAATAGGGCGTAGTGGATTCAGTCATCTCGTCGACAGCCTCTGATCTGGTGTTCACTGACTTGACTCCTACTCGGTGCCTGGTGTTCAAGCCATCTCGCCTTTTGATTTGCCTTTAGTAAGAATATTCAAATATTAAATATAATATTTTCTTAATGTTAAGTTCATGGTAAGCGATTTAGTTTCTAAATCACTTCACTCAGTATTCACACTGCCATTATCCATCTCTCAAAAAACTATAAAACATTTAACATTTCGTTTTGCATTTCATCCAAACTCCTCTTATTATTATCATCACACTGTTATTCAAATCTCCTTATTATCATTCAAATTCCCCTTTCTAGCTAAAAAAAAAAAAAAACATTAAATTTCCATATTTTATCCAACCATGTCCCATCAAAGCGTGATTATTATTATTAAATAATCTCGATTATTTAAACCAATCGCCTATGTATCCTGTCCTTTTAATTTCTAAATATTCAATTTTTAAAGTTCAGTCAAACGGTGCTAAAAACAGAAAATAAATCATCCTATATAACGACAAAATCTCCCTTATTATCAAATATTACAGTTTTACTATATCATGAAGCATTCAACAAACTTCGTGAAGTTGGTTGCAATGTTGGTATGAGTATAGCTTATTAAATTAGTGATACGTGGAGGTTAATTAGTTCAGAATTTTTAGAGAGGAATAGAGTGTAGTTATATAATAAGATTCCATGTAAATGTCATAAATATATATGAAATTAACTTCGTATTAACTTGAGCAAAAACATTGTCCAGGGAATTTATCTTAGCTGTTTCAATCGATATAGAAACAATATTACAACTAACTCCAAATATAGAAATAGAAGAATTGTTCAAAAACCTTCAAACCATGTTTTCTCTTTAAGATGTATTGTGACAGAAAGAGACAGATAATCCACTCTGATTGATTTTAAATTATTAAATTATATAGACGAGTATGCTTAATATACTTTTGTATATATATATATATATATATATATATATATATATATATATACATAAAGATTTCGCATAAAAACGTGAAATAACAATCAATGATCAAACCACAATATGAAATGGGAAAACAAGACTAAGATCTTTCAACCATAACAAGCGGTCTTCGTCAGAGTCAAAAACCCAATTGAAATACTAGATGCAGAATCTTTACCAGTTGTTTTCTGCATCTAGTGTTTCAGTTTGGTTTTTGACTCTGACGAAGACCGCTTGTTACGGTTGAAAGATATTAATCTTGTTTTACCATTTCATATTGTGGTTTGATCATTGATTATATATATATATATATATATATATATATATACACTTTTTTTCGTTGGAAATACGATCCAAGACGGACAAATATAGTTCAATATAAACAAAGAAACATAGAGAAATCAGAAGAACACACTTACAGTCTCTAATTTTCGGTTTGAACCGTCTTCAGGAGAGATAAGAGAGGGAAACCAAGCGCACTGGATCAGAGACGGTTGGAGACCAACAGTGTTGCCGCATGCGCGCCCGTTCACAGAAAATAAGGTAGACAGGAATCAATTTATAATTAATTTATAATTTATAATTTATAATTACATTAAATTAATGGAATATGAAAACAATAAATCTATAAAAAAGAAAAAATTGAAAAAATAAGGGAAATTGATACAGAGAAATTGATACATAAATTATGTATCAATTTCTCTGTATCAATTTCCCTTATTTTTTCAATTTTTTCTTTTTTATAGATTTATTGTTTTCATATTCCATTAATTTAATGTAATTATAAATTATAAATTAATTATAAATTGATTCCTGTCTACCTTATTTTCTGTGAACGGGCGCGCATGCGGCAACACTGTTGGTCTCCAACCGTCTCTGATCCAGTGCGCTTGGTTTCCCTCTCTTATCTCTCCTGAAGACGGTTCAAACCGAAAATTAGAGACTGTAAGTGTGTTCTTCTGATTTCTCTATGTTTCTTTGTTTATATTGAACTATATATATATATATATATATGCGTTTACGAATAGTGTCAGTTCTAACGTAGTATCAATTAACACTAATCGCATGAAAGATTTCACAAAACATTTAACAACATTAGAAAGAATAAATATTCTTTCTAATGTTGTTAAATGTTTTGTGAAATCTTTCATGTTATTAGTGTTAATTGATACTATGTTAGAACTGACACTATTTGTACATGTCATCTGCTGTTTTTGAAGCTACTAGATTGTTTATTACTTCTGATTATTGCCAGATTTGTCAGTAAGCTTAGATAATTTTTGTAAAATGCATAGTTGATTTTACTATGTATAAAATGTATATTATAAAACATTTAACAAGAATAAACAGTCAGATTGAAAACTATTAAGAAAAAAGAACACAGGGACACAGCAACAAAAGTTATTTCAATTTTTCGATCCTATCATCATCAGGAGAAGAAGAGCTCTGCCCGCCTGGCAAACAGCAAATCTGAATCGCTTTTCGTCTGAGATGTTCAACCTTTGTACCTGTCATGATAGCTTTTTTTTCATCAGTGACATTCTTTTCTCGGTTTATCATACTGTTCTGTACTACTTAAAAATGTAAGCTCTAGGTGGCAGTACCAGGTGGCACCGTGTATAATAAATAGAAATACATAAACAGATAGAGAGAGTTAAACAGTCGAAGTGATTGTGACGCAAATTGATGAAGTCATCAATTGAATGAAGTGATGAAGAGCAAATTAATTGATTCAATGAGGTTTCATCTAATCAAAATCACTTAGTCAATGTCTGGAAGTCGTACATTTAATATTAATTAACTTTATTATTATTGTTTGTAAATAATTTATAAATTTTATGAAAACAGGTTTTGCTGTCATAATGTACGAATTTCAACAGCAAAACGTCTCCTACCAATGTTATATAATTATCACTCATTCACGATAAGGAATTATTTAAACTGGTTGTAAATGCAAACCGTGAAATTAAATCGTAATTGAAAGATTCAATTTCAAGGTTGCAAGGCAAGGACGATTGAATGTGGTTTGTTTGGTTGTCAAGAAACATATTAAAAAATACCTCAAGTAACAAGGAAATAGTCGAACATGGGAATATCTGCGCAATTGCAAGTGATCATTATATTCGAATAATGCCTGAAGGGATCAGCTGTGACTCTAATGTAAGAGTGATATGTTTTCTGCATTATTCCTCAGGTAGTGTATGTAACTATTAGAAACGAGTACAAATAGATAAAGAATTTTCGTTGTTTAGCGTATTGGTAAACTGTGTGATTCCCATGGGTGGGGGAGTCCCACCGTGGCAGGCTAAACATTGCCCGTTGGTCATACCACACAATGATCTTTCTATATTAACAGTCTTAAATTTTGCCTAACGTAATTTTATTTACCGTGGACATCTTTAACTAGTATCTGACATCGTACAGACACGTATTCTACAGACATCTCTGAGGGACGACTTGCTCAGATATTTTTCATCTCCCGAATAAATCGAGGGCTAGAGTGGGTATTGAAACGTGGACCTAGCAAGCGGACCAATCCAGAGTAACCCAGTGACTCCTTTGCTTAACGTATAAGTACTAATTAAAGTACTTAATAAACGTAAAGTAAAATAATAAAGTAAACATATTAAAGTAATATAATTAAAGAAATAAACCTATAAAATAAATCATTACGATTATCAATTACAATTACAAAGTATACTTTGTAAAAAAAATTACAATTAAAGAAATGAAATTAATATTTTCAATGACATGTGACAAGTTGATTTTAAGAATGTTTTTTAAAAACTAAACTTTTTTAAATAAAAGTGGCTTGATTTGTAAAATATATAAAATCATTCATTTAAAATTAATCAATTTTTATATTTTAGATTGAAATATATTGCCATGAATGGAATAAAAAATTATAAGAACATTGCTGATACCCTAGCTGACACTGTAATTTATCGCATTCCTTGCAGTAACAAACCACTATTATTAAGATATCATTAACATTTGTAGAATAGTGTTCGCTGTTATGTAATAAAGATATCTGGTTACACAAGTCTTAATGCATATTAAAGGTTCGACTTGGCATTTTCTGAAAGAAATAATACCGACTGGTTTGACATCACAGACACAAAGGCCGGACTCAATGGACATTTATATCTTCTCTGAACAGATATGTTTGTTTCCACCAGTGAGGTTTTAAATATTTTAACCTCTTGGACAGATTGTAAAATTCTTTTTATTGCGTATGAAAACGCTAGCAATCAGTTATAGAGATAATTAAGGAGACTAAAAGAATCCATTATGTTTTTGTCATATTTGTGGAAGTGTTACTTGCTTTTTTAGGCTTAACCCGTTAACTATGTTGATTATGTATCATGTTGCAATACATTTATTTGTAGTAATGTAATGTAATGTAATGTCTCTTTTTCTTACCTTGTTTGCTCTCTGATAACAGAAAGTGTAAAGCCTCAGAGCATTTATTTCGTTTGTTTTCCTCTTTCCTTATGGTTTCGACTTCATAAGTTATATATAGACGTAACTCTTAATATAGTAAATATATAGTTAACGTCGTAAATAATTTCTAAAAGAAAGGGCTCAGAGAGTTAATGGTAACCGTTAAAACATAACTCTTTGTGTGAATTGCTTATGGGTTGTTGTGGTTTGTGGTGAGTGATGTCACATGTCATTGTGATGATTTTCCATATATATTCCTTTGATCGACACAATGAATTTCAAATGCACTGTGGCCTACTTTCAAATATTTCCATCCTATTTATTTATTATTCGTTCTAACATGAGAAAACACCACATACGAACTGACAGTGCAACTTTTCAATACATGTATAAGGTTTCAAAACTACCTTCTACTTATTAATGAATTCTATCTTTGTTAATCAGGCCGATGAAAGCCATTATCAGTCTTTACCCCGTATCTCCTAGCATTTCCTTTGAATGTGTCCAGTTTGAGTCAGCCAAACTGTAAAATAGATAACCTTGATCATTGCAATACTTTAGAAATAGTCTACTATTAGGTTTGTCCTTAGTTGTCTCCTCAGTGTGATATTTTGTTTGATATTTATTTGATTGGTTTGTGACATGCAGATCCCTCTACTGGTCATGTCAGTAAACAAGCATATCCTAATCTGATCTGGTAATGAAAACTGTCAAGTGCAAGTCATCCTACCACTACTGCCTCTCTAAAATGTAACACCCACCATCTATATCTATGTACTTCAAAACTATGACACCTTTTAATGAGCTAGCCAATTATTTTACGATTTTAAATGACTTTATTAACTCCGATGAAGTTTAGCACGTTGATTCAGATTATCCTGGTCATGTTAAAGTACGTCAAATTGTTTCCATATCAAAAGGTAACGTCAAATTCTTATTTGCCTTTACGTAACGGTGGTGCCCATTGTATTACTGACCTACATTGCAAGATTTTAAAAAAAATATTATACATTAATTCAATTTAAATAGGTTAGGTTAGGTTGCAGTGGCAGCCCCGCAAGGGAACACGTAGGCGGAGCTACGTGCTAAACGTGCTACAGTGGGAGTAAATTTTGCCTAACTCAAGTGTATTTAGAGAAAGAGACGTAACAAAGAACTTACTTTTCAATATTCAACCGCTATTGAGGTCGTCCACAGGAGAATACTAGATTAATACTTTATTATTATAATTTAAAAAAGTTATTATTATTATTTTATTTGCTCATCTAATAGTTGGTTTACTATCAATCTTTTTAATGCAATATAGTATTGGAAGGAGTTTGATGTGAACATTATTTATATTGTATTTGATGATTTCATCCATTCAGATCCATCTGAAATCAATTCGGTTCTTCATAGCCTAAACCATGAGTTTGACGACCATTCTTCTGACGACTCTTCAACATTCGTACTTGGTTACAATGGCATTCGGTATATAGAGGTTGCTGGCTACATTTAAACCTAACTTTCGTTATATATTAGTCGGGTAAAAAAACAAAACTGAACCTTGGTTTGTCGTATTATATAAAAACATTCTATATAGATGATGTTCACGGCAAATACATTTAAAAATAATCATTTCTGTCCAATGAATTATAAATTCATTTATGTGTAAAGTATGCACCTAGTTATACCCCTTTATAAAGTTGCATTGTTCGAGTTCAAATAACTATAATAACATATTATTAATAATAAACAGTAATAAAAGTTTTATAAAACATTTCTTTTTCCCGGTACATACTTTTACTAATGGGATAACCCTATACATTTTAAAAATAAACAAGAATTTTTTTTGACATGGTTTATCTCTGAGATAAAACTGATGGGGGCATTTGGTAAAGATAAGCGCACAACTTATCTTTGCGTTTTTTATCGATTCACCTCTCCCTTTCTTATAATGCTGAGAGAAGAAGTTTTCGCGTGGTTGTCCGCCTTCTTGAGCGTATAATTCAGTTTGATACAGTAATTTTACTTTATAGAGGAGTTAGGCTAGATAGGGATATTAAATTATCGGAAGTAATTGTGATGTAAAATGGTTTCAATTTAGTCAAACTCATCTACCCGTTATGGCAAGTTTCGTTGTATATACCCATATTATATACTCACATGCCCATATCAGTATCAGTTGGACTCTGACGAAGACCACTTGTTTTGGTTGAAAAGTCTTAGTTATCTTCTGATTTCTTATTGTGGTTTAAGCGTTGATTTTTACTTCACTAATTTATTTGATATCTTGTTATGTACCCATATATTCAGTATAAACGGCAAACATGACTATAAAAGGGTCAGGAGATCAATGAGTCATCCTCAAAGTGTCAACACTAAAGGATTGATTAAGTTTTTACTTGTTTATTGAAGATAAGAATTAAGAGAGTTGATGATTGAATTTCTGTAATAACGGTCTCAAGTAAATGAAATTGTGGTTGTCCTGTTTTGTTAGCAGTTGATTTGGACCATGACCTCTCCCCTCCTCTGACCCCCTTCCCATTTCACGACCCAGACAAATTTTTCACCGGCACATGATTACTAATTAAGGTCATAGGAAAGAACCGCTTTAATTTAAATCTGTCTGTCTCTCTCTCTGCTCAAAATGCGGTTATTTATGAACGACATTGGCAATATTTCGAATGACTAAGAATGTTTACATAAGTTGTGCAATAGCATTTTTGCCAAGATCTTTGGCTGTCTTCACTCATATAAAAACCCCACTTTCACAATAACTGTAAATCACTCGCTTAGCATATCGTTATTGTTGATTGATTCGTTGCCCTCTTCTAGTATGATTCACTTTTCAATACTAGTCACTGAACCTCTGATTCTTCATCAATCCAGATGCACTCTTGATTCTTCATCAATCCTATGCACTCTTGATTCTTCATCACCACTCTTAAGACCCTTAACTTATCATCAGTTGGCTCCTCATCACGTGCTTATCCCCCTTGAACGCTTCATCACCAGCCTGTCGTCCTTTGACTCTTTATCTTCTCACTTGCATTCCCATTTAGTTTATTTCACACCACTGTTATTACTATTCGTTTCTTCCCCTTCCATATTTTATGACTCATTTTCTCCCCATTTAAGGGACTTTGACCCTTATCATCATCATCTTATAACCGTCTGACTCTTTTTTTTTCTCATTGCTATTACCATTCGATCCATTTCAGAGTACCCCCCTCCACTCATGTTTTCTCCTTTCCTCCTATCACTCATTATTATTTATCATCAATAATTACCAGTCTTTGTCATCGGCCAACATCTTTTTTCATGTACCATAACTTTGACACTTGGTCTTCTTACCTGACATTGCCATCTCATCTATTTCATACTGATCTCATCCTCCCATCTTTTCCCTCTTCGGGGGGGGGGGGGGGGGGGGGGGACGATTGAGTCCGTATGGATCCTGTGGTAGTTCTTAAACTGTAGACGATAGGGGTCACCTACTCAATCCTCCTATCTTTAATTCCCCTCTTATCACTCAAAACTATTATCTCCCTCCTATCGTCTTTTTCCTCTTGAATATGTTTGTCCCAGTATAAGTCAAACTCCATATACATTGTTAAAGAATTTTTTTTTAATAATTTGTTTATTTCGTTTATAATTAAGGGTTAGGTTAGCTCAGTGGTTAAAGTACTCACCTTTGAACTGGTACTTCTGGGGTTCTATACCCACTCCCTTGGAGTGAATGTTAAACCATGTGGTCCCAAGCCTGTACGATGTCAAGAACTCGTTAAAGGTCTCTACTCTAAATACACTTGAGTTAGACAAAATGTAGGTGTCCTAATCTAGAATCAATGGGTGATGCAATATTCTCTCGAAGAATCAGCGTCGGAAGGCTAACTTTGTCAGTCCCTCAGATCTCTACAACAATAACAACAAAAATTTGGCTTAATTAACTTGGAGCACTTAACTACATGGAGGGACTTGGTGTTGACTTTTCTAGGTCAGCCTGGCTGTATTTTATTCCCCTCTTCTCTGACTCCACTAACCTGCTAATTTGTTCCAATAATAGATCCCTTACTTCTATTTACGGGTAACCATTTTAATACTCTACTTTTCTCTTTCGATTATAAATATCTTCACATCATTACTTTTCTTCCATTTTCTAAAGAACCTTCAATACTTATTTAAATTTCTTCTTATATTGTATCTTAAAAATATTACGTTTGCACCATCCCTCATAAATAAATATTTTCTTTTCTTAAAATATCTTAAATAAAACATTTTTAAAAATAGCAATTATTAATTGTTAATGGGGTCTTTCTAAAGAAGTTATTTTATTTATAACCATACAATATATTTAGCAGTGCTCCGTAAATAGGATTCATTAATAAATTAATAAAAGGTTGGTCCAAAGACTTTGAGATTGAGTAAGAATAAAAAAATATCCTGTATAAAGGCTCTTTAAAAATATATACTACAAAGGTTCAGTGTACTGAATGCTATCGATAACATGTAATTCTAAGATAAGTCTGGTAGGTCTGTAAGCTGTATCCACGTATCACTTGTATCTGCATCATATAGCACTTGAAGCACGCTTGTATTACAACCGTTTCACGTTGATTTATCCATAAGATCTGTCATTGTTGAACGAGAAGTTATATTGTTTGTTTTGTGGTTTGTGCAGGGCACAGGGAAGGGGCCGGGATTTTTGCCGTGCCCCTTAGATATCGACATGGGGACTGAAAACAGTATAGACTGTGACAAGAAGATGCAGGAGTCGGACAAGATGCAATCCAACCAACCTAGAGGTAAGTGTAACACTATTCAGTTAGAGACAGAATGTCACAGTTGTATATTTCTGTATTGACGAGTCGTAGTCAGAGTCGGAGAAAGAAAAAATAACTTCATCTCCCACTCCGAAATATTATATTTTAGCAATTATTTCTGCTTTTCCCATATATGTTGAAACAAGCATTTCAAGTAGGCCCTGAAGGCAATATGTATATTTATTTTTGAATCTTAACCATGTGCTGTGGGTCAGATTGTTATATATGAATTATAGACTAATATAATTACATATTATGAATAACAGTAATAGCCTAGATAAAAATAAGAAACTGTCTAAAAATATTAAGTTTAGGAAATTGGAGTCGACATTTGAAGTCGGAGGTAAATAAAAATGGGCCACAGAATCAGAGTACGACTTCTGTCAACTGCCCTGCAGCATTGGTTAAACATATTGTTTAGTCAAAAGAAATTATTGACGAATACGATATGGATCCAGGAGGTGTACTTTGAATAGATCAGATTTAGTTTTGCTTGATTCCTTAATTATACGTAAGTAAGATTACTTGCTTGAAATACGTAATAGTAGAGTGCAAATAATCAAGATTTGCCAATATAAATTTATGTACAAATATAATGTCCTAGATAACTGGAATCTTTCTGATTGTAGTACATCTTGAATAAAACGATTCCTTTGGAATCACAGGGCCTCCTTCGCGTTTACGAATATCCCGTTGTTGATTTTGGACTCCTAGTGGTTGTACTTCCTACCCTATGTAGTCTCTGTGTAAGGAGCAATATCTTCTCTGGTGCTTTCCTCCAGAGCATCAAGAGAGAGCTGGACCCTTGATCCTTAGGTTGACTTGAAAACGAATACTCACTTTGGTGAGGCCTGGTTACTTCCCTTCAGTGGGACGACCGATTCCTTAAGGCACCGTACGAGTCCTAAAACTGACGACTATCAGGAGTCAGGCCACCTGCTCTGAACACTAAAAGTACTGTACTTCAAACCTATTCATAGACTATGATTATGTTTGATTTCACTTCAATCCCCTAAGAAAAAAAAATAAAGAGGTAGTAAGAATATCAAGTTTTAATAATTATTACATGAATTCAACTAACACTTCATATAAAACACAATCTATCTTCTTTCTTGTTCGATTAACTGGTAGTAAGTCTAGTTTAGTTTTCACGTCATTGTTTTAAGAAGTTCGTTTATTTTAATTGCATTCATATCTCCTAGTGACTCCAATCTTCGGTCATTGTTAGCGCAAACTAGTTTACTACTAGTATTAAACTTTTAATTGGCAGCAGTCTGATACGTCATTATTGTTGATATTCTTTTGTTCTTTAACTCAATTGTTTTACTTTTAAGTATGTTCTTTGAGAAGTTACTTTTTAAAATATGTCATCAGTGTTTTGAGTAGATTTAATAACGTTACTCTAATATTTTGTTGCACAGTTTATGAACGTAAGTTTGCGAATGTAAAAGGTGAACTAGATTCTTGATGTAAATTAGTGTTACAAACATACATGTGTGTCGACAAGAGATAGGTGTTTGACTTTGGTGATGCCCTTCTGTTACAGATTTGATTCCCACGCGACTGATCCTCTACCTGCTGTCCTTCTCCGGCTTCCTCGTGTCCTTCATGATGCGCAATGACATCAACATGGCCATGGTAGTCATGGCTAAGCTGCCGCCTCCCACCAATACCTTGTCAAACTCCTCAGAGCCCCTGTACTGTCACAACAACTTTGACAACCTCTCAACCGTAGGCGACACCAGCACGCCCAATGTCAGCACAAACAAAATAATCATATTTTTAATATTCCTTTACTTATCTTAATATGCTAGTGAAAATAGTTTGGCATAAATCTCCATTATAAAATATTACATATATGCTAGCAGTTCATTGGCCGATTTAATGTAATAAACATATGAAACTAACATTTATAATGTAGACGTACATTTTGTTAGCAATATTAAGTATATTATCAATATCCTATATGATTAACTGTTTGTGTTGGAGGTAATAGATTAGTTAACGAATACATTACAATCGAAAATGTTGACACATCTAAAGTTTTTCGACCAGTAAGGGTCCTGCCGAGTAGCTCAAGGAGAACATAAACTTTCTTCAAGGGTTTATGTTTGAAAATATAACACACACATACACACACACACATACATATATATATATATATATATAAAAAGATTTCACATAAACACGTGAAACAACAATCAATGATCAAACCACAATCAGAAATGGGAAAACAAGACTAAGATCTTTCAACCGTAACAAGCGGTCTTCGTCAGAGTCAAAAACCCAACTGTTGGGTTTTTGACTCTGACGAAGACCGCTTGTTACGGTTGAAAGATCTTAGTCTTGTTTTCCCATTTCTGATTGTGGTTTGATCATATATATATATATATAAACAAAACCTGAAGAACTGACCAAGTCCCGATAAACTTTAGCTTTGTTTCTATTTCACGGTCGATACTCTTATTAATATTTATATATATATGTATATATACAAATAGTTATATATTAATTTAGTATAAATATTATATATTTATATCATTATATAGCATTATACATGTAACATTATAAAATATAATGTCCTTCAAGGGATCGTTTGAAAATATGTATTAAAAAATTTGAAACGGGTATCGAAGTAGAAGTGAACATTTTTTAAAAAGAAAGTACAAAACGCAAGAAGAAAATCAGAACTGGAACTGTGATAATCAGCTAATGACAGAGTGGTGCAATGAATAGCGTCATTCATTGACTACACTGATAAGGACCAGCAGTTGCTTAAAGAGCTTAGTCCCATTTCTCAATTTCTTACTATAGTTTTGCAGTTGATATACAAGCAATTTTAGTGAAAACGATTCAACAAACTATATTAAATAATATCACAGAAAAAGAAAACTGAAGAAAGTACAGAAACTCCCTACAATATTTTGACATCCATCGTTATCAGGAGGGTGAAGTGAGCCGCTTGAAAGGAAAGCCAATGACTCTAGTTATTTTGTTCAGAAGATCTTAGCCTTTTTCTAGATGAAAAAAAAAATTATATGTAATTATATAACGATTTTCATAAATACAAAAATATTATTTTTTTTTTTATAATATATAATTTTTCATTTTTGAAAATTAGTCCAAAATGACAACATAAGTATCAAATGTGTACTATATAGCACATACAATAGGATTATACACTTGCAGTGTATAAATTTCCTCCAGTGGTTTTGTTTTCCACTTACTGTTTTCTCCGCTTAAATTTTCTCTAGTCAGGTTTTGGCCACCATGTGAAGAAGAGAAAAGAGAAAAATAAGTGAGATGAAGTAGTATTTCAGACGAAATATGAGGAGCAAATAAAGGAAGGCGTATTAAAAGAAATAATAATAATAGTTTTAAATAGTAATAAGAGTAAATGTTTAATAAAGTGAATAAGAATATAATGAATAAGTAATAGATACTGAAAAAGTAATAAAAATACTAAATAGGTTAGATCAGAGATGGCGAACCTTTTTTAACTCCTGGGTCAATTATATATCTTATATATAAAAAAATAAACAAAAGTGGGTCACAACTTTACTTATGAAATCAATGAGAAAGTTGTTGCTGCATCTTATCTGATAGCATTAGAATCCGAGATTTATGGGTTGTAGTTTTCAGTTTGATACATGCAGCACTCATATTGGCACCAAGACGATTTCTGGTACTTGATTTTATGAAATTCATATGTGAAAACAAGGATTCACATGAATATGAGGAACCAAACAACGTCAGGAGAGCTATTGCTAATTTTTTCATTGATTTAAAAGAAGATGGCAAGGAAATTCATTCTGTAAGAATGATGTTCTCAGCAAAGAATTCAGTAGATAATGATTCTGACTCAATTTTTTGTAACTTCTGGTTCATGTCAAAAAATTTCGTTTTCCACACCGCACTTTCCTGTAACTCTATTAATTCCATTTCCAAGTTACTAAGATTAAGCCAATCAAACTGTGATAAATTCAGATCTTCAAATTGAATAGTATCGGGGGAAAAGATAAACTTTTTCGAGGTTGGCCGCGCCTCCGATAAATACATAACATCATGCGTAGTCAAAGGACCTGGCTATGACTTCGCATTGATGTCGTATTATAGACAGTACGGAGAGTCGATAATCAACACCCTGCCTATATTGGAACGTGCCCTGACCCATTTTAGGGACAAAGAGATAGTGCTTATGGGAGATTTTAATGTTCAATAATATTTAATGTTTAATGTTAATGTGTACGGCGATATCCTGGACCTTTGGTGATATTGAGAGCATCCCCCGCGGGTAATTTTTTCTCAATTTAGTCGAGAGAGAGCGCAATAGAGCGTTGAGCACTTTTTAGTGAGTTTTCATCTGGATCTTTTTACTTTTGAAGCATTGTGAGAAGTTTTTAACCCTCACTTTCTGGGTCTTCAGCGGTTTTTTGCGTTTTTTCCAATTTTCTCTCCCCTCCCCCCTTATTTTTTCATACCTGGCCCATATCCAATTTTATTTTATTACCCCCTCTGATAGTTTCCCATCATCTCCGGCTCTCTGGGCCAATCCCCTAACCCAGAAAATTTCTCGATTGAACTTTGACCCTACCTTTGAACGCGTTTATCTCGGCTCCAGATGGAGCTACAGGCACGGGGAAAACGCCATTTTAATCAGGAGTGCAAGGAGTATCCGACGGCATGAGTGGGAAGCCGATAGCAAAAAAAAATATTTGTTTAGTTTTGCACAAACATCGACATAGAACGACGTGGGTCACTAAAATATGAATGGTGGGTCAGTTGGTGACCCGCGGGTATATGGTTCGCCATGCCTGGGTTAGATAAATATTGCTTACAGTGGCAGTCTCACAAGAGAACTCACAGAGGCCAAACAATGGGCCTTTCTCTGATGAATACGGGTCATCATTATTTCAAAATAAACAGGACAACATAAAATAATATAAAAATACTTCAGACAGTGGAAGAAGAATGTTCAGTCGTTCATTGACCAATGACAGGCCTGGTTAAAATCCCACAGATTTCACTTTGTTACACGTGTTAATTTGAATATAAGTTACTGTCTGACAATATAATTAATGTTTGGTATTATCAGTTTGTTTCTTTGGGAATGCTGAGTACTTGTGTTGTTTATCCAGGAAGAAGGAGAGTTCGACTGGGATGGCCGCGTCCAGTCCATGATCATCAGCTCTTTCTACTGGTGCTACGTGCTGGCACAGGTCGCTGGTGGAGTACTCACCCAGAAGTTCGGTTCCAAGACTGTCTTTGGTTTCTCTCAGCTGGCCACAGCTGTTTCTTCACTACTCATTCCTTCTGCTTCCTACATTCATTACTCTGTACTCATTCTGCTTAGATCAATACAAGGCGCAGCTTCCGTAAGTCTTAGTCACTTGAAATCATGTTTTAAATCAGGTAACCTAAAGAATCTAGTCCTATCTCTTGAAGTCTCTCTTTCTTAATTATTTTACTATAAGCAATGTATAGCCATAGTATACAAAAAATAATTATAGATTTGATCTATTAACATTTATTTGATGTGTGTGTGTGTGTGTGTGCATGCGTGCGTGCATCTGTGTGTGTGTATGTGTGTGTGTGTGTGTGTGTGTGTGTGTGTGTGTGTGTGTGTGTGTGTGTGTGTGTGTGTGTGTGTGTGTGTGGTGTAAGATGGACATTTGGGTAGGTGTGTATCCAAAAGTTTGTAGACACACTACAGATTGCATATTTTAATGGATCAATTCATGTTTTATCCACAAATGCTCCCTATATTCGTAATAGTGTTCAATTGTTTTTCAGTTATATTACATCGTAGATAAGTAGCGCAATTTTTGGATTTTTTTAAGAAACTAACACTAGTATTGAATTGAATATTGAAACTTAACCAGAAAGATAAGTTTTGCATTAAAATATAAAGTTTCAACTTATGAAGGATTCTGAAAGCTTATGGTCATGATTCTGGTCATACCTTTCGACAAATCATAATGACATTATACTCAAAAATAGCTAGAATGTGAAGATCAGCTGCAATTTTTTGATAGAATGAGGTATTATAGATCATTTATTCATTCAGAAAAAAAAATTGTATTCGCTAAACCAGTGACTATAGAAAAATAAAATTTTGTGTAAAAATCTATCTAAATTAGTAAGTCATCAAAAAATGGTCAGTAATTCCGATTACTGTAAAACTAATTCCAATTACTCTATTTTAAGGTAGTATAACCCTAAAAACTAAAAACTGATCTTGGATGTAAGAACCTTCTGAATTTGTTTCTACTGACTTAAATTTTTTTTTTCGACTCAAAATTGAGTCAAATTGAACCGTCATTTACAGGTTTTATAAAAGAAATTTAAAGTTGTTTAAAAGAATTAAAATAATATGTAAGAAAAATAAAATTCTTAAAACTATAAAAGCATTTCCAAGCTAACCGTACATTTTACGATGGTTTCAAACGTGTGATGTATCTACGTGTCACACCCTTTTACAAATCTTAATGTCATACATATAGATTGCTCTTGGTGTATGGTGTGTCTTTAACAACCCCATTGTTTTTTGTTTAATATTGAAGTAGAGGTGCTTTTTTCGTAAATTAAACAAAACGCCTAATAATTCCTAAGTCCCCTCTCTGGTTAATCAAGAACTTATAATTTTGTGCTATTTTGTCATGTATGCTATTGGTATTGTTATGTATGAATATATTTCAAGAGTAATATTAAAAATACAACTATTTAGTTATTAATAATACAACTATTTAGTTCCATCTGGAGTAAAACGTCAGGTTGTTCAAGATTCTAGAATAATGATTCAAGTTTTGTTATAACTGATAAAATAGGTATAACTGCATAAAAACAAATTGACTCACTAAATTACTTATCCATGTGATTGTTATGTATGATTAGTACTTACAGCAGAGTTTGGAAATCGCTACGCGATAGCCATGTTTATTTGCTTTGATATTATGTTTACTTATGTCTGAGTGTAAGACACTCCAGATTTATTAAAATTGATGAATAAAGATAACCTTTAAAAAAAATAATTATTGAATTGCATCTCAGTCTCAGTCAGATTGATAATATGTCACTTATAGAAAAACTCAGAGAGAGTACTGCAGATTTTTTTATTTTCATCAATAATCAGAATGATACTCGAAATATGTCTGACTTTCCGGTTATTAATGAACTTTAATTATTCCTCTTGAACAAAGTTCATTACCAGTGTGACGTTACACTTTAATTATCGTGCAATCAAATGAATAAATTTTTTATGCAACATTATTACTGATTTCATGAGCAGGTTTATTGAATTTCTTTTCACATCATTTTAACATTATTTCAGGGATTAACATGGCCTGCAATGTACTCAATGGTGGGACTGTGGATTCCAGTTTCAGAAAGAAGTAGATTTATGTCTTCATTTCAAGGTATGATATTAAACTTTTCAGCTACGATTCATGCTGATATATTAAATGAAAACACGGAACATAAGTAGACCGGTATTTTAAAGGTGCCGAATCTAAAGTAGTACAGGATTGTCAAAGCAGAAATTATTCTAAAAGCTTGTCTATCTTGGAATTTCACATTGCATATTCATTTGCACTTTCATAGTAAACATACGAGTTTATAGTAAACATTAACCTGTGACTTGATCACACATTTCTTCAATTTTCAGTTCATATTAATGTAAATAATTAAACTTGATTACCAACTATTGTATCATCTATTTTCTGCATGATAAAAACTAAGTGCAGAGTTTTAGAGAGAGAAGAAAACTTCGATTCGAGTTTCAGCTTAATGTCAAGTTATTTTTTTAAGGTAAAAAATCAATTTGTAGGTTTTCATTAACTCACTACCGGTGTAGTAAATAAACAGTCACAAGGTATTTTAATTTTTTTTTTTTTTTTGTTATTCCGAACGCCCACTATTGTAAGCTATCAACCAATTTTTGTATTGTCTTAGAGATATGAAGTGTTATTTGGCACTTATTTTAGTTATGGATGAGCCAGTCAAACAGTAAGTCGGTTCTACAGCTAAATCTGACCTGACCGGACTGCTTGACAAGGGTTGGCATGTACAATATTACGTGAATAAAATGAGTAGGGTCGTGACCGATATTTAAACCTGTCACCTTTAGTATTAAAGGAAACAAGCTCTCCCTCTAAGCGTTTTCTGACCTGACCGAAATGTTTTGAAGAATTTTCTTCTGTCCCAAATCACGAAAACGAACTGATGGGTATTTCCTGACATCAGAGAAGGAAAGGACAGAAAATTATGAATAATTAAATATCTATTATGTGTGATAAATATATGCAAACTATTGCTCAAAGAAAACAGGAAATTCATCATTTTGACGAGTCATTACTCCTGTCATTATTGACGAAAGCCTTCAAATTGACGGACTGAACTCAAAATGGCTTAGAGTTGTACCATTTTTTTCCATTTCAGTTAGTATACTTGTCATAACTTTATGAAATATATGCCGTTTATTTTTAAATTTGCATAAGTCTTTTACTTTTAAATCGTTTAATTTATATATTTAGAGGTATAAGCATTTTTAAATGTCTCTCTTCTACATGAAATTGAGCATATTTCAACACCTATGTGTTGTTGTTTCAGGTTTCACTGTAGGCATTGGCATCACTTACCCTCTATGTGGATTCATTATTGCCCATTTTGGTTGGAAATATGTTTTCTATGTCACTGGCAGTTTGGGAATTATTTGGTGTATCTTTTGGTATTTTCTTGCTTTTGATGAACCTGAAAATCACCCGAGGATTTCCCCACGAGAGTTAAGCTATATTAAGAGGAATATTGATAATTCCGTTGTTAGGGGAAAGGTATGTTATTTTTTTTTTATTTTACTCTTGTTATTTTTCCTCTGATTTTTTTCGTTTCACATGCGTTTGGGACAGGCGTGGAGAACCTGTAGCCTTTTGAGTAATGAAGTACAACCTGTTGAAAAAAATATTTAAATTTATAAAGAATTATATAAAATGCAAAAATATACTTCTGACATTGTAAAGTTTAGGAAAAGGTAAATTAGGACAGAAAGAGCTGCACTTACGAGTACAATGCAGTTCTGCAAACAGTCATATCTTATATCCAGGTAAGGCTGTCAAACATAAAAAATATAACTCTATCAAGATGAATTGATCTATCTGACGGATAGTCGAGGGTCCTCAAGCCCCCTAGAAAACCAGTTGTCCATGATTTGGTTACTCCTTCAAAAATAGCATGTATCTTATTTTAGACTTTGGTGAATTCGTTGAAGTCGGATCTTTTTGGGCGTAAATTCACTCTCCGCACTTACAACTAAGATCTGGGAATAATTGCTCACTCGTACACTTCAGTCTATGAATATGTATTCAACTTATCTATAAGTGATGAAGTATTAAGCAGACTTCATTATTTATACATTATGTGGAAATCCATAACCCCCCACCATAGTTGAAGCCAATAATTAAGAAAAATTAAATTGCAATTATATGAAACTAAGTTTTGAATTTAAATATACTGGTTTAATAATATCTGATAAACTTTACGGTATAATCTTCAAGGGCTAACATATTGTCATTAACTTCTCAGTACCCCAAAGTATTGAGTATTCCAACCTTTGGTTAATGATGGATGCTTCAGCTAAACTCCGCAAACCATTTTTGTAAGAAATATAAACCTTAGTTCTTATATTATGACTTTAAATTAAATTATAATTAAGTAACTGTTTGTCATAACTTTAATATAAAGTCCTGTTCATTTATTTTGAAGAGTATTTATTTGATCAAGGTTATCTTTAAAAGTCATTGACTTGTTCTTTGTTTTTGTTTACGCTGCTTGCTTCGATAACAGAAGGTTAGTTGATGGTCAACCGTATCTCTTGGCTATTATTTGTTGTTATCCCTTCTTAACTGTCATTTTCAATAAAAGAATCTATCATTTCATCAATTGATTGTTATTTTTTTGTTTAATGTTTTAATCTTTTCAAAGTTTAACCAATGTTAATATAACTGTTTCGAAATGTGTTAATTTCATTAATTTCTGGTTAAAACAATTCCATTCAATCTATTAAGCCAGTGGTAGATGCTTCAAACTTTTATCGACGCGACTTCTGTAAGACAGAAAAATTAAATGACGTGAGATTCAACCATAAAAAATAACATTATTTTTAAATAAATTGACTGAGGTTTTTAGAAAACAACACGTTTTAAATTTTGAGCATACATTTATTTTACATACTAATAAAAAGATGTCTTTATTTTTGTCAAAATCTAAACGTACTCCTTATTCGATATAAATGACAAAGAAGTTTGATTTTCTATTCATGTAATTTATGTGCTAAATTACATAACAATATAAAATTTAACTTGCCAACTTTATTTATTTAAAATTTAAAGGTATTCATTTATTATTATTTAGATAAATTAAAATATATTTATTTAAATGTATTATATATATTTTTATTTCTTTCTATGTTTTTGCAAGTTTTGTTAAAATCAATGCCAATTTTGAGTTTTACACAATTTCTACTTTTCTACTCAAAATTGGTATTAACTTTAACAAAACTTGCATTAATGAAAGTCTGCTTCCTAAAAATCCTACATTTTTCTATACACAACAGTGTGTATATTCTGTTCATTTCTTTCCAACGAGAACACGATTATAGACTGCCACCATCAGTGACGTTTCATAATATGTGGCAGTGTTTGTCCTGTGCTTAGATTTTGTTATTTGGTAGATATTTTCCCAAGACAGATTGCTGGATTGATCCTTCATTGGGAGTGGTAATTGTATTATATTTATGTTACGAATCTGTAATGTTTGCCTACATCATACAGACACGGGATCTAGGGACAACGTAAATTCAATTTTTTACCTCCCACATAAAAAAGACAGGGAGATAGACAAACATTGCCATGATTTGGATCCGTCATCTTCTGTTCCAATGTCAAGCATACTACCACTGGATCGCACCAGACACCTTGGTACGTTAAAACTTTCAAAAACATGTTGTCAACCAAGTCAATATGAGAATTATTCACTAACTGAGATTTGCATAAAATTCTTAGTCACATTGGTTTTATGTTTGAATCCCTGAACTCTTGGGTGTTTTGTGAATGTTATCTTTGCATTTCTAATAAGACAATATTGAAAATGGTAGTTAGTTGTTGATTTGTAAATTTGACTTTCTCCTTCTCGCTCTCTCTTCTTCTTCTTCATCTTGATGTGTTTTGCGTCCTTTTTGACCTGATGCATTGCACCCCATACAATAATTTTCCAGACTTTTTTACCCAATACCTTCATTTCTAATTCATACCTTTAATTTATTCACTTCAAACATCCTCTCTCCAACGTTTTGAAGTCTTCATTTTTTCCTTATGATAGACCAATGATGGCGAACATATGACACGCGTGTCAGTGTTGACACGCAATCTCATTTATGGTGACAGGCTTCTTCAAAGATTAAAAATATTACAATTTAAATATTTGTCCCTCATAACAGTCAAAATTGGTTGTTTATATAACCAAATAATATATATTTATATTTATAATATTACTTATGTAAATAATAATTAATAATTTATTTCTGTAACCAGACGTGCAAGTTAAAGTACAATAAAATGCGCAACAAATATGCATATTAATGAAAAACATTTATATATATTGTTTTAACATTGATGTTAATATAAAAATGCTAAATTATGAAAACATGCCATATTCTAAATTCTAAAATGCTAAATTCCGATTTCATAATTTTAGTTATTGTATTTTAAATGGCATTAAAAAAATAATTAAACATTTAAATATATTGTTGAAATATTAGTGTTAATATAAAAATGCTAAATTCCCAAAACATGTTAAATTCTAAATGATAAATTGCTAAATTCTGGTCAAATAATTTAGGTCTTGTGTTTCAAATGCCATTAAACAAAGACTTAACTTACAAACATTATAAATATTTTTTCTTTTTTTTTTAATATTTACATTTCTGAGGTGTGACACTCCATGACAATTATGTCTGGATCTTTCAAAATTTGACACGCCAAATCCTAAAGGTTTGCAATCATTGTGATAGACTTTTACCTCTTTTATATTCTAGAATATAACATTTATATTCTGTATATACTACGAGAAGATAAACGAAATTATTTTTGTGTTTCATAAAGACCTAATTTACTAAAAGTCTTACTAAAATGTCAAGCACATTTTGGGTTACTTGTTTAAACGTATTTCTCCGTAATATTTTTATGTTATACATTACTTTTTTTTATAAAGGTAGGTTAAAAAGAAAATCCCTATATTAGATAGACATAATGGAAAACTGCGCCCCAACACATTAGCGTAGCTGTTATTTAAAAACATTTATGTTAATCTAATTAGTATTTTGAGAATCTGATGGTTTTGTAAGACATTTATCAACTGGGACTTCAATATTGTCATAATATCTACCATAAGCTAAAAAGTAAGTTTCGATACGATGCTTTTTCCTTCACTTCCTGTGTTTTCCTCTACTGTTTCTATCATCACTGTTCTGACTCCCTTGCAATATACTTGACTCCTAATCCCAGTTTCCAAGCACCTCGTCCATAATCTCATCTATAGTTTTTGTTAACTCAGTACTTTGATTAATATGAAATTCTTAACAATACTTAACATCTGTCCAATAATGAAGATTTTATCTACTTTAATAATAAACATCATAATACATAAATTGATTATTGCATAAATAACGAATAATAAGTAACATTATTACAACGTTTTTGTGTAATTTATAAATATTTGTGTTTGTAACCATAATTCATTCTCATTCTCAAATAGATTTCATAATTTTACTAAAATTTAAAAAAACAATGTTAACTACATATTGGGGAGGGTATTATGTCTCCACACAAAGAAGTTTATTATTAAAAACTGACTACGCGTTTCGAACACTTGATGTTCTTCTTCAGGTTGCATCTGAAATGTAACTATAGATGTAACCTGAAGAAGAACATAAAGTATTCGAAACGCATTGTTGGTTTTTTATAATAAACTTTTTTGTGTGCAGACATAATACTTTCCCCAATATGAGTAAATACCACACTATAACAAATTACATAATTCATGAACATTAACTACATATTAAAGTTAAGGTTGTATTTATATTTGGCAAAAGAAGTATGACGAAACATGTTAAGTTTGGTCATAAAGACCAAAAGTAAATAAGAGATATTAGACATCAATCAAACAAGGTTATCAATGTTCCAAAGATTTAGATAGATTTCAAGATCCTCTAATAAGATAGATCAGGATCTGAATTTAATTCATTATATGGAGGATTTCCTTTATAATTACTCAAATTACGTTGGTTTTATTAGATCAATGTGAAGGTTGTGTCAATTACAATGAATTAGATAATATTTGGATTATGGTAAAGTTTAGTGTAGGTTTCTCCAGATTTGTTATTCTATTTATTTTGGATGGGCTTGAAGGGATAATTTTTTTTTAGGGCTTGAAAGTGCCTTGGAAAGACATCTTCATGTCGCCACCTTGCTGGGCGATAGGTATCACAACGTTTGGACGAATATGGGTCCACTACACGTTCATTGTGCCTGGGCCAATTTACATGAAAACAGTGCTGGGGTTCAGTATCCAGAAGGTAAGTGCTTACGTATTACAACAAACAATCAATACTTGTGCTATATTCAATATTATTTCATTTAACGAACGCAGACAAAATAAATATTTGCGCTTACATCATTTTCTTTGCATTATTCTCTTCCTGTCAATTCATATCAATGCAGTGATATATCGAAAATATTGTAAACCAACTATCACAAAAAATATCTAGCATTTAAAATATAATATGTAGCTTCAAATAACCATGTCTTTTATATCTGAATGAAAGAAATTCAAGGAGCAAATTACCCGTGCATGTGTGACAAAATAATCTTAATATAATAATCACATATTTAATATTTATAAACTACAAATAACAATTTAAAGAAAAAATAAAACCTTCTGACCAGAAGGGGTGTTTAAGCGTTTCAAGAGTAGCAGTCATTCCCTAAGATAATTTAACCGTTCCATGGGAGAATAAGTTCCCGATGTTAGGAGGCATTGTGTAAGAGATGTGGGGTAACTTATTAAAAAAACTGAATAAATAGATAACAAGAAGGGAGAAGGATAGGTGCTTTTTCAATTTACCTAATCTGCCAGCTCTGTAGAAATAATAGGAAATTGAGATTCTGTATCTAAATTTATTTATTTTTTTTATTACTTCTTTAATTATCGCGTATTTTTAAACTTTAACGTAAAGTGGTTTTATATATAAATAAAAATCCAACATTTTTTTATTTAGAAAGAAATAATTCATCCGAAAATTTATATTGATATTTAACGCTCAACAAATTCATTTTTAAAAAACATTTCCTTGAAGTCAGCCTCCCAAAAAACGAGCATAGGCTGTTCTATGTCTTAAGCACGAAAGAAAAAAAGCAACATGGGCCTCAAAAACAAACGAACAAAGTGAAGAGAGATTGGAATCCAATCGAGACGTAATGTTCAAGCGCGTTGATCTGAAGCAACGTGCAACGAGAATCCCGTCTGCAAACTGTTCTAGTGAGGACTGCTCGGTGGCCACTACTGCTGATTTGAATCTCAGTTAATTCCATTACGATGCTAATTAAAATAACAGTATTCATCCTAGTGTGTTATTGGAAGTCTATCGGGTCAGTTATTAATAATTAAATACTAAATTAAGTCCAGCTAAAGTTGACACAACATTCATTGAACGTTATGAGGTACAAAGTTACCGGGTTAACTAGTAGATGTTAGCAATGTAGAGTATAGAATATGTATATATATAAAACAAGATTTCGGAATAAACTCTTCAAATAACAACCAACGTCCAAACTACAATAAGAAAAAACAGCAGTCTTTTTTCTCATTTCTTATTGTCGTTTGGACGTAGAAGATATATATATATAAACTTCAACACATAGGAAAGAACACAGAAAGACACTACAGAACCCACTTCGATATTTCGACATCCGTCGTCATCGGGAAGAAGTGCGAAGTACTTGCGTTGAAGAGCAAACTGCTACAGTATATATACCGTATATATATAGTAGGTGTGTTCTCTAATCGGGATTCGGTCATTGGTAAAAAAGTTAGTAAAAAAGAAGATATTCCTACAATTGATATAATAGGAGATTTAGAAAAGATTTTTTCATCTGTAAATATGGAAAACAGTGATACAATTAGAAGCCATGTGTAAATATAATTGCAAACGACGGAAACAGATTAAATAATTTTTCAAATTGATTAAAAAGGCGAAGTGCATGTATAGAACGCTGCTATAAGAAAACTTATAAATTTTTAAGAGAACATAGAAAAATTGTGGTTTGTAAAAGTGACAAATCTGGTAATACTGTGATAATCCAAAAAGAAGATTATAAAGCAAAAATAAAAACTCTTTTACAGGATAGTGAAACATATTCAATCAAAAGTCGAGATCCTTCATCAACATTACGAAATAAAGTAAATAAGGTAGTTGATGAACTCAAGAAGGCACTATGTATAGATCTACGTCAAGCTTCAATATTAAAATCTTACAATGGAATAGCACCAAGAATATATGGTTTAGTGAAGCTACACAAGCCAGGTTTTCCTCTCCGTCCTATCGTGTCGTTCATTGGTAGTCCAACTTATGAACTGTCTAAACATATGGAGAAATTTCTTAGTTACATTACTAGCAAGAGTGAATTAAATGTAAAAAAATCATTAGAATTCAAACAAACCCTATCGAATCAAAAAAAAGACCGAATCCCGATTAGAGAACACACCTATTCTATCAAACGGTTGATATATTATTGAATCTGCTATATATATATATATAAAGATTTCTCATAAACACGTGAAATAACAATCAATGATCAAACCACAATAAGAAATGGGAAAACAAGACTAAGGTCTTTCAACCGTAACAAGCGGTCTTCGTCGAGTCAAAAACCCATCAATCAGTTGGTTTTTTGACTCTGACGAAGACCACTTGTTACGGTTGAAAGATCTTAGTCTTGTTTTCCCATTTCTTATTGTGGTTTGATCATTTATTAAAAGAAAATAAACTCCTTTCTAGGCCGACGTTTCGATGTATTTGTGCATCATCTTCAGGGCTAAAATTAGAGTAAGACTATAATACATTTATCAAAAACAATCTACAACTCACATAGAGTTTGTTTGATAAATTACATACATTTGTTTTATATACATAAAACAATTGTATTTATATATTTATACAATTTATATACATATATACATTTGTTTTGATAAATGTATTATAGTCTTACTCTAATTTTAGCCCTGAAGATGATGTACAAATACATCGAAACGTCGGCTTAGAAAGGAGTTTATTTTCTTTTATTTGACCTAGCCTTCAATAACGAAACAGTGAATAGAATAGAAGAGGTCAATAACAATTTTTGAGTTTATATATATATAATAAAAATTTTTTTATTTTAAAAAAGTCCGCTGGACCGTTTCTTTTAATTGTATATATATATATATATAAAATCGAACCACAATATGAAATGGGGGAAAAAAGACTAAGGTCTTTCAACCGTTACAAGCGGTTGACTCTGACTCTGACGTCAGAGTCAAAAACCCAACTGAAATCTTGTTTTATATATATATATTGAAGAAGTAAGAACAGCAATGCAAGCAGCCTCTGTCCTTAAATTTACCCAAGAATCAAGCACCAACAAAACCATTAACTTCCTCGACATCACCGTTGAAGAAAAATGTCAGCATTATCTAACATCAGTTTACGTTAAACCATCAAACATGGGATTCTATTTGAACGCTCAGAGTGAATGCCCTAACCGCTACAAAGACGGAACGGTGAAAGCACTTATACACAGTGCTTTTAAAACCTCCTCAAATTGGTCCTTGTTCCACACCGCAGTAGAAAGAATTAAGCAGGTGTTAATTAATAATGGGTATAGCAATAAACACTTTGATAACCTTTTGCAGCATTACATCAACAATAGCAACCGACAGCAGGACCAGCAAACCACCCAAGGTAGAACAGAAACTGTGTACTACAGGAACCAGTTTTCTCAGCAATATAAAACTGACGAAAGAGTAATCAAGAACATTGTCAAAATTAATACTAAATGCACCAATCCCGAAGACCGGCTAAAGAAAAGTATTTATTACAAAAGTGCCCCCATAACTAACTTGATTGTCAGAAACAACTTACAGCAGAAGCCTCTCCTCCAGAAAACTAATGTAGTTTATCGTTATAATTGTACTCGTAATACAGGAAACTGTGAGTTCCTAAAGTCATCATACATTGGCTCTACGGTAACTACTTTATCACGGAGGTTAACTATGCACCTTGCTGCTGGCGCTCCAAAAGATCATTCCCATAGTATACATAGCATCAAACTGAGTAGAGAAGAATTAAACAATAACATAGAAATTCTATACCAGGAAAAAGACCATAATAGACTGCAAATTCTAGAAGCCCTGTGTATTAGAGAGCATAAACCCAACCTCAACAACCAGACAGCGAGTTTCAGCAGAATTTTAAAGCTTCACGCAGGAAACCAACAAAACAGCAACCCCGAGTCCAGTGACAGCCTCATAGTGTTATAGTGTATTTAATTGACCAGATGAATCGAACTGGAAAACCTGAAATTTCGGAACCTCCATGATGGTGTAACCTCCTTGTCGTCTTGATGTTGTCAATTCATTAGGTTAGCAATGTAATAATTCGTAACTAGAATGTTTATAATAATTATTGTTAGTGTTTTTTCTTAAATTAAGTTTTTTAATCGTCATTATTGTAAATCCTGAAGATGATCAAAGTGACCGAAACGTTGGAATAATTTATTTTATAGTTTTTTGTTGTAGTTAGGTTTATAGTGTATTATTGGATTACTACTATGGAGCTCAAGAATAAATCATTCGGAGAGTTAGTGTTCAATTTACCTGAAGAGTTAAAAACCAAGCTTAGAAAACTTGAGAATTTAAATAGAAAACGAACAAAAATGAATATCGGCATACTCTTTAATAAAACGTGTCTAAATGAAGGTCTGCTCCCAAAATATACTAATGTATGTATATATATATATATATATATATATATATATATATATATAATATTAATGATAAAACCACAATATGAAATGGGGAAAAAAGTAACAACTTTCAACCGTAACAAGCGGTGTTCGTCAGAGTCAAAACCCCAACTGACTAAGATCTGAGTCTCCTTTCCTCATTTCATATTATGGTTTGATCATTGATTGTTATTTTACGTGTTTTTGTAAAATCTTGTTATATATATATGTTTGTATATTTGCTTATGTATTCTAATGAAGCCAATAAAAGCTTTTATTTTTGTGCATGCATGTGTATGTGAATGATGTTTGCGCGCGTTCTTGTGGGTACTATATGTGATCTTAATATGATCATTTAAACATGTCAAGCTATATGCGGAGAGTAATATACATTGTCAGTGACTGGGTGCTTTCTTCCAGAACGGCTTGCTTAGTGGGGCCCCCTTCCTCAGCAGTTACTTCTTCTCGGTCTTTGTTTGTTACATCGCAGACTATCTGGTGACTCACAAAGTCTGCAGCCTCACCGCCGTCAGGAAGATATTCACTGCCATCTGTCAGTTCATCTTTCATCCTAGCTAACTATACTCTTGTTAATATTAATAATTATAGTTGAGACCATTTTGACCTATTCCAACTTTTTATATCTTTTTGCTTTATAATAGCACCGTGGAATTCTCAAGAGCCGTAAAAATGTTCTTTACGTCAAATTACCTTAAAAGTAATGGTAATTTCTGTATTTTCTTGTCAATTGGATAGTAACTATTTATGTAAACATAACTGCAAAATGTAAAACTGAAATGAGTTTAAATATATTTTCATCAAAATTTATAGAGACATTGAAAAGTTATAATAATTTAACATTGATTGATTATTACTTTAATTATAAATATAAACACCTGATATTTACCTGTCTTTCTCTCTATCCATTTGGATTATATCCAATTTAGGGTAGAGTGGAATAATTTACTTGCAAATTTTGCTAATCAAGGTTTAATGGAAAAAAACTCTGAAAAAAGGAGTTCATTTGTAATTTAAAAAAGTGTATGTATATGAATTATCGATTCACTGTTCTTTTTTATCACTTGAATGGGTTGTACTCCTTTCTAAGTAGCCGGGTACAATCTACTTTAAAAGCTTATTTCAACTGAACTTTCATTGGTAAGACAACACTATCTCTTCAAATGAAAGATTTAAAAATATATTTAGAATATCTATTCGTATTTTGTTTTCTTAACTACGATTTATACAAGCTGTAATTAACGTCACACGTAGAGTGCTAACTCTCTGTCTATAAGAGGCTGAAACCTTTGATCACGTTTGATCTGAATGCAAGGCAACCGCCATGATAGGGATAAAGATTTTTGACAAGTCATATATAAAACTAATAGAAGTGGGGGATATTTCTGTATAGACAATTATGAAATTCATTATAGAACTTAAATTCTGAAGTGAATTGAGAAACAACAATGGGATGCATAGTATGACAGTTCTAGCAATCATAATAATATCGAGAGTTGGACATTACTTGTGCATAATAGCCACATTAAAATAAAATCAAAACTTAAACCATTTTAACGAGTTTGATATAATGTTTACCTATAGTAAAGTTGAATGTAGGCCAGAACAGTTTTCCCTTTTGACGAAGGTTATATTTCAGTTATGTATAATTGTATATTTATATAATTATAATTAGATTATTATATTTTCTTCTTTCCTAAATAGGCTGATTGTTTTAGCTCAAGTCATTCCCGGCCTTTTGGTGCTAGTGATTGGTTATCTCGGATGTGACGTTATCACCGTATTAGTAGTATGGTTCTTTGCTGTAACACTGATCACCGCTGCTTATGCAGGAGCCATGGCTAACATAGTAGACATTGCACCTAACTTCGCAGGTTAGTTTAAACTTTTTTATTATATATGATCTAGCAACAGTATCTTGTGTTACTCTGATTTTCATTAAGTCCTTTAATATCTCCGTTGTTCTCCACGATAATCAGGGTGGATGATTGTGTCAAACCAACCACACACACATACACACACACACCCATTCTTGAGGCCACCGGAAACCCTCAATATCCCCTCTTCACAACGCTAATCAACTTAAGTTCTTCGTCAATCCTCCTAATATCACATTAGTAGTTGATATATTTGACCAAAGGTTCCTCACTTCATCGAGTGAGGTTTCCTCAGTCCCTAAGTCAGTTGACTGAGGTCAATGGTCCCTAACCAAGGGTGCTAGAAAACCAGTACCACTCCTTATGTTACTTACCATACCATAATCTTGCCGTGTTCTCCCACTGTGTCCCCCCTTCTAACACACACCATACAGTTAAAAATGATAAATTGTGTTTTTATCTACATTTTCTTTTGTTTCGTGTTAGGTTTCGCAAAATAATAAATAGTTTGTATATTTTGAATTTTTTTACTTCATTAGTTTTTGGACATGTCCAACAAGTTTTGTACACCTGTTTTCAGTTTTCTAGTGATTGTTCTAAATAATTGAGATTCATTTCTTTTCGTTTGTGTTCTTTTTTTTCAAACTCACTATTAGGTCATATAAAATATTTATATTATTAATATGGCAAACGGTCATACCTCGTACAATGATGTTGGAGTCGTTGGAGCGCTTTGTTTATTAGGTTTTAGGTAAGCCACGTAACATACCAAGGTTTCTTAGTTATTCGTTAGTCTTTGCGAACGTTTGGTATGATTGCGCGATTCAATCATAAGTCAGATGCGCGACGTAGCATCGTGGTGCCCGCCTCCGCGAGGTCCACCTTGGACACCCTCAAGTTTTGTGGCGAAACTAGGGGGTGACTAAAGGGCAACACGTATAATGTCGGCCTGGTTTGATTTATTGGTGTAATGGCTGGAAAGCTAAGGTACACAACGATCAAAACAGGTTTAAAATATTAATTTAGTATTTTATTTTGTATGTTGTTCTTTCATTTTTGTCTTATTCATAAATTTATTACATTATGTGTCCTGTGCGTTTGCCTCGGGAAGAAATCGGAAAAGTATATTAAAAATAAGCTCCTAATAAAAATGTTACATTATAGTTAAAAATAAAAAAGTAACGCTACATTTTAGCATTCAAAATTCCAAATATATCTGAAAACAATTTCTACGTCAGCTGACTCTTAGCTTTAAGGATGTTTAATTATTGATTTTTGTTTATTATAAAGCGAAGATAAAGATGGCTTGTTTTTTTTTTAGGCCCTGTTCTAGCATTCGCGCAGACTATTCACATGACAGCTAGTTTTCTCTCACCTCTCGTAGGAGGCTTTCTACTCAGCAATGACGTAAGCTGTTATTAATAATCATGATATTGCTGTGGTAAACACCATTATTGCGCTTGATGTAATTTTTTATGTGAAACGAAGGCATAAGATTGAAATATCTGATCCCATGTGTATAAGATATTTCAATATGTATTGAAAAGTTTTTTTTTTTGTTTGGCCATTAGATGTTATTCGTATAATTGTGATTAAGAAAATAAGTATGCATTTTTTTTATTATATTTTTTTTAAATCAATAAGATACATTCGTAGTCATAACTTTGTTATTTGTGCAAAAATAATATAGATTATTTAGGTTTTACAAACATATCAAACATATTTTAGGTGCAAACAGTAATAGAAGATCAGTGTGTCAGTCTTCAGTAAGGTTACAATGCACTAATTCCCACTGTGTCACAACCCTTACTTACTCCTTGAACCACCTTACCTTTCTCTTCACTTCTAACAAATTCTTTCTTTTCTCACTCTGATGAAACAGTAATAGCCAAAATCCTTTGGTTTTTTTTTTTTGCAATATTGGTATTGCTAATACTATTAAAGACAAATTTGCTAATTACTTTTTAATTTCCATAAGTTAAATGTTACAAAAAAAAAATTTGCAATTAATAAAATAAAACCTTTTGAATGTAACTTTTTTTTTTCAGACAAGCCTTGTTCAGTGGCGCAAAGTGTTTGGAGTGACTTCGCTAGTTGGTTGTGGCACTTATATTGTCTACCAAATACTAGGAACATCTGAACTCCAACCCTGGAACAACCCCAAGCCAAAAGAAAATCAAAACAATAACTCATCCCTACTCACTGAGAACAGAGTTTGAAATCTAAATCAAACTAAAGTCTAACTAATTCATTTCCATAAATTCTCTTGTTTTTATATACGTATATTTTATATATTAACAATTATTAAGCAGTATTTGATTTTAATTTTGCCTTTAAATGAGCAAACCACTGGCTTGTTCTTAATTTAGAATTACACTAGTTGAATACAGCTTTTAGAAAGTAAAGCAAATAATTTATATAAAAAAGAACATATTTTTTTAAATAAAATACAATAAATTATGTAACTTTTACCAAAATATATATATATATCGACTTCACAATAAACATATGGAATAAAAATCAGTGTATAGACCATAACATAAAATTATAAAGTGAGACAATGACTTCACAACTTGTAGTGACCCTCAAGTTTCAAACAGTTGTGTTTGACCCTGAGTAGAACAGAATCCTACTGAGACAAGATTTTAGTCTCATTTTAGAATTTAATATTGTGGTTTATTCCTTTTATATATATAAGTTCACATACCAAGAAGAGTAACATACTATCTCTAATTCTTGGCAAATCCATCTTCAGGAGAAAAAAAGAGATGGAAACATTGCACATCAAAGAAATAACGGAAGGTTGGTTGGAACTCGTAAAGACTGGAAGATGACTCACTTGGCTGTTTACAATGTATATTAAACAGCCAAAAGTATATATGTATTTTTTATGTTATCCTACTTGTTATTTGCACTTGTATTGTCCATTTTGGGTCGTTTTTCCTAATTTAAATCGATATATGTATATATAAATATATTTCTTTTTTCTATTTCTCTTTTCTCCTGAAGACGGATTACCCGAAAATTTGAGTCTGTAAGTGTGTTTCCCTACTTTGTGTGTTGCTCTTTGTTAATCTCGAACTCGTATATATATATATATATTACAAACAAGCATTTCTTTTTTATCTTCTTGCTATACGAATATATAAACACTGTATTGTACTTATTTAAGGATTGCTTGACAGTTTCCTTGGAGAGATATTTTTTTGAAACATTCCTAATTAACATGATAATAATTACAATTGTAATTCAGAAGAAGGACATTTATTTTTTATTATAGATCTTACCCTATAACTGTGATTTTTGATTTATTTTATATTTTTAATAGATATTTTTATACTAGTTTTTTAGTAAAGAGTAAAATATTGGAAATTCTTTTTTGTTGTACAAACTTTTAAGAGTGAATGTGCAAAGAGTGAAATAAATATATTTTTATTTATATATTTGATCCTATTTTGTTTTTAAATGAATTTAATTAACTTTTTATTATTGACCTGATTCTCTCTTTCATAAAAATGTTCTGAATTCTATCATTATAGGTTACAAATGATTGACTGGAGGAAGAAACAATACATTAGAGCCTTATTTATAGTTACAAATGCAGTGATAAACAGGAGATTTAACAAGAAAATAGATTATGGCAACCATAAATAGTCAATAATATGATTATTTTTTAAAAATTATATTTAATTTGTTTTAAATCTGATATTACGTAAGCAAACTAATTTATTTTAAATACTGATTGTTATAATTAAGTTGAACGTTATGAGCCTAGAATCAGTGGTTCTCAACCGCCGTTCCGCGGAACACTGGTGTTCCGCGAAGCTGTCCCAGGTGTTCCGCGAAAATTTTGAATATAATATAATAAGAAACAGTAATTTTTTTATTACTATAAAATAAATACTACATAGTTTTGTTAATTATTTGAAATTTAGCAAAAATATTCAATATTATTCTAAATTTTCGCGGAACAGTCAATAATATTAGGTATGTTCGCGGAGATAGTCCCTGACTAGTCCGGAGTGGACGACTGACAAGTTATACTGCGCATGCTCTGCCGTGGACTTGTCTGGGACTGAATGTCAGCACGAACGCTTTCCTGACTCTCTAGCGCTCCCCGCGGAGAAGGTTAAAACCTCCTCAACCTCACCAAAGGGTGGGGGAGCTTTCCTTGAAACTGCGCAGGCGCCGGACTAGTCCCGGATTGGCTCCACGAAAACAACTATTAACAGTGTAATTATCGAACGACGCAGTTACGTCGTTTGGAGTTACTCCGGGGAATACCACTAAATTTCTAGTGTACTCGATAACGCAGGGAGCGCTACGTAGTGTTGATTTCGTGCTGTTTCTCTTTCTTCGTACGTAAATAACAAAAGCGCAATTTCGATCTGCGGTTCAGCCATAATTTACTATGAATATCTAGTTTTCGTGAGTGTGTTTTTTATTGTATATATATATATTTTATATTGTTGGAAATTGGTAAGATGAAATGCAAGTTGTGTAGTTTTAACAGTATTGTTATCTTTTTTAGTTGCTTATTTTAGCATTTATACAAGACTTTTAAATCTGAAATATGGACAATTTTTTGAAAAGAAAGACTGAAAGTGAGGTTAATGTTGGGGCGAGTACAAGCAGGTCTTCTTCAATTGAAGGAGATATGCAAGGCAACAAAAATGCCGAAAATAAACGTAAAAAGATATCCGAATCAGTTCGGCATTATTCGGAAGAATATCTGAAGTTTGGTTTTACATGGAGCGGTAGTCAAGATGTTCCTATTCCGAGATGTATTGTATGTGGTGAAAAATTGGCGAACAGTGCAATGGTCCCAGCTAAGTTACAGCGACACCTTTCAACAAAACATTCTTGTCTAACTTCGAAAGGTAAAGATTATTTCAAAAGATTGCTGAAATATCAAGAAGTGCAAGCAACATGCTTTCGAAAGAGCGTTACAATTTCGGATAAAGCGCAAATCGCTTCTTATAAAGTGGCAGAACTAATTGCATTGAAGAAAAAGCCGCATGATATCGCAGAATCGCTAATTTTGCCCGCATGTTTAGAAATTGTTAAGATTATGTTTGGCAATGAAGCGCAGCGAGACGTCCTAAAAATTCCCGTTTCGGACGATACGATAAAAAGAAGAATTATAGATATGTCAGGTTTTATAGAGAACGCAGTGACGGCGAAATTAAGTACAAAAAATTTTGCGCTGCAAATTGACGAATCCACTGACATAAGTGGCAAAGCCCAATTAATCGGATTTATTCGCTTTGTTGACGACACTGAAATAATAAATCAGTTTTTATTCTGCAAGGAACTTATTGGTCACGCAACTGGAGAAGACATATTTAATTCAGTATCATCTTATTTGGAAGAATGGAAATTATCCTGGGAAAATTGCGCAGGAATCTGTACTGATGAAGCTCCAGCCATGCGTGGCAGTATTAAGGGATTTTGTAGTCGAGTTAAAGCAATAAATTCAAATATAGTCTCTACTCACTGCTTTCTGCACAGGGAATCTTTGATTTCGAAGAGTCTACCAGCAAACTTAAAGTCTGTTTTGGAACAAGTCGTACATATGGTGAATTATATTAAATCGAGACCATTAAAAACCCGTATGTTCAAACAACTTTGTAACACCATGGAATCCAAATATGAATGTTTGCTTTTGCACTCTGAAGTGAGGTGGCTCTCAAGAGGAAAAGTGCTAACCCGAGTTCATGAGTTGAAACAGGAATTGCTAGTTTTTTTTAGACAAGAGGGTAATGATGTATACGTAAAATATTTGGAAAATGATGCATGGTGTACTAAGCTAGCATATTTAGCCGACATCTTCAGCTACTTAAATTCAGTCAATACATCTCTTCAAGGAAAAAATGAAAATATTCTGACATCCACAGACAAATTGCTAGCTTTCCAGAAAAAGCTTTTACTTTGGAAAAATCGTATTGCTCAAAATCGCAAATTTGATATGTTTCCGTTATTAGCAACGGAAAATATTGTTAACATTAACGAAATGATTTCAAATGTGGCAGAGCATTTGTCAATATTGCAAGACAAAATAACTCATTACTTTCCATCTCTTAATATTGAAGACTTTGATTGGGCGCGAAATCCATTTGGTGAATTTGATATAATGAACCAAGATTTTTCTATTCAGGAAGCAGATGAGTTTATTAATATATCAACGGATCGAACGTTACAACTAAAATTCAAAGAAGAAGGAGTGGAAAGGTTTTGGATTTCCATCGAGAATGAACATCCATTTATTGCAAAACGAGCGTTGAATATCTTGTTGCTCTTTTCGACGTCCTATCTGTGCGAACTTGGATTTTCAACTCTAACAAATATTAAAAGCAAAAAAAGAGAAAGACTTACCAATTTAGAAGAAGAAATGAGAGTAGCGCTCTCTTACATAAGACCCAACCTTGAGGAAATTTGTAAAGGTCGTCAAGCGCAAATTTCTCATTAAAATAAGTTACAATGTAATATATATCTTTATTTCAATTAAATATTAATCTTCCAATTATTTTGTGTGATTTACATTAGATTTACAAATTTTATGATAATGGTGTTCCGCCAAAATCGAGACCACTTAAAAGTGTTCCGTGATCCCAAAAAGGTTGAGAGCCACTGGCCTAGAACTTCCTTTCTAAAGCTACTCCATATTGTGTTGCTTATGCTAAAAATTGCGAAGATTTACAGAAGAACATGATATACTCCTGCGAGATGAGAATACAAATCATTCCACATGTTGTTGTCTACACAATGTTAATTAAGTTACAATATTAACAGTTCCATCCTAACTATTCAACTTAAGTGGTACAGAATTATGTACTTATTCTTTTTTTTTTGTAATTAGCATCATAAATTGGTCTCCAACCGTCGCTTCACAAGTGCGCTTGGTGTCCCTTTCTCATCTCTCCTAATGACGGTTCAACAGAAAATTTAAGACAGTAAGTGTGTTTGTTCCTTAGTTCTGTGTTTGTGATTCATCGTGAAACGTATATATATATAAAAGACAACACGTACAAGAAACGAGAAAACTTACTGGATCAATATTTCGAACTGAAGTTCGTCGTCAGGAAGAAGAAGAGGTACCACGTATTTTCATTATTTATATATATATATATATATACCTCATTAAATATCTTGCCAACATTAAGTTTAGTATGTTTCCTACATACCTTTTCAAGATTTCGAATGCTACTTTTCCATCTTTGTGGTATCATATAAATTAACTCTCCGATTTTTTTATGTTTAAATGTATTTTCCATATTACACAGGTCCGACGTTTCGGTCTACGTTGACCATTATCAAGGATTCTTTATACAAGGTTTTTTTACAATTCTAATAAATACTTATTTACAATAACAATTACATCACTTCTATCAAACATAACTAATAATAAAATATACTTTTAAAACCACTACCTTAATAAACATTATTTACATAAAATTTACTTTATGTAAATATCAGTAACAGGTTTGTTACAAAATTCCCTACATGAACTTTTACACAACATTATTTAAATCACTATATAGTAATGTTTTTTTCACGAATGTAACTTTAAAATTCTGGAAAAACAACTGGACTGATCATTAAGGTTCGGCTTCTTTTCCTTTATACATAATGATTCAATTATATGCAGCCTCGTGTGGTTATTATCTCCATATAATACTTCAATGTTGTCTTCCAGCATTTTTCTATTTAGCCTGCTTTTATGTATGTTCATTGTGTGTTCTTTCGGTGCTCCGGCTGCGAGATGCATGGTAAGTCTGCGTGAAAGTGTTGTCGTCGTAGAACCAATGTAGCTCGATTTTAGGAGCTCACAGTCTCCTATAGTGCATTTATATCTGTACACTACATTGGTTTTTTTGTAGTTGTGTTTTTTGTTGTAGGTTGTTCCTAATTATCAGATTTGCTGTGCTGGAACTGTTGTAGTAAATACTAATATTTAGCTTGTCTGCCGAGTTAACACATGTTGTATTTCTTTTAATTATAGCCTTCAAAATTCTTTCATCTTTCTTATATTCATTAGAGAATTGATTCTTATAATACACCGTTTGTATTCTTCCTTCTTCACCCAGCTGATGTTCTTGATTATTGTTTGAATTTAGATTCTTCATATATTTCCTTAAAATATTGTCGAAGTGTTGGTTACTATAACCATTGTTGACCAATACTTCAAGTAGGGAATTTTGTAACAAACCTGTTACTAATGTTTATTAAGGTAGTGGTTTTAAAAGTATATTTTATTATTAGTTATGTTTGATAGAAGTGATGTAATTGTTATTGTAAATAAGTATTTATTAGAATTGTAAAAAAACCTTGTATAAAGAATCCTTGATAATGGTCAACGTAGACGAAACGTCGGACCTGTGTAATATGGAAAATACATTTAAACATAAAAAAATCGGAGAGTTAATTTATATGATACCACAAAGATGGAAAAGTAGCATTCGAAATCTTGAAAAGGTATGTAGGAAACATACTAAACTTAATGTTGGCAAGATATTTAATGAGGTATGTTTAAAAGAAGGTCTGCTCCCAAAGTATACCAATATATATATATATATAAACATGCATAAAGTGTATTACAGACAAAGAACATAGATAATTTTAAAGCAGACCACTGATAGTAAGTGTGTAGTAAGCACACTGGTGCAGAGACGGTTGGAGACCAACAATGTTGCCGTATACGCGCCCGGTCAAAAAGGATAAGGCACACAAGAATCGATTTAAAATTAAGTATACGACAGGGAGTAAGAAGAATAATAAATGAAAGGAAAACAGAGGATGAACAAAGGATGTGGTATATAAATAAAAGTAAACTTTATTTGAGTAAGGGAAAGAAACACTAAATTTTCATACAAAAGATTTTATCTATCGTAACGCGTTTCGAACACTCAAATATTTTGTATGGAGACTCAATGTTTCTTTCTCTTATTTTAATAATGATTAAATACCACACAATAAATTATTTCATGGCTCGTAAAAATAACAAGACTAACCTTTAATAAAAATTAAATCTATATAAATAAAAGAATGATTGTTTGTGTACATTGCTTAGAACTGACTCATTTCAAGTTTACTTTATTTTTCATACATTTGAGAAACCGAATCCACCCTTAGAAAAATTTCTGTCGCTTTGTCCGCAAAATTTTGTTACAAGTAAACTCAGCCACCATGAGACATACCGGGCTGAAACTTCGACACTAGATTTGTATATGCCTAACTTAAAATATAGACTCTGAATAGGTTGATAATTCAGTGTAAAAGCGAAGTTATGGGGCTTTAAGCTGTATTTTGCTACCTTTACAGACATGTTTGTTTTGAAAATACACAGGTGTAGCAAGTAGATATTGTTAGTTGATTTTAATTTCACTTGAGTATTTGACATCATTGAAAAGGTAATTCTCAGAATTAAAGATGTACTATCTAATAAGAATAAATAGTTTTGTGAACGAGCAATTCTGAACCCTTAATATGAACCGGCAGGAACAATCAACAAACAAGTTCTTACAATATATCAAGCCGTGGAAAGAATTTACATGTCAGTAAAGAGAGTGATTAGTGATGAGGAAGCAGCTCATTATCTAACTGAATTTCTTGACTCTGAATTTATTTCTCCTCTACTGCCTGCTCATGAGTAAAAACTTAAAGTAGGAGCACCAATCTTGCTGCAATTTATTAGCAGTAACAAATTTCATGTTACGAAACGTGAGTGCCCAAAAACTGTGCAACGGGACACGACTCTGAGTTTGTGCTCTGAATATATATGCCATAGAGGCCGACATCATGCCTGACTTGATTCCATTGATTCTGAGCCACTATCTGTTTCCATTGGAACGATTGCAAAGTCCCGTCAGAGTCTATTTCGCAATGACGTTAACTAAGTCGCAAGGGAGAACTTTATCTAACGCAGGAATTCAAGTTAGCGAGACCAAATTTTTCTCACATGGTCAACTGTTGTTTACTTGCTCAAGAGTCAGAGGTTTCAACTGTTTGTTCTTCCATGAACCTGAAGGAGAGACAGCTGTTGTAGTGTATACAGAGGCATTTGTTTAACACTGTACTAACAATGTTATTTTTTACCATTCTATAATTTCTAATAGCATTTTAGAATACCAAGTATAACAGAATTTTTGATTCCGTCAAGGATGGGTACGTTTGCTAGTATAAAATAAAAATAAATCTGAAATTAAATAAAATAATTAACTAAAAAAAAAAAAAATGCAAGACAATGAACTCTTTAAAGCATTACCATTGTCAGGTATACTATTCGCACAGAACATCCAAATATCAGCTTCTTCGGAGGCTCAGAAAGTAATATATTTACAATCAGAGGGAATTTGTCACAGAATTTGCAAACTGCTGCACTCATTGAAGGGAAGTCCTTTAATTCCTCTGCTGCTTTCTCCCTCCAGGACACACTACCCTGTTCCTAATGACTGTCGTCTTTATTGTCTTCGGAGTGACTCACATCTTTCTACTTCATGACGAGGCAGTAGAAATATGTAGTGTGTTTGTGTGATATCTTTTAAATATGTTCTTCCATGAATTATATATATATATTAATGAAAAAGAGACACTTTTGTAATATTAACAATTACAACACATACAAGAAACAAGAAAACTTACTGGATCAATATTTCGAACTGAAGTTCGTCGTCAGGAAGAGAGTAGAAGGGAAGAAGAAGAGGTACGTGCGTTCAAGTGTACCAGTGGAATGCAACTATATATATATAGTTCACACAGGAAAGAGAAAACACAAATAAAGACACACACAAAAGACTCACAACGATATTTCGACAGTCGTCGTCATCGGGTAGAAGTAGTCCCTTTGAGTAGCTGAAGCTAACTCAATATATATTGCTTGTTACTCATACCAGTTCTCACGGACTCAGTTTCAATGACTGTTTCCGAGTACAGGCCCTGAGACAGATTAATGAGACTAATTCAAAAGTCACTCTGAGAGCTTCTGAAGCACTTATTAGTCTTCTGGGTAGTAGTTCTGCCTTTGGCTTAACGTCAATCGTTAATTGTTCCTTTATTTTATTTTCGTCTTTCTTTCTAACTCAGTTTATATTTTAATTTTAGTTTGTTTTTTTACAAGTTGTTATTAATTTTTAATTTTATTCTTAGTTAAATGTTTTCATTCATTTAATCTCTATTCGACTTTTATTTCTTTATCTTCCTTGTCTTCCCTCCCTCCGAAAGTTGGCTACACTGTTTGAGTGTTCCTTTTGAAGGCAGGCCAGTCGTTATCAGCCTTTGGAGCGGTTACATCTATTTTCCTGATGACGAAGCCATCGAAATATAGTAGTGAGTTTCAGTGATTTCATTTCTGTGGTCTTTTGTGAATTCAGATTATATATATATATATATATTGAGATTTATTGAGGGTTTTTGGTCTAATATTCAAAAAACTTCGTTGCCAACGTTTCGATATATATTTATATCATCTTCAGGGCTAAAAACATTGTTACATTGAGCACACTTATTTCAACAAAACTGGTCTATTGTTTGCTATTATGTACATAGCCAACAAAAAATTGAAAAATTACAATGGTAAAACTATAGATTTTTATATTTAAGTTTGTTTTAATAATGTTTGGAAACAATAATAGCAAATAATTAATAATAGCAAACAATAGACCAGTTTTGTTGAAATAAGTGTGCTCAATGTAACAATGTTTTTAGCCCTGAAGATGATATAAATATATATCGAAACGTTGGCAACGAAGTTTTTTGAATATTAGACCAAAAACCCTCAATAAATCTCAAAAAATATATGAACAGTTGGTCAAGAAAAGGACATCATGATGTATATATATATATATATATAATAAAATAAAAAACGAAGGAAACACACAGAAAGACACAGACATAACTCACATCGATATTTCGACAATCGTCGTCATCAGGAGGTGCGAAGAGTCCCGCAGGAAGACAGGGCGGTACTGAACTCGGAAACCGCAGCCAGTACCCCACCACTTACCACCAAGCGGGGGAAGGGAGGGAAGGAAATGAAGAGCCAAATTAAGACGTAAAAGGAACGAGTAAAAATTATAACTATAAAAAATTATAAAAAAGTAGATAAATCAAATTAAAATTAATAAAAATAATAAATAAAAAGTAAAATAAAAAATAATAATAAATAAATAAATAAAAAATAATAAATAAATAAAAAATAATAAATAAATAAATAAATCATAAATAAATTATCGGTTGAGGTTGAGTCCGGGGGAAGAGCGAGCATCAAGTAAGCATATGTATGCCTCCTCTGAAGCTCTTAGGGTAACTTTATTGTTGGATTCGGGGATCTGTTTCAGGATCTGAACCCTGAAACAGTCATTGAAACTGAGTCCATGCGAGTTCGCATGGATGGCTACAGGATAGTTACTGCGTTGACCGACTGAAGCCCGACTGAAGCTTATAAGCGCCAGGGAAGTAGGTTGTCAGGAAGAAGGAAGTGTTACTTCTATCCCTCTTGGGTCTGGGTTGGTGGGAGATGTCAGCCGGTAAAACACGACTATCAATGAAGGAGCGAGGATAGCCTCGTTCAGAAAATTTGTCCTTTAAGAGGTTAAGGTGATGTCTGCGGTCTTGGAGATTATTGCAGATATTGTGAATACGGAGGGACAAGGATTCCTTATAAGCTTCGTGCTGTTATTAAGGAGTCTTTTCCGATTCTGTCTACTTCTACTTCTACTTCTTCCATCTTTAATCACCCCCCTTCTATTTCCTACCGTAAACCTGCCAATCTAAAAAGCATTTTCTCTCATATTTCCCCTCAGCCTTCCAATCCTGTTCCTGGAATGAAACAATGTGGACGCCGTGGCTGTCAAACTTGCCTGATTGTAAATCCTAATCCTTCCTTCGATTCCCCTCTCCACCATAGTTCCTACCCGGTTCAGGTCAATTCCTCCTGTACCTCGAGCAACTGTGTTTACCGACTGGATTGCACTCAGTGTGACTCCTTTTACGTTGGCTTAACTTCTAATAAGTTGAGCCTTCGTATGAATGGTCATAGGGCTTCAGTCGGTCAACGCAGTAACTATCCTGTAGCCATCCATGCGAACTCGCATGGACTCAGTTTCAATGACTGTTTCAGGGTTCAGATCCTGAAACAGATCCCCGAATCCAACAATAAAGTTACCCTAAGAGCTTCAGAGGAGGCATACATATGCTTACTTGATGCTCGCTCTTCCCCCGGACTCAACCTCAACCGATAATTTATTTATGATTTATTTATTTATTTATTTATTTATTTATTTTTTTTTTTATTTATTTATTTATTATTTTTTATTTTACTTTTTATTTATTATTTTTATTAATTTTAATTTGATTTATCTACTTTTTTATAATTTTTTATAGTTATAATTTTTACTCGTTCCTTTTACGTCTTAATTTGGCTCTTCATTTCCTTCCCTCCCTTCCCCCGCTTGGTGGTAAGTGGTGGGGTACTGGCTGCGGTTTCCGAGTTCAGTACCGCCCTGTCTTCCTGCGGGACTCTTCGCTCTTCGCTCTTCGCACCTCCTGATGACGACGATTGTCGAAATATCGATGTGAGTTATGTCTGTGTCTTTCTGTGTGTTTCCTTCGTTTTTTATTTTATTGTAAAAAAGTCCGCTGGACCGTTTCTTTTAATTGGTATATATATATATATATATATATATATATATAAAATTTATAAAAATATTGACCGTGAAGTAGAAACAAAATAAAGGTTTATCAAGACTCGATCATCTCTTCAGGTTCGAATTTAACTCTCATTACCAACGTTTCGGTTGTTATTTAAAAAATTTTTCATAGACCTACAAAACAGGGGAAATATAAGAAATAATACTATCATTCAAAAGTGAAAAATACATAAAAAGCTCAGATAGTTACAAATAGAAATTTTGACAATAGGTTAGCGAGAGAACTTACAGAACTATAAAATTTTTAAACAGAAAAACGTTATACTTCTGTAAGTTCACTTTGATTTTTAAAAGATTGAATTATTTATCCCCGTTTTACTCCTCAAGTGAATGAACTCTACTATTCTGATGACGGTGATTCATCAAAATATCAAAAGCACTCTTTATAGTGTTTCCCTTTGCGTTATATGTAAATAACATTATTAATTATGTATCGACCGTCTAACAGAATAGAAGTAAATAATCCGGTTTCGCTCAGTATTTTAAGTTTAAATCAAACTCTCAAATGACAACATTTCGGTATTTACTATTTATATTTTTCGTAGGCAGAAGTAAGAAATTTGAAAAGCCGATTAACTTTGAGAATCGACATTTGATCATTTGATTTGAACCTGGAATACTGACCGAAAACTCGATTAATACTTCTATATATATAATTATTTCTATATTATTATTTTTTTATATTTATGCAGTACATAAAATGTAATATATACATTTAAAAAACAAACAAAAATCCAAAATAGAACCAAACACTTATTAAAATTGATGTCTAGAATTATATGTGGTTTTTAACCGTTCGTTCACTTTGAACGTTTGCTTCTCTTCTAATTTCATTTTGACCACGAACTGTGATTGGATACATCGATTATATTAATTGTTTTCTTCTTTCGTTTGTCCTTCCTTTTTTTAAAAGCATGTTTAGATCAGTTTCAATTTTTAAATAAAATAACATAAAGGAGTTACAGGACTTTCAGATAACCCTGTATTGTACAAACATTTACATCACTATAAGTATTGATATTAATAATTAAATTCGATTTATGCTTCATTAATAAAACAAAGTATGTTAAAAAACACTTTATATTTGTATATCTTGTAATGAAATAATGAAAACTATAATAATAGATCTTATATCCTGCTTTTGTTTTAAAATTCCCTCCTTGTGGTTCTATTTCCCTGAATTGAAAACACAAGGGAGGTTATGTTCATGTTTTTCACGTGGGTTTGTTTGTTGGTGAGTGAACATGGTCTTAAAAGTAAAGAAAAGAAAATATTCGGAATCAGATAAATTAACTGATGTATCCACAGAAGCAGACAAATTCACTGATGTACCTCCAAAAAAGATTAAGATTAAAAAACATGTGGAAGATATTGATGACTATGGAAAAGATGGTGCTATTGACATTCCAAATGATGATCAGTTAAGTGCACAACAATTAAGGGAGAGAATTAAAGGCCCTGATGGGATCAAACGTGAGTAATATTGGAATTATGTTAGTTACGTTAATTTAATTACTAATTTCCGTAATTATTTAACATGAATTATGTTATTTTATTAAGCCATCTGTGGCTTACTTTTTGTGAGGTTTATTTTATCATTTACTTTTAGAATAATTAGAATTGACAACTATATAAAGAATACTAAGTATTCACATGATGTTTCTACATCTAAATCGAAAATCTCAGGAATTGAAAGTTTTTTTTATACAATATTCATGATTGTTAAACCGAGATCTATTGCAGTGCTGAGGAAGTTTATGAAAGGAGATGAACTGGAAAAGATAGATGCATATATTCAAGCCGGAGGCACTGTAACAGAATTACTTGCACTTCTCAATAGTGTTAACGTGGAAAAAAGTTTACCTGAAGCCTATGTTGTGTTTAATGCTGTGAGGGTCTTCATAATCAGGTAGTTTACTTCCTTGAGATTGTGTTTATTTTTTTCAATGAATATCTTAGAATTAATCAGTTTAGTATGGACTCCATTGTAGGTTACAACTTTAAATCTAAAAACAATCCTGAATGGAAGATAACATTAGCAGGAAGTAATTGCGCTGTTATATGAACAATAAAAGTTCCTCCAAAAGTTAAACATTATTGAATGTAATATAAAATACTATTCTGTGAGTTTTGTCATTGGTCCAAATTCCTTTAAGTTATTGTTCATAGCATTATTCAATTTAAAAAACAAAAAATCTTTCTTAGATGATATGTTACCATAGTTATCAGTATAGTTAGAGCTATGGGTATTATATCTATATAAATAAAAGAATGATTTTGTCTGCACATTGCTTAGAATTGACTCCATTCAAGTTTTTTTTACGTTTCATACATTAGAGAAACCGAATCCACCCTTGGAAAAATTTACTTGTTCGCAAAATTTTGTCACAAGTAAACTCAGCCACCATAAGACAAAGCACACTGAAACTTTTACAGTAGATTTATATATGTCTAACTTAAAATATAGGCTCCAAATTTATTGGAAATTCAACGTAGGAACGCAGTTATGGACGTTTAAAGCAAAAACGTTTGTCACAAGTAAACTCAGTCATTATGAGACATAGTGAGCTGAAACTTTGACACTAGATTTGTGTATGTCTAACTTAAAATATAGGCTCTGAATGGATAGAAAATTCAGCGTAGAACCGAAGTTATGAACCTTTAAGCTGAATTTTGCTAACTTCAGAGACATGTTTATTTTGAAAATGTGCAGGTGTAGCAAGTAGTATTTTTTATTTTAATTTCATTTGCATATATTCAAGATGTACCATCTATTCAGAATAAATAGCTTTGTGTACGAGCGATTCTCAACCATTACTAATGAACAGGCAGGAAAAATCAACAAAAAAATCCTTATGCTATATCAAGCCGAAGAAAGAACTTTCAAGTCAGTAAAGAGAGTGATTATGAGCAAACAGTTCATTATCCAACCGAATTTCTCGATTCCTGGACAGCCTGCTCTTGAGTAAAAACATGCTGAAATTTAGTAGTTGTAACCAATTTCATTTTACGAAACTTGAGTGCCCAAAAATGTGTAACGGGACACGACTCTGAGTTCGTGCACCGCACAGATATTCATAGAGGTGGACATCATAACTGGGTATGGTACTGGGGAGTCTTTGTATATACCACGCATACCATTGATTCCGAGCCACTATCTGTTTCCATTAAAACGATTGAAATATCCTGTCAGCATCTGTTTCGAAATGATGGTAACTAAGTCGCAAGGGGAAACTCTATCTACCGCAGGAATTGATGTGAGTGAGACTAAGTTTTTCTCACATGGTCAACTTTGCCCATAGTTTTCTTGCCAAGGAGTCAGAGGTTCCAACTCTTTGTTCTTTCATGAACCTGAAGGACAGACAGCTTATGTGGTGGATACAGAGGCATTTGCTTAACACTGTACTAATAATGATATTTTCTACCATTCTGTAATTTCTAATGATATTTTGGAATACCATGTATAATCGAATTTGTAACTCCGTCAAACATGAGTACGTTTGCTAGTTAGTAATATAAAGATTATGAAACCTTTGTGTACCATATTATTTGTTTACAAAATTAATTAGTATGATTGACTATCTTTTCCACAGAGCATGCATATCTTTCTTGTGTTTGTATGTATGTTAAGTCTAAGTTAACATAGTATTTAATGAACTATGAATTAAAGTATAGCTACTTTCATTTCTATATATAGGTCAACATGAATCAATAAAAGTTTAGTGTAGTGACAAAGTATTTAAAAATTACTTTTAGTAAAGTAAAAAGGTGTAGAAACTTAAATCAGAAAGTGAATGATGTACATAAATATCTTTTTTGGCTGATTAGTTTTAATTTTTAAAGTGAATTACTTTTTAAAACAATGACTAAAATAAGCGAAAGAAACTCTGAGACTGCACACAAAAGATTTTATTCAACGTCGACGCGTTTTGAACACTTAAGTGTTCATCATCAGGATAAATCTGCAATATAAACTATGAATCGATGTAATTCATAATTCATTTCCACAGATGTAATATGAATTACACCATTGATATTTTATAATGTAGATGTAACCTGATGATGTATACTTAAAGGCTCGAAACGTATCGACGTGGATAAAAGTATTCTTTGCTGAGTGCCTTTAAAAAAATCGTTTCACTTTTGTGTGGAGACTTAGTGTTTCTTTCCCTTAATCAAATCATGCGTAAATAGCACACAATAATGATTGCTTAGCTCGTTAGAATTAATTACCAGAAACTAATTACGCTTTTATAGTCACTTATAATTAACTATGACTGGACCTATCAAGTCTACGCTCTTTGTTGTACATCAGCTGTTCGATTTAGGTTAATGCTTACATTTTTATATTAACCTATCAGTGGCTTCAAGTATTCTTTGCTCAGTGACTTTAAAGTAATTTACAGTTACTGTAAAGTTTAGCAATTAAAAAATTGTTGTGAACTTAAATTTTGATTTTTTTTTTAAATGAATATTTAAAGTGGGCTGATTATTTACAAATGCTCTCAGATTTAAATGGTATTCCAAATGCTAATCGTTTATTGCTATTCGTCTGTATTTTTTGTATTGTTAGGTCTTAATTTTAATTAATTGAAATTGGCATATTGATAAGTAACTGATTCTTTATTTTCATTAATATCATTTTCTCGTTATCTCCCAGCACATCAACAAGTATCATTGTTACTCACTTGTTGGAAATGTTTATTTCAATCGAAATGGTGTGTTGACGTGGTGTTTTGATGTTTTTATCATCAAATTTATAAAAAAAAAAAGTTCATTACCAACGTATAAATCATTATGGAGATAAAACGTCTATGGAGAGGTAAAAGAGAATTTAGTGAATAGATCCTCGTCGGAACAGCCAATAACTAACTCTTGAGTTTACTTATTTGAAATAAACTGTGTTCTCTACTTGTTCTTAGTGTTGTTGTAGTCATTTTTTTTTTTTTTTTTTTTGAATGAGGAATATTAAAAATGTCCCAAACGGTTCAGTTTTTTATTAATTTATATTTTAGATTAGGAACTGTTCATGATGACATATATTGCAATAATTGAGGAACACATTCAATACGGAAAACTTTCAATGGGGACGATGCCTTAGATTGCGTTCATTTTACAGTTTGTTCATAGTAGGAGGCGTTTCTTTTTCAGACCTTAAGCATACTTTGAAGATTTGTGTTTGTTAGATTTGTGTTTGTTAGATTTGTTAATTTCATTAAAAACAACCTGTCAGAAACTGAAATTACATAAATCGAACAATTACTTTTTTTCCTGTTGTTTTGAAATTTTATAAATCCTTATAAAATTGACTGTTAGTTTCCTTTCATCGAATATCCTCTTGAAGTATCACTTAACACTTAATTTTTCTTCTGATTAGTTATAGATGAAAAGTTTTAAAGGTCAATAAATGAATCTTCTTTTTTGAAGTGAAAGCCAATGCAGTAATTTTCACCTTTTTAATGCCAGATTACTAAATTTACTGACCCACCATTACCTAGTGTTGATTGAAACTTGTTACACACATTGAACAATTTGTGCCCAAACAGCATAATTGTGGAGGTCATACGAAAGCATTTAGCAGGGGTCGAGTGTAGCTTTGTCTCCTCCTGTGAGCTAGACCATTCTCGGCTTTACTAATTCATATTCATAATGCATACGGACCATTAGGAAGTCATACATAGCTTTAATATATTTAATCCCCTTTTGCAGATGTCTCAGTGAATACGAAGATAGAAATGCTGCCACAGTGGCGGACTGTCGCCAGTTATTGGCTGCACATCTGCAAGATCTTATGTCCCTGCTTAGACATTCTGTTCTCAAAAGGAACAGGACATTGGTTCTGGAACTTCTCGCAGGTAATATTACAACTGAGTTATACGAATTTATATAGTTTTTTTTTTTTTTTTTTTTTGGTATTTGTTATTAATTTCAGAACCAGCCATTTTGACTAATGACTTCATAATCGAAACATAATTATATAAGTTTATTGGTAGTACTCAATGTCTTGATTTATAATCGCTTAAAACCGCAATGAAATGAACTGAAATAATAATAAAACAAACAATACAGAAAAACTTAAGAATACAGATAAAACTCACTATTTCCGCGTTAGTCATCACAGGGTACATAATGAAGTACTCATTAATAGAATACATAATGTGGTACTCTAAAGAAGAGACAAACAGCAGCTCTGAGGTTGCTTAAGCCAGTAGTCTTCAAACTTTTTTTTGCGCCATTGTTACTGTTTTTCCCTGTACAATATAAACGAACCGGTCACAAAGGTAAGGGGAAATGAAACGACAAAAACGATATTGATTTGAAGAGTGTAAGAAAAAAATATATATTGAATGAAACAAAACAAAAAATATAAATGAATTCTTTATAAAAGAAAAAATGTATGAATCCAAATATAAAATACGGACAACCACTATTTCAGTCAACTTTTGGGTTGCATTAACTTTGTTAGTGTATCAGAAGTGGAGAAAACTCAGAAAAGCAGTTAAAAAGTTTGTCATATTTCCAAATAAATACTGCGTACTTATTTATTTAGTGTTTTGGGGAACTGTTCAAAGAATAGGGCATTATTTTTAATTCTGATGTCTTGGTTTTTGTAAAGTATTGAATTCATTTCTCTTTTTAGTAATTGTTCCCAATTAAATATTGGTGTGAGGTATACTTTTATGCATCTTGGAGGTGTATTTGTAGAGGTACGTTTAGTGATCTAATGAAAAAAAAATCACTAAAGATGTTTTTTCAAGGGGTAAGAAAGATAAGGTACACATATCAATTTCCTAAACGTGTATGCTTATGTGGGCCATGCAAAATCAGATAATCAAGACATCTAGTAAATACAGAGCGTTACAATTCTGGAACAATTAAAGCCTTCGATACTAGGCCCTTGGTAAGTTTTAAGTTTTATTTCTCTGGCTGCATCTCTGTGAAGAAGAGTCTCCGTTTACCTTCCATTACCACTTTGGTTAACTTTCTTTTATAAAGATCTTTCTTGTACCTGTAGACAAAGGAGGGAAGCAATGAAGAATGTGAGAGTTGAAAATAAATATATCGATTTGTGGTGTTTGTTGTTGCAGTGGTAGTGAGTTGCAGTTCGGACCTCGGCTGGGACATCCTGCTTAGACTGAGTCTTACCAAGCAAGACATCCAGACCCTTGCTGATCCCTCCAATCCTCTTTTAAGATCGGCATTCATTCGTTTCCTTGTTTCCTTCATTGTAACTCAGTCAACTAGCCTTCTTCACAAGTTTTTCTCAATTCCAGGTAAATGTGCACAATTACTGGTTATCATAAATAATCAAATATGTATTGAATGATTGTGAATTTAATATAGTTTATTTGACTGTTATATCACTTATCAATATTTAAGTGACAACCTACTCTAATAAAGGTTTGTAATTATGATATTCAAGAAGTATTTGAAAACCAGTGTACATATGTGAAAGTCAATTTAGAGTTTAAATGAAACCTTTTGAAGTTTTTCATTTAAATTTCACAAAAATTGAGACTCACGCGATGAATGCGATTTTTCTTCTCTCATTTTGTGTAAACTCGACATTATTACTTCAAAATATTGCCTTATTAAATCCCGTTGTTTTTACTTTTATCTTTATTGGTTTAAGAAGGTTTAATTCGGAATTAACCTTTCTATAACTTTCTTTTATCGTTCTCTCTTACTTGTTACGCGGATGATGTTACTTGCATCTCTACCGTATGCCCGGTTTCATGAAGTGCAGTCTCATGTTAATGTGCATTATTGTTTCTTTCACTACACAGTTGTGTAAATGGGCGATATTCATGTTAAAGTTTATTTTAACTTGGTCTAACATGTCAAAGGTAATACTCAGGTTAGGTTGCAATGGTTGTTTCACAAGAGAACACTCATAGGCTGAACAATGGCCCTTTGTGATACCACACAATGAAGACTAATTCTGCATTGGGAGTCCTAAATTTAGCCTAACCCAAGTGTATTTAGAGTAGTGACCTTTAACGAGTAACTGACATCGTACAGGCTCGGAACCGACGGCTTAATATTCTCTCCTAGGGATAATGTGCTCAGATTTATTCACCTCTCACGCAAATAAATCGAGGCCCACAGTGGGTATTCAACCCCGGACCTACCAGCCCAGAGGTTGGCACTGGGCTAACCTGGCCCTAATACTTAGGTTACTTAATTAGATTGTAGCGCTGATTTGAAAACTGTTTATGTTTAATAAAATCAAAATTGCTCATTACTTCTATAAATACTTCTACTAAATATTTTATATATCCAATGCCTTCACTGTTATAAATTATGCCGTTTGTGCCATCAAAGGAACAAAAATGTGGCTCGTTTTATGATTTGGCACAAATGAACCATAGATGAGCCACATTGGTGGGGGCATTAACGAGAGAGGTGACACCAAGCCATTTGGTGTCCAAGCTCAATGTTGATTAACTTCTGTGATCTCATAGAAATCAGAGTTTTCAAAGAGGGGTGTAGCCGTTGAAATATTCATTAAATCAATATAATAATATTTGATTATGTTGTGGAATTTATTTTAAAACTGATTTGAATATATTTTCTATGTTATACTAATTTTATTTTCTTTCCAGGCCTTTTGGTGTCTATTTTCCCACGTCTAGTCAATGACTCTTTTGAAGACATCTGTCTAATATTAAATGCCCTGAGAAGCAACATCTTAATTAAAGAAATAAGTAAAAATGAAAAGCTGGCTATATTCAACACGAGTTCGCTTTTACACCTGATCCATGTGTACAACTGGTGCCCCAAGTCTCGTGTAAGAAACTATTCATTTATTTCTTTATTTATAACATAAAGTACAATCTTGCTAAACTTACTAAATCAATGTAATTTAAATAAAAACTAATACGAACTTTTTTTATAATATCACTGTCATTAATGTATGATACTCCTTTTTATTACTTTTTTTTATTACTATCATTACTTTTTTTTTATTGTTTAAACCGATCCCCTAGCGGGTGATATCGTCAGCCGTTTACCGGCTTTTGTTTGATCGGTGATTCTGCAAATTCTACATTGGAAGTCCTAAATTTAGCCTAACCCAAGTGTATTTAGAGTAGTGACCTTTAACGAGTACCTGACATCGTACAGACTCGGGACCGACGGCTTAACGTCCTCTCCGAGGGACGACCTACTCAGATTTATTCACCTCCCGCGTGAATAAATCGAGAACCAGGTGGGGATCGAACCCCGGACTACCAGCCCAAAGGTGAGCACGTTAACCACTGAGCTAGCCTGGCCCCTACTCATTACTTAGTAATAACCATTGCTCTTCCTTAGCTGAGAATTATTTGGTGGTGTTAAACCAGTTTAAGAGAGAGAGAGAGAGCGAGAATTTTCCATGATCCTATATATCTTCAAGTTGGCTACGGTTGTCTTGTGCACAACGGGTCAGTCTTCATATTCCCGCTTCCTCAAAGCATTCTTCATATTTCATCTTTCAGATGATAGAACACAAGTTTTTACTAACATGCCATCTAGTGGTCACATTGTTTGATGTAATGAATTTCAAAATTTCTATGCCAAAACAGAACCTATTTTATTTTCTCTACTTCTAATCACATAATATTGAACTTCGGATTGATATTGTCACAACTTTATTATGTTGTGAGGAAAACCTTCCGCTTTTAGGAAGAGTCAGTAATTTAAGATAAAAGTGTCACAGTTAGAGAGCACTACTTCAGCTTACTTGTCGCATTTCATTATGTTTTGTTATTCAAATATTGAATGGTGTATAGGGAATAGAAATCGTGAATTGAGATATAGAAGTAATGTTATCTGTGTACTACAAGTATGGATACACGATTTAAAAAAAAAATGTGATGTGTAAAAATAAAATGGGAGGGTTCTTTGGAAATTATTTAGTTTTAATGTAATTTTAACTACACATATTAGTTACCAACTTTTAAGAAGATTGTAAGAGCCTATAATGACGCCTGGAAGGTGTGATCCAGTGTAAAATTTTTGGGGATAGTCTCAAAGTCAAAATTGTCGTAAATTGTCTCCTTACTCATACCTAGTATAATGATCCTAGCTATTTTAAAATGAATAATTTAAATTCATTACTTAAGAGTTTCTAGTAAGTTGAGTAATATTTCGCAGTTAATACTAACTTAAGTGGAGATCATTCCAGATGTTTCAAAAGGTATTTCTCTTTTCAGAAATCTCCAGAAGGTTCTAAGGAAGTTGTAAGGCGCTGCCTTCATGACCTGCTATTACCACTGTTAACTTCAACTAAAATTGGTTTAATATTTCCTAAATCCACTCATCAATCGAACAATCAGCTTGTTCTATCTCTATTCATGGTGAGTTCAAATTTGTATTGATGAGATTATAATTATTTAGTCTCTTACGTGGCCACGAAAACTTCTGTTTGTCAAAGAATAGGTGTTTTAAATATGAACGTATTCATCACAATAAATATTATAATATTTATTGTTGTGATTTATGGTGAGGTTTATTCAAATTAAGATAATTCGTTTATTTCGGACATGTTTAATAAATTCGTTTCGTGTTTTTACGTAAATTCCTTACAGTTTTCCCAGTAAAAGAAAATTTTCTCACATTTACGTTCTGTACAAAAAGTCCATAGTTACATAGTGGAACTTTAGTACATTCATTGTCTAGAATATTGATAGAAGTTTGAATCATTTTTTTAAATAAATTATATATATGTGAAAAAGGTAGACAAAAGAACTTATGTCTGTCATAAAAATATTCTTGCAATTATAATTCGGACAGATAGTTTGACCACACCTCTCTGTTAGTAATGTTTTAATTAAATTAATTATTTGACTACTTTCTGAGTTTGACCTACATTAATGTCTTTTATAGGGAGTTGAAGAGCCTTGGGGTGATGATTTGAGGGAGCAGTTGTTTTTGGAAATGATGGTTGCCTGTCCGGACATCATCAAACCTGTTCTTAAACATTTCCAAAAAGTCAATGACCAGTTGCCGCCAAATAAATGGTGTTCCTTTGCGAATTTTATGGCCAAGGTAAGTCTTTCTTGTTGCAATCAAAATATCTTAGAAGTGAATTAATTAAAAGTTGCAAGAAATGACATTGAATATTTGCAAACGCCGCTCCCTTTATTACGTTTTTGTTATACTAATGTTGTTGTTAAAGTTATTGATTTTTAAATCTAAAAACATTTCACAAGAAGGTATTAAAGAACTAATCAACTTTCATGTATATATGAAAGAAAAAGTTTGGGCTAGTTGATTTTTTTATTCCCCGAGCAACTCAGAAAAGCATGTGGGTTATTAGAGAAACTCTCTAAAAAGGTAACCAAGCATGAAATTGGCATAAAAGTTTTAGAAATATTTATGAAAGTTAACAAATTTAATACAAACAAATACTAGCATCCAAGGAGGAAAATCATTATGTGAAACTCAAGTTTTGTGATTGATTGATGGTATTCAGTAATAGTAATTGTTTCAGATGATTGACGCTATGGTGGGAGGTGACGAGAGAAGTGTAGCACCGGCTTTTTTAGTCAAGTCCTCGTTGCGATTCTGTGATGGACCTCAGAGTGACAATTGTCGATTGGCTGCTGTCAAAGTCTTATCTGTTTGCCTCCGTCGACTGACCACTCTTGATCAAGCATCCAGAGAGTACATCGTCTCCGTGAGTAATGCCCTAACCTTATCACTAGATCTTACTTTGAGTTTTATAATAGCAGTATTTCATAACCTGAATTGATGTACATTCCGTGTATCAACTAATAATTGTAAATCTCAAAGCAACAAACTGGTTTGTTGTTCATTTAAAATTTTTAAATTTAAAAATTTATAATGAACTACATGTAATATTTATAATACCGTACTACATTGATCGCTCGACATAGGTGCCATCAGGCAGTACAGACTTAGAGTGTCTCTCCAACTGGTTAGTTGATACACCGGATGTACATCAATACAGCTTAAGAAATACTGATATAAAACTGTTACTTTATTACCATTAATTACTATTACTTTAAAACTATTATAATTATAACTTCTTTTTTATTCAACTTAATTTTCTCATATGACTAATTTATTCAAGTAAAAAACATTGTATTTTAAATCAATAAATAAAAAAAATATGAACTGAAAACTATGTTTCAGGAGATGCAAGCAGAGCTTCATCTATAATAATTAAAAAAAAAAAGAAAGAAAATATGATTATCTGTTAAATGAATATGCCTCAATTAAAATTCAGGCCATGTTTCTGTTGACTAGTGTTGTGATTTAGTTTTAATGTGGTTTAATTTTAATATGATTTGATTATTTTTGTATATTAATTTAAGCCATTTTCCGCTCTTTTTGAATTACGAAAAAGAGAAGAGAGTGTGAGGGTTGTGAGATGAATTTTATATCTCTGTATTTTAGGGAAAAACCTGAAAAAAAACCAACTCGGATTCTGAAAAATGAACCATTGATGATGTTATTATGCCTAATTGTATGTGTATAAACTGGTGTACTAAAATGTTAATCGAGTTCTGAACGTCACAAACAGTAACTTTAAATTCTACAATTAATTTTTTTTTAAAAACAAATTCTGCTGTTTTAAGAGTCGTTAATAGGAATAAATTGATTTATGAGCCTAGTGCATTTAGTTTTAGTTCAGGGGTTGGTTCAAGACAAAATGCTTTAATTGACAATATTTACTTCAAGTTTTCGTACTTAAGTGGATTCAAACAACATCCTTAGTTAAAGAAGATGGTAGGTGACATACTTGGTAATGAAGGTAAAAACAATAAAAATTCAGTAAACTCACTTACTTAGGTATTGGAAGTAGGATTACATGTTCCTAAAGTTCTCCTTTTACATTACCGTACTACATTGATCGTTCAACATAGGTGCCATCAGGCAGTACAGAATTAGAGTGTCTCTCCAATCTTTACGCGATTGCTTGACGTCGAATAGCGGAAATACCAAGTGAGCATTTGATGAAAGATACCTTCCCAGGCGTGGATAACATGTAGAATATATAAATGATCAGAAATGGAACGGCTGACACTTACGGTTCATCAGTTTAAGGATTACCCTTAGTATCCAGATGGATTCGGTTGTCTCCCAAAGGGAAGTGCCCATTAACTTGGGAGCAGGCCTCGCTTGGTTATTTTATCTTTTCCCTTTCAGTGACTTGCTCGATAGACTACCCTTCCAGGGTGAGGAGCCAGAGCCACCACGAGTCTAATACCAACGGCAGGGCATGTGACTGGCCTTCCTGGCCTCGTGGTACCGACAATATTTTAAGAGGTCTCGGTTAGAACTCCAGACCTTTGGTCAGTAGCCTGTTAGCCAGTCTACGTAATCAGTCGTAACCTGTGGCCCTCTCTCGCGACGAGGATAGGCACATGGGAATCAGGGGATCTAACCACCCCACAGAATAAGTGATTTGATCTAAGAAAGATTTAATGAGTACTGTCATTTTACTGGACGGCATAGAGTGTTTCCAAGGTGGTGAATAGTTTTTAATGCTGCCCGGCAATCTGATATTGTCTTGCTAGATTTTAAGTATAGACTTCAGTTAGTTTTTCCTCTAAATACATGAATTACTGAATTTAAATATGGTGTTCTGTACTGTATAGTGTTTCTGTCGTTATTGTGTATTAGAATTTGTGTTATTCTGACACCATTATTAATACTACGAATATGTGAATTGTGCATTAGGTCATATACATATACAAATATTATTAATATTGTTATTCTTTGGCAACTATTGGTGTATATTAGTCTGCTATTAATTAAGTACTCTATATTTATATTAACACAGTAGCCTATAAAATTAGTGCAATTGCATTATTTTTACGTCGACTCTTCTTGTTTGAGACATATTTCCACTTAATTATTTAATATGGATTGTGCAATATTTTCTTATAATGTTGTACACCATTATTATTTAATTTTTGTTTTATTAATATTATTGTTGTTGCTGTAATGTGTTTAGTGTTGTTTGTATCATACATATATAAAAAGATTTCACATAAACACGTGAAATAACAATGAATGAATGAATACAGTTGGGTTTTTGACTGACGAAGACCGCTTGTTACGGTTGAAAGATCTTAGTCTTGTTTTCCCATTTTCTTATTGTGGTTTGATCATTGTATCATATATATATATATATATATATATATATACACCACATAGCAATAAGAAATTGAGATATTCAAGATACCTTAAATATTTCAGTTTTTGTTTCTTACTTATTAATCCAAATTTTGTTTTGATCTTATTTTAGAATTTTCCTTGTGCAGAATTACTTATGAAAAATATATTTCATTGGACTGAAAAAGGTAGCGATGAAGGCGTGATTGCTTGTGCCGAGTCTCTACACTATCTCAATCAATTATGCTTTCAAGCCTTGGACGTCTTGAGGTATGCCCATCACTAAAACAGAACCGACATTTGACTTTCGGTCCCTACTCTGCATCCTTCTGACAACTAAACCTTTCGACAACCCCTCTTTATTCATTGCTTTCATAATTCATCAGATCTCGTCATGATATTTGTTGATTGATGTAATAAATAAATGCTTCTACACACTGTTTAGGTCAACATTTTTTCATATTATTTGACCTTATTTGGTTTTTGAATCTTATTTAATTATGTAAGTCCGCCAAAATCTAGAGATCGAATTTTTCACAATCACTTTACTTTACCTATAGTAAATTAAAAACTAGGGGACACTAAGAACTTACTTTAATAGTGGGATGCGCGTTTTTGTTTACCATAACAGCTCTGAAGAAGACATTGTCAAAATTATAAAAAGTTTCTTCTGTCCATTGTTTTTTTTTTAAATATTGTAGCTTATAGTATGTGTAATATGCATATGTTTCAACACTTGCAATTCTATAATTCCTACATTAATGTTCTTTGAGTTAGGGAAGAGTAGCCCATTTGTTAATTAGGTTATTTAGAGATGATGGTTGTACTGGCTTTATTATTCTAAAATGGAGGCCTACATTTTCCTAGCCTCTAATTTATCCTAAAACTAGAGTTTTAAAACTCTAGCACGCAGCGAGAATCTATTATCGTTTTCATCTTTATGATCATATTCACCATATTGATTGAGACTTAATCTTATTTCAGACCCTCATTCTGTCAGTAGTTAAACTTTAAACTTTGTATTTTCAACAAGATTCTTTAACTTATCCTTAATATCAGAAACAAAGTGTAAATATGCATACAGAAAAATCTTTATAAATAAGCCATTATATTTACATGAGATGGTAGTGCTCAGGGTAGTTTAGTGTGTTTGCTCAACATTCAGAGATTCCGAGTTTGTAGCTTACACGGACCCTAGATTTTTTTCTGACTGGGCACCCAACTTTTACTTTTCGATCTCTCAAGCGACATAATGTAGGGTCAGAGTGGGTTACAAATGTAAACTCATGCATTGAAAAACTTATGTCTTTGATTTCGATACAACTGATACAGCTCTTATTCCCATAGGAGTAATAGTTTCACGAAAAAGTTCTGTTGAAGGTGATTTAAATCAGATAGTTCAGTTAATATTTGAAGATAACATAATTGATTAATGTCCTTTGCATGTTGTGTAAGTAATTTTATATTATTTAAAGGAGTGAGAATAATACAGAAGAACAACTGGACAACTGTATTGAGGCAGTAACAGATGACTTGTGCAAATTGAAGTTGTTGCAAGTGAGGATGATTTTAAACAAACATGAAGACAATTGGAGTCTTCTCGAAGTAGTTTGTCCCTTCGTCAGCAGCCCTTGCAATGCCTCTCTCGCCAGTTCTATCGTCAGAGAACTTCTCTTATCTACAGGTCTCTTAAAATTAGTTATTTCATTTTTTTAGTTAACAATATATTCATGTTAATTTATAATTTTATTTATGTTGGCTTTCGTTATTGCATTGCATTCATTGTCATGAATTAATTCTTGCGATTATGTTTCTCCGAGCTGTATCTTTGATCTCCGAGTCAGTACAGCTAATTCAATGGACTAAACGAGCTGCCACCTGAGCTAGAACCCCATAACGTAGTTCATTTGCGTATTCAGAACCGATTTAACCTTCGAATGCGCATTAAATACGATTGATACCGGGGAGACGGAAATAACCCTAACGATTAGCGCGTCTTCTCATCGTTTTGTTATTCATTTCTCATGTGTTCCTTATCTGATGTTAGGTAGTCGTTTTAACATGTGATTTCAGCACCGCTGTGACAAGCAGTTTGCTTATGCTGTGGTTGCTGGGATAGCAATTATTTACGGCTGTAGGATTGTGACTTCTATCAGTTGGGGTTAATATTTGTGTAGTGACCCTTCTGGAACTGTAGCACTTGGGTTGTCCTGAGTGCTTGATCTGGGGTAGTAGTATATTCATAAACAACCTTACCATGGATGTAGAGTAGGCTCAAATCAGTGACCCGGAGGACCACTCAGTAGATAGTCAGCGTCCATGTTCAATGTGTACTTTACCCTCTGTAGGAGGTGGATATTGTGATTGCTTGTATCATCGGGGGCTAGGGTAGTCCAGTGGCAACGTTATTGCCTGTAGACTGGTAAATTCGTGGTTCAATATTCAGTCTGGCCCTGGAGGTGAACAAACCTGTACTATGCCTACTCAAAATACACTTGAGTTAGGCAAAATTTAGGACTCCCAATGTAAAATGTTCATTGTGTAGTATCACAAAGAGCCGATGTTCGGCCTATGTGTGCCCTCTCTTGTTACTGCCACTGCAACCTAACCTTATCAATCATCTGATACTAATGAATCTATATAAATAAAATAATGATTTTGTCTGTACATTGCTTAGAACTTACTCATTTCAAGTTTTCTTTACGTTTCATACATTGGAGAAACCGAATCCACCCTTAGAAAAATTTCTGTCGGTTTGTCTGTTTGTCCGCAAAACTTTGTCACAAGTAAACTCAGCTACCATAAGACATATAAAGCTGAAACTTTTACAGTAGATTTGTGTAGGTCTAACTTAAAATATAGCCTCTGAATTGATTGGAAATTCAACGTAGAAGTGAAGTTATGGACGTTTAACGCAAAAATGTTTGTCACAAGTAAACTCAGCCACCATAAGACATAGCGAGCTGAAACATTGACACTGGATTTTTGTATGCCTAACTTAAAGTATGGGCTCTAAATAGATTGATAATTCAGTACAGAAGCGAAGTTATGGGGCTTTTAGCTGTATTTTCCTAACTTGACAGACAAGTTTGTTTTGAAAATACACAGGTGTGGCAAGTAGGTATTGTTAGTTGATTTTAATTTCAATTGAGCTTATGAATATATTTCGTACTAGCAAACGTACCCGTCTTTGACGGAATCAAAAATTCTATTATACTTGGTATTTCAAAATATCAATTATAGTATTATACTAATACTACAATTAGAAGTTATAGAATAGTAGAAAATACCATTATTAGTACAGTGCTAAACAAATGCCTCTGTATACAAAGATTAGATTTTAAGTTAGACATACACAAATCTACAATCAATGTTTCAGTTTTATATGTCTTATGGTGGCAATATTTTGTGGACAAACCGACAGACAGAAATTATTCTAAGGGTACATGTGGCTACTCTGAAGTATGAAACGTAAAGAAAACATGAAATGAGTTAGTTCTAATTAACGTGCTCCCAGTCAAAAGCTAGCACGCAAACCACTGGGCTACTCTGGTTCCATACCTTACTTTATTAGCAGTGTTTATATTACGCAAATATTAAATTAAAAAAAAATATTTTTGCTGTATTTATTTATAATACATATGCACTACTGTCATCGGCGAGCAAGCAAGCTACTGGCTACCCTGGCTAGATCCCTTTACTTTATTACCATTTTTTATATTATCCACATTTTAAATTCAAAAAAATATTTGTTTGTTACATTTATTTATAATACATTTGCACTACTGTCATCGGCGATCACGCAAGCCACTGGGCTACTCTGGTCCCATACCTTACATTATTACCAGTGTATTTATTAAGCAAATATTAAATTAAAAAAAAGTTTACAGTTATATGTAATACATAGCAAACTTCTTTGACGGAATCAGAAGTTCCGTCATTTTTGGTATTCAAAATGTCATTAGAAATTATAGAACAGTAGAAAATACCATTATTACTACAGTGCTAAACAAATGCCTCTGTATACGCTACATTAGCTGGTTGTCCTTCAGGTTCATGGTAGAAGTAAGAGTTGAAACCTCTGACCCTTGAGCAAGTAAACTACATTTGACCATGTGAGAAAAACTTGGTTTCGCTACCTTGTATTCCTGCGTTAGATGAAGTCTCCCTTTGCGACTTAGTTAACCTTATTGCGAAATAGACTCTGACCGGACTTTGCAATCATTTCAACGGAAACAGATAGTGGCTCGGAATCAATGGTATGCGTGGTATACACACAGACTCCCCAATACCACATCCAGTCATTATCTCCGCCTCTATGGCATATCTGTGTAGAGCACGAACTCAGAGCCGTGTCCCGTTGCACAGTTTTTGGGGCACTCATGTTTCGTAACATGAAATATGTTACTGCTACTAAATTGCAGCATGATTGGTGCTCCTACTTTAAGTTTTTACTCATGAGCAGGCAGTCCAAGCGAAATAGATTCAGAGTCAAGAAATTCAATTAGATAATGAACTGCTTCTTCATCACTAATCCAATCTCTTTACTGACTTGTAAGGTCTTTCCTCGGTATGATATAGCGTAAGAACTTGTTTGTTGATTTTTCCTGCCTGTTCGTATTAAGAGTTGAGAATTGCTCGTTTACAAAACTATTTATTCATAATGGATAGTACATCCTCTGGGAAACACCTTTTCAAAGATGTCAAATACGCAATATATTCATATGCTCCAATGAAATTAAAATCAACTAACAATACCTACTTGCTTCACCTGTGTATTTTCAAAACAAACTTGTTTGTAAAGTTAGGAAAATACGCTTCAAGCCCTATAACTTCGTTTCTGTACTTAATTATGAATTTATTTATAGCCTATATTTTAAGTTAGGCATACACAAATCCAGTGTCAAAGTTTCAGCTCGCCATGTCTTATGGTGGCTGAGTTTACTTGTGACAAACGTTTTTGCTTTAAACGTCAACAACTTCAGTTCTACGTTGAATTTCCAAATAATTCAGAGCCTATATTTTAAGTTAGACCTACCCAAATTTACTGTAAAAGTTTCAGCTTTATATGTCTTATGGTAGCTGAGTTTACTTGTGACAAAGTTTTGCGGACAAACCGACAAACCGACAGAAATTTTTCTAAGGGTGGATTCGGTTTCTCCAATGTATGAAACGTAAAGAAAACTTGAATTGAGTCAGTTCTAAGCAATGTACAGACAAAATCATTATTATATTTATATAGATTTGACATCATTGAAATGGTGTTTCACAGAGTTGAGGATGTACTATCTATTAAGAATAAATGTTTTGTAAATGAGCACTTCTCAACTCTTAATATGAACAGGCAGCAAAAATCAACAAACAAGTTCTTACGCTAAATCATACCGAGGAAAGAACTTACCAGTCAGTAAAGAGATTGGATTAGTGATGAAGAAGCAGTTCATTATCTAATTGAATTTGTTGACCCTGAATTTATTTCTCCTGGACTGCCTGCTCATGAGTAAAAACTTAAAGTAGGAGCACCAATCATTCTGCACTTTAGTAGCAGTAACAAATTTCATGTTAAAAAAAATGAGGGCACCAAATCTGTGCAACGGGACACGACTCTGAGTTCGTGCTCCTCACAGATATGCCATAGAGGTGGACATAATGACTGGATGTGGTATTGGGGATTCTGTGTGTATACCACGCATATCATTGATTCCGAGACACTGTCTGTTTCTGTTGAAATGATTGCAAAGTCCTGTCAGGGTCTATTTCGCAATGACGTTAACTAAGTCGCAAAGGGAGACTTTGTCTAACGCAGGAATTCAATTTAGCGAAACCAAGTTTTTCTCATATGGTCAACTGTAGTTTACTTGCTCAATAGTCAGAGGTTTCAACTGATTGTTCTTCCATGTACCTGAAGGACAGACAGCTAATGTAGTGTATACAGAGGCATTTGTTTAACACTGTACTAATAATGGTATTTTCTACTATTCTATAATTTCTAATTATAGTATTATTAATATACTATAATTGATATTTTGGAATACCAAGTATAATAGAATTTTTGATTCCGTCAAAGACGGGTACGTTTGCTAGTAAACAATAAAATATTGAATATTAAAGTTTTGTTACTATCTGCTATATATGTAGTTCATTAGCTTCTTATTATCACCAGTAACAATTATTAACAGATTTTAAGTTAATAATTCTTTTTCACGATTATATTGTTTTTATTACTTTCCATTTTATGACACACAATGGAGGTAGCGATTATTGTGCAGTCACTGTGAAATGAACATCTTGTCGACATTGTGGTTTTTTTAGACAGTGAAATTGTTGTTATTCAATCTGTTGAAATAGTGTTTCTACATTATTAGTTATTGGAAACTTGAAACGATGAGATGACTTCCTTCCTTGCAGAATAACACCTTGAGATATAGTCATTTATTCATGTTTGTACTGTTGATTCATTATTTATTTATTTTTTAAGGTTTCTTCCAAGAAAATTATGAACTTGATGTTTGGATCTATTCTATGTCATTGAAATCACAAGGAAACATTGGAACTGTTTTGGTTAAAAGCTTGAGTCTGCTCAAAGAGAACCTCAAGGGCTTTGTTAAAGAATTACAAAAGGTGTCTCAACGTTCAATAAAAGCCAAGACGAAGAGAAACAAAAGAGTTTACGACCTTGACTACTATATGCGATGTAAGTGTAATGAACCTCAAATAATCAAATTAATCTATATAAATAAAAGAATGATTTTGTCTGTACATTGCTTAGAACTGACTCATTTCAAGTTTTCTTTACGTTTCATACATTGGAGAAACCGAATCCACCCTTAGAAAAATTTTTATCGGTTTGTCCGAAAAATTTTGTCACAAGTAAACTCAGCCACCATAAGACATATCAAGCTGAAACTTAGACAGTAGATTTGTGTATGTCTAACTTAAAATATAGGCTCTGAATTGATTGGAAATTCAACGTAGAAGTGAAGTTATGGACGTTTAAAGCAAAAACGTTTGTCACAAGTAAACTCAGCCACCATGATACATAGCGAGCTGAAACTTTGACACTAGATTTGTGTATGCCTAACTTAAAATATAGGCTCTGAATAGATTAATAATTCAATGTAAAAGCGAAGTTATGGGGCTTTAAGCTGTATTTTGCTACCTTCACAGACATGTTTGTTTTGAAAATACACAGGTGTGGCAAGTAGGTTTTGTTAGTTGATTTTAATTTCATTTGAGCATATGACATTGTATCTTTGACATCATTGAAAAGGTGTTTGTCAGAGTTAAAGATGTACTATCTATTAAGAATAAATAGTTTTGTGAACGAGCAATTCTGAACCGTTAATATGAACAGACAGGAAAAATCAGATTCCGAGCCACTATCTGTTTCCGTTGAAACGATTGAAAGTCCCGTCAGAGTCTATTTCGCAATGATGTTAACTGAATCGCAGGGAGGGGGGGGGGGGGGAATTTATCTAACGCAGGAATACAAGTTAGCGAGGCCAAGTTTTTCTCACATGGTCAACTGTAGTTTACTTGCTCAAGAGTCAGAGGTTCCAACTGTTTGTTCTTCCATGAACATGAAGGACAGACAGCTAATGTAGTGTATACAGAGGCATTTGTTTAACACTGTACTAATAATGGTATTTTCTACTATTCTATAATTTCTAATGGCATTATGGAATACCAAGTATAATAGAACTTTTGATTCCGTCAAAGACGGGTTGCTAGTCTGCTATAAGTAAAGAAACAAAAGAGTTTACGACCTTGACTACTATATGCCATGTGAGTGTAACGAACCTCAAATAATCAAATTGATCTCCTATAACCATCAGCTTTTAGGGGATTGATGTCATGATTGAATTCAAATACAGTTATATTTTCTAATTGTATGTGCCTTTAAAAAAAAACCACTCTGTGGTGCTTTGGAACCTTTTTTTTTTTAATTTTCTTCTCTATTATTCCGGGAAGTAAGATTGCTTACCTCCGTCATCGTAATTTCAGGTCCTCAGCTGTTGCTTCCCTCTTAACATATCAATTCTGTTCATAATGATATGAACAATGTTATACATATGGTAGTTTTGGTAGGATTCAAAACTAACCCTGCTTGTCCACTGTGTAGAATTGGGAAGATATGACTCGGGAACATACCCAAAGATGTCCTAAATCAGTTTTAAGAAACCCTTCTATTGACGAATGTCGAAAAAAGAAGCAAGTATATTGTGCTGCCAGTAGGGAATAGACTTAATGCCCTAAGGAACAAAGTTTTTTTGCCTTTCCCTGTATTAAGAAAATAAGAAAATATTACAATCTATATGGCACCAGACTTATACGGTTTGTAATAAACGTGATATGAGTGTCACTTTGCTTTAATCATGATAAGATTTAAAATTATTTAAACTATGACTCGACTAACTAGGCTGCTTGTTTCAGTATCGGAAGACGGAAGCAATTCTGATGATAATTTCAATTCCTTAACAGGTTCCCAGGGACTTTCCCTTCCTCTGATGGCTTCAATAAAATATTTTAGTAAAGATCCATCTCGATACGAAGCTGTTAAATATATTTTCAACTCCATTATCATTCACCATTTTTACAATCAAGTAAGTTTTACATCACTATACATTCATTCTAGATAAAACAGCTTTTTATTTTAAATTCCTTTATCACTGTTTTAATTTCAGATTGACAAAGATGAATTTGTAGCAGTAATAGAACATATAGCCAAAAATTGTTTAGTGGAAGTTATTAATTATATGAAATCACCTCTTGATCTTTTGAAAGTTTTACCAAAGAACAACGTCTTCTACTTACTGTCTTCAGAACTTTCTGGAAAAACTGATTGCCAAATTGAAATAGAACCTAATGAATTGGATATGGCTGCCCGAATGGTGTTATATTCATGCCTTAAACAAAATGGAAGTTTAGAAGTTTTAAAAAGAATATTGAAGGCCAAATCGCAATTAACTTCATCACTTCTAGAGGTTCCTCAACTTCTTGAGGAGTTTTCACCATCAATTGAAAATAACAAAGCCACTGAAATTGTCTGTTTGGTTTTGAATTCTAATCCAGATATTACTTCTCCGGCTTTAAGAGCATTTCAAAATAGGTAAATCTACCAATATACTGCCTTAATAGTTATCTGTAATAACAAATTATGCATTTCAGTAATATATTTATTTTTCTTGGTTCAAAATGAATTCAAGGAGCTATTGAAATCATAAAAAAAGAGGTTTTTTTTTTAGAATATATGCCTCTTGAAGAATTAAGTGGGAGTTTTAATAAATAACTATTAATAAATAGTTATCATGTTGAAAACTAAAATAAAATATGCGAACTTTATTTTATCAGAACATTCTTGGCGTGTCACCATCAATTCTTCTCCGTGCAATAAATTGACTATTATTGATGTTGGGTCTCTTAAAGTAATTTTGAACCGACATGTATATCTGTGTATAAAAGGAGAGTTGAAATTGTATTTCTTTAGTCCGTGAGTGTAATTATAAAATTTTATAATTATATTTATATGATTATACTGTAATTATATATATATATATATATATATATATATATATATATATACACAAGATGTTATAATTATATATAAAGTATAATTATAAAGATTATGTAATAGCTATATTGCAAACTTACAATGAAAATTGTATATAATTCATTGTCTATAAATAAATAACTGTAAGTAAATCAAATATCCACATTCAAATTTGATGTAATTATCGTTAACCTTGCTTTACAGTTAGAAGTTGATTTTTTAATATCTTTATCTTCCTCTATTTTGTTGGCCTATGAAAAAGATTGTAATAATTTCAAATAAATTATATAAAAATTAAATTAAATAAAATTGGTATTTCGATTTGGGACCCGGAAGACTAACGGATCCTTAGTCTTAGTCTGTTGACGTAGACGTTTGATATGTCATTTGTATTGTATTTATAATTCGTATGATGTGTTTCAAAATATAAAAATGATGATTCAATCGAACTTTATAAAACTAAAAATTATACGGAATGCATCAAAACAAAATATTCTATCAACAATTCGTTATGGGAGAAGGTGAGAAGGGAGGGAATATGAATTTGGAGAAGTATATTCAGCCTTGTGTTAGCTAGCTCTTTCAAGGTATATGTAAGACCGAATATATATCACTCCCACTTCAGCTTCTCCTCCTGATGATGAACTCTTGTTCCATGTGTCGATCGTAATAAATGTTGTGTTGCGTTATGTGTAATGTCCAATTTTAAGTATATTAACAAAATAGTAAATTTTTAATTTATTTAAGAACTGAATAATTTTTGATGTTAATAAACTTAAATTTCAGATTGGGTTTTGAACTGCTAGAATCCTTGGACAATGCTCCAGACCAAGTAACCTGTTTCGGGCAATGTGTTCCAATTATTCAAGTACCCTTTGATTTCTTCCATAAGTTAGCAGAACGACTTCCTTTTCCGCAGCAGTAAGTACGGTTTGCGATATCGTAGTTATTTTTTTTTTTTTTTTTAAATAATGAAGAAACACCAAGTCTCCATACAAAAGATTTTATATAACGTCGACGAGTTTCGAACACTTAGTGTTCTTCCTCAGGTTACATCTACAATTTAAAATATTTTTAACAACAGAAATTGTAAAACTGAATACAGCAAACCTTCTTTTATTATCATAATCTTATCTCATCCTAATCTATCAGTAAGATTAAGAATGATGGTAAGAGTCATGAGTAAATGATGTGATTTACTCATGTGAGTAACATATTAAATCATTTAATAAAAAGTTCTATTTCCTATCTTAGAATTAAGAAATAGAACTTTTATGTAAGAGCGTTAAGGTTTTATATGCCCCTACAAGAAAATAAGGAGTTACTTTTGTTTATTTACTTTATAGAGATAATTGTCTGTCTCGCTCTACCCCCTTCCACCCCACTCCCTCTGCAAACACAGTCTAGCTCAGTCATTCCCTACCTTTTCAATTCATAGGTATGTAAATCTTTAAATCTCTAATATTTCTGTACATTTGTATACAAGTGTATTATGTATAAGTGTATAAGTATAACTTTGATATATGTTTATTAGATATGTCAACTTAGAATGCGTGTTTTTTTTTTTGGAATTGTATATGGAGATATTATAAGTATTTTTGTCAATATGTATATAATTTGTTGAAACTTTGTATTTATTTTTTATCCATAAAAGATAAAATATCGTCTCAAACTGGAAGCCTTCTTTCTATCATCTTCCCGATAACAGATCTGGTCTGATAAAAAACACTAAGTATTTGAGACGTATTTTTTTAAAACTTGTATGAAGACTTGTCTTTAATTTTCTCATTATGAACAAAAATGACGATCTTTAGATAAGTTGGAACTGGTGCTAATCATGTTTGAACTGGTATATTCATCTCAGTTAAATCTAATTTGACATTAGTTGATTGTTTCTGTTTGGTGTTTTCAGCTACTCCTCAGTTGAGTGCTATCTTTTAGACAGATTGACAGAAAGTAAAACTAAAGTCAATGAAGACTGCATAGTCGACCTCGCCAGACGAGTGGCTAAACACTTGGAGGACACTTCGCAAAGTCTCTGCGACTCCTTGTGTCGTTATCTGACAGTCTTCAAGGACCAGCTTCATTTTAGTGAGAAGCAAAAGAAAGCTCTCACTAGTCAGTATTCATCTTACTAAACTAATTAACAGCGTGTAATCCAGTGTTGTATGCTAGTACTGTCACCTGTCAGTCATGCTTATACTTCACTATAGTCAAATATAAATGAATAATATAAGCTCATGAAAAGCATTGATTTCTAGTTATGGACTAATTTTTATTTTGAATACCTTTATGATATATCTTGATTTGTTTGTTACTGCGTGTATCAATACGAGGGTCGTCCAGAAAATAAGTTCCGTTTTGGTCTGTAGGGCGGTAGGAGTGGTTTTTGCCAAATCCGGCAACACCGCTCGAAAGAGGAGAGGTGGGGGAATAGAATGAGAGGTGGGGGACCTCAGTCGGTCAATTACCAACGTCAGGGCAGGTAGTTGAAATGGAGCCCTCCATGTCACGTCCCGCCACCTCGATCCCCGTTCCCTCTCGAGTTGTTTTGCGCGGAGTGATTCAATTTCTTTATGCACAGGGTTTCAAATCAGTTCAAATTCACGAACAGCTCATTTCTGTTTATGGAGAAGGTGTAATGAGTGAATCAATGGTGAGGAGATGGGTACGTGAATTTAAGGCGGGAAGACATTCAGCTCTCTAGGGACCCACCGGGCGGAAACTTTCCGAAAGTCAAGTTTTTCCGAGACGATCTCATGGATGAGGGATCGTCAGATGTCTGAGAAACTCAGGTGGAGTTCATCCAGGGTTGAACGACGATCTTTGCGAATTGCATTGTCGATTGCTGCGACAATTTCGTCCGTCACAACTGAGGGTCTGCCTCTCCCACTTTCATCCTCAAGTGAATGTCTTCCCGCCTTAAATTCACGTACCCATCTCCTCACCATTGATTCACTCATTACACCTTCTCCATAAACAGAAATGAGCTGTTCGTGAATTTGAACTGATTTGAAACCCTGTGCATAAAGAAACTGAATCACTCCGCGCAAAACAACTCGAGAGGGAACGGGGATCGAGGTGGCGGGACGTGACATGGAGGGCTCCATTTCAACTACCTGCCCTGACGTTGGTAATTGACCGACTGAGGTCCCCCACCTCTCATTCTATTCCCCCACCTCTCCTCTTTCGAGCAGTGTTGCCGGATTTGGCAAAAACCACTCCTACCGCCCTACAGACCAAAACGGAACTTATTTTCTGGACGACCCTCGTAGCTTATCAATACCCCTTATGTCACACATTTCATAACAATCAAATATGACATTTAAACAGTTCTTGGTAAGTTATATATATATAATGTATGTGTAAAGATCAAGCTTTTCTTCTATTTGTTATATTACAAATAAATTATATGAAATCAGCAAAAGATCCCAATTAATAAAGAGAGATTCATGTCGTTGTAATTTATTTAAAAATGTTTTGCACATTGATAAGTTAAATGTAGGCCGATTGATTTTTAAATATATTCGGATTTAAATGTTAATATTCATTTTAATAAATGTATAGTTTCAGTATATTTTTTTCATTTGGTTATTAATTTTAAGAAGTTAATTCATTTGATATTCATTTGATATTGTCATTTGATATTCTTTATTATTGCCTCAGATTTTTTTTTTTTTTGTATAAACGAGGGGAAAATGTTCTCTTATATATATGATAAAAATTAAATGTAACAATCCATAGGATTTAGATAAAAATTATGACAAAAGTAACAAAACAAAGATAGGCACAGACTTAATTCACTCATATATTTCGACAATTGTCATTATCAGGAGGAGAGGCACGGCGGTGACTCTGCCTCCTCCTTGCCTTCATTTCATCATCCTGCCTTCCTGTGAGACTCTTCACTCTTCAATGATGATTACGATGGTTAAAGTATAGAAATGAGTTATATCCGCGTCTATCTTTTTGGTACTTCCTTATAATTTTTACCATATTTGTGATAATATATTCCACCCTCTGAACACAGTGACAAATTCAGAAATAGGCCTAAGAATTTCAACCAAAACAAATGGTCTTCGTCAGAGAATATCGAAGTTTCATGACTATGAACTTGAATAATAGAGTATCTGAAAACCTCTCTGGTAACAGCATCATTTTAATATCTGTATTTTGTGTTTTGCTAGTAGTAAATTACTTAAAACAGTAATTGCAAAACTTAAAAATACTAGGAGAAATAAATAATTTTCCTATTCATTTTGCCTAAAATTTAAGCACAATTTAAACGTGTCATGTATTAATAGCTAATTGAACATATGCTTTAGAGTTGTTGGAGTCGTTGTTAAAACACTCTTCTTGGAAAGAAGGTTTGATTGAATCATTGGTATCCTTTGTGCCGGATTTGACTGTCGAAGGCCTGCCAATGGAACGAGCAGCTGTTCTGCTGACTTCATGTCACCAATCTAATAGGCTGGACAATTTCATTTGCACCCATTCAACGTCCATTCTTCAAGCTTTGACCCTTGATCCTTGTCCGAAAGCTGTGTCTTATGTAGCTACTGCTGCAAAGGAACTACAAATATGTAATGTATATTTCATTATTATGTAATATTTATATACTTTCACTGCTACAATTCATTAGTTTCTTATCATTATTATGAAAATGAAAAGAATCCAAAGCCTTTCGACTGTTTTCTTAATTTTCTTCTTTGACAACGACCAATTGAAAATCCTTGGAAATTTTCATTTTCCTTTTAGAATTGTGATAGTTTCTTGGTATACATATATATTTCATTAAAGTTTGCGAGCTGTTGGCATAAACGGTCTTCTGCTTGATTTGTTCAAACTTTCTCACTGTTTTCTTTTAATAGGGGAACAATTTGAACAAACTTAGCATTTTTATTGGTTTATAAGTAATAATAATAGATTAGGAAAATCAAGTACAGCATTACAAATGATTTATTGGTAGCAAAGATATGACCTTTCGAAAATTCTGGTCCTCCTCAGGACCAATTCCAAATATGATAAAATAGATATATTGTTGGTTCTATATAATATTTCTTATTGATGTTGTAAATCTCTTTTTACATCTGTGAGCAATTATTTATAAGAAGTAATTACTTTGATCATATAGCAAAAGTTGTTTTCTTAAAGCAATATATTTTTTATTTCAAACTATTAGGTTGTAATAATTTATTAATTTCTTCTTTTCAGCTAAAAAGCCTTTAAAATTACTTACAGAAGACATCAAAACACGTCCTTCGAGTTTTAATTTGAGCGACGAGTGTTTGGATATGATGTATTCACTCTTCAAGCAAAGCGGCCACCAAGAGGTTTTTTTTCGAATGGTTCATAGTTGGCTCGAATCCAGTTTAAACAATCACGACCTCTGGTAAAATAATTACCTTTTTTTTTTATTTGTTTAATTACATGACTTTCTTTGTATTGGACAGTATATTTGAATTTTGCTCTAATTTGGCATTAAATTGGGTTTAGTTTCTGCTCTTGTAATTAAGGTATCCTAATGAAATGTTTTATAAAATATCAGTTACAGTGGCGACACTGTACGTCTTCAGTTTAAGGACTACCTTACTTAATGATCTCGGTCGTTCTTACTTATCAGGGGAGTGAGTAGATGTGGTACAGAACAGTAGAAGATTCAAAATCCCTTAAAAGGATTACAATATTGTAATTCCTTGTTTCAGTAAACTTTATCACAAAAATTTGTATTTTGTATTTATTAAAAAACAAATAAACCCTTTAGAAATAGTGGGAAAATTTGAAATTGAAATTGTTTCAATTGTTGTGTTCCCTTAAAAACTTTTTAATTAGGTTGAGTTTCCATGCTTACAGTCTTCATGTAGAACTTTATGTTTGCAGCCTTACCTTGTTAATGCAATTCACTTCCATTGCAATTTTAATTAGGATATTAAAGCCTAAACTGCATATAAAAAGGAACTCAAAAATTGCACGCAGTTTTCTAATAATATGTATTGTGAGTGGCACATTGCCTTCCGTGTAAGTATGCTTATCAGTCGAAATCACGAAATTGGAGCCTAATTTAGATATTGTTCTTTTTGTCTTTACAGTGTAAGTATTTAGTAAGGTTACTCAATTTAGTGGACTCTAGAGATAAAGTTCAATGATCCAAATTTCCTGGTCTTAAAGTGAATCATATTCATAAATTCTTCTTGGTTTTTAACACAATTCAGAATCAGTACACTCCATCGTAGAAAGGTATCTACAATTTTAAAAATGTCTGAGCAATAAGGAGTAGGGTGCAGGTTAACCTCCACCAATGATGAGACTATTCAGCATATTGAACAGCTGGCGAATGTCTGGTATCTCGTTTTCTACAATTTTTGGCTCTACCAGTTTAATCATCTATGCTGAGCTATATTCTGTACAGTTTGTGTTAAACATTACTAAGTTACTAAGGGAGCTTACTGCAGCACAAACGAATAGTGTCCTATCCCTGTATTGCGCTAAAAGCTTTAAGATGATTTCTGATTCTTCTTCCAACCGTAGAAGGCAAATCACTGATCTTTGTTCTTCCTTTCTGTACACTTCTGTTAAGGACGTAGTTAAACTATGATGATAGAAATGAAATAGTGCGCTGAGTCACAAGTTTCACCACATTTCCGCAATCGTTACAACTTTAAGCATGATTCCTCAGAAGGTGGTTTGACTTAAATAAAGATATGTATGGCAAAGTGTGAACAGTTCTTGGTTTCTTAGTTTGTCCAGAGAGTGAAATGTCCAGTTATTTTAAAACGAGGTGCCATGAAAGCCTTAAAACTATTTCATGTTTCCCTAATAAATGTGTTGATCGAATAATTGAATCCTCTTTAGGTTTATTTCTCCATATATACATTTTTTTCTTTATTGAGGTTTGGTTCAAAATATCATAGCATTAAACAGTTCTTATACCTCTTAAGGGGCATATTTTTGACGGTATTGAACAACGAAATATAGATTTGGGTTTTGTCTGAATGTTTCTTAGCAGTTTAATAAAAATTTTCTTTTTTTTTAAAAAAAATAATAAATGAGCTTTAATTTTGGGTTAGCTTTTTTAAATAAGCAAATGACTATTTGTTTTTATTTCAGCTTGCGCCTGAGTCGTGTGATGGCACAGTTGCTAACTGAAAGCCATGTTGAAGATTTCGTAGCGAGCAATGAGACGTGTAAAGTTTTGATCCACACTGGCTTGAAGCGAGCTAGTTCTCAGGTGATAGAGTTACTGATCAGGATTGTTGATTTGAGGCCCAATGTCGGCACATTGTTTGAGCTACTCACCTCCCATTCCCTCTTCATCAGCACTATCTTGGACAAAACCTCCTCAGTTAAGCGTCAGTCTCATTCTTCATTCTATTATACCTTAAGAACAAAACCTAACACAACAAATGTAGAATAGTGATTTTAGTAACTCTACTCATTTTTTTACAACTCCAGAGTATAAAGAATACAAAATAAATAATTCTGTTTTACCGGGATTTCTCATATATATATATATAAATGTTTTAACGTTGTGATCCTGCACTAAATTTGTCACGTGGGAGACATTAAATTGAGTTTATGTAGTTCCCAGAAGGTACATAAAGCTTGCATGTGATAAGGTACTTTGATAAACCTAATAGAGTCATCTAGGTAAAATATCTAAGGACCATGTTATATCAGCTTGTAGGGCTCTATTGGTTTTCAAGTTAGGATAGGTTAGATGCCGGATGTTGAGCGGTCTCGACTGAGAACAATCGAGAACGCTCTTAGAAGAATTGACCCTTCTACCAAAGTGCACTGACAGGCACATATTTACTCAGTTCACTTAGAGTGAACTTCTTATTTACTTATTTACTCTTATTCTTATTTATTCTTATTTGTTCTTATTTACTCAGAGTTTGTTAAGGTATAAACACGTGTTGTTCATTCCCCCAAACAAATAACTATTAAATAAAGTAGGTCGGTTAGTATTATGTTTAGATTTCACACAAATTAAAGAGGTTTATAGCTTTGGTAGAACAACTTACTGTAGAAAAGAGACTTTAGTTGCATAGGAAGCTTATGAGTTTGTTTCTGTTCTAGTTGAAGTTCTTCGCTTGTATCTCAAGCTAATTGATAAAGCTCAATCAGTGATGCACAAAGGTCACGTGCCTATTCTTCTGAGCGCCTACAACGCTTCATTGTCCTCTAAGGATCAACTTATTTTTCTGGTAAGTGGAAAAACTTTCCTTCTGGTGCATGGTTATAAAACACGTACTGCTTCATTGAATTAAATTAAACATACTACACAATTATACTCATAATAATAACTCTAACCAAGGTCAAAACACAAATGAGTTGGTTTTCTAACAGTAAATAATGACTGTTAAAGTTATTTTCATGATTCCTTACTTATATTTAACAAGATAATCCTTTATTCGTCGTTTTTTTTTATCTGGGAACCTGCTTATCAGTACTGTCATTGCCGAAAGTTGATTTGTTGGTATTCTCTTTTGTTACTCTCCTGATGATTCTTTAATTTGAAAATTTGGTAGTGTAAGTATATTTTCACTTTATTTATAACCTCTTATTTCTAAATTTTATGTCCGATGTTTATTTATATTTTTGGTAAAATGTTTTATAGATGAATGTTTATCATCTCTGATAAATTGATTTATTTGTGTTGTATTTAAGTGAGAGGAAATTGATTTTCTTGTACTGTTCATTAATAGAGAGTAGAATAATCGTATCTTAATAACTTGAGTCCTTGTATTTTAAAGAGTAACATTGATGATTCTGCGTATATATTTGACGAGGCATTCACATGCATTTAAGCTAGAATATTTTGCAAGAGGGTTGTTTGTCTAGATCCTGAAGAGGTACGACGCCAATGGGTTGATGTCGCTCGGGCCATGGGGTGAGGCGGGCCTCTCAGCGCAGACGTCTAGCTTAGACAAGTCTCGTTTGCGAACAGTTCACCAGTCAACTTGTCCAGCCATTGATCTTCTCGATCCAATTATGGTCAACGCCACTGTCTCGAATTTCCCAATTCATCGATCACCGGATGTCAGTATCTCTTTTATGCTTCCTCATAACTACATAGAGGTAACCGGTTTACATATTTGCTAATCAATTCTCAATCGTTGTAGGTTAAAAAGCTAATGAAATGGTCTCCACATATAAAATTGAATGGTATAAACAACACGTTTCGAACACGTAGTGTTCTTCCTCAGACATTAACTAAGAGTGAGTGTCTGTGGTACAACTGGCAGTGTACCACAGTACCAGATGCACCAGTTGTACCTAGTGTCAGTTGTACCACAGGCACTCACCCTTAGTTAATGCCTGAGGAAGAACACTACGTGTTCGAAACGCTTTGTTTATACCATTAAATTTTAATATGTGGAGACTATTTCATTAGCTTTTTACCCCACAATGAGTAAATACCAGATAATAACTGATTGCACTACGTTAGAATTCTCAATCATTTTCACATATAGATGTAGTTCACTGCAGACTTGTAAAGTACAAATATAGAAAATTAAACCACTGAATGAATAGCGAACTTAGTTTAAAAAAATTAAAAATGTATTTTAAATTGTTTTCCTATTGTTAAATTGTAGAAGAAAGTTTCGTGAATGTTTTTTTCACACTTTGATTCTTTTGAAAGTATTGTGAATTATTAGAAGACACTGTATGCACATTTCAATCCAAAGGTCAATCCCACTACTTAAATTGTTGTCAAATAAGAAATGAGTTCTCTTTCTACTCTTGAAAAACACTGAAAATGTAAGTCTGTAAGAGTTTGAAATATAATAAATAAACATTTCAATCCAATATAGGCATCGATCAGGTCGCAATTAGTTAAATGTTCCCATAGCCTTAATATTATTTAAAAGTGAAACAAAATCACTACATATATTGATAACTATGCTATACCTTGTGTATAATGTAACGACACGATGTGTTTAATGCAGGGGTGGGCAAACTACGGCCCGCCGAGCGCTTTCATGAACCCCAACTTCAATGCAGTGTAAAGGAAACATCCGATGCCTTTAACAGTATATTTATATTTGGATATAATAACCTCTATTTCGTTGTTTAAATTTTAATTTTATTTTCTTTTCTTATTAGACCTAACTAAGTATATCCTTCTAACCCAAGAATTGCAGGTGTACGGTCTTCTAAAATAAAAAAAACATATTTTTTTCATTATATTATTAAGTCTAGCATTCAAATATACTCTACCAGTAATTTTTATCTCTTCTCCTGTATAAGTCATTAGACATTGGTTTGTCGGCAGAATTTCATTACTTCGAATTTTCAGTGAGTCAATAATTTCTTTATTGATTATATTTTCCATAGATCAGTAAGAAATTTAAATTTATGAGGCAACAAAATCATTGTATTCTGTTCTTGCAACAAAGTAATCGTTCTTGTAATAACTTCAAGTATAGGAGTAAATAACCGAAAAAATGAACCCGAGACTCTAAAAAAAAAATAAATTAAATCGCCTAAACCAGGAATACTTCACCAATTTCCTTTCAATCAATTGTGGGTTTATAGGTCTATAACCGTCTTTAAAAATATTTTCACTTGATTTTTACTTTACTATAAGTAAAGTATAGTGATCGTGAAAAAATTCGATCTCGAGGTTTCGACGGAATTATATGTTTTGAGGTCCCAAAAGTCGTTTTATGAAGTTTTTCGATGATGTCTGTGTGTGTATGTGGGTGGGTGGATGGGTGAGTGTGTTAGCATTGCTTGTTACCACGCTACGGTCCAGAATCTTTGATGGATCAAGTTGATATTTTACACAAAAATGGGTCTCATACTGTAGAAGATCCCTATTATTTGGGAAGAATTATGCTTGACGGGAAAGTCACTTTTTTTGCCGAAAACCCTTTTTTAAAAAATATTAAAAAAATATATATTTTTTCTCAATATACATTCATAGCAAGCTTATTTATTAATCAAGACGCAGGAAAAAAGATAACACTCACTCTGAGAAAATTTGTATATATGATTTTCGACAAAGGGGAAGGAAAATGTTTTTAATAAATACTAAGAAGTCATAAAATTCCCAGTATAATAATTCTATAAAAGACCAAAAATGTATATCTTTCGTCTGAAGATTAATAAATGTAATTATTGTATATCCTTAATTATAAATTATCTTAAAACCACATTTTTTCTTCGATATTTATGATATTTTTCAAAGAAAATAAGAGTATTTTCCTGATTTACATTTGAAATTTTTACTTAAATATTCAATGTAGAAGGAGGTCAAGTAAACGATATAAGAAATCCACTCTTGCAGGAGATTATTTCGTATCAAGAAATTTTCACTTTGGCTTTTCAAGAATGTTATTACTGCTGTAGTTATACCAATGAGATTAATTGCATCAGCTGTGTGATGTACAAAAATAAGCATATATATTGATAAGTCGATCAATCACTATCTGTACTACCTCAGAAATGAAAGACTAATAAACATCTCCCATTTAAATGTTTACATTATGCTTAAATGAGACATTATATATTATATACCCAAGGACATTGATATTAAGTTTACTTATAGTAAAGTTGAGTGCAGGCCACTGCAGATTTTTATAAATGAGATCCGCCAAGGTTCGAAAGACGCACTGAGCGACCTGCGATCAAAAAAGTTTGCCCACCCTTGGTTTAATATGATTGTGTAAAATAAAATGTATGTTTACTTTCCTTTCTTGAGCATATTTCATCGTACTTGGTTTATTATGTTTAGGTAGAAGAGCTAGAAGAGTGTTGGGAAGACCTGTACGACCCACTATTTCTACTTCCCGCCCTTGCAGAGACTCTTGGAGCTGGTAGTTGGGTGAGGCCTCGCAAGGCTGCTGAAAAGGGTGCGCTTGCTGTAGTCTTTGCAGCGCTGAGTTCGACTCAGGCCGTGGTCAGAGCGCAAGCTTACTTTGTCCTCTACGGCTTCTACAACTCAATCACCCAGTTAGTAAAGTCTACTTAAATAAATATTTCTGCATCACATGGGATTTCAGTCCGTTTATATTCGTTTTTTAATTTGTGAACTTCAGTAAAAACAGTATAAGATTTCAGTGAATTGTGCTTCATATAGTTTTTGCATTATAGTTTTGTTTTCAAGTTCTGTACTTCAGTAAGAACAGTATACGTTTTCAATACGGTGACATTAGTATAGTTTTGCAGTACAGTTTTATTAACATGTTAATGAACATATTTCATATACTATATTTATCTTTGAGATGTATATATGAAACGTAAGAGTAAACCTGTAATTTAAAATAGGAACAGGTTAAAAAAAATTCCTTGTGTTAGGGTTACTACGAGTGAGAAAAACATAGAAAAAAATTTACTGCTGCTTATTCGCTATAAAAAACATAGATATTTGTGATGTTTTAAAAACTATTTTGTACGATATACATGTATTAAAATTCGCGCACAGAATATTAGAATATCTAAAATAAAATTGCAGAAATAGTGACCTTTCAAGTAGTGGAAAGTTTCTTTCGCTGATCTATTTTAGTCATCTCTTTATTCACCATTGGTTTTCTGTTACACAAATCTAGTCCTTGACTCTATAGTTAAAATACGTTCGGTCTCCTTTAGTTTAATGTGTACAATAGATTTAATAAAAAATGTCTCAAACATAACTCCGTTCCTAGTTGAAAATAAAAGTGATCATTTATTTGGCCCCTACTTGTAATATAAGTCGAAATTAGTTTTCTTGATTAATATAAATTACAAAAGTGATGATAATTTATTTTACTTTTTATGTTAGTCAAAAGTGTTTATATTAAATGCCTCAATAACGCAGTAATTGATAAAAATATATTAACTTTTAGTGATTTTTTTGTAGAATATACAGTATACAATTTATATAAAAAGTATAAATTGGACAAAAAAGAAAAAAACTAATAGGAATATTCGTATTATTGTACCGTTAAGATACTATATCACTATCAACAATCAGTTGTTCTACTTTGAACGCACCAATACCTCTATTAATCCAAGGGTTTCCAACCTGAGGATATTTCAAGGAGGCGAGAAAAGTCCAGGTAAATTATAGCATACTATTTTTATTCAAATATTCTGTATATTTTCATTTCTCCTGATTAAGATATTCATTAAATTTATTAGAAAATATCTCATTTGTTTTATTTTTATGAGTGTATCTCATATCTTGTGTATGATTTTGTTTTTTTTTATGTTTAGTCTTGGTTAAAATATAAATTTCAGGAGGTATGAGGTTCAGGTGAAATTATTTTAGGAGTGTGGGGCAAGAAAAAGGTGGAACCAATGGATTAATTAAACAATCACAATTGAGTTTAATTATTATTGTTTAAGAACATGACATTTTGAAACTTCTATTACATTAGATTTAAGATTTATATAACTGATTTTGTCAAAATCATTAGTTTTTTTGGCTAATAAGAGTAAAATATTGATTGGTTTTTGTTTCAGTTCGCACAAGAGTAACTTGATTTGGCAAAACATGTTGGAGCGCCTCCAAAGTAGTGTTTCAGGCCAGTCGAATCCACGTCTGTCTGGGTGCTTGTCTATTTTCTTTGCCAGATCGTCTCTCGTCATGGCCAACCCAAATCATCCTCTTTATCTAACTTTGCATAAAATCTTTTTGGCTAAAACAGCTTTCAATTTAAAAGCAGTTCCAGTCTTCTTGCAGTTGTTCCATTCAAACAGGTACTTTTTTTCTTAACTTAGTTACGTTATTTCACTAATCTTCTTAAGCACTGAAAGCTTTACTTTGTCAACTCTGTTTGAAACATGAAATGGCCAGTAACACAAGACATTTTTTATTAGTTTGACAGTGTCGTGTGTTTATTCTAACTAGACAGTTGTTGCTGAAATCTGTAAAGTGTTTTCTTTGTAAACATCTCTAACGAATACTTAGGTTTTTCTGTTTCAAAATTTTGTAATTCTGCCTAAGAAAAATATTTTAAATAAAAACCGAAGTGTTAGCAATGAAGAGTTTAATTGTAACCTGAAGAACTGATCGAGTCCTGATAAAATTTTATTTTGTTTCTGCTTCACTCTCGATACTTTTATCAATATTTATTATTAGAGTTATTCACTACTTTAGTGCAAGTTAAATTTAAAAAAAAGGTGATATAGTATTACCTCGTCAGCTGCATTAATGTGGACGGAGCTGAATCTGATGCTGCTCACTCTCGAAATGAATTAACATGAAACGATTTAGATTAATTGCTTTTGACCATAACACAGTCCAAAACGGGTCCAACATATGAGCTTAAACCATATTAATTAAATGTTAATAATATGTTTATTATGTTAAATTAATTACATTAATTAATCAAATGACCCAAACTTAATGTTTGTGTCATTTGACAATTAATTTAAATTTCTTTAATTGTTTACTATTATCTAATTGGAATAACAAATCAATGTATATATAATTGAAATAAGAATGGAATATTTGAAATATTTATTGATTAAAAAATAGAATCTCTATACAACTTGTTTAAGATTTCATTCCTTTAAACAATAGTTTAATGCACGTATAGTTAAATGTTATTCCTATCTTTAATTTGAAACCTTTTCTACTGAGTCTGTCAGTAAGAAGAGTATCAAATTAAAAATAGACAAAATGAAGGTCTTCTAAATATGTAATAATATGAATAAATGATTCACTGTTAGTTACAGTTATTTTAACATGATGATATCATTTTACATTGTTTAATTGTATTTTTAGTTAACGTTAAGTGACAAACTGTAAAAGGGATACCTAAAGCGTAACTTTCATGCAGTAGAAAATCCAGCGCTTGTCTAATACATCTTTGTTTGTTTTCCATTAAGTATGATTTTGTATAATATTAATATTAAATTTGACAAGAATTAACACTGAAAGGATTTCCTTTCTATTCAGTTTCACATGTTTTCACTCCATTCATTCGGTTTATAAATCGATATTAAATATAAGTAGATTTTGTTTGCTTTTAAAAATAATTACTACTTCAATGTTATTATGGAATGTTGTATTTTCAAGGATTGAACAAGCTTGGATCTTGCAAGTTTTCAAAGATGGTTTGCGAGACATGGATGATGTCAAAATAGGTCTTCATTCGTTTGTTTTTAAAATTCTTCTGGATTTTTATGATTCAAATTTAGCAAGCCAAGCAGCCAAGGTTTGTATACTATTTTTATTTCATTTTTATTAATTTTACATTTTTAAACAAGATCCAGACTAATAATTTTTAGCGACTAGTAGAAAAAAGTAATCTTCAAGGACTGTTTATGGTTTGTTGGAAGCAAAGAGGCTTTCATAAGTGTGTGGATTGTAAAGGTCTCGTCCAAGCTAATAGCTAATGAACAGCTACTCTGGATCAGTGTGAACAGGTAGAGGTACTATTTGGTATGAGGCCGGTGTGCTCGCTTATGGAGTGGTAGACCCGGGGTTCATACTCACTCTTGTCCTCGATTTATTCACGCCGGAGGTAAAAAAAATTTGAGCACATCGTCCCTTGGAAAGGAAGTTCAGCCGTCGGCCCCGAGCCTATACTATGTCAGATACTCTGATCTCTAAATATACTTAAGTTAGGCAAAATTTAGGACTCCCAATGTAGAATGTTCGTTGTGTGGTAACAGAAATGGCCAGTATTTGTCTGTTCTCTTGTGGAACTGCAACTGCAACCTAAACTTATTAAAACTGACCCTACATAGGATTAACTATAAAGCTTTTTAACTTATATGTTCCGACTACTGGTAATTTAGTCTAATGGACCTATGGGGTGGAAGTTTTTTTTTAAAAAAAGGGTAAAAATTGATTAGGACCTCAAGTGGGGCGTACTCAATTGGTCTATTCGTTCTCTGCACTCTTTGTTACTATACTAGGGTAAATGGATAATACAAAGTCTCCACACAAAAAAAGTTTTTTATTCAAACTACGCGTTTCAAACACTTCCAATCATTCAAACTGGTAAACATTCAATGGAAGGAGTGGAGGACAGACATCCGACGAACGTGGACTCAGGTTCCCTGTCCACTCCTTCCATTCGATATTTACCTCACGATGAAAACAAAGTGTTTGAAATGCGTAGTTTGATTAAAAAAAAAATCTTTTTTATGGAGACTTTGATTTATGCATTTACCCCATTATGAGTAAATACCACACAATTACGTATAGCACGACTAATGAGTCTTTGTTACTAATTGGAGAAGTGTAAAGGGGTTAAAAATCCTGATGAACTAGACTATGTGTTTAAGTATTGTCGCCAGCTAAAGAGGTAAAATTGTGATCTTTAGCTTTGAAGTCCTGATTGGGACACTAGTATCTATGTGACTATGATAAACAGGTAAGAATTTAAAACAGCTCTTGTGAATCGGTGTATATTCTTTAGCAGGGTCCATTAAAACAACTGTAATGTGTAAAGAGTTGAATTTTTATAATGCGGAACAAACGAAATGAAGCAAGTAGTGATGATCATTGGGTACCAATTGCAACATGACAGGAAAAACGTGATTATGTTAGTTTTCCTGCCGAACCTATACAAACAGCAGTTATAGTAGTCTATTTTCATTATGGAAACACATATTCTTTCATTACTATACATATATCACGATTTAAACAAAAAAAATACAGTAACCGAAAGTAGTGCCACATATTTTTTTTACTATAGATGACGGTGTAATATCACTCCCAGAAAATGAGTGATATTAAAGTAAAATAACTACCTTTTCAAAAATATATATATTCAGTTTTTTTTGTCATAGAAGAACTGTTACAATTTTTAATTGAAGTTAAATGATCTTTTTTAGATATATATATATATATATATATACCATATGATAGCATTTATTTTGAATTATGTTATTCTTTTTTATTTTCTAGAACGAAATAGATGAAATCATTGAAAAAGCTATTACGAAGTGTGACAAAAACAAGCTGTTGATTAAGGAGTACAGTGTTATCCCTTGGTTGGCGATGTGCGGGAAGCTGGAGTTGGCAAAATCTTGCAAGCCTCCGTCTGAACTTTACTCTGCTGCTTTGCAGTTGCCTCAGATAACTGCCTTGTCAGTCAAAACTAACTGATCTCTTAGCTTATCATATTCGACTTCAATCTAATTATCATTGTCTAAATCCAAGATTTAGTGATTATATTATTATTCACTAAACGGGTGGTTGTTGACAATGCTGAGATATAATGAAAGCAATTTGTTTCATTTTATATAAAATTTTTGTTCAGAACTTTAATATGGCAGTTTTAAACGGTTATTAGTGAGTGGAAAACTTTACAAAGTTAAGTTAACGTATCGAATATAGACCAAAAATGATGTGTCCTCTAGTTTGTTTGTTTAAGCTAGAAAATGAAAAAGGAAGGTTCGAAAACACAAGTGACTCTTATCTAATACATTAATTCCAAAAATGACAGTATCATTTTATAACTGTATTAGATAGAAAGGAAGTTCAATTCAAAGGTATTTTTCCTTTAAATTTATTTGATGATGAGGCATTTTTTATACCAACATTATTTCATGAGTATCATTCTTTATTGACTTAATCAATTTAATTGACTCGCAGGGGCGCTAAGCAGAAATAAAATTGCAGCTCAGGCAAGATGTTTATGTGAAGAGTTACTATTTTAAAGTTACTCTGTACTCATTGTTGTATCAGTCAAATCATGATGACATAATTTACGAAAAAAAGTGACTTGTATATATTTAGTAGGAGTATTTCTTAAATTGGCTGTGAAGCTTGTATAAAATGTGTTATGTTTTACAGTAAACGAAATAAAGGAATTGTTTTTATACATTTATATATTGGCATGAACGAATGTTTGAATTCGTTCAAACAAAACAAAATTTGTTTGTGGTGGTGCCAAGACATCAAAGCATATTTTGTTTTATTTTTTCATTGTAATTGCTAATATAAGTTAAATCAGATGGGTATGGTATGAAGGTTTTACTATATATTTATTCATATGAATTATAGATAAACTTATTCTGATTTTACTTAAGTAGTATATTACTTTATTTTTGGTATAGGAATAATAACGCAAAACATATAACTTTTAAAATTATTACTCCTTCTTTTAAAAGAGAAAAAGTCCTTAAAGCGTATTTCTGTGAAAGCTGAATGGCTGCATTCCAATTTTTCGAACTCCTATGCCAATTACATATAAACGTTGATTCAGAATCAAAGCCAGTATATTCTGGTGGCAGTCGTGTAACGAATTTAATTAATAAATAAAAAATAATCAAACATTTATACTTAAACAAATTTTGAGTATAAACTAACTCTTCAGTTGTATTTGAAGATGAGGAACTTACGAAGCAGGTCGAAGAACTCCTACTACTGTATACCATATGAGGGTATTAGCTATTAATGTAATTTCAACTAACCTCCGTGCAACTAACAATATAAAACAAGTTTATTAAAAGAACGTTTTTAAAAACTTAATTTGATCTTCAAGTGAAAACTAAAAATAAAAAAGAGCTATCGTATAAATTATATTCGCCACATGTAGCAATGCGCACAACACCTCGACGGCCTGATTGATGGATAGCTAGTGCTGGTACACACAGTGGTGTAGTTTCGAATCTCTTAACCGCTTGTTGTTTGGGCAGTATATAGATTTTGTCTTGCTGAGAAGATAAAAATAATTTTAATATGGTTATTTACAACAACAACAACAAAAAGGAAAAGAAAGCGTAGCCACATCAAGGGAACCAAGTACACAAAGGAAACTGGATGGTGAAATAGAGGACATAATGTGGATATAATTTATTTATCAACAATTCACACTACAACAAAAGCATAATAATCTTTATAAAATAATCATAACAAATAATATAATACTGGAATAATACGAAGGAAAAGGACAAATCACTATAATACGAAAAACAGAAACTACTTTAGACTAAGGAGGCATTAATTAGATCATTAACAAAAGTTAGAAACTCAAAATCGGCAATTTCGTCCCTTCTGGCTGTGAGCTCTTGCTCTGTGTAACTGCAAAGGCAAAGGGTGAATATTGTGAAGTACAAGTTACGAGATCCAAAGGACTGTAGTCTAACTGAGGTCACCATTTGCAAACGAGTTGAGCACTGGGGTTTGAGCCGCTCTGAGCGTGTTACTCATGAGCATTGCCACAGTGACAGGCCCCACTCCACCTGGCACTGGAGTCAGCATACCGGCTATCTTGCTTACATCTGAAATGTCAAAACCGATTCACAAACGTAGGAGAACTAGGATACTTCCATATATGTACTCTATCGTCTAGAAGACAAACTGGCAAAAAGAAAATTAGTTTACATTTGTATACGTATTAAGTATTTAACTCCTTTTGAGAGGGATCCCACCGACATTGTTGCTGTATTCTTTCTGACAGAACTAATTTATGCATGACTTAACCGTGGGTGGTAGATGCTATGTCAAGGGTGGTAATTCCAGCTCTCATAGCGTGTATTAAAGCTGAGCTTATGGAATACAGAAATTTGTAAGGTAAAGTGAATGACTGTTTAATCAGGTATAATAAACCTGATTCTTGCAAGGATAACAAGGAATTATAGATCATTTTCTAAGTAATTTTTTTCCTGCATTTATTTAACTCAGTTTGTAAGAAGACACATAATAAATACAGTAATCCCTCACTTTTCGTGGATAATGGGGACCGAAGACACCCGCTAATAATGGACGCGCCTTTATAAAAGCCTCTAAAGCTCAAACAACGACCTTTCCTACAGAGAAAGAATCCTGACCTTACTAAATACTGTACTGTGTTGTAAATAAAAATGAAAACAAAATAAGAAATAATTAATAAAAAACAATTAACAAGGGCGTGGTAAACAGGAGTTGGGCGATATGAATTAGCCAATCAAATCAAAGGAAACATCCTTGGTTATTTTTTTTATTAATTTCAACTTCTATTTTTGATATTTTTATTATTATGCTCTTGTTACATTTGATTATTTTTTAAAATTTTCATTAATTTTTAGTCTTAATTGAATATTTTTTAATAACTTTTATTAGCGTTTAATGTAATACTGTAGAATATATTTTGACCCAGCAGGTCACTGGTTGTTTGATATCTTTCTCGATCGTACAAGAAGAATCCTGTATACATTCTTCTCTAATACTAACTACTGTACTTTTTCATTACAAGTTGTATTTTTTTTAACATTACTGCAATTACAGTTGAATATTTTTTTAATTTTTAATTGAACATTTCAGGACCCCGCGAACTAACGAGGAATTACTGTATTAACTACAGTAATTCGTCAAATTACATATATCAATTTCTTTAAATGTAATCTTCATTGAAACTTTTTAAAAGAAAAAAAAGTATCACACGAATCATCCTACATAACAGAAATTTCGATATCTACTCGTAAGAAGGTTTCAACTCAAAAATGCTGGACTTTATGTATGAAAAGAAATTAGAATCACTAAATTCTTTCTAAAACTATGTTCATTTTATAATGTTTGGCATTTCTCTAAGGAAATATTTTCAGGGCTGAAAGACTTATCACCCTGTTAATCGAATTCCCTCCCTCCCTCATTCCTTAGCATTATGGACTGGACACCTTCAACCTCGAGGAGCCACTTCGCTTCATTCCAATGGCAGAAGTGCGCCTTCATTCATATTCCTATCAAAACATACATTTTATATTTTCACTGAAGAAAGTTAGTGCTATTTATTTGTTGAGGGTAATTATAGTACTGCGTCCTAAGAACTATTGTACTTTCCCCCCTTCTGTACAATAGTATCCCAGTTAGCTCTCCAAGAAGCTCAGCACTTTTGCTGGGTCCAACGGTAAAAACTCTTCTGTGGTTTTGTTGAGTGTCCCGAAGCACCTGCCTCTGTGTAGCACAGGGGCTTGACAATCAGACAGCAGATGCAAGTTAGTGTTACTAAAGTAAGGAAAACTAAACAAAAAAAATGTTAATAACCATACTTTTAGTTTGGAGATTAAGTCTGTTTGAACGACTAATGAAGTTAATACTTTTTAGAGCATACCATTCATTTGAGTGGTCACACATATAAGTGAATTAATTAATCACCTTCAAAGTCTACGTCTCCTATGAAAGAAGGTTCACCTGCATCACTCAAAATCCTTTTAATTCCCACGTCGATGACTATGGCTCCCGCTTTAACCATATCTCCTGTAATCAGTCTGGGTACACCTGCACACAAAACAATTGTTTAGGTCGCGAAAACAAGTGCAAATACAAATCTCAAGATTTGCCCCAGGGCGTCCATTATCAAAAATAACGGTTACATAATAAAGAAACTGTTAATAAAAATGAAAACGTAATTTAATAAACGTCATGTATCCTGAAGACAACTAAAATTTACCCAACAATGGTGTTTTCATTACCATTTACAAAAAAATTTCCCATAAAAATTGCAAAATATTTTAAATATATATTTAACAAACTAATTCTGAGGTAAAATGGATAAACAAACAAAGAGTCTCCATACAAATGAAGTTTTATTCAACGCGTTTCGAACACTTTGTGTTCATCATCAGGAAGACACTATAATACTAATTATATCTAATCAGTTACAAAATTAGAGTGAAATAATAAAATTCAAGACATACTAATTGAATATTATTATTTCACTTTAATTTTGTAACTGATTAAATATAATTTGTATTGATAGCACAATAGTATGGATTGCACAACTAATGATTTAACAAACTAAGCCGACGAAGATCGTACCCCATGAATGTGTTGTTAATGAATTGTCTGGATCGAGCAGTATTTACTCGAATGGTTTGCAGGCTGAATCCTCTTTGCACGTTTATTTCAGATGAACAGGTTCGAGCATGAAGTTCTCGGTCAGTGTCTAATCTTGCTAATGTTTCAGGTGATACGTTCTCGATAGGATTCCGATCTCACTTCAAAAACTTATGTTATGTTAAACACCTTACATTATAATTACATAGTTCAAGAAATATCTCGTTTAGAAGCATGTGAAGAAAAAAACAAATCTTTTCGAGAGAATTCTTTTTTATAGATAGACAAAGGCTAAGTCGGTTCTAAAAGTCTTAATCTGTATATGCATGTAAACTTCGAGAGGTCTCTTTCTTCCATCCAAAAAGTGTAGTTATTTTTACTTATACTACAGATATATACCATATTATGGTTATTTCTGTAGTGACAGTGCTTCAGGTACACTCATGCCTAGTCATAACATTTTTGACGAGTAAGCGCCCGTCAGTGATAAAAAGTTGAATATTCTCTCCCAATGTCTGTAGTGGTTTATATATCTAACTAGGGCAGAGTTTGTTGATGAGGTAAGGTTTTTCTGTTAATCACTGTTAAACAAGAAACAATATTTTATCTCGTAATAGTGTTAAAAAGCACACAACTGACCTGTAGCTGACACGATGACGTCTGCGTCCCTCGTAAGTCGCTGCAGTTCCATGTGCGGGGTGTGCCGATGGCAGATCGACGTCGTCATGCCCAATCCACTTACCTCTCCTCAAACAGACCACAAAACAAATTAAATACCACAACAAAAATTAAAAATAATATTTGTAATTGTCAGTTCTTTGTATTTCTGTAATTCGCCGAATTGAGCAACGTTTTGGTTTATTAAACACTATCTTTCTGATTCTACTCTCTCATGATGTCAGATCAACTTTGAAAACTACCTGTTGACAAGTTTTTGAACGATTACTTAGTTCGTGAGCTTCTCTTCGGACAGCATCAAAGCCTTAAACTTTGATGTGGCAGCCCTCAGATTATTCATTGAGGCAGTCGCGTTTAACGGTATTTTTTTTAAGAGGTATTATCTAATACATAAAAAACAATCAAGAATTACAGGTTCGAAGTCACGACGTGTGGTTGAGGTAAACGTTAACACAGGATTTCTTCATATGAGACTTGTTAAATTTGTAAACTGTCGATTCTGAGTCGTACGATATCTGGTACTCGTTAAAGACCAAACCAGTATAACTGGATAATTAGTTTTTCATTAACATGAGTTCAGTAAAAAACTCAGTTTGGGAACTAATTTTACAAAAAGAAAAATCTCTCAGTTCTTGAAGAGTGCTTTAGATTACAAATTTTTCTGATTCGAAGGCATTCAAAACTACTTGGTACATTGATTTCAGCAACTAGAGATCAATGCATACCTACATATTATGGGAACTATTACAGAGTAGAATAGATCACCGAATATGTATCGGTACTATCAACCACTAACTAACAGTACTGTTTCATTTAATTTGATCTATTTACCTTCAATAAAGATATTTAAATTAATAAACTCTTTAAAGTTTTAAAAAATTGATAGCTCTTTTTTAGGTTGGAAAGGATTAATTAATTTGTTATAAGAGATATCTGTTTCAGGTTTGGAACAAAATTTCTGAACTGATTGTGTTTGTAGACCGAGATCACTAGCAATATCCTGAAAAACAGGACTGGATTTTCCATCAGAAACAAACCGGTTCTAAGGTACTTTGGGAGTTTGTAAAAAGGGAGGGGAGGGGGTAAACAAAAATTCACACCCCACTCAACTATTAGAACTCATACTGCAAAAAGTAAAAGCTTTACTTTTCGATCAACAGATTTGGAACACTGATCGAAACATTACTTTTCCAAATCCCCCACTTCACTCAGGTGAAGCCTTCGCATATTAACTTTAGAAACATACCCATGAAGTACATCCTACAACGATCAATACAATCACGTGTTTATGTGAAAGCTTTTTATCCTACAACGAATATAAAACTCTGAAAAACTGTTACCTGATTTATGAGAATGCAGCAACAGTGATATAGGAAGACCGACATTTTTGGATCTCCCACAGACAACAGCTGTCTTACCCTGAAGATCAACACCTGGAATACATCCAATTAGAAGTATGATCCGTCTAGAGACTAAATACAGAATACTCACAAACAGTACACATAAATAAAATTTAGCATTTTTAACCATACTCGGATTAAAAATATAATTGTTTAAAAACTAATTTATGAAGAAACAAAAAGTAAGAAAAATAAAAGAACAACTTTAGCCATTGTCGCTTATTCTAGTCATGCGTATCAAAGTCAAAATGAGGTTTTGATGGATAACTGTTAGGCCCGTTACACTTGAGGAAGAATTATTGAAGTTGAACCACAGGATAGCAGAGGTTATTAAGAGTAGTAGGTAAGAGAATTAACCAAAATAAATAAAGGAACGAAGGATCCACTTTACTACATATTTCTAGTAGGTTCCTCTTTCGATATAAAAATTTTTTCATGACCTAATTCTGGGAATACCTCTATCAGAGCTGCCCAATATATAGGGATGTTTGTAAAAAATGATTTGTTATCAAAGGAGGAGATATCAGATTTTGCCTATGTTTAAAAAGAGATATAGAAATGGTACGGCAGCTGCGAAAAAGCGAATCATGACTAAACTGAATGAATAAACTGACGGCTCGCACTTTTAAAAAAAACTACCTTAATATTACAGACTCCGAAGGGTTATTTTTTACATAACCTATTATATTATAACTATTGATTGTGTTTATTTCTTGTCCGAGTTCTCTTGACAAGAAATATATCTGTCTAATACATTACAATCAGCAAGAAGACAACTCTGCAAATTACAAGTCAAGAGGTCCTCCTTATAACTCTTCAATAGTTATTTTTCACATTACTTGCGCGTTAATGAAATGTCTGTCATTTCTAATAGGTATCTTATAGAATGAAAGGGGGCAGAAATGGCAATATAGATCCAGAGCTCTGATTATCGCGATCGTCTCAGGCTTTGTATTAATCAGTTAACAGCACTCTTCTCAAACTCATATGAGACTAAAACATCCTTCGGTCAATCCGAAGGTGACCAAGTTTGAGTTCAATCCTTCGACAATGTCCCTTGACGGTTTTATAGCAACTTAAGTCGGAAAAAAAGAGCTCGAAAGATTGATAAAATCAGGAAAAAACTGTGAGAGCACAAGCTGCTACACAACTTTTAACCTGATGAATATATATATATATAAACTAGAATTTAAAAAAGAACACATAGAAAGGAAACCACTGAACTCACTACTATATTTCGATGTCCTCGTCTTCAGGAAAAGAAGTGAATCGCTCCAAAGGCTGATAACGACTGATATATATATATATATATAAACAAAACCATAGTTTTACATATACAATGGAAATTCCCTGTTATAAAGTATAGTTACAACTGACATACTACATAAACAAAATCAATATTTATTTATTTTACTATTCATTGAGGGTGATTATAGCACTGCATCCTAAGAACTACTGTACTTCCCACTTCTGTATTACAGTTAGCTTCAGCGCCTCCACGAAGCTCAGCACTTTTGCTGGATCCAACGGTAAAAGTTCTTGTCGAGTATCCCGTAGCACCTGCTTCTGTGTAGCAAAGTGGCTTGACAGTCAAACAAAATCACTACTTAAATGAAGTAACTATTGATTATAAAATCAAGGGGAAAAATTAAACAGCAAAAAAACATAGGTTATGTAAAAAATAACCCTTCAAGAGTTATGTAAAGAGTCTCATAATTTGTAATTTTGAAGAGTTGTCTTCCTGCTATCTAATTGTAATTCATTGGACAAATAAGTCTATCGTTAATAAGCTCATTGTGTATTAACTTACGCGTTACAACCACTGGGAATTGAATTACTTAATATTTCGCAGGGTATTAATCACATTGCGTCTTTGGGGTCCCCTCGGAGAGCGTTTCCCACATTCTAGAGGTATGCCCCAGATATGCGGGAGAACGATGAAATGAAAACGGGTGAGTTTGTGGAGGACATTGTCGGCATTGTACTGTACTGTACGACCCATTCTAGGTCGGCATTGACCAGATTCAGGGCTGAATTTTTAAAGTTTTTATATGATATAGGAAGACAGCAGGAGTGCACCTTACATGACCTCCATATAGGAGAGTGGACTTGATTTCTGTTTTGTTTTACTTTTTAAGAGTTAATTTACTTTTGGTTTGAAGTGTTATTAGGATACTTTTGTTTCTGAAGGACATAAGTTTTAATTTATGTGATGTAGGGTCGTGGAAGCTCGCCTCCGCGTGGTCCACCTCGGGCGTATCTCAGAGGTTTTGTTTGTCTCTATCTTCGCTAGAGCTTGTAGCTTCCGAAATGCTGCGAAAGAGCTTTCACGTAAAAAAGACATCAGTCTGTTTTGTTGTTGTTATCTGCGATATGGTTGTATAAGCTGGGAGCGCGAAATAATTTGCTCAGCATTATTAAGATCAGTCTCGGTCGAAAGATTATATCCGTTTAGATGTTCAGATTATGAATGAATCAAATACAAACTACTAATGGAAAGAGAAATGTCTATAAAATACCAACTTCTTTTATCTGAATGAAGGTATCTTACCAGTTGAACGTATAATATGAAGAACTGCAAGTGCCGTACAGGGAACCATGGCATCCAAGTTAAGTGCCAGTCGGCCCATATTGGCAACAGTAAAGCCGTCTACATCCTTAGCAGGGGCAACTGCATTACAAACACTTCTTTCACAAATATGTTCCGGTAAAGGTAACTGAAATGAAACCAAAAAAAAAAAGTCAGAATTAATTCCTTACAAATAATATAAATCATTTAAAACATGTTTAAACCTGGACGAGAATCCCATCAATCTGAGGGTCTGCGTTCAGCAGATTGATTTTGCTTATTAGTTGTTGCTGCTGGATATGGGAGGACAAATTGATGACCGATGCTGATATCCCTGAGAAGGAAAAGAAAATACTTTCGTTACATATGTGACACCAAGCTTAAGTCATTATCCCAAAGTCATGATCAGATAAAATAATACGACTCAACTGTAAAATCTTACAATAGATTATATCTTCTATTGACTAACAAGGTAGTCTAGAAAAATCACTCAAGTAAGGAATGGAAACTTCCAATCCTTTGAGGGTCAGAGTAAATGATATTCAAAATCAAAAGGGCAACCATACTACTATTTTTTTTGTCCTCATTATTTGAACTCCCAGAAGAGATATTAAGTGAAAGGTAGTAGCGATGCTTCAAAAAATAATATAATGCATTAAAACAGAGCTCGAGGAAAAAATATGTTATATCAAATACATTCAAATGATAAATAAACTGCATAAAAACAATAAGGCTATTAAAAACTGATATAGCAATTAAAAGCATGGTCATTAAACAAGTTGGTTCGTATTTCTAGAGCATCAATTTTAATCATTGTAACAATCGACTCACCTACCGACTCTTTTAGCAGCTTTCAGTTTAATGTTGACATAAGCATGACTAGCAGGGTCGTCACCCACCAAAAGTGCACATAATGTAGGACTGCGGTTACCCGACTCCATCCATTTTTTTACTTCCGCTTTTACTTTTATGCGAATATTCTTCGCTATCTTCTTTCCATCTATTAATCTAAAATCACTGTTAGCTATAATATATCCAATAAAAGATACATAAAATAGGTAATTATGATTACACTAACCTGCAAGACTCAGGGGAGGAATATCTACCCGGCTCAGCATAACAGCTAAAAGAACATCTAATAATTAATTTGGGTGGTAGACGTAGAAACCCCTTCATCAGTATATATATTTAACACATTTTATAAATTGAAACCAACCACTCTCAATCACTCACAAACTAATAACTTTAATTGATACAAGGAATGTAATGGAGACAAGAATAGTTTTCAAACATTAGAAGGTTACGACAAGGCTTACCTTACTATACCTTATCTTATTATGCAATGCTGTTTAATACTTATATTAAAAAAGCGCTAAATTATTAAACCTTCAATAAATAATTGAAATATTTTCTTTAATTTACATGTATATTCTTTAGTAATATTTTACATTTTATTTATTCCAAATTTTTATTTTTCTCCTAACAGATAAAGAAGACTATTATTATACGACAAACTATATCTGATTATAAACCAGCGACATCAAATCTTTTCATTCCTTTCGATGTTGACTGTCATTTGTTTTTTACTACGGTAGTTTCAAACAGTCTAATTGACAATCCTACGAACTATGGTCTCAAGTCCCTCAGCCGGGATCTTTCCCGTATCCCAAGACGGGCACGTTCAAATTCCCCCTTACAGGATTGTTCCTTGCAATATATTGACTGTCTTTTTACACATAATTTGGAAAAAGTTCTGCAGCTTACAACTTTTAACATGCCTGACTCAATCTAAGACACCTTTAAAATTAGTTGTTACGTCACACTACATGTCACAGATCAACTAACTTCAATTCATTCTGAATTTCAATATTATCATTATTGATAGTAGAAGATAAAAATCAATATTTTTATACTTATCTGCCTAAAATTAATAAGTAAAGGTACTAATGCAATTTCTATATTACTCGTATTCCAGCAAATCCAATCTTTATAAATAAAATAATGATTTTGTCTGTACATTGCTTAGAACTGACTCATTTCAAGTTTTCTTTACGTTTCATACATTGGAGAAACCGAATCCACCCTTAGAAAAATTTCTGTCGGTTTGTCGGTTTGTCGGTTTGTCGGTTTGTCCGCAAAACTTTGTCACAGGTAAACTCAGCTACCATAAGACATATAAAGCTGAAACTTTTACAGTAGATTTGTGTAGGTCTAACTTAAAATATAGGCTATGAATTGATAGGAAATTCAACGTAGAAGTGAAGTTATGGACGTTTAACGCAAAAATGTTTGTCACAAGTAAACTCAGCCACCATAAGACATAGCGAGCTGAAACATTGACACTGGATTTGTGTGTGCCTAACTTAAAATATGGGCTCTAAATAGATTATTAATTCAGTACAGAAGCGAAGTTATGGGGCTTTTAGCTGTATTTTCCTAACTTGACAGACAAGTTTGTTTTGAAAATACACAGGTGTGGCAAGTAGGTATTGTTAGTTGATTTTAATTTCAATTGAGCACATGAATATATTGCGTATTTGACATCATTGAAATGGTGTTTCACAGAGTTAAGGATGTACTATCTATTGAGAATAAATGTTTTGTAAACGAGCAATTCTCAGCCCTTAATATGAACAGGCATAAGAAATCAACAAACAAGTTCTTATGCTATATGAAGCCGAGGAAAGAACTTACAAGTCAGTAAAGAGATTGGATTAGTGATGAAGAAGCAGTTCATTATCTAATTGAATTTCTTGACTCTGAATTTATTTCTCCTGGACTGCCTGCTCATGAGTAAAAACTTAAAGTAGAGCACCAATCATGCTGCAATTTAGTAGCAGTAACAAATTTCATGTTACGAAACATGAGTGCCCCAAAACTGTGCAACGGGACACGACTCTGAGTTCGTGCTCTACACAGATATGCCATAGAGGCGGACATAATGACTGGATGTGGTATTGGGGAGTCTGTGTGTATACTTCACATACCATTGATTCCGAGCCACTGTCTGTTTACGTTGAAATGATTGCAAAGTCGGGTCAGAGTCTATTTCGCAATGACGTTAACTAAGTCGCAAAGGGAGACTTCATCTAACGCAGGAATACAAGGTAGCAAAACCAAGTTTTTCTCACATGGTCAAATGTAGTTTACATGCTCAACGGTCAGAGGTTTCAACTCTTTCTTCTACCATGAACCTGAAGGACAGACAGCTAATGTAGTGTATTAGCTGGAGGCATTTGTTTAACACTGTAGTAATAATGGTATTTTCTACTATTCTATAATTTCTATTGACATTTTGAAATACCAAAAATGACGGACTTCTGATTCCTCAGTGGTATAGCCAAAAGGCATAGGCACACGGCAATAAAACAAAACAGGAACTTCTGATTCCGTCAAAGACGGGTACGTTTGCTATGTATTATATATAACTGTCAACTTTTTTTTAATTTAATATTTGCTTAATAAATACACTGGTAATAATGCAAGGTATGGGACCAGAGTAGCCCAGTGGCTTGCGTGATCGCCGATGACAGTAGTGCAAATGTATTATAAATAAATGTAACAAACAAATATTTTTTTGAATTTAAAATGTGGATAATATAAAAGATGGTAATAAAGTAAAGGGATCTAGCCAGGGTAGCCAGTAGCTTGCTTGCTCGCCGATGAGAGTAGTGCAAATGTATTATAAATAAATACAACAAAAATATTTTTTTTTAATTTAATATTTGCGTAATATAAACACTGCTAATAAAGTAAGGTATGGAACCAGAGTAGCCCAGTGGTTTGCGTGCTAGCTTTTGACTGGGAGCACGTTAATTAGAACTAACTCATTTCATGTTTTCTTTACGTTTCATACTTCAGAGTAGCCACATGTACCCTTAGAATAATTTCTGTCTGTCGGTTTGTCCACAAAATATTGCCACCATAAGACATATAAAGCTGAAACATTGATTGTAGATTTGTGTATGTCTAACTTAAAATCTAATCTTTGTATACAGAGGCATTTGTTTAGCACTGTACTAATAATGGTATTTTCTACTATTCTATAACTTCTAATTGTAGTATTAGTATAATACTATAATTTATATTTTGGAATACCAAGTATAATAGAATTTTTGATTCCGTCAAAGACGGGTACGTTTGCTAGTAATTCCTATAAGGAAAATTGCTGATCATTTCATGTTTCCTACTAAATTACAACAAATGTATGGTAGGTGAGGCTGTATCAGCCCTATCATTGAAATATATTCTTTTGTCATCATCAAATAAAAAGATAATTTAATTTATGTTATAGTTAGAAAAATTTCTTATAACGGAAAAATTGAAGAAACAACTCTTCACTCAAAAGAAACGTTTTGAAAAAACAAACGTGTTCAAATACTTGGTCTTTTTCTTCAATTTACTGAATATAATTATTGAGAGTACATAAAAAACGGAAGTCAAATGATCCCTACTTTAATGTGGTATACAATTATATTACCGTTTGACCAATATGTCTCTTACTTATGATATCTAAGTTATGCTGATTAATGATATGAAACAGACTCAATAGCCAGTTCAAAAGCTGTCATTCAATGATGTGTTTAATTAAATATACTGTGGCAGTATTTGTAAACCTGATCTCAAAGAGTCAATGGGTCAGCAGTCATAAACGCAGCAATGCCATTCATATGGCCTTGTTCTGTGTCAATTGAAGACCCTCTGGATCTTACCTTTTGGATTTTTACATCTATGAAAAAAAAAACGACGTTTATGGAAGTTAGCCAATCAAGCACACTTCTTCCTGTTCCATATGGCTTTTAACTCTTGCGACTTATTTCACCAATAAATAATTAGTGAACGCATTCTGAACACTCGCTCCATTACTTGAAACCCAAAGTTCGAAGATATCATCATATACTGTGGTTATGAACATAAGAAAAAAATTCTGTATATATTTTTCGTTTATTACATTTGTAACCTCAAACATAATGCCAAAATTTCAAAATTCTAGAGTTAGCAGTTTAGGAGAAAAAAATGTTTTCTAAAAAACAGTTTTTGGCAAAAAAAGTGACTTTCCTGTCATGTATAATTCTTCTCAAACAATAGGGATCTTTTTCCCTATTAGGCCCATTTTTGTGTAAAATATCAACTTGATCCATCAAAGATTCTGGACCGTAGCGTGGTAACAAGCAATGCTAACTTACTCACCCACACACACAGAGATCATCGCAAAAACATCATAAAACGACTTTTGGAACTTCAAAACATATAATTCCGTCAAAATCTCGAGATCGAATATTTTCACGATCACTATACTTTACTTATAGTAAAGTAAAAATGTATAGTGATTAGATGGACTAAAATTTCTTAATAAATGAAAAATTTATATAAACTGAAAACCTGAAAAAACACGAGATGCTACTTCACATAAAGAATATGCATGAAATTATCTGTGAAATTTATGGTTAGTAATAAGAAATAGTTTGATGGAAGTAAATTCTCGTGTATTAATTATATGTTGCTTGTCTCGGTGCTGGGTAGTTGTTTGCACTCCTGGTACAAAGTGCTCGAGCTGTTACTAAGAGGAAAGGCTCTCCTAATATACGCCGAGATTGCTGGCTGCTGGAGCAGTTGAGACATAGTACCAGATTTATTATTCCCATTCAAATGTTTGTTACAAATTCTCCTCCCAGTAGCTTCACCAGCACATGTTTATGATAACTGCATTCACTGATGAAGGAAAGTTCATGTATCATATCACAGTTTCAGGTTCTCTTTCAAGCATACAATGACGGAGACTTAACTCAAACACTTCACGGAGAAAGTTGGCTTCCTTATTCCTTATTCAGCCTGTATATTTCAACAGGTTCTCTAGTAGCGCGCTCGTGAGAGACCTCAGTCGTTATCTGAATTGTATAACCATCGGGGAAGCCTTGGTGCAAACCTTCAGGAAAGTCTTAAAGTGATGATAAGCCCATCAAATATGCCCATCAACCATGCCTCATCTTGCCAGGCTTCCTTCAACGATGTATTGCATCGTATATCCAGCCTTGCAAAGTCGGAGAAAATAAAATGAAGTTAAAATCCTGTAAATATTATCAGTCACAGTCCAACATTGCTCCTTATCCCACAGTGAAAAACGCATGGAAAGTTCTTTATAAGAAAAGTATACCCAAAATGAGCAAATATACCCATATCATTACCTACTTTAACTCAGATAAACATATTTTCATTAATTAACCTTACTCTCTTTGATGGATATTTTTAATATAGTTGCCTCATGTGAAACATCATTACTTCTAAAAAAATCTGGAGTGGCCTACACTCTACTTTACTATAAGTAACTTAATGTCAAATTTCTTGATTATATAAAACATAACGTCTCATTTAAGCATAACGTAAACATCCAAATGGGATATAATTATTAACCTGTCATTACTGAGGTAGTACAGATAGTGATTGAAGGACATATCAATTTATAAGCTTATTTTTGTACATCACAAATAATTTATTATTTGCAAATAATTTCATTAGTATAACTACAGCAGTAATAACATTTTTGAAAAACCAAAGTGAACATTTCTTGAAACGAAATAGTATCCTACAAGAGAACATGACTATTGTTCAAATAGCCAGTAGGTTTCTTACATCGTTTACTTGACATCCTTCTACATTGAATATTAATGTAAAATTTTCAAATTTTAAACAGTAAAATACTCTTTTTTTCTCTGAAAAACTTCTTAAACAGCGAAGAAAATGTTGTTTTAAGGTGATTTGTTAATTAAAGATGTACGATAATTACAGTTATTAATCTCTAAACGAAAGATTTCAATTTTGAATTATCTTTTACATTTTTGGTTTTTAACAGAATTATTATACTTGGAATTTTATGGCTTCTTAGTATTTAATAAGATCATTTTCCTTCCCCTTTGTCAAATAACATATATACGAATTTTTTTTTAATGAGTGTTATCATTTACCTCCACAATATTATTCCTCTTACATCTCTTATAAGTCAATAATATATTTTCATTTTTCCATTAGAAACATCAATTTTATCTCAGTGGATTCGCTCAAAAAATTTTTAAGTCAATGTAAACAATGTAAAAAAATACAAAAAATTCGACAAGTATAGCAGGTGATCTCTTAGTGTAGAATAAACAAACAGTTTTTATATCGTTATTGCTCTTTCCCGTAATTGAAACTTCATGATTTTTTTTTTTATGAATTGCTAATTTTTTTTCCATTTTTGGTCTAATTTTCATTATTTTTTAACGAGCCGTTTAGCGTCAAAAAATCATTTTCTGAAAACACAAATCGTACTGTAACGCCCCTTTAGCGAAAGTAATTTCAAAAAAAAATATCTCAACTCATTCGCCATATAATGTTCTATTTGTAGGCATAATTTCATTCTTGTTCGTCAAACAGTATGGCTTGTATCGCTCTCACAAGGTTTGAGATTGAATTATAAGTCAAAATTTTTACATTTTATTGAAAAAAAAATATTTTCTGTTGTTTTAAAATTCTGAATATATTTTTCGTTTGTTGCATTTGTAACTTGAAAGATAATGTCAAAATTTCAAAACTCTAGGGTTATCAGTTTAGGAGAAATAAATGTTTTAAAAAAAACGGTTTTTGGCAAAAAAAAGTGACTTTCCCATCATGCATAATTCTTCCCAAACAATAGGGATCTTCGTCTTTATGAGGCCCATTTTTGTGTAAAATATGAACTTGATCCATCAAAGATTCTGGACCGTAGCGTGGTAACAAGCAATGCTAACACACGCACCCACCCACGCACCCACCCACCCACCCACCCACACACACACACACAGACATCATCGTAAAAACGTCATAAAACGACTTCTGGTACCTCAAAACATGTAATTCCGTCAAAATCTCGAGATCGAATTTTATCACGATCACTATACTTTACTTATAGTAAAGTAAAAATATTTAAAATATATAAAATGAATTTAAAACAATTTAATTTTAATAATCATGTTAATAAAGTACTGTATTGTCCTTTATTCGCCAACTGAAAAGTCGAGTTTGGTTTACACTCAACAGTAGATCATTATTGTAGTGTGATTATAAATATAGTCACTTAAAAGTGACTACAGATAGGTCTTTCTTGTGTAACATTTCCTTATCTAATGTTCAAAATAAGTGACCTTTTTTTCAAATAAGATTAAGAAACGACTTAATCAGACATTTAAAATTACTAGAATCATCGGAAGAACAAGTTCAATTAGTATCTGTTTAGGGGGCAGGTTAGCCCAGTGACAACGTGCTCGCCTCTGGACAAGTAAGTGCGGGGTTCAATACCGACTGGTCCTCGATTTATTCACGTGGGATATGAATAAATCTGAGCGCATCATCCCTCGGAGATTACGTGAAACCGTCGGTACCGAGCCTATATGATGTCAGGTACTCGTTAAAGATCCCTACTCTAAATACACTTGAGTTAGGCAAAATTGATGACTCGCAATGTAAAATCAATTTTGATTATGTGGTATCTTCAATGTTCGGCCAATGTGTATTTCCTTATGTGACAGCCACTGCACCCTAACCTAACCTAACCTAGTACAGTTTTTACATAAAATAGGATCATGCACCTTTCCCATTCTTCATTGATTACGAAAAATCAATGTGATTTTCTTGTCACAAAAGAAATATATATTTTTCAAACATCATTAAGATCTGACAAACAGTGGGACATGTAGATTTGTTACAATACTTTCGACATATGTACTTTTATGTAAGTAAGTATACCTGAGTGGACTACTAATCTGGCTTTCATTTCATAGAAATTAATTGAAAACTATAATTTGAATCACTGCATCATTACATTTGTCAGAGGTGGTTAAAACGTCGACACGAGAACAGAAAGTTTCAGGTGGTCGTCTCCGAAGATTACAATTATGGAAGTTACATTTTGAAAAAGTGCCAGAAGTATACAATACAAATTATCCTCGAAATAAAAGTCGTTATCTTAACTTTTTTGGAATTGATAATAGTAAAATGTTCCATTTCATTTGTTCAAATAGAATTTGTCTACCACAGAAGTTGTAGTATAATTTATATTTTTATTAGCCATTTAACATCGTATATTGTCCACTTCACTCAAATGCTTTCGAAACATCTCCACCTCATTGAGTGATGACTAGGTCAATTAACGTCTTGTTCTCACTCTATGAGGATGGAGTTGTTCCGAAAGCTTTGAAGTGAAAAAATTACCAGGTAAGATGGTTCATAATAATTTAGATTGCACAATTTTAAAAAAAAAAAATATTTTTATTTCTAAATCATTATTTGTGCAATCCGTAATTGTGGGGTATTTACTCATTCTGAGGTAAAATGGATAAACCAACAAAAAGTCTCCATACAAATGAAGTTTTATTCAACGCGTTTCTCTGATGATGAACACAAAGTGTTCGAAACGCGTTGAATAAAACTTCATTTGTGTGGAGACTTTTGTTGGTTTATATATTTTACCTCAGAATTTTTCTTTTTGTAACTTCTTGAGTTGTTTCATTTTTATGTCCATTTATTAGTAATATGTACTTTCAAGTCGATCATGGATATCCGCTTTCATGAAATTTATTAGACTAAAGTCTTATTTAAGAACTATCATGTAATTTAAATACAATTCCTCGGGATAGATGTTCAGTACACTGAAGATCAATTTGAGGTACACACAGGTAGCGGCATCAGAGCATTCATTCCTTCCAAATCCCATATAAATGAAACACAAACCAGTCAATGCTTTCTACTGAGTATAGTTTTTATTTTGTAGTTCTAAAGCTTGCTATTACATGAATTACGTTGTAAATCAAAAAGTTCCCTTGATAATATTGAGCAAGTTTCAAGTAATTTTACTTCTTCGGAGAAATGATTGATTCCAATTGAGCCTGAAAATTTCAAAAATTTGGTATACTACCAATATCCAATCAATCATAACATCATTAAAATAGATTTTTAATGCAATAAAATTTGTTATTGATTTTTTAGGTACATTTAAATAGAATTTGGTTAAATTAAAATGCACATACCTTGCATGGGTTTAGGATATTAGGTACATGGTTAATAAAGAACAAGTTGTTGACTTACTGTAGCTAGTTGGGGGGTCAGAACAGCCCAGTAGGTTTCCCAGTGCAGATGTGCTTGCATCTGCTGTTAGATCCGCGGTGCGATACCCACTCCGGCTCTCCATTTATTCACGCGGAAGGAGAAATAAATCTGAGCACGCCGTCCCTCACAGAAGACCTTCAAGCCGTCGGTCCCGAGCCTGCACGATGGTCAGATACTCGTTAAAAATCCCTACTCTAAATACACTTGAGTTAGGCGATATTTAGGGCTCCCAATGTATAGTGTAGAGCCACTCTTTGTGTAGAGAGTACCGGGTGATTACTTTTTTAGTGGATAAATGATAGAAAGAAACAGTGTTAAAACACTGTGGTTAATACACTTCATGTATCTACATACACGAAGTAGAAATATTAGGCTCTTACATTCTTATCCATTCATTTATAAGAATGTAATTATTATTCAAGAACATTATACATTCCATGTTCTCAAACAAAAAAGTCTGTTTTTAGAGAATATACATTAATATTACAATTATAACGTCAGACTGGAACTAAATTTCAAAAAAACTTTGAAATTTGGAATGAAATATATATATGGGGTCAGAATATCAGGTTATGTTGAATTTAATTGCATAGATATTGACTTTATATAGGTACGTTTAATGCGATTTGTTGGTATTAACTTTATTTAACTGATTTCCAGACACATTAAGAGAACAAGAAACATCATTATCGCAGCAGTAACTGACCATTTTCAGGTCTGACCGATTGGACGTACTTTATGTTTTGTCAGTTAGTCATCTGTCAGTGTTATCAAGAAACGATAAGAGATGAACTTGATACAGTGGATGGGTGATAGCAATCGCAAATATTGAAATGTGTTCTAATTATCGACTATTATTCTAAATTAATAAACCCTGAGAAAATGCCTGACTCAGGGTACATGTGAATGTAATCAGAAAGCTATTGAAGATGGCCGTATGCCAGCTCAGGAAAGAGTATATCAAGGAGAATGACAAACAAGAAATATGGGTTTCCTGTTCTAATAATATATCTCTTAACTACTGTAGTATTTACAATCATAAAGGTTAGGTCTCACAAGAGGACACACATAGCCTGAGCCTTTGTGACACCACGTGATTTTATGGGATTCCGAAATTTTACCTAACTCAAATGTACTTAGAGTAAGGACCTTTGACGAGACCTGAGATCGTACAGGCTCGGTATCACAGCTTAGCAAACTTTCCGAGGGATGACATGCTCAGATGAATTCACCTTTTGCGTGACATAAATCGAGGGACAGAGTGGGTATTGAACTCTGGATCTTCCAGTTCACTGAGCTAACCTAGCCCCCACAGTCTTATAACAGCTTGTCTGACTACGATCATTTCGACATTCATTTCATTTCCTTAATAGTGGACTGCTGATACTAATTTGAAGCGACATAACCCATTGATGATACTGAGCACTCAAAAGCAATACCTTGAGCTGCTGGTTGGTCTTCTTAAGGAATGTCACTTCCTCCAAGTGCTTCTGCTCATCGGCCATTCTCATCTCCTCGTTCCTTCTTTCACCCATGTTAAATTTCATTTTTAAATCAACCAATTCCTCCTGAAGTTGTTCCTTTTCAGCTTTTAATTGTTCCATTTCTCTTACCATATCTTCCTTCCCTTGTTCAGCCTGTTCAAAAAAAAAAGCCCCTTGCTTGTCAATCCAACAATGGATTACAAAAACATATTTCTTATCATATAGACATATGTATAATAAACAAAAATTGGGTATTGTATTTTCAAATTCTTTTTACTACAATTAAAATATTTAAAAACTATAAACAAAATAATGAAATGAATTATAGATTTCTGTCAAAAAAGAAATTAAAATTTGCAAGTTCAAAACATGCATTGAAAAGTAATTTAAAAGTTTTTACATCTGCTGTAAAAAAGTAACAAATCTTGCTGAAAAAATAATGTTTATATATCATATTTGTAATACTTGGCAGAAATTGATTACTTGTCTCCTTCGATCAGTATCTCACTGGGGCACACATTCAGCCGCTCTTTCCTCCAGTAGTCCGAAGTATAAATTAGTTCAGTTTCTGATAACTGATGTAATAGATGTGTCATTTTCTTACTATCATCTTCCAGTCACTCAGAACGAGCTGACGCAAATTAAATTTATATCAAAAGGAAAATTAACAGGTGCTAATTCAGGAGTATGAGGTTTTCTTGTAGGAAAGTGTTTTTTTAATAAAGAAACACAGAGCGCTGTCAGCGAAAAAAGATTGTTTTCATTCAAACGAAACCACTTTGCCAGAGTTTGTGGTGTTTTTTTCAAATGTCTTTCCTAGCTTGATCAAAACTAGATTAATTGACACTTAGTTGACAGTTTAGATAATAGTGTAGAGTGTGGAAGTTGTGGGCAGAACTTTAGTGAATCGTTTTGTGCCACTTAAATACCCTGTACTCAACATTCCTATTCCTCTTAGCCTAAGTAAGCTCCTGTAAAATTTCTATGATTCTATTTTGTTCTATGGTAGAAATCAGCATTTAAGGAGAAGCGAAGTGAAATTTAAAATGTAAGCACATCGAACTAAGACTGGTGAATCTCTTAAGAGTCCCATAATGCTGAGCTTGCTCTGCAGGGAAAGATACCTCCAATGTGGCCATATGACCTGTTTTGATTCGTAAGCATGCCCCCTGACCTTTTGGCCAATAACATGACATGAAGCAACATAGATCGATGTTTTACGTGATGCCCTTTAGCCACATCAGCTCTCAAACCCCCTCGAAACTAAATAGTAAGGCAGAGGTCAGACGCGCCCCCGATGTACCCAAGGTAGTCCTCGCAGAGGCGGGCAGCCCCGACTGACACCACACAGTCCCTTTCTAGGGACCACTATACTCACACCAAGACTCAAAATTCAGAGTCCCTCCGATCCCCGCAGTCCCAGCGCAAGAGTCAGGGGCACTCAGTATCCCCCCAAGTATGCCGTCATATGACCACAATACTATTCAGAAGCCTCGACAGGAAACCTTTATTTTGGTGCTCGAAGTCTTTATAACTAGCCTGGGATTGGTTTATGCCTTTTCCATTGTCTCTTCTCTTTATCTACCTTTCGACTTTCTTCTTTAACTTCTTCCAATTTTATTGTTGTCTTCTTAAATCATATTTCCTCTTGTTTTTACTCTGTAAATCTTCAGTAATCTCTTTTACAAAGTAAGCTTTTAATCAATTCTTTGAAGGCTTCCGAGAGTGCTTCCTCGCTTTACTGCGCGAGGTTCACCATGGGCACACCACGGGTACTGTTTTCCTCATCCTAAAGATTCAGTTATCAAGATGGTAAAAGAGTTTCAGTATACACTCATATCGCTTTATTCATTGAAATTCTGACAAGAACATTATACCATTTAAATTAAACTATACCATTATTATTATTAGTTTTAATGAAATCACTGAAGGGATCACATCAAAACTGTATAAAACAAAATAAATTCAGCTCTAAATAAATAACCACCACAATTCTGTCAAAATAGAGAATGAATGGAAATAGTATATATATATACCAGTAGGGCTTTTCTCATTCCATAGGCAACACTGCTCTCGTAAAGAGCCTGGTAGGCTGAAACTGTCATATGGAGTTCATCTCTGACTCTGAGTAAAAGAAGCCCTCTTTCAGCGCAATTAATTGAAACTTGTCGAATTAGTTCATCTGTAAATATAAAAGGAATATGATTTACATAATTGCAAAATATTATTTATTGTTTAAAATAACTTGATGTTAGATGTCTTCTTTCGTGGGATTGAACATCAATGTAAAGGATGATAGTAAAAAGCGAAGATGTATGTAAAAGAAGAAAATGGTAAAGTATATTGAATGGTCTGGGGAAATTAAATGTGGTAGATAGCTTTAGGTAACACTGCATTAGAGGCAAATAAATACACACTAGAGCAGCAGTGTTGAACCTGTAACACTAAAGCCTTTCATCGCCCAAAAGCGAGTCACTCTCACCTCTAGTAATAACATATCCATTAAAGTAAACAACATCAAACCAGTCAACTATATAGGTTTATACATCAAACGTTGACAATTTTATGCTATCAAATATACTATGCGCATATTTAATAGAATTTTAGTTTACACCTACGAAAGAAAACAACAGCGTCGCACTTGCGGACTGTGCAATGTCACTGAGATATAACTTGAAGTCAAATATAATTTATAAAGTGCATTTAGTTAATGTGAGTGAAAAATTAACTGGAAAAACTTTTTAAATATTTAAAAAAAAACTTTAAAGGAATGAACTTGGTTAATGAAAAAGAAAACAATAATCATAATGGAAAAATAAGTATAATAGAAAGAGGTAGAGTACAGGGATGACATTTCCGTAATCAATATTTAGAACAGTAGTTGATCATCAGAGGTGGGTTTCACCGTCTTCTCTGTGATGACAAACCACGGGTCGAAACATAGACAGTAAGGAGTAAGCTCTCTGTCATGTGTTATTTTTTTGTCAATAATTTGTATAGTAGGTAGTTTTCATCACCAATGTTGTGACAACCAATTCTTATCATCTGAAAAATAAATCCTCCTTCGGTTGATAAACCGTAAAATAATAACACCTGGATTTCTAAAAATCATTACATCTCTACAGAATTAAAAAAAACTAAAGTTTTGAGAGTACAAGAAAACAAGATAAAAATGCTGCTCTGAAAAATTAATGTTCGCACTTGTGAGGCTCAAGCACTGCGTTAAGAAGACTGCAGGCTGTCCCTCTTGACACCTCGCTTCCTCCCCTAACGACCAAGTCGGTTGAAATAGTGAAAGTGAGTTTTCATGTTAATTCCTGTTTTCAATTGTTATAATCGTCTATATATAAATGTGACTATCAAGAAATACCAAACTAACTGAATAAATTCGCATAGAGAGAATACATCAAAAGCTGACTACGATAATTCTATATGCTCCGTTATTGATCAAACCACAATAAGAAATGGGAAAACAAGACTAAAATCTTTCAACCGTAACAAGCGGTCTTCGTCAGAGTCAAAAACCTCCGTTATATGGAGGGAAAGTGAAATGTCGAAGTCAAGCCATTACTGAAAAGTGTTCTTCACAGGCCACTCTTGCAGTGTTGTCACCTTACAAAGAGAGGGAAGATAAAGTAAAAAAAAATGTAATAAGTAAATTTAGAAAAAACTGTAATATTAAAGTATGAAAAACCGGTCCAAAACAAGAAGGAACGAAATAATGATTCACGTAAGTCCAGGTGAATGCCTTTAAAAGAATTATTATCATTCAAAAAACATTTATGAATTTGTAGCCAGACACAATCATTAAAATGATTCTATAAAAATCTGCATGAATAGGAATGCGATAACCATCTGAAGAAAATGACAATTAAAAAAAAATATATATTTTTGTTGAAAAATATTTCCTAAATTTGTTGGTGTATGCCATTTTCTAGACCTTATTAGATCAAGTACTGCATTATTGAACTATTTCCATTAAAGCTAGATGACTTAGTCTTTAATTGAAATTATTTGACTTTGAAAAGTCCATTTTTTTTAAAAAAAATATTAAAATGTTTAATATATTGTATGTAACAATAATATATAGTATCTTAGTTTTGTTTTCCCATTTCTTATTGTGCTTTGATCATATGGTATTATATAATATATGATATTGATGAGTGAGTCATCAACCGAAGCTTATCAAGATCCCTCAGAGAACTAAGAGTCAAAACTCCAAAGCGGAATGTCCCTGTCCCTGGCCGGTTGTAGCGTAATCTCTTGTCTAGATGTTCTTCTAATTAGTGAATATCTATCTAATAATAATAATAATTCTTTAATGAACACTATAAGGACAGTTTAGTATAAAAATTGTATGTTTGTTCGTTAATATCATTTCTAATTGTTAGATTTAGATACTGCTTTGTTATTTACGTATTAAGCATATTCACACAATTTAATAGTGTAACAAATTTGGTTTACTACAAAAAGATAAATTTGGTACTCTCAGAGGAGCAATATTACTTCCTCATCCAATTCCCTATATTGTTGACTAATTTTAACCATGTCTGTTTAATTCACACTTTTTCGTACATATTTGTGCATAATTTTTTTTATATTTTAAAAAAAAATTGATAATGTATCAAGTAAATGAATCATTGATATTCTTTAAGAAAGATTGATTAAAAGTTTGTTCATATGGCAACGGAATGTGTCATTGTAATGACTTATGTATGACGATCTAAACTTACCGAATGTTTGTTCAAATAGATACTTCCGGACAGCACAGATTCCTGTTTCTCTAGCCTGCCTCTGGTGTAACCTTTTGTCTAGATCCTCACCTAATTTAAGGACATCTAGTCGAGTCGCTGGTTGACTGCTTACCTATAAAGAGAACATACATTTTAAATTCCATGCATAGAGTTTTAAAAGAATAATAATGGCTATTTGTTAATTAACGAACTTCTTGTCTCCACAGTTTTCCATCTTCTTCCCATTCTCTTGGTGGAAGTATACAATTTAAAACTTCTTGAGTTTCCTTACCCCTATCTCCTCCTAATTCTTTAGCAGTGATGATTCTTTCTTGTGCTTTAATAGTCTACAAAAAAATAGGTTAAATACAGTATCTAAACATTGAGTATTACTCAAATAATAAAAATACATTACCTTTATTTCTTGTGATTTTTCTTGTTTATTAAGAACAAAATAAGGATTTGCATAGCGGACCAACGAATCGTGTGTCTCATATGTTCTTTCAGACATTGTATTTGTATTAATTCAGAACTATTGCAATATTATCCCCGAAATAATATTTCGCCTAATCCTTCTGGTTTATATATTGACATGGAAACGTTCGGACATTTGTTTAGAATTCGGTTGGCAGAACTGGTAGAATTCTGGATTTACCAGTTTGTAATGTCGGAATTCAATTATCAAACATTTGTTATCAACGCTTTCCTATATATCATAGTTCTTAACATTTCTTAATTTTTACCATTAATTTTGAATTAATATAAACAACCTAAACATACAGTATTTCAATTCACAGTAAGACTTTAACTCTCCATTGTTTATGAATTTGTTTTGAAAGCCGTTAGTTAATAGTAAATGAATCCTGGTCTTATTATTAAATTGGTGTGAATTCTAAAGTTTTTTGTATTAATTAGTAATATTAATAATACTAATTATTACTAAGACTGAGTTTAGTCTTTAATTAAAGTGGAATAGGCCTAAGAAGAAGTATGTCTTCTGGAAGGCCAATTAAATGTGTTGTAGTTGGAGACGGTACTGTGGGAAAAACTTGTATGCTTATATCTTATACAACAGACAGCTTTCCTGGTGAATATGTACCTACGGTGTAAGTAATTTATCTATCTGAAATCACATCAAACTTTTGTTAATAGTCGCCGTACGTTGAACTGTTTATTAATGTTTAGGTTTGATAATTACTCAGCACCTATGGTTGTAGACGGAATTCCAGTTAGTTTAGGTCTTTGGGATACTGCTGGGCAGGAAGACTATGATCGACTTAGGCCTCTATCGTATCCACAGGTTTAAAGAAAAGACATGATTTGTTTCATTAAACTGTTGATACTCGTTTTTTATAATTTTCTTTTGTAGACCGACGTATTTCTTATATGCTACAGTGTTACAAGCCCGTCGTCATTTGAAAATGTAACTTCAAAATGGTATCCAGAAATTAAACATCACTGCCCAGACGCTCCTATGATACTCGTTGGTAAGTCTACTCTTAAAATATTTTTTGATTTGGCAAAATAACCTATGGTGTTGAACAAACCGTCTTGTTGTTGTGGAGATATATTTAGTAGATATATCATTTTGAGTAGCCTGGATTATAAAGTATTACAGAATTCGTTTTAAAGATTCATATTGTTATGATAAATCAAATGTTTTATATGGTTATATTAACATATCAAGGTTGTGCATATTACGTTATAGTAAAATTTACTACAACCGTTTATGATTGTTAATTCAGCCATTTTTCATTCAGGTATAATAGATTTATGTTTCACCTTGGTGAACTAATCATCTCACCAAACAATAGGTCTCACCAAGTAAATAGCTACAAATTCAGCCCACTGTACCCAGTAGATATAATATTTCAGTATACTTTTCTTACAGAAAGAACTTCCAAATTTGTAAAACTCCATTGTGTGAAACAGAATAAGTGACTCGTACCTCGTGAAAAATCTGTGTTTGTTAATAATTTAATTTATTAGAAAAAAAAAATTTTAAATTTGTTGTCATATCACATTAAAATATGTAAATTCTCGTTAGAAACTCTTTTCTAAGTTTTGAATAAAGCTCATAGGTCAGTGAAGAAATCTGTTTCTGGATTCCATTTTACTTACTTTCCAATTAAATTTATAAATTCTTCCAATATAAACATGATTTCTCTTAGTTGTTACAGTTTATGATTTACTGTAAATCTCCTTAACGTATTATTGTTTATGCTATAATATGGGTAGTCAAACTTCCTTTACCGGAAAACTGCATGTTCTAATTTACGAATAATTTTTGGGTAGTCATGGATATTGAAGTTTTTAAAATCTACTTACATATTAATGAACTTGTCAAGAGGACAAATTAATATATGTGATGGACATAAAACCACCTATAGATATTTTTTTTTTTTTTGATTTGGTTCAAGAAGTTGAAAAAGTAAAAATTATTTTGAAATTGTATTTGTACAATTTGAAACGTTTTACTAGGGTATTATAAAATCAAAAAATTAAATTAAAGTAATGACTTTAATTTTGAAGACACGTGGGCGGGTTATTATAAATTTATTCATAAAGCATGAACTTGACCTGAGATCGTCCTACGGTGGCCCCACAGTGGATGTCTTGAACATCCCTGTGCCATAAGATTCATATTGCTGTCATTAACAAGAGGCAGCTTTCGATTTGAATAAAATAACAGAAGTGCTAATATTTCGGTGCTTCACTAGGTGGTGATGTAATACAAATGAAAATATCATTTTGGTTCATGACTGAATTTCTATAAGTCAGAGTTGAACGTTAGAACTAAAGATTTCACACTGGTTAATCCGTCTGAAGTTACTGGATAAAGAATCATCATCACAGTACTATACTATATGTCCTCCTGTCTGACCGGTTTCTGGGTTTGTTCACCTTCAAGAACCGACCAAGAGAAGAACTAACGAGTTATGATAAAACCACTACTATCATAATAGCAATATCAATTATTTCAAAACTGTATTGTACTAAGATGTAAATATTTTCATCAGATTAATATACTGGTAAATTAGATGGCGTAACATTTGTGCATAACACTAATTAAGTTCTATACGAATTTAATACTACTTATTTTGGTTTAAAGGTACAAAAATTGATTTAAGAGAAGACCGAGAAACTTTAAGTTCTTTATCAGTTCAAGGATTGTCGCCTATAAAAAGAGAACAGGGGCAGAAACTGGCTAACAAAATTAGAGCAGTGAAATACATGGAGTGTTCAGCGTTGACCCAAAGAGGACTGAAGCAGGTAACTAAAGTTTCTGTTGTTAGTGAATTTAGAATGTGAGGCAGCCAGGGCGAAAGTACTTAAAGTAAGATTATAACAGAGTATTATATGGTCAGTGCCAATGTATAAAGTACTTCAAAAAATAATCTAAGACCTTTTAACTAGAATTAGTCCTCATCAGGGAATCAAAGACACTGGGCAAACTTTGCTAATTTTAGATTTATATATATTAAAAATTCATTTTTGTTTTTTTAAGTACTATATCAGTGTAATCTTTTTATGAATTATAATGTTAAATTAAGTGGTGTGCACTTACCAGCCCTTACATAGGACCATAAGGTTCTTGGTACAGATTACGTAGTGTCATCCAACTGTCACCTCAATGCCCACTTGATTAATTCTACGTTGAGAACAACTAGTTGACTTTTAGATCATTCTAATTTGGGATCAAATTTTGCCTTGCTTGAATTTTTTAAATTTGATGTCATTAAAAAGTCCTTTACAAAGAATACAATAAACACATTTTTCCATATCCCTATGAAAATATACTAAGAATTAACAAAAAAAAACTACTACAGTAGCTACCACAACTTTTTAAAAGAAAAAAGTAAACCAATAATTATTTTTTTTAAATCTTATTTCACTCGTTTCATTGCTTCAATTGTAGTTTGTTAATTGGTTTCAGCAGAAAATTCAGGTACTATGATATCGCTTCATATTTCAGTAGATATTTTCACAATGATACTTTCTAGCAAATATCATACCTACTTTTGTCTAAACTTTTCAAGTCACTATTCATTATCAATTTACTCTTTAGTCAAAGAGTTTTAATCGATTCCATAACATAATAATTGGTTTCATCTAACTAAAGAAACGCTCCACTTCATGTTGGATAGATTTAGTTAACGGTTAATAAAAGAAATTTTAAAACAAGATTCGAAGGGATTTCGCGGATTACTTCCATCATACAAGTTTAACTTGTTTGTAATGTTTTGAGTTAATATTTCATCCTCAATGTTGGCAGTTTTATCCAAGGCTAAATATATTACTGTTAAATAAACCGAGACAATGGTCAGAACTGAACGAATTCATGGTTTTCAAAATTTGATGATACATTAATCAGGTGATTTGAACTGGATTATAACTCAATAAAGTAATAATATAGTTAGGAGTTAAAAAATGATACTATACCGTTATGAGTTTATTAAGAACACGAACAGAAAAGTTTGTATTAGTTCTCAAATGTAAGAAAACAAATGTAAATTTTGCATACCATCTGGTGCCTCATGTTCATGAACTTAGCGACATAGATAGCTCAATGAACTTGTTTTGTGTGATAAATAACACAGAATTAGTGGTATATTGACGTGTATATAGGATTTCTGTATGTTGTTATATTATTTGAGTCATTAAGGACACTATGATAGTCTTAAACCTGTAAGGAGTGGTAGGATCCTAACCATCTATATTGTTATATTACAACGGAGTCTTCATTCAATATTTATAACACAATCAATAACATCCTGAAGGTAGGATCCTGACCATCTATATTGTTATATTACAACGGAGTCTTCAGTCAATATGTATAACACAATCAATAACATCCTGAAGGTAGGATCCTGACCATCTATATTGTTATATTACAACGGAGTCTTCAGTCAATATTTATAACACAATCAATAACATCCTGAAGGTAGGATCCTAACCATCTATATTGTTATATTACAACGGAGTCTTCAGTCAATATGTATAACACAATCAATAACATCCTGAAGGTAGGATCCTGACCATCTATATTGTTATATTACAACGGAGTCTTCAGTCAATATTTATAACACAATCAATAACATCCTGAAGGTAGGATCCTAACCATCTATATTGTTATATTACAACGGAGTCTTCAGTCAATATGTATAACACAATCAATAACATCCTGAAGGTAGGATCCTGACCATCTATATTGTTATATTACAACGGAGTCTTCAGTCAATATGTATAACACAATCAATAACATCCTGAAGGTAGGATCCTGACCATCTATATTGTTATATTACAACGGAGTCTTCAGTCAATATTATAACACAATCAATAACATCCTGAAGGTAGGATCCTAACCATCTATATTGTTATATTACAACGGAGTCTTCAGTCAATATGTATAACACAATCAATAACATCCTGAAGGTGGTCCACCTCTTATTGTTTATTACAACGGAGTCTTCAGTCAATATTTATAACACAATCAATAACATCCTGAAGGTAGGATCCTACCATCTATATTGTTTATTAACGGAGTCTTCAGTCAATATTATAACACAATCAATAACATCCTGAAGGTAGGATCCTACCATCTATATTGTTTATTACAACGGAGTCTTCAGTCAATATTATAACACAATCAATAACATCCTGAAGGTAGGATCCTACCATCTATATTGTTATATTACAACGGAGTCTTCAGTCAATATTATAACACAATCAATAACATCCTGAAGGTAGGATCCTACCATCTATATTGTTATTTACAACGGAGTCTTCAGTCAATATGTATAACACAATCAATAACATCCTGAAGGTAGGATCCTACCATCTATATTGTATATTACAACGGAGTCTTCAGTCAATATTTATAACACAATCAATAACATCCTGAAGTAGGATCCTACCATCTATATTGTTATATTACACGGAGTCTTCAGTCATATGTATAACACAATCAATAACATCCTGAAGGTAGGATCCTGACCATCTATATTGTTATATTACAACGGAGTCTTCAGTCAATATTATAACACAATCAATAACATCCTGAAGGTAGGATCCTAACCATCTATATTGTTATATTACAACGGAGTCTTCAGTCAATATGTATAACACAATCAATAACATCCTGAAGGTAGGATCCTGACCATCTATATTGTTATATTACAACGGAGTCTTCAGTCAATATTATAACACAATCAATAACATCCTGAAGGTAGGATCCTAACCATCTATATTGTTATATTACAACGGAGTCTTCAGTCAATATGTATAACACAATCAATAACATCCTGAAGGTAGGATCCTGACCATCTATATTGTTATATTACAACGGAGTCTTCAGTCAATATTATAACACAATCAATAACATCCTGAAGGTAGGATCCTAACCATCTATATTGTTATATTACAACGGAGTCTTCAGTCAATATGTATAACACAATCAATAAACCAGGACTCCTGTTAAGGTAGAGAAAAATCCAGTGGACCCATCTATATTGTTATATTACAACGGAGTCTTCAGTCAATATGTATAACACAATCAATAACATCCTGAAGGTAGGATCCTGACCATCTATATTGTTATATTACAACGGAGTCTTCAGTCAATATGTATAACACAATCAATAACATCCTGAAGGTAGGATCCTGACCATCTATATTGTTATATTACAACGGAGTCTTCAGTCAATATGTATAACACAATCAATAACATCCTGAAGGTAGGATCCTAACCATCTATATTGTTATATTACAACGGAGTCTTCAGTCAATATGTATAACACAATCAATAACATCCTGAAGGTAGGATCCTGACCATCTATATTGTTATATTACAACGGAGTCTTCAGTCAATATGTATAACACAATCAATAACATCCTGAAGGTAGGATCCTGACCATCTATATTGTTATATTACAACGGAGTCTTCAGTCAATATGTATAACACAATCAATAACATCCTGAAGGTAGGATCCTGACCATCTATATTGTTATATTACAACGGAGTCTTCAGTCAATATGTATAACACAATCAATAACATCCTGAAGGTAGGATCCTAACCATCTATATTGTTATATTACAACGGAGTCTTCAGTCAATATGTATAACACAATCAATAACATCATGAAGTTTGAGTCAACTTTTTTTTTCTTTAAGTTAGCTTGTTTACAAAGTATGTTATACTTAGTTTAACTGATCTCACTTCCATGAATAAACTAGATATGATGTGAATGACCGAGTCTTCACTTGGTTAAGAGAATATTTTAAGAATAGTTTATTTAATTCTAACATCATTTCATTTAAATATGTTTCAGGTGTTTGACGAAGCAGTCAGAGCAGTTTTAAGACCTGAACCACAAAAACGAAATCAACGGAAGTGCAACCTTATGTAACGACACCCGTCTATTAATACCCTCCTATTCATGCCAAATCATCTTTCTTTTTTAATTATTTTTTTTATTATTATTATTAATAACCACGTCTAAGTGTTAACCTAATTATATCCAATGTCAAATTCGGTCATTTTTTACCTAGTGGGCATTTTATGTAGATTTAAACGCGGTTTTATACACACGAACTTTTTTTTTTATTAGTTCTGTTTAGGTACTTTGATATATACGTATATACATAATGTATCAACCATGTAACATTTTCAAAGGGAATAGCCTTCGACTGAGTGGTCTGTAAACGTAAATTCTTGGATCGTATAAGGACACTTGTTTCCTATACTGGATTCTTATGACGGCCACTTACCGCAAAGGTCTTAGGTCCTGATTCACATATGCTTGATACATTACTTTTCACGTTTCATTACGCATCATTGAATCAACTTTTCTCAACTACATCCCAAGTTCACTTTTTAACCTTTTAAGTGGTTGATTCAGTGATTTGGTATTCACGTGTTTATTGTGAAAGCTTTATAATACTAAATAGAAGAATTTTCGTAAGACAATTTTTTCTAACAAACACTTAGTTTTATATGAAAATGTTTGTATATTTATTTTTATTTTTTACAAATGTTTGTCTAAGTACTAAACCCCAAAAAAAGTTTTTGCTATATAAGATCTCTTGAAATTACTTGGTGCATGCTTTTTTTTTTAATGAATTTTATTTTGCCTAACTTTTATTAATTATTTCTATGGTCCTAAATGAGAGTACTATTTTTTTAAGCTTTATTGATTGTCATAAAAGCTTTGATTACTTTTTGCTTATATTTCTTTGTGATAATCTTTTGATTGATCATTTCTCGGCGAAATAATAAGAGTGTTTATGTCAGAGTTGTGTTTTTGAAGTCTGCAGTTGGTTTTTGTCATGACAAGGTTATAATAGCTATTAAAAACATTAACTGTTACAACCTGCCTTATGACAAGAGTATTATTAGTAAGTACATCAGCATAAAGCTGGCAACATTTGCCATTTAAGAGCATTGAAATTGCATTATTAGTGTTTTCTAAATTATCGACTATTAAGACATTAATAAGATAGAGGTTAATAAGAACAAAAAATGTAAGGTCAGTGACTCTAAGGTTCATTTACATGAAGTTGGTAACCAAATAGCTGGTCACTTATCTCACCGGTGGAGTCCACTGTCAGTCTCTTGGGGACATATACATTTACTACAAATATAGTCTATATTACATTTATTCTATTATATAACATTGTTTATCCCATGGGGCGGGCAAGACTCTACTGGTGAGAGGAGTGGGCCTCAGTTGGTCACCAGCTTCATACAAATGTACTGGTCCTCCTCAGAGTCATGTGTTCCTCTCTCCGACCTCTGACGATTCACACTGATGACCTCTGGTGTTGACCAATTGTTTAGTCGATGATTTTAGTCCCATTTTTTAATTTTTTATTGCGGCATAGTTCTGATTTATATATATATATATATATATATATTGAAGTGAAGAGATAAAATTCAGTCCTCGCTTGTCTCCAGAGTGGTTCAAATCTTTCCACCTAATGGTGGAAGTATATTAAAAACGATTTAACGACCTAAATCAAAGAAAAACAGAGAATAGAAAAGTTACCAGAATATTTCGACTTCCGCTATCAGGCATGATGACAGTACCTAGGAGTCTTGGCTTGCCATCTAAGCTGCTTACTTCACGATGATTGGGAAGTCGAAATAATGTATTGAGTTTTTTGTTGTTTTTTTCTACGTTTTGCCCTCTATAATCTTATTCCATGCATATTTGTATTAAATATTTTTACTGTATTATTTATTAATTTAAAATATAATTATACGTTTTTCCCTAATAATGGTAGGAATTCCTTAAAATACAGAATTATTATATATTTTAAAAGCTATGGATGGCAAATGTGAAAAGATTAAACACCATAAACCGAACAATAAAACCGAAACATCGGCAACGAGAGTTTGATTTTTTAACCTAGAAAATTGACCGAATCCCGATTCTATCAAACGGTGGATACATTATTGAATTTGTTATATATAATTATATACATGATAAAAACATCGACCGTGGAATAGAAACAAAACTAAAGTTTATCGGGACTAGGTCAGTTCTTCAGTTCAAATTAAACTCTCATTGCCAACGTTTTGGTCTTTATTTAAAACCTTTTTCATAGGCAGAAGTATAAATTTTGAAACAAAAAAACTAAGTATTACATTACAAATTATTTTACAAAGAAAAATAGTATGTGGATTTTAACAACAACTGTAGTCTGAATGAACACGTGACACTGAACTGAAATAACCAAGCAAGGTGGTTATTTCGGCGGTTATTTCCGAAACATCTTGCTTGTTTATTTCAGTTCAGAGTCACGTGTTCATTCAGACTACAGTTGTTGTTAAAATCCACATACTATTTTTCTTTGTAAAATAATTTGTAATGTAATACTTAGTTTTTTTGTTTCAAAATTTATACTTCTACCTATGAAAAAGGTTTTAAATAAAGACCAAAACGTTGGCAATGAGAGTTTAATTTGAACTGAAGAACTGACCTAGTCCCGATAAACTTTAGTTTTGTTTCTATTCCACGGTCGATGTTTTTATCATGTATATAAATATATATAACAAATTCCGCAGTTCCTCATCAGGAAGAGACTAGAAGAAGAAGAGTTACGATACTGCGAGATGAACGGTGCAGAGTCGAGTAACCTAGTCTCTCCTGACGAGCTTCGAAATATTGAATCTAGTAAGTGTTTTCGTTCTTTTTGAAAGGAGACAGTCTACTTTCAAACATGTTTTATTGTACAGTTTACCCATTTTTACTGTAATAAGTTGCTTACTTACGAACGTTCTCCATTTTCGTATTGCTTACAATTTTCTGACGTTTGATCTATAGTGTTGATAGAACTTCTGGTTTACATCAGTATTTATTCATTTAGTGTCATGTGTTGGTGTTACATTATGATGAAACACATTAAGTTCAACATACGTGAAGGGAAATTAAAAAAAAAAGGATTTATATATATTTAATTTTCTCTTGTCATTGATTTTATTTTATAAAAAAAAACAATATATTTACCTTCCTATTCATGTTTATGTTGAATAAATTATAGACTAGTAACAATTAGTAATTTGTAAATTCTTATTTCCTCTCAATTATGTTGAATTAATATGCCTAGAGATAGTGTAGTCATTCACTAGGTGAATAAATGTGGATGTGATTACAAGAAGTTTTATCGACATTATACATCAAGACCAACATAAGCAAGCACAAAAATGGTAAAAAGTTACTGAACTTATTAAATCAAACATAGGTAAATTGTACAAGAAAACATAGATATAAACAATCCCTAATACATACATGTAAGAAACTTATGAATACGTAAACCATATTACAAATTGTAAACTTAAACCGCTGAACGATATGTTGTTAATAAAAAGTGTAATTATTAAAGACCTATTTCGTCATGAACTGGACGGTTTTTCATGAATATATTCTACATTAATTTATTTCTTTGGCAATTGTTAATTAGTAATATTCAGTAATAAAATAAAGTAAAGATCTTGCTACCTTTAGGATGTTAATAATACTTTAAAGTCCTGGTATCTAATCACAAACATCTCTCTAGAATTGTCATTGTTATGTCGTAGATCTACAAATCGGAAGGGGAAATGTCAATGACTTTTATACAAGTAACATGCGTCTATGTCTCATAAATAATTACGTTATATTATTTTTTGTGAAAACCTTACGAGGACCTTTATGCTGAAATATCATAGTTTTTGTTTCCTTGCATTGCGGCACTTGGGTATACTTGATATACAAAGGGCTGCCAAAAATTCAAAACATATATGCTTTGTATATCTTTTAAAATTTAATATTATAAAATTAAATTATTATAATATTGTATACAATTATTGAAATTATTAAACAGCATTATAAAAAAAATTATATATATTTGGTAAAGCGAATAATATTTCTGGCGCGCGGTATTATTAATATATAATGTTCAATGTAGATAAAGCAACATAGAGAAATTAAAAGTACTTTCTTACAGTCTCTAATTATCGGTTTGAACCGTCTTCAGGAGAAGACTGCGCTTGGTTTTCCTCTCTATTTCTCCTGAAGACGGTTCAAATCGAAAATTAGAGAGTTTAAGTGTGTGTTTTTAATTTCTCTATTTTTCTTTATCTATATTTAACATTATTTGTCCGTTTCGTATCGTATTTTCCGAAATATAATATATATATATATACCATGATAAACGAAAAACGGTCCGGCAGGACAAATAACAATAAAATAAGCAGTGACACATAAACAGAAACACAACAAAGACTCACTTTTCAATATTTCGACCGCCATTACGGTCGAAATATTGAAAAGTGAGTCTTTGTTGTGTTTCTGTTTATGTGTCACTGCTTATATATATATATATATATATAAACAACTAGGCAAAAACCCACAAAAGCTCATTTTTTGAAGTAAGTCATCTTGTAGTGCTATTCTTGTAGATTGTAATCAGTGATGGGATTCGAAATTTTAAGAATAGGTTCTCTTTTATATAAAACTCTCTAGGAATGGGTTCCCTCATTGTACCGAGGTTCTTAAAGAACTAGAAGTCGGCCCTTCGATTTTCGACTAGATAATTATTGTTTTTGTGTTATTTATTTTAAACTTTGAATATGATAATAACAAAGCATACAATAAAATAATATATTTGTAACTAATTTACATCCACAAAATATTTCCTTAGAAAATAATAAAAATAAAGAGCACTGTAACTTTGCAGGTTCTTTATTCAAGATATTTTATTTTCAGAAATTCCAAATAGTCGCTTGATTGTAATCATATTTCTTAACCATTTTTCTTTCACTCTCAGATCATTATTGGCACTATTGTTTTTCCTTAGCCATGGTTTTACAAAAGCGTTGGCGTTACACGACTCAAATGGGAGACCAACAGGGCTAATTGTCATTAAATCTGCTACGTTTTCTACCGAAAGACGGTTTCTCTTATCTTTATATATACGATTCATTCTGGAATCCTCTTTCTGCTTCGGCAGGACTAATAGCAATGGTGTTGATAATAACTTTGGTTTTTTGTATACTTCGAGAAATTACAGGTTCTGTGATATTTTTCAGAATACTTTCCACATAATAATGGAAATAATTACAGAAGTTCTGTAATGAAATATGTCACTGAAATTACACAATTTTTCTTCTGCAGCAAATCAGGGAACAACAACTTTTTGAATATTCCGGGTGTCTACTATGTCTAATATGTTTAGCATTCCATGAAGTTCAGTGTTTTCTTCGTCATTGCTTTTTGATATCACATGATCACAGTTCATCAAGCTTTTTCTCGTATTTTCAATTATTATCTCAAGTAGTTTTTTACGAGGAAGTCAAAAAATGTATATTTTTCAATGAAATGAGTGTCTTTGAATTCTTCAGAAACAATTATACCATCAGTTTTCTTTTTAAATGTCCCTTTACTTTCTATGAGTATTTCAAATGCCTTAATAAACCTTACCATTAGTTTTTCAGCTCCTGACAAAGTTAAATATCTATCTTGGAGGACTTCAGAGAGAAAAGAAATGTTCGAAGTATATCTATCATTAGTGCTAAATCATATAAGAAATACTTGTTTCTAAAACGAGCAGCCATTCCTGAATGCTTTGCCCCATTAGAGAAATATTTCAACAAAGCTGGGGCGCGCCTATGTTGGTCCCAAAATTCTAACTATCTTTACAATTTCCTGTCCGAGTTGCAATTTTCCTGTGCAGTCCACTGTAGTTGATTAGAATATAAACGAACAATGTAAAATCTGTGAGTAAATGAAAAATACTAATTCCTGAAGATGTCTAGAAATATAGACGAAAGATTGGCTTAAAGGTGTTTTATTTTGAAAATTGTTTGACGCTGGATCAAACCGAAGATAAAAAAGAAATAGTGTATTAGTATATATTATTTTCTATTTTGAGTTTTTTAATGAACCACAAGAATTGATTACAAGGATAGTCTTATTTCAAGACTTCTTCATTTGGTTTGAAATAAAAAAAATGCATCTATTGTTGCCTCATGAAAATATTCTTATCACACTTCTTGTTACACCCTCAATAAGAGGGTGATATGAAAGCACTGGACCTTGTTTCGGAAGGTATCCATTATGAAGAACCCAGTCTCAGTAACATTTGATCGAGCGGAGAAGAAAAATTCACGAGGGATGATCAACTTACATTTGCATGATGTGTGTAATGACCTCTGAAGTAATTGTACAATAATGTTTAACGTAAGGAAGAGCATGTGAGGTTATTTCTATTTTGTGCACATTTTGTAAAATGCCGAAAGCCTTGGTCAGTGTAGTTTGTTGATTTTGCCTAACTTTGATAGATAGAAATTAATTTAAAGATAACTATAGTTGAAACATCTGTATTATTTATATGTTTATAAAGCAACTGTTTCCAAAAATATTGAAGAATTGCACAAAGAGTGTGTTTTGTATTTGTTTTTTTTCCGTATGTATGTCGGTTCAATTATAGTGTTGTCATTCAATTTACAGGGTATCCCAATAATGCATACTTTATTTATTTATTTATTAATCTGTGTTATTAGAAAAGATTTAATTTTCACAAATTCATTACATTTATGGATTATATTGTATTTTTTCTTAACGTTTCAGCCACTTCTGACAACGTAAAACAATTTATTCAAAAATCTACTTTATGCTTATGTTTGTGTATGCCTGTGTAATCTCGTTCAATATCTTTTCTTAGTTCAGTAAATACTGCTGGTTTCATAGCTGTGACATTGTCATTTAAGAATAAACATTTACTTGGTGCACTGGGTTTATTGGACGCTGGGATGATATTCAATGAAATCTCTTCGTCCAAGAAATCTGTTTTGCAAGGTCTCAACAAGAGGGGAAGTAATATCATGGTGGTATCCAGGGTGCTCCATTTTCCTGGTGATAACATTATAAAAAATACTCATTTTTAATTAAGTCCGAGTAGCTTTTATTGATTTTATATATTTTTTAAGTTTTTGTATATTTTTGGGGTTCCATGTATATATACATAATCATATTTACATCACCTACATACAATCAAAGAAATCACTTAAGAAATGTGAAAGAAAGTCATATTTCATTTATTCTTGTGTTGGTGCCTTTGAGCTATATACAATTTTGGTTTGCTATTTATCTTTTTTGTCTGTTGGTAAGTATCATTTTAATAATGACTATGTAAATATAAATTATCTCTATGTAAACGTTTTTGCATTTAAAAAGTCAATTTGAAAAATGCATTTACCAATTTATAAATAAAAAGAGGGTGTTAAATTATTAACAAAAGTTCGTGTGATATAATTTATTTTTTCCATTGTTTCATATAATAACGCAGTAAATGTGCTTGATTAAAGATCATGGTGAAAAGTCATTTGCGAGTTAAACTTGTTCTCGAAGGTCAACTAGAAAAAAATAGTTTTGTTTTTAGATGTTGTTTAGATAATTAACTCTATTTCCAATGGAGATTCCATGAGGAAAGTAATTTATTACTGACTTTCTTATAGTTGATAATATTGGCTCGTCCTTTTATTGCAAATTTTAGGGATCCGGGCTACTGGAATCATATTTGTTCCACTTCATTGTAAATAATGAAAGATCCTGTTATTTAATCCTTCGTCTCTCTTGAAGAATATATGTTTTCTTTTTTCTATTAGTTCAACTATATGAATAGCTATGATTCATTATATTTAAACAGAAAGACTAAAGGACTTGTTAGTGACTTGGATGGTTAGATTGCATGTCTCGAATACACAGTAATATTTAAAGTACTTCAGTTCAGAGATGCCGTAATTTTTTTTTTCATTTTTGACCCGTGTTTTACTTTTACAGTGTCCTGGTTACTGTGATCTGTCTGCTTTGAGAAAGTGCTAAACACATATAACTTAATGAGGTAGTAGGCGTCATATAACTGCTTGAACCCTAATAATATAATACAGTTAATTAGTTCACTCCGGGGACAGGTTGGTTCAAATTATTTTTAAGATTTGAATTATTTGTGTCCGGATAACTATAGATGGGACAGTCTGTCTGTAAAAATGAAGTATGTATATCAAAATTAATTTATTTTTACCTCTGCCCACACTTGTATGCTCTAAGGGTAACATTTAGAACATATATATATATATATATATATATATATATAAAAAGATTTCACATAAACACGTGAAATAACAATCAATGATCAAACCACAATAAGAAATGGGAAAACAAGACTAAGATCTTTCAACCGTAACAAGCGGTCTTCGTCAGAGTCAAAAACCCAACTGGCAGTTGGGTTTTTGACTCTGACGAAGACCGCTTGTTACGGTTGAAAGATCTTAGTCTTGTTTTCCCATTTCTTATTGTGGTTTGATCATTGATATATATATATAATGCAGGTTCATACTATTCCAAAATAACTGTAAATCTAGTTGTGTAAAACGCATTGAAGTTTTATTTTTATATCAAGAAATCGACAATGCTATAATTCAGATGTTTGTATGAATCTACCATTAGGACTATGCCATCAAAGGACGGAGTAATAAAGCATTAATCTTTTGTTTTTGTTGCTTAAACGTTGCTCATAAAGTGACCTTCAAGAACTCCTGGCATAATCATAAAATATATTAATAAAATATTAATAAAAATAATGTCTAATCTGTAAATCTCAAAATGTTCTCTAATATGATTAATAGTTGACCAATATTAGTAAGTTTTCTGAAAACATTATCCTTTTTTATGTATTTTTTACTCAAAATGACTTTTAAACACCGTTTTTAAAATAAATATTCAACTAATTATTTTATATGTAAAAATGGAAAAAATGAACGAAATGACTAAGAAGTAGAATTTTAAATTTAACAAATAAAAAACATAGGAAAAAGATCAGGAAATTCTGACATAAATGCAAGTCAGAAAAGAAAAAAAATTACTTCTAATTAGTGAAGTGACAAAAAATAAAGAAGCCAATTAGGGAAATATTTCAATGTTGCTCAATTTAAAGTTGAAACATTTAACTCTTTTTGACTGTCAACTTGTAATTTCTAATTTTGTTTTTTTGATGGTTCTTACAATTTAATATTTAATGTAATATTGGTTTAATTAACAGTTTTAGTTTGATTTGTTTACTTCATGTAAAGTTGATTCTTGTATTTGTTTTCGAATTTTTGTGTATTACAGACTTTGAACTAATCAGAATTTTATTTGTTGTTCGAGTAAAATAATGTAAGCTGATTATTTTATTGTGTGCACTGGCATAAGAAGTAAATTAATTCGATTCGTTGAAAAGTCAGAGTTTTCTTATAAGTGAAGTTCAATGTCATTGAGGTGGTGATAGTGTCCTTGTAGCTAGAAAGGTTAGAACTTCTTTATTCTTTGCCGCACATCTCTGTACCACCTTCGTAAAGGATGTTGGATCTTATATAGTTTCTTGTATTCACTGCTAATGTTTTTATTGCTCGTACATCCTACTTGGACAGTAATAGGTAATATACATAAGAGTAATTGATCCAGTTACCTTAATTCCAAGACGCTTTAACTTTTTGGACTTGGGTTCTACTGTTGAATGACCAACTCAGTGTGATCTACTATGTTAAGAAAGTGCTATCTGTTGGTCCACCTGTTTCCATGTATTCTTGAGTGCTGCCAATCCCTGCTCTAATATAATATTTTACGTGCCTGTTGTTTTCCATTTTATTTACCTTTTAACTTCTTTAGGTACCCTATGTCCCTTTAAATTCGTTAAATATTTTGCCTTCTGAGTATGACCTCACTTCATTTCCTCAAATAAATTCACGAGTTGTACATTTTATTTCCCTATATTGCAGTCCCATGACGGGCATATGCAAATAGTTTCCTCCTACCTTATCGTTGTTAAGTTAGTAGTGACCTCACCTCAGTCAATGAAGGTCCTCCTCAGATTATGAAAATACCTAAAAAGTAAGGCCACTCAGATCTATTATTACTTAAAAGAGAATTTAGATATTTTTCAAATAATTTCGAATATCTAATGATATTTGTTTATTCCTTCCTAAAATGTATTTTTTTGATTTTTCTGTTTATTTACCTTTTCACATGTTGAATGTGAAGTTAATCAAAAGAATGTCAGCTGTAATGTATGCAGAAATATATAAATGCACGTATAATACAAAATCACTTAATGTTTTATAATGCAGGTGTACACAATAAAATAACTCCTTAGGCAACAAAAAAATACCTTTTCTCCTACTACTAGAAGTAATTCGATTCTGTTTTATGTTCGATTTTTAATACACCAATCTAAAAAAAAAAAATAAAAATTAAAACTCTCATAGTCAGTACGAATTATGACAATAGTTTATAAGATTAACCATTCTACCAACATTAAATAAAATATTGTTTTCCTTTTATTTTAGACAATCTCATCTTAACATTGCAATCTTTCACACACTTCATTGTATTTGCACATATACAAGTTTTGATGTATTTATATATTATAAGTGTACCATTTATTAACAAAAGAGGTTCTTTTTAATGAAAAATTAAGAAAAACTTGCGATTAAAACATTGAAAACCCAATGTTAAATTATCTCATTATTTCGAATTTTTTTTCTTAATACAATACTAGTCATCTTTCAAATCTCTTAATTTCATTTCATTATTTTTTTATAATAATTATAGTTAGGTTATTTTTAAAAGAATATGTTTTTTAGATATATTTAATTAAAAAGTGTTTTTTTTTAATGAAATTGTTTCAGTGTTTATGTTTCTTGTAATTTCCTTTTATTTATGTATTATAATACCTCAATAAATTATTAACTTGTTAGAATGTTTGATCATGCACAGAGACCACTAGTCCAATGGAATAGTTAAATTAGACAAGTTTGTCAATAAAATGTATTTATTGCTTGTAGTGTTTTGTTAAAAAACCTCCTATTTTGTTAGTCAATGTTCTTTTCAGGGTGATTTCAGTTGAATATGAACGTTGAATTTGTTTTATTCATACTAATGCATAGTATACCATATCATGTAAGGTATAAAGCAAAGGTCCATCTTGTAAAAACTACATTTATTCTACTCATTAGTTAGTCTATCATTCAAAAAATAAATTATCACTGGCTAATTAATTCCTTAGAGACAGGGGCTCCATGAAAAACTAAAAAAAAAATTAATTAATTTTTTTTCTAACCATTCGTAATTTTTCTTACTTTTTTCTATACACTAGGGAAGTTTCCCACACAGTAATGCTTGTTCAATACATGGCTCCCAATACAAAAATGTTTATTGTGGGAAATATATATTTTGAGGTACGAGGGTGGTGGCCAGAATTCTGCAGTGAAGTCATTTCAGAATAGATTTCCGAGTCGATATGCAGGTTAGTCGAACTGCTAGCAGTGTAACGTAGCTATAAATCTGTTGGAGAGCTTGTGTGCAGACTTCAAACTTTTTTCTAATGCCAACTCATGGTATACTGCAATCTGGTCTGGTGTGTTGGAAAAGAGTACCCCTTCATGTTTAAAAACAAGTCCTTTAGTCTGTTCTGTGCAAGTCTGTCTGTAGTAGGTAGTCGTGGTTGGTTAAAACCAGCAGCGTTCTGCTACTCTGATCGATCAGGTGTCTTGGGTTTGATGAGTTCCCAACCACATCGGTCGTAGCGTAGCGATATGACTGCATCAAATTTCGGTGGGTTATTTATGCGGCAGTAGGCAGAAAGAATGGCACATCTTCCTTTTGTGAGACATTTACAATATCATTTCCTCTTTATGTGACTAGGAACTCATTGCATGAATATAGAAAAGCCATAATCTTTCAGAGTTCAGTTTGGATGCTAATTCAAACTGGCAGTCAATAGTCCTAGTACATTCAGACATAACTTATAGCTGCTTAAGAGACAACTAGCATTGGGGTTGGGTTTGTAGCAACAGCCTTTCCATCGAAGTTGATGCTAAGAGTTCTTACAGGTATGAAGAACTTGAAGCCCCTTTAAGGATATGAAGTACATGTATTCCTCGACCTACGTCGTTTTGAGTTAAGTCGAAACGTTCGTTTCCAACCATCTACGTGTATGAATTAAATAGTCACGGTAAATTAAAAATGTTTTAGCCTTATTATTACAAAAATAATTATTTCTGTATTTATGTTTAACTTCAAAGAAGACTTTTTTTTTATGTCATAGCAAAACACATTCATAAACAAAGCATTCTCGATGTACTGTAAACATCAAATTGTAGGTTATTCATAACCTTAAAAGTACAATTTATTTGGTTGTAGGCTTACAATATAGTCTTATTAGCCTTATATTATTGAAAACTGCATTCATGAATAAAGTATCGTGCAGAACTAGGAAAGGTTTTTTTCGGCTAGCCTAGAGACCAGCGCAGGTAAATCTCCATTGTCTTACAGTATGGCTAGTCGAGCATATGCTTTGGATATTGCAGTGAGACTTCTAGGACAAGGTTCTAGGTTATCGTTGAGATGGAGTTAAACAACTTTGTGGTCATAGAACTCTTTCCTTATACTAGAACCGTTTTGTAAACTTGGGACGGAAGTGGAGTCATGTTTCGGGGTTTCGGGATCATGGTACCAGAAGATAATGCTTAAAATTAAAAAAAAACTGGTGTGGCTAAATAACGCTGATTAACAAATAAAATCAGCGTTTCTTCGATTTTTATTAATCTTTGAAGCTTATATCTGCCTTATGACAAAAAAAGTATTTAGTAATCTATGTTATTTTTAATATTAAACATATAATCTACCGTCATACCTCGTACATTACTGCCGTAGCTGTCGGACCGGTTTCGGGTGTCACCCATCTTCAACACGAACTAAGATGGGTGACACCCGAAACTGGTCCGACAGCTACGGTAGTAATGTATATTATATGTTTAATATTAATAATACTAACCTCTGTGGTAATGATGCATGAATTTATGTGAAATGCATGAATTTATGTTATTTTTAATAAACCACCATAAAAAATATTTGCCTAGAAGTAAATATATTACAATCAATATGACATTGTGCAATGATAAATACATGTGTGAGACGTGGATTTGGCCTGATCAAACTCGGCGATAAGCCCGCAAGATAGGAACAAAGTATCGAGAGCCGTCCAAGATGGAGGCATCACCTGACTCCCCACCAACCGTCGTCAGTGTTGCCGCCACAAACCAACAGAGTAAGTTGGTGTAATGTGCTATATGAACAAAAATAACCAAGAAAAGCAATTAATTATATTTAAGTACTGTATAGACAGACACAAATCATTGAACCTAAAACAGGCACATCAACCTACAGGCTTAAGCAACTGTCAAACTAGATGGTTTAACAAACTGTAGGTTCTTGGATTAAGAGTTTAAAACTTGCAAATCGAAAACTCATCGAAAAAACTTCATAAAACGACCTTTGAGACCTCAAAACATGTAATTCCTTAAAAATCTCGAGATACGTGTAGAATTTTTTTTCGATCACCATACTCTCTACTTATAGTAAAGTAAACATTTTCAAGTCAATGTAAAACAAATCCAACAAGCATAGCAGGTGATTCAGTAGTCCAAGTTGAAAATTCAGTTCTTATAGCTTTATTCCTCTTTGTGATAATTTGAAGTTCACGATTTTTTTTTTTTTTTTTTTTTTAGAAATTGCTACTTTTTTGTTTAATGTTTGGTAGAATTGAAATATTTTATTTGAGACATTTAGCGTAAAAAAAAAACATTTTCTGAAAACATGAAATTGACCCTAACGCCCTTTCAGTTCTTGTAATTTTGAAAAAATTTTGCTGACCTCATCCCCCGCATAATGCTTTACCTCTTTGTGTAATTTCATATTGATCCGTCAAACGGATTATCCTCACGAGCTTTCAGTTTAAATCATAATTTCAAATTTTCACATTTTATTGAATAAAAAATATATTCATTTCTTTTAATAATCTGAGGGTTTTTTTAATTATTGCTTCCAAGATAATACGTAAATTTTAAGACTCTAGATAAGTAGTTTAGAAGGAAAAAATTGTTGTGTAAAAACATATTTTGGCAAAAAAAAAGTGACTTTCCCTTCATGCATAATCATTCCCAAACTATACAGCACAAGTACACTATGAGTTCAATTTTTGTGTAAAATATTACTTTGATCTAAGGTTTGTGGACTGTAGCGTCTACACAAACTTTTGAATATACACCTACACACACACACATACATCATTGAAAAAAATGTCATAAAATGACTTTGGGTCCTCAAAACATGTAAATCCGTCAAAATCTCGACATGGAATTTTTTTCACATATCACAATACTTTACTGTGATAGTAAAGCAAGCAGATGGCATTTAATGTCGTGTTGATGTAGTTATTTGTGGTGAATAGGACCAATTACTTTTGAATAATGGGAGAATAAGTGAAAGAGGGAGGAAGAAGGATTTCTTGGTTAGGTTTTGCAGGAGTCGGGGGTTGGCAAGGGGTGTTGGGATCGATGGGCAGAAATCATGCGCACTACTTATAAAGCCACTTGGAAGCTAAGCTGGTTCTCTTTTGGGCTGTCTCTATTTATTTTATAATTCAGCATTCCTCCCTTAACTCTCAGCTTAGGGAACACAATTCAAAGTAAATAAACAACTTAACTCCTCTGGCCCCCAACTTTATTCATTATTGATTACCAACTGGAAACAATATTAATTTATTGCTCTAATCCATTTCAGTCTCGATTTCATTAAATAACTAAAGAGATGTAATATCTTTTAGTTTGAATAGAAATGTACAAACTTATTATTTAATTTATTGATTGCTTCCTTTATAAGAGTTACTTTATAAATTATACCTTTCGTAATTACTAATATCTGAGGTGATTTATGTTTATTGTTTCCGCTTACTAAACATGTTATTTTCCACTGACGTAATTCTGACCATGAAATAAATGGAGTCAGGTGTGGACAAGTGTTAACATGCTTAGCATTAGCACTGAAGACCATGACAAATCTGGATCATTAAAGTATTTTTTTTTTCAGGGATATTTTGAGTACTTTATCCTGCTCAGAGAGTTTAAAAAGTTATCGGTACCGATCCTGTTGTCAATAAATTCCCTATATATATAAACCCGAAGAAGGCGGATACACACACACAGATAGATATCACCGAAAAAAGATCGTAAAATAACTTTGGGGAACTCAAAACATGTAAGTAAATCCGTTAAAATATCGAGATCGAAGTTTTTCACGATCACTTTATTTATTGTAAATTACAAATATTCAGGTAAATTGCTGTTTTCAAGAGTTTAGCTGAAAGGAATTCCCGCTATCATTGAAGCGGAATTGTTTCCTATTCGTTTCACTCAATTACCTACGGCAGATTCCCCTTGTACAACTAAAATAGTGTGCAATATTGTAGGTATCAGCTGTGATGTAAAATTGCTATCCTTGAATTCCAATCTCTGCTGAGAAGGATGCAGGCGAGTGTCAAGATTCATTGATAAATTAAATTGTTATGAAGCAAGTTAAATTGAACAATTATTTTCTAATTAAGATAACAATCAATGTGCCTGTTAAGATTGTTTCATTTAGGTTTAATGCACCTGTTAACCTCAATTCTTTTAACGTTTGATATTAAGATACTTCTAGCTATTTTTATAAAGTTGTACTAGTTATACAGGATAGCCCAGGCATGGGCAACCTGCGGCCCGCGGAGCCTTTTAGGTTTCTTAAAAAACAAAAAACTCAAATTAGTAAATGCCCAGCCTTCGTCTTCAAAATTCTTTCTCAGTCAAAGGTTATTCCAAGGGGGATTATCGGGCATGGAAAATCAAAGGTATTTATCTTACCCCCCTTTTAACCTGAATCTTAATCCGAGTTAATAGTCTGTCGGTCAGTTTGGAGATTTACTGGGGATTAGTCCGTTTCCATTCCATTTCTATCAACCCATGAAGAGCATAGTTCTCCTTGTATCCACACAGCCAAGAATACATTTTTTGAAATATTTGAACCCCAAGTATGTCGAAGAAAAGAAAGGTAATTGATGAAGGTCGTGTGTTTCAAGATAAGTGGACGATAGACTATTTTTTTGTGATATGGAAAGAGAAACCAGTGTGCCTCGTTTGTTCAGATGTAATTAGTATATTGAAGGAGTATAATTTGAAAAGACATTACTTGACAAAACATCCTTCATATCATAATCTTACTGGTCGACCAAGAGAAGAAAAAGTTGAAAAACTGAGAAAAGCCTTGATAGGACAGAAAACGTTTTTTGTTAAGAAACAGAATAAGAATAATGATATTGTGCAAGCCAGTTACATTGTTGCAGAAAAAATTGCTAAGTCTTCGAAAACTTACAGTGATGGAGAATTTATAAAAGAATATAAAAGAAGCTGTTGCCGAGGGAAGAGTATCCGCAGATAGTGAAACAAGCAAGAAATTATATTTCTATTTTCAGAAGTACCTATTCATGTGAACAGTTATTTTCTAGAATGAAACATGTCAAATCGAAAACTAAATCAAGACTTACTAATGAACATTTGCAGCTTAGTTTAAGAGTAGCAACATCTGAAATCCTACCTGATATTGAAAATCTGGTGAAGAATGTGAATGTACAGAAATCTCATTAATACAGATGTTCAGTAATCATATGTTCATTAAAAAAATATCAAAGAGATTTTCATGTTCCTTTTTTTTTACATCAACATTTCAAATTATATTTATTTATACTAGTATAATTTTTATCAATAGGAAATAATAAATATCATTTGAACATTTATAAAGAAATAAAGAAAGTAAAATAATGGAAAGAAAAAGAAAATCAGGCGTGCGACAGTAAAACAAATAAAAACAAAGTGAAAAAAAAGTATGTATGGAAAAGTAATATTTCTTGCAAATATGTATCATCATGCGGCCCTCGCCCACTCGAAAATAGTAAAGTGCGGCCCGCAGGTGACGAACAGTTGCCCATGCCTGGGATAGACGGTCAGCGAAGGGGGTGGGAGTGCAGTCCTGTCAACAGGCGGCATTTTGAGAAAGATAACATAAAGTAAGAGCTAACAAAAATTTGGATTTTTATAAAAAAAAAAATATTATATAAATTGTTAAGCCGAGGCTTGTGTTTCAAGTTACGATAATGTTAGCATTTTGGCATTAAGAGGTCATTAAATCACAACTGATTTATTTATTTGAAATTTATTAGTTGATAAATAAATTCGACACTTTCATATGTGCGTGTACCTTTCAGTTATTGCAAAAGATTACGGAGAACTTCGGTAAAGGTTTAGGAACTTATTTTTCCCCATTTAAAGTTAAAGAATTAACTAAAATATCTGTTTAATGACTATCAATGGGTTATTTTATCAGACATTCTTCCCTCTATAGATAGAATGTCTGAAAATAAAATCTCTTCATGTATTTGTTTTCAATTTACTTATACCATATCTTAAAAGTATTTTTTTTAAATGTTATGGTATGTTAAAAGTGCACTAAATTGTGAATGTTTCCTAGAGAAAAGAAGTCTGAGGTAATGATAAAAAGGAAAAGGATATTAGAAAAGCTGATCTAGTTGATGCTCCTAGAGATAGATGCCGACAAAAACCTTGAAGATTGAGGACGGAACGAAGCGATTGAAAGGTCGCCTGTCACCACTTCGGTGACCTTTTGAGAGTTAACTCTCGACTGTGTCTAATCTAAGCAGAGACACTGTCCAGGAAAAAGAAGAAACATTCATCCTGGTATTGAGTGAGTCGTCATACATACTATTTTCATTATTGAAACGCAAAAGGAGCTTCTATTGTTCTTTTTTAGAAGTTGAATCTAAAATCTTAGGCAGAATTTGATAACAGCCAGAAATACGAAGATATTGGATCTGAGTGAAAAGTCCAAGTCGCAATTCTTTCCTGGTTTCTTTATTAAAACTATAAAGCTTATCACCAATATTACTATTCGACTGTTTTAAATGTACCACATTTATCATCAGGACAATAATGATAATAACAGTGAGTTAATGGGATATATTATAGTGAGTGGGTGATATGCTATATCAAGAATACAGATATATACGCTTAAAAACTGAATCTGGGTTTGGGTTCCAATTTTTATATCACATCCATCAGTTGTACCTATTCTGAGACTGATAGTCTGAAGACAACCAATAAACAAGTCCACAAGAGTTTGAAAAAACCAATCATGCTTCATTAAACTATAATAATTATAATGTTGACATTATTTCTAATAGTACAACTTTGCTAAATTGTAATTTATTTAAATTTAAATAATTCGTAGATGAAGTTATAAATGGTTATTTGATTAAAAGAGAAAATACATTTTCATTTAACCAATAAAAGCAAGCACATATTTTTTTTTAATTTTTAATATAAAAAAAAATTATTCGATGACCAAATAAGGAATAATTAATAATGGGTACTGGAAAGTCGGTGGTTATGTGTTCAAGTGCGCTTGGGACGTACGACTGCAGTGAGTTCCAGAACAGAATCCTACGCTTCTTCAGGCCACTATGCTTCACCTTCCTCCCTTAGTCGTAACATACTGTCTATTGAATGTCATTCATTGTGCCATAACAAGTCTGTAGCTGTCTGCGACTTTCTTTTTCCCATTTATTTTTTATAAATTCGAGTCAACTTAGCGCTCGTGTAAGAGAATTTTAGGTTCATAAAGATTTATATTTTGTTCAAGATTCATGTATCAAAAGAATTATATAAATATATATATATAGACAGAAGATTTTAGTTTTATATAAAATAATAATGCTATAATAATGTGGCAGGGCATATAAATATTTATGTTTGCTTACGATTGTGTATAGGAGGTTGTAAATATATAACAAGTCTGTTGTTAATGCTTCTGAATTTAGTGTAAGCTAACTGTATTATATGAAACTATATTAATAAATTGTGTACATTTAATTAAAATCTGTATTTTTGTATCCCAATATTACAATTCTTTCAAAATTACAGTGATTTTCAGAAAACTTTCGGAAGTCAAATTCAAAACTGGATGTCATCGAATTTTATTGTAATATTATTTTGTCTTAGCTGATACTCTAAATTACGACAATACTCCTCTTTTAGTAATTCAAGGACTACTGTCAAGAGGATGTAGGTTTAAGATAGACAGGTAGGTTTTCTATTTTCATATAATTATATCATTCTTAATAAGTTTATGTTTTTATAATAGACATATAAATAAATATATATGAGCTGTGATCAAAAAGTAACGTAAGTCGGTTTCGCGTGCTCTGTTTACTCTATTTTCAATATTTTTTGTTATGTTAGCACAATCGTTACGATCATATTTTCATAGTTTTGATAATACAGCATGTGTTGGTTTTATGTGAGGGGATGGATCAGGTTAACGAGGTTAAACGGTTGTTTGCGATCTCGGCGATTTTTTGATGTTGAAAATCATGGAGTAGAGAGTTTGAATTAGTTTTTGTATCCAAAATAGTATTAAGTGCTTCAAAACTCTTGAAATGTTGACTATGGAGTACGGAGAGTCAAATGAGCAAAAAAAAGTGTTTATAAATAGTATAAACTATTCCTCAGGTAATTATTTTATCAACAGCAAAAAATTGCTGAGCATACAAACACAAGTCTAACCTTTATGCCTCTCAGATAAAAACAACATATGCTATATAGTCAAAACTGTTAACATGTGATCATGATGAGTGTACCAACACAACAACAAACACTTTTGAAACAAGAAAAGTGTCCTTACTTTTTGATCACAACTCATGTTTGGCACCGTCATTTTATTTGAAGTCTACTAGCAACTTAAAGTTCAATCAAGCAACTTTGAATATTTCAGTGAAGAAGTATTTTATATCATGTCTTATTAAGAATAGAAAATAATATTCATTATACATTCCTAAAAATATCTGGAGTAGAATTTCTTTCACGAATACGGTTCGCCAAGTTTCTTTTAGCAATGCGATGTTGAAGTTCAACAGTAAAAGATTTTTCAAAACATTTATTCTTCACTTTTAATTGTTACTGTTCTGTTTGATATGCTTGTTAAAATTTGATGAAAACGAAATAATATTGATTGAAGTAAAGCGTAAGAGAAACAGATAAAAGCTTAAATTAGTCGATTAAACTTCTCATTATCACATAAATCGGTTAGTGTTTGTGTGATAGGTGGATATAAAGTACTTACTGGTTACTCAAAAACGCTATTTCTCCAATATATTGGCATAAATCATTTGCATCTCAAAATTTTATGACTGTAATTTATTTTTGAAACGAATCAATGAGTGGCTACAAGAAATGGATCGTATATGACAGTTTGGGGGCGGAGGATCGATCATAAAGTGTTACTGAAGAGTTAACTCAAAACAATTTTCGAACCCTATAATCATCAGCAAAATTACTTCTCTCTGTTCTATCGAATCATAAGAGGTATACTATTTTAAATAAAGTGAATGAAATATTTGCTCAGTCGAAAATTTTAATGTCGGGTTTTTAAAGTTTTACAGTTGACCTGAGTATGACAAAATAAGTTTCTCGAATTATTCTACCTTTGTAAATATATGTATCTATGCATCGACGTCCAAACTAATATATGAAATGAGATAAAAATACTAAAATCATTCAACCGTAACAAGCAGTCCTTGTCAGACTCAAATCCCTACTCACACAGAATTTGACTCTGACGAACACCCCTTATTACGGTTGAAAGATTTTAGCCTTTTCCTAATTTATTACACTATTTTAGATGTGGATTGCATTTTTACGTGTTTATGTGACATCTTGCTATATATATAAAAGTCGTTTTCACTATTCTATCACGACTACTACGAAAATATAAAAAAATCTGGAGTGGCCTACACTCTACTTTACTATAAGTAACTTAATGTCAAATTTCTTGAGTATATAAAACATAACGTCTCATTTAAGCATAACGTAAATATCTAAATGGGATATAATTATTAGCCTGTCATTCCTGAGGTAGTACAGATAGTGATTGAAGGACATATCAATTTATAAGCTTATTTTTGTACATCACAAATAATTTATTATTTTCAAATAATTTCATTAGTATAACTACAGCAGTAATAACATTTTTGAAAAACCAAAGTGAACATTTCTTGAAACGAAATAGTATCCTACAAGAGAACATGGCTATTGTTCAAATAGCCAGTAGATTTCTTACATCGTTTACTTGACATCCTTCTACATTGAATATTAATGTAAAATTTTCAAATTTGAAACAGTAAAATACTCTTTTTTTCTCTGAAAAACTTCTTAAACAGCGAAGAAAATTTTGTTTTAAGGTGATTTGTTAATTAAAGATGTACGATAATTACAGTTATTAATCTCTAAACGAAAGATTTCAATTTTGAATTATCTTTTACATTTTTGGTTTTTAACAGAATTATTATACTGGGAATTTTATGGCTTCTTAGTATTTAATAAGATCATTTTCCTTCCCCTTTGTCAAATAACATATATACGAATTTTTTTTTAATGAGTGTTATCATTTACCTCCACAATATTATTCCTCTTACATCTCTTATAAGTCAATAATATATTTCCATTTTTCCATTAGAAACATCAATTTTATCTCAGTGGATTCGCTCAAAAAATTTCTAAGTCAATGTAAACAATGTAAAAAAATACAAAAAATTCGACAAGTATAGCAGGTGATCTCTTAGTCTAGGGTAAACAAAGAGTTTTTATATCGTTATTGCTCTTTCCCGTAATTGAAACTTCATGAATTTTTTTTCATGAATTGCTAATTCTTTGTTCCATTTTTGGTCAAATTTTCATTTTTTTATAATGAGCCGTTTAGCGTCAAAAAATCATTTTCTGAAAACACAAATCGTACTGTAACGCCCCTTTAGCGAAAGTAATTTCAAAAACAAATATCTCAACTCATTCGCCATATAATGCTCTATTTATAAGCATAGTTTCTTTCTTGTCCGTCAAACAGTATGGCTTGTATCGCTCTCACAAGGTTTGAGATTGAATTATAAGTCAAAATTTTTACATTTTATTGAAAAAAAAATATTTCCTGTTGTCTTAAAATTCTGAATATATTTTTCGTTTGTTGCATTTGTAACTTCAAAGATAATGTCAAAATTTCAAAACTCTAGGGTTATCAGTTTATGAGAAATAAATGTTTTAAAAAAATCGGTTTTTGGCAAAAAAAGTGACTTTTCCATCATGCATAATTCTTTCCAAACAATAGGGATCTTCGGCTTTATGGGGCCCATTTTTGTGTAAAATATCAACTTGATCCATCAAAGATTCTGGACCGTAGCCTGGTAACAAGCAATGCTAACACACGCACCCACCCACCCACCCACACACACACAGACATCATCGTAAAAACGTCATAAAACGACTTCTGGGACCTCAAAACATGTAATTCCGTCAAAATCTCGAGATTGAATTTTTTCACGATCACTATACTTTACTTATAGTAAAGTAAAAATAACGAATTTACCTCACCTACAATATTATTGTTCACGCCTTGACTTCTGTTTCATGAATTCCATGAAAATGTAAAACTTTATCAAAGTAAGAAAAGTTTCTGCATTAGTCTCTTCGTTCTCACTTTTCTAACACGACTACTATGAAAATATAAAAAAATTACAAATTTACCTCACCAACATTATTATTGTTCACGCCTTGACTTCGGTTTCACCAATTAAATGAAAATGTAAAACATTATCAAATAAAGAAAATTTTCTGTTTAGTCTTGTCGTTTTCACTATTCGAGCACGACTACAATGAAAAATATAAAAATATAGCGAATTTAGCCCACCTACAATATTATTGTTCACACCTAGACGTCTGTTTCATCAATTCCATGACAATGAAAAACCCTATCAAATTAAGCAAAATTTCTGCATTAGTCTCTTCGTTTACACTATTCTAACACGACTACTATGAAAATATAAAAAAATAACGAATTAACCTGACCTACAATATTATTGTTCACGCCTTGACGTCTGTACTAATTGTATGAAAGTGTAAAACTTTATCAAATAAAACAAATTTTCTGCATTAGTCTTGTCGTTTTCACTATTCTAACACGACTACAATGAGAAATATAAAAAAATAACGAATTTAGCCCACCAACAATATTATTGTTCACGCCTAGACGTCTGTTTCACCAATACCAAGAAAATGAAAAAATTTATCAAATTAAGGAAAATTTCTGCATTAGTCTTGACGTATTCACTATTCTAACACGACTACTATGAAAATAACGAATTTACCTCACCTACAATATTATTGTTCACGCCTTCACTTCTGTTTAACCAATTCCACGAAAAGGTAAAACATTATCAAGTTAAGCAAATTTCTGCAATAGTCTTGTCGTTTTCACTATTCGACCACGACTACTATGAAGAATATAAAAAAATAACGAATTTTGACCACCTACAATATTATTGTTCACACCTAGACGTCTGTTTCATCAATTCCATGAAAATGAAAAACCTTATAAAATTAAGCAAAATTTCTGCATTAGTCTTGTCGTTTTGACTATTCGACACGACTACTATGAAAATATAAAAAAATAACGAATTTACCTCACCTACATTATTATTGTTCACGCCTTCACTTCTGTTTCACCAATTCCATGAAAATATAATACTTTATCAAATGAAGCAAATTTTCTGTTTAGTCTTGTCGTTTTCACTATTTCAGCACGACTACTATGAAAATATAAAGATATATCGAATTTACCTCAACTACAAAATTATTGGTCACTGCTTCATTTTTGTTTCACCAATTCCATGAAAATGTGCACCATTATCAAATTAAGCAAATTTTCTGCAATATCTTGTCATTTTCACTATTCGAGCACGACTACTATGAAAAATATAAAAAAATAACGAATTTAGCCCACCTACAATATTATTGTTCACACCTAGTGTTCACACCTACCAATATTCTTCAAATATTGGTGAAACAGACGTCTGTTTCACCAATTCCATGAAAATGAAAAACTTTATCAAATTAAACAAAATTTCTCTATTAGTCTTGTCGTTATCACTATTTTAACACGATTATCATGAAAATATAAAAAAATAACATATTTTCCTCACCTACAATATTATTGTTCACACCTTGAATTCTGTTACACCAATTCAATGAAAATATAAAACATTATCAAATTAAGCAAATTTTCTGCATTAGTCTTGTCGTTTTCACTATTCTAACACGACTACTATGAAAATATAAAAAAATAACAAATTTACCTCACCTACAATATTATTGTTCACGCCTTGTCTTCTGTTAAACCAAATCCATAAAAATGAAAAAACATTTTCAAATTAAGCAAATTTTCTGTTTTGTCTTATCGTTTTCACTATTCGAGCACGACTACTATGAAAATATAAAAAAATAACAAATTTTTTTCAGCTACAATATTATTGTTCGCACCTTGACTTCTGTTATACCAATTCCATGAAAATGTAAAACTTTATCAAATTAAGCAAATTTTCTACATTAGTTTTATTGTTTTCTCTATTCTAGCAAGGCTACTATGAAATATATAAAAAAATAACGTATTTACCTCACCTACAATATTATTGTTTACTCCTTCACTTTGTTTCACCAATTCCATGAAAGTGTAAAACTTTATCAAATGAAGCAAATTTCTGCTATATCTTGTCGTTTTCACTATTCTAGCACGACTACTATGAAAATATAAAAAAATAACGAATTTATATCACCTACAATATTATTGTTCACGCCTTGACTTCTGTTTAACAAATTCCATGAAAATGTAAAACTTTATCAAATTAAGCAATGTTTCTGCATTAGTCTCTTCGTTTTCACTATTCTAACACGACTACTATGAAAATATAAAGAAATAACGAATTTACTTCAACTACAATATTATTGTTCACGCCTTGACTTCTGTTTCACCAATTCCATGAAAATTTGAAAGATTATGAAAATAAGCCAATTTTCTGTTTAGTCTTGTTGTTTTCACTATTTGAGCACGACTACTATGAAAAATATAAAAAAATAACGAATTTAGCCCACCTACAATATTATTGTTCACACCTAGACGTCTGTTTCACCAATTCCATGAAAATGAAAAACTTTATCGAATTAAGCAAAATTTCTGCATTAGTCTTGTCGTTTTCACTATTCTAACACGACTACCATGAATATATAAAAAAATAACAAATTTACTTCACCTGCAATTATATTGTTCACAGCTTGTCTTCTGTTAAACCAAATCTATGAGAATGTAAAACTTTATTAAATTATGCACATTTTTTGCAGTAGTCTCTTCGTTTCACTATTTTAACACGACTACTATGAAAGTATAAAAAAATAATGATGTTACCTCACCTACAATATTATTCTTCACTCCTTGACTTCTGTTACACCAATTCTATGAAAATGTAAAACTTTATCAAATTAAATAAATTTTCTGCATTAGACTTGTCGTTTTCACTATTCTAACACGACTACAATGAAAAATATAAAAAAATAACGATTTTAGCCCACCTACAATATTATTGTTCTCGCTTTGACGTCTGTTTCACCAATTCCATGAAAATGTAAAACTTTATCAAATTAAGCAAATTTTCTACATTAGTCTTGTCGTTTTCACTATTCGAACACGACTACTATGAAAATATAAATAAATAACGAATTTACCTCACCTACAATATTATTGTTCACGCCTTGACTTCTGTTTCACCAATTCCATGAAAATGTTAAACTTGTGCAATAAGTTGCGAAAATGTAACAAGCTTGACTAGTTAATAGCTGTCTTCAGAGATTTCGCACATTTAGTATACTTATATAAAACGTTCAAAAAATGTAACAAAGTTGACTATTTAGTACCTGTCTTCAAGCATATCGCACTTTTAGTACACTTATACAAAAAGTTGCTAAAAATGTAATAAAGTTGACTAGTTACTTCCTGATTTCAATGATATCGATCTTTTAGTATACTGAACAAAATGTTGAAAAAATATAACCATGTTGACTAGTTATTACCTGTTTTCAGTCAAACTCACTGTTTAATTTACTTGTGCATTAAGTTGCAAAAATGTAACAAAGCTAACTAGTTACTACCTGTTTCCTATGAATTCGTACTTTTAGTACACTTGTACAAAAAGTTAAAAAAATGTAACAAAGTTGCCTATTTTCTACTTTTATACAACCATATAATTACTTAGTAACCATAAGTTATTTACAGGTTATTTTAATGCGATTCTTTTGTAACAGCAATTCAAATACATGCTTTCAGAATTGTACTGAATTCGATACATTTTATTGGAATACAGAGGAGAAGTAGAGACTTGATTGGTTCACTCAGCTGGGATATCCAGAACTAGGTCAAACACTAGCGCCCCAAGTAGCCCAATTCTCAACCTAACTCTCGCCAACACTCAGTCCGATAGAGTCACCCCATTTCGGCTTATTCCGCTTCTAGCTGCTCCACTGTAAGTCAACGTAAATTTTCTTTCCTTTTTACCAATTAATTATATTTCATTTTCTTTTTATAATCAAAAAAATTTTATACATTTTTTTTAAGAACTATCAATGACACAAATAATGAATTAAGTTCTTATAGAAGTAAATATTACTTTAAATTAGCAATAGAGTATTTTTTTTAATTAGTAATTTAAAAGGCTTTTTCCCTACATGATTTTTCAATCTTGTTTAATATAGAGAAATCTATAGAAAAGCTGCAATAACAAATGATAAAATCAATACCGGATTAACATGACGAGAGCCTGAAACAGATGTTGTAACAGTAAAATGAAGCTGAAATTACAGACTAAATCAATTTTAAATTAAATTCTACTAAATATTACCATTTTTTTTTCAATTTCCTTGCCGATTTGCTCTTGTGTGACCATTTCTTCATGTAGGCTCCACTGATCGTAGAGGTTCCTTGCGTCCATACATTTTCATACACCAAACCCTTTGCATTACTTGTTTGCAAATATGTGCAATCTAGAAATCATTTCATCATTTAGGAAAATAACATTTCAAGTGCTGATGTTAAATCTGTGCTTCATTCTTAACATTTTCTTTAAGCTTGAGAACATTTCATCTGTAACATGTCAAAAATTTCCATGTTTGAAGTATACCTCGACTTATCTACAACAATTATCTACTGCGACATAAAAAATATAAACTCATGACTAAACAAGTAAGCAATATGTCTGTTTGTCGACAAAGAAGCGAGCTTTGTCCTGGGGATTTATCAGTATCTGGAAGAGTTTAAACGTCTTCATTAGATTGTTAATAGAGAGGCATAATTTTTTCCACCAACATTATAATTGAAGATGTGAAATATACTTGAACGTATAAGCTGTAGAAAAAAATTCAGAAATGGGACTATGATTATTCGACCAAGAGAATGATATTTACAAGATAAGGATTTAGTCCTTGTCAAAGACACATTTGAACTGATAACTGAAATAGGGCATGCGTTTTGGTACCGATATTGGAAGGAGGTAAGAGAGTATCTTAAAGGGCGTATAAAGACAAGGAAAGGGAAGAAAAGGCTGTACAAGTCAGAGTGAACAAAGAAGTTTCGAATAAGTAAACACTCTCACCTAGTCGGTGTTAGCCTGTAGGCAAGGCTGCAACTCTCTTTAGAAGGGAATCTAATTTAAATAAACCATTACTAATGTTTATAGTATTCGATCTGTTAAATTTAATGAACAAAGACTTATTAATATTTCAAAATGACATCCATCTTCCGTATGTGATGATTTTAGCTTCCATCTATCGTATGTGATGATTTATAGCTTCCATCTAATATTATATATGATATAAAATAATAGTTTATCAGGACTCGGTCAGTATCTTCAGGTTGAAATTATATACTCTCATATGCCAAAACGTTTCGTCTTTATTAGGAACTTTTTCATAGGTTCTTCAAACAGAGGAATATAAGAAATTAAACTCATTCATAAATGCAAACATACAAAAAGTGCAATTCGTTACTATTAAGATTCATAGAAATCTTTTTCATAGGTCAGTACAAAATTACAGAGGTATAAATATGAAACAGAAAAATAATATCACATTACGAATTATACAAAAATCAAAATACTTGATTTTACATAAAAGTAGCGAATTACGTTACCAATTAAGAAATATACATAGAATTACCTTTTTTTACTATAGGTCTTAGTAGTAAATAACCTTACAAAAGTATAAATTTTGAAACAGAAAAAATATATATTACATTACGAATTATTTTACAAAGAAAAATAGTATGTGGATTTTAACAACAACTGTAGTCTGAATGAATACGTGACACTGAACTGAAATAACCAAGCAAGGTTGAAATATGACCGGATGAAGTACCGTGTCTCTTTTTATATAGATCCCTTGTAGTTACATGTAACCTGTGTGTGTATGTGTGTGTGTGTGTGTGTGTGTGTGTGTGTGTGTGTGTGTGTGTGTGTGTGTGTGTGTGTGTGTGTGTGTGTGTATGTGTGTGTGTGTGTGTATGTGCGTGTGTGCATGTTTGTGCGTGTGTTTGTGGATTGAAGATATTAATGTTTAATGCTTGCAATCATTATAAATTTAGATACACTAATATGTTACAGTTATTACTACTTTTTTTTTAAAAAAATGATAAATTCATATATATATATATATATATATATATGATCATACCACAATATGAAATGAGAAAACAAGACTAAGATCTTTCAAACGTAACAAGTGGTCTTCGTCAGAGTCAAAACCCCAACTGACTTACTTGACTCCGACGAAGACCGCTTGTTATGGTTGAAAGATCTTAGTCTTGTTTTCCCATTTCATTTTATGGTTTGATAATTGATTGTTATTTCAGGTGTTTATGTGAAATCATTATAAATACATTTACATTTATTTATATATCGAAATTTTAACTGTTCAATAAGCCTTGGTATTCATCCATATTTCAAATGTTGTTTATTGAGAATACAAATCCCAACCACTATATTAAAGCATACAATAATACTATATGTACAGTAGTCAATGAAGAGATAGCTTTTCTATGACAGAGGCGCTGACAAGACAACTGGTCGTCTTCGGATCTGAATATTATATTTTAAAATTAAAATCATCCCCTCAGTCGTATTTACTGCAGGCTTTTCACCCCCTTGGTTTATTTAGGTCACTGATCATTTGTTCACTCTCTAATGCACCCCTTTAATCTTCTTCCCCTTAATCTTTTGATAAAATTATTCTACTACCCCAAATAAAGTTATTTTCATTTTTTTTTTATTTTTCTCGAGTTATTTCAAAAGTAGTAAGATTACAATAAAGACATAGTTTAAAATTAATTACTTAAATTTTATATTAAGTAAATTAAAATCCATTTAATTATGTAAATTTAAATGCAAAAGTAAAGCATGGATAAGTAAAACACAAACGTCTCTATTTGAAATTTGTTTATGTTTGAATATATTTGAGGATTAAAAAACAACTTCTACTTGGGAAAACAAAGTGGAATATTCAATAGATTCTCTGAAATTGAAGTTTTAAATATACTGATTATCCATTAAGTTCAAAACATAAACTCTGTTCCTGTTAAGGTGAAATAACCTGTTTGAAAATCTCGAACATACCTATCTAAAATCAAATGGTGCATTAAAAGTGTTTCTAGGCCATAACCATGTATATTTTTGAAAAAATGCTGTTACTGTAGTAAAAATAAAACACATCAACTTATTTAATATCAACTGTTTGGAAAGAATAATTTTCAAGAGTATAATTTTTTACATTTTTAAAAGTAGGTAATAAAATATTTAATAATTTTCTTTTATAATATTTATTCCTTTTCTGGTAGAAAAAATGAAAAATAGGATGGTTCAATATTTTCCTATTGAATATTGATGGTATAATTTCTATTTATTATTATATTCCTAATTGAATATAGGATGGTTGAATGAATATATGGAGTTCAATTCCAAATCATAAAAAAACATAATCACAATTTGCACGTTACAACTTTTTATGGATAAAAACTAGTGAACTGCTATATTCAAAAGCACTGTAGTGCTGTTAACTCCACTTAAAACAATTTCTTCTAATTAATTCATTTAATTAATAAAATTATATTATTTTTTATGACATTTAAAACTGTTGATTTCAGAACAAATTATAATTATTTTTTATAATATTGAGTTATATACATGGGTAGTATAGTGCAAAGTTGGAAGCGTCTGGTATGAAGTGAAGTTGAGATAAGAATGATAAAGGGAGAGCCTATGTGTTCGCTTGCAAGAGTGTGCCAAACCAAACACAGATAACGTGTACAAATGGGGCAGTGCAGCAGAGATTTATGAAGACCGTTCAATGAAATATATTCAGATTTCATGCGTCCTTAGTATTTTTATTATTCCAGCTAAAGCCAATGGATTCAGAATATTTGCATTCCACTAAGAAATTATACTATGATGTCATATTGCAAACTGTTTTCTATCCATATTGAGTGATTCTATAAACTAGTTATGATTTTTCCACTCTAACTCTCTTTCACTCTCTTTTTTGTATATATATATAATAAATAAATAAATAAAATAAAATAAAAATAAATTTTATTTTATTTTTAATTTAAAAAAGTCCGCTGGACCGTTTCTTTTAATTGTGATATATATATATATATATATATATATATATATATATATATATATATTCGCGCTCCATTCTTCGACGTGGGGAGATCTCTCACTTCGTCCTCTCTTCTAGTCTACTCCTGATGACGAACAACAGTTCGAAATATTGAATTCTGTAAGTGTTCTCTTTATTCTTTTTTCTGTGTCGTGCTTTGTGTAATTTAAAGTTATATATATATATATATAGGTGTGCTCTCTAATCGGGGTTCGGTCAATTTTCCAGGATAAAAATCAAACTCTCATTGCCAACGTTTCGTTTTATTCAAAGCCTTTTTCATAGGCCTACAAACAAAGGATAATAAGAAATCACAAATCAACTTCAAATATATAGAAATATAAAAATTGATTGTTACAACTTATGAATATTAAAAGTATAAATATTTCAGAGATACATAAAAATATTACTTACAAAGTAAGAATTTTATAACTAAGAAAATGAAATTTACATTATTTAAAAGAACAACAATGTTAACCGGACAAAACCTTCGACTAGACTAATAAGATAGCATTACAAATAACCTCAACACTGTTCACTCAAGGGAACTAAATAAATCAAATTTCACTAAAACTCAGCACAACGCTCCAGAATAAATATTACTTAAATTAGTAATATCACTTCTATGATTAATCGAACTTAGATCCTTTTTAATATATAACATCTCAAGTGTCTTCCTTCTTTGCTCATCTTTTTCTTTTTCTATTATAGTTGTATCTTCAAAATCAAACGTGTGGCGTGTGACAAGCCAAACCATTTGATGGGCCAAAATGAACTATACCTAAAAATAGATCATTATGTGAAAGATGAGTTAAGGTTTTTAAAAATTACACCAACCAAAAAGCCATTAGATTAATTTTCTGTTTTCATAAAATGTCTTTTTTGACGCTAAACGGCTCATTAAAAAACAATGAAATTTTTCAAAAAAAAATTGAACAAAAAAATTTACAAAAAAAATATTTATATAATTTCAATTATGGCAAAGAGCAATTAGATTCAAACTGAATATCAATCCATTTTTTATTTTGGTAATAAGTCTCTATCGAAATTATCTACAACAATTCCAAATATAAGGATATATTTTAGAATGTAGGTCTATATTTACATAAATCTCTCATGTTTCTCTTTCCCTTCTCTTTCTCTCTGAGAATCCTTCGCTTCACTTCTCCCAAGTTTCCGAGTTTATAAATCCTTAACGCTAATTCTGTAAAACAGAACATTTCCTAGGTATAAAGTTCTATTTTTATTAGTTTGAGAATAGAACCGTCCAGATTCTAAAAGAAGAATAAAAACCACTTATTATCCTTCTTTTCTGAACGATATTTCCTATAAAGTGAAGAATAAAACCTTTTCAAAGCCTGCTTGACAGAATAAGGTAATGGGACTAGAAGTTGCCTGGGACTGAACAAGTCTTCGTTAATCAGGATTTAATTGTAAATGATTTACCGAGCATTAAAGGACCTTGCTTAACACTTTGGATTACCTATATGTTACATGGTCCGACTCCCCTTATTATTGTTTCGGGAATGCCTTTTGTAATGTATACTACAGAAAAGTCAATTATGCAACATGTAAAGTCGCGCAAAGTGGAAGCTCAGGTCATGAGGAAATTTAATTTCAATTATAACTTATTCTCCACAAATCTGTTAAACAAGCACTTCTTATAGACTTTGTGCTCTACTCTCAACCTCTCTTACTTTCTTCTCTTGGCTTTCATGTACTACCAGCACAGATGACGTGTGACCCTGTGACATTCATCTCTTTTCTAATCCTCACAATCACGTTTGAGTCAAGACATTATACCTGGCATCTGTCCTTTGATGATGATATAGCAGTCATTCGAGTACGTTGTACCTCTGCAGATGCCTTGACACTAAATACAACCAATCATTCAGATGGATTCCGCATCAGACGCGCTGAGTACCACTTTTAGACTGTTTGAAATAGACTCAGAAGTGAGATTCATATGCTTATGAGATTACCAGACGAGAGATTGTACGAGTATCTTGCAACCCCTCCTTGGGTAGACCCTTATTTATCTGCTCCATATCCCACTAATAAGTGTCTTGAGAATCCACAAAACGGTAATATTTCTTCTAAATTTTGGTGCTAGTAAAGTTTTTTTGGCAACATCCGATTATAGTTGCTCGCTAAATTAAATAACAGGACTTGATTACAACCATAAAGTTGAAGAAAAACGTCACAACAGGTATGAAGCAGAGCGCTGTTGCGTCCTTGATGACTGGCACTTCATAGTCACAGAAGAGTGACCAGATAATTACAGAACCCTCGAAGAAAGATGTACAGGTATTCTGCTAGGTATCTCTGAAAGAGGTATTGAGAATCCATGGTGTGTCCATTACCTTGTAAATTGCCACATGCTAAGAAAAAAAGTGTGTTGTTGCAAACCGTGCCATCGATGAACTCTATACGAAATATTTATCATTAAATCAAGTAACAGTTAACTGACTCGGTTATCAAAGCATCACTAATGATTAACTTCTACTAAATATTGCTCTTTATAACTCAAACCTAACGACTTCCGTAAATAATAATATTTGTTTATTCAACATGATATGATTGCAATTGACGTGTACAACTGATAACCACAGTTCTCGCCAGATACATCCAATACTATACCCTTATCACTTGTTATCAGTCGACCTTGACCAATTCTCGAAGCTATATTTATCAACAAACTCACGGATTATAGATTTCATAATTTTACTGATAATTTTTAAAATGATACATTATGCAAAGACGTAAATCAGTATCTTAGAACATCCAGATAGAAATATAAAAATATAATTATTTACATCACTTTTTATATTTACTTTTAAGTTCTACACTAGTGTGTTTAGTAATGGCAAACTTATGTATTATATAATTAATTTGGAATATTGTGTAAAACAAATTGTGTTTGAAATTTTTATACAATTAAATTATCCACTCTGCTATATTCATTGGAATTTACCTGAAAACACCACAGATTTCTGCAGGTTTTAAACCCCCAAGAAAATTTTATGCTTCATTAAATTTATTTTTGTATTGAAAGGCAAACATTTAAAGTAATGTTTATTTCACAAAAATAATATATTTACAGAAATAGGTTTATTTTGTCTTTACTCTCGGCAATTAAATAAATAACTTAAGGAAATTATACATTAAAAATGAATAGATAAGAAATCAATTACAAGAATAAATGAAAAAATGAAAAACGAGCTTTCTTTTATTACTTCACTCCTCTTATTGACAAAAACAAAAGTTAATACATAGTGGAATGAGTTAGCACACTTGCCATAACTACCATTGTTCAGGAATTAAATGATTTCTCGTTTTAGTTTAGGAGATGGTCAACCTAATTCTCCCTTGTATGAATATGACCAAAAGCATTTATTTCTATTGGTTTTCTTTTTTCCATTGTGGTTTAAGCTTCATATATATATATATATATTCGATGCGATGTTGACCAATGGGAGTAGAGTTACTGTGCAACCTCTACCCCCGTTGGCATGAAGATGAAGGCGGCTTTTCGCAGTAAACAACCGAGAGTATCATTTAAATATCCAGCAATATCCGTAACAGAAAATAGTAAACAACAACAACACCCAACCACCACAAAAATCAAAAATAGAAAGGGAACAGGAGTTCACTGTAAAGTGAGGCTAATGTTTTCTGCCAAACATCATTTAACACAGAGGGACTGTGCAACCTCTATACCTATTGGCAGAACGCAAAGGCTTTTTGCTGAGCAGCGGGCAACTGGGACCTTACGCTTGGACCTGTAACTCTACTCCCATTGGTCAACATCGCATCGAATCATATTCCTTTCCCCGGACAACCCATAGAAAACTGTATATAAGGACCAACGTCTGGGCCATTTCCTTGCCTGAAGATAACCAGAGAATGGTTGAAACATGTCGCAAATACCACCACCAGGTCAACAGTGCAGAACTTTTCATCACCTACCAGCCACCCATCAATAGCAGCAATAACATTCAACTGAAGAAAAAACATGAACATAAGAAACCGAAGAGAACAATATACAAAACCTACAACTTGAAGATGTTTCTACGAGAAGAAGTTGGATTCCAGTGTCAACTTCTCTTAATAATCAAGAGGGACTGTGCAACCTCTACCCCCGTTGGCATGAAGATGAAGGCGGCTTTTCGCAGTAAACAACCGAGAGTATCATTTAAATATCCAGCAATATCCGTAACAGAAAATAGTAAACAACAACAACACCCAACCACCACAAAAATCAAAAATAGAAAGGGAACAGGAGTTCACTGTAAAGTGAGGCTAATGTTTTCTGCCAAACATCATTTAACACAGAGGGACTGTGCAACCTCTATACCTATTGGCAGAACGCAAAGGCTTTTTGCTGAGCAGCGGGCAACTGGGACCTTACGCTTGGACCTGTAACTCTACTCCCATTGGTCAACATCGCATCGAATCATATTCCTTTCCCCGGACAACCCATAGAAAAATATATATATATATATATTATTATTATTATTATATATATAATAATATATATCAATAATATAATAATATATATCATCTATCAATAGATAAATGAATAGGATAGAAATAGTTCAGTCACATTGCTCCCCACTTTTCGCATTGTCGTCATATGAACATGATTAAAGCAGAATGATAGAAAGTAACAACCATTAAAAGCACTTAAGCTGTGGGAGAGTTTCATACTGATCTGTCTTGTCGTATTTGTCTTATATATCCTTTTTTCAGTCATCCGTAACATCCATGTCATTATTTTATATATCTACATTTATGGAATGTGTGTTATACTTTCAATATTGATTTCTTCAAAGCTTTGAGCTCTAGATTATCTGGATCATCCGAAGGAGTAATGACGTAAGCATGACGAGAGAGCGACAGTGAGGGAGCTATCGGCATGGGCACGAAGTCGTGACAGTAAGAATGAAAGCTGGGTACAGTGGGAGCAGAGCAGACTGGAGCTTGCATCATAGACAGAGTGGGTGGACACCACTCCCATCTCTGATTCAATAGCTCCGAGATATCGCTTATTTATACTCTCTCATCTCATCTTGAAACGCTGCATGCAAGCAGTAACATTGTGAGGAAAACGCGAAATAAACTTCTGAGCTCTCTAACATTACCAATGTGAGGGTAAGATTTAGAGGTGAATGGAAATAAGTTTTGAGCTCTTTAACTTCACAACGCCAGGGTTTCACGTGCACTATCTTGAAATGGTGCTTTGACTTCTTAACATCGTAACGTTTAATATGCAGATATATAAAAAGCACAAATGACATTCCATAAAATTCTAAAGAAACTCAAACTCCAAATTTGCCATCTTTATTTACGAGTTTATTGGCCTTCTAATCTTAGGGTTTTTTTTTTTTTTTTTATCATTAAACAGAGCTTATTTTTATGACTGTACTGAGCTCTTCTTTGTGGGAAAGTTTTATTCCTCTGACAATTCCTCTGACTTTTCAAATTTTCTGAGAATATGTCTCAGGAATCGATCACTTTTCAATCTTCAAACGAAATTCCCAAAGTCCACGTTTTTATTTTTCTAAAGGCTCACTATACAAACAAAGACGAAGATATCATAAAACAAACATCAGTATTACAAATACCAAAAGATGCAAGTTAAAACTTATAAAATGTTATAAATATTAATATTTCGAACCAAAAAGCTATTTTTTTTATAAAATAATACAAAATTAGACTAATAGATGCATATAACAAACACTTAACAAAAGACCTGACGAAATACAACTTGAGTTAGCAATATCACTTCTATAGTTGAGGAATGACCCTTTTAATATATACTTTTCCCTTTTTTTCTTTTGTTTCTTAGCTTTACTTATATCTCTTGCTTTAGGAAAATGAAAATTATAGCCTTCATTGATACTATGTGCTTCCAATGGGATGACTTAAATCTTATTTGTTTCATTGAGCATGAATATAGTTTTATTGTAATATAGTTTATACAACTAAAACCACAGAACGCCTTCTTTCAATGTCCAGTTTAAACCTGGAAAGCAAACGATTTCAGATAAACTTATTGTTATATGTATATATGCAAATAATCGCAATTAAACAAGTGATGGAATTTAATGAAACAAATTTAATAAATATTTAGAGCATATTTTTATTGTTTTTATTTTTCCTTGTAGTTTCTTGTTTCACGTATATTTATTAACAAGATTTCACATAAACAATGAAATAACAATCAATGATCAAACCAGAAAATGAAATGGAAAACAAAAGACTAAGATCTTAATAACTTCACTGGAACATAAAATGCAGAAACATCATGGTGAGGGGTTCAGAGGAGTGGGAGGGAAGAGTGGTATTCAAAAAAGGATGTAAAATGCAGGAAAAGACAATAGTCCAGAGAGGGTTGTTTGGATAAACAAAGGAGTGCAGTAAGAAACAAAAATTATTACTTATGAAAAATCTATGTTGTCAAGAAATATTATCGAATCCTCTCTCATTATATTTAATAGATCAAATATTATAAACATTAGTAACAGTTTGTTCAGACTTGCCTATCTTGATGAGGGCAATAGCGTCTTCAAAGAGGGTTGACAGCTAGCGGATAGTTTTGTATTCATTCTTACTGTACTCCTTTGTTTCCCCAAACATCCCTCTCTCCACTATTGTCCTTTACTGCACTTTCACCCTTTTGAAATACCTTTCTTCCCTCCCACTCCTTTGAACTCCTCACCATGATGTGTCTGCATCTTGATTTCAGTTAGGTTTTTGAATCTGACAAAAATTACTTGTTTTGGTTGAAAGATCTTAGTCTTTTTTTCCGTTTCATTTTGTGGTTTGATCATATATATTTATATATCTATACATTTTTGTAAATTGTTTAAATATATATATATATATATATATATATATATATCAATGATTAAACCACAATAAGAATGGGAAAACAAGACTAAGATCTTTCAACCGTAACAAGCGGTCTTCGTCAGAGTCAAAAACCCAACTGAACACTAGATGCAGAAAACATCTGGTGAGGAGTTGAGAAGAGTGGGAGGGAAGAGTGGTATTTTAAAAGGGTGAAAGCACAGGAAATGATGCCGAACCAACCGAACTCACAATTAAACGTATTGGGTAATTATCTTTATGTGTTTTGATCAACCCGTACATATATGGCAAAGAAGGGGATTTTGATATAAATTTAGTAATAAGTTCGGGTTGATTTTTTAAGATAGTTTTAATTTTTTTATTAAATGAACTATTGACCCTTTCCAAAGGATTAGACCTTAACTTTCTATACACATTTTCATGATCAAGACACATAAAGATAATTACCCAATACGTTTAATTGTGAGTTCGGTTGGTTCGGCATCATATGGCTTGTCCAAATGGTTAGTAAGTATTTTAAGCCCCTTAATTGGAAAAATTTCAGGCAGCCATATAAAAAACAATGTGGATTTAATTAAAAAATTAAAGAGCGTCAACATGAACAAAAATTATAGATTAATTAGTTTCGATGTAAAGTCCCTTTTTACGAATGTACCTGTAACTGATCTGTTGAGCTTACTCCAGGAGGAATTAATTAATTATTCCCTTCCCCTTCCATCTACCACTATAATAGATTTAATTAAGTTATGTGTGGTAGATTGTCATTTTCAATTTGAAAATAATTATTATATACAAAAATTTGGTCTTGCTATGGGTAACTGTTTATCCCCCCTCCTAAGTAATTTATATATGGAGTTTTTTGAGAGTAAAATGTTAAGCTCAATTTTGCCCAAAAATGTTAAATGGTATAGATATGTTGACGATATTCTTTGCATTTGTCCCAATTCTTTAAATAAAGTTGATTTCCTAACAAAATTGAATTCATTAGTCAAGTTAGGGCCCATTTTTGTGTAAAATATCAACTTGATCCATCAAAGTTCTGGACCGTAGCGTGGTAACAAGCAATGCTAACACACGCACCCACCCACCCACCCACGCACCCACCCACCCACCCATCCACCCACCCACACACACACACACATCATCGTAAAAACGTCATAAAACGACTTCTGGGACCTCAAAACATGTAATTCCGTCAAAACCTCGAGATCGAATTTTTTCACGATCACTATACTTTACTTATAGTAAAGTAAAAAGTTATGAAATATCATTTGCAACAAAGCAATAGATGAATACTCAATCATAATCAATCGATTTTTTTGCAAATACATTAATGGTAGTTTAACTCACCATTCGTTACCAAGTAGGCTCTTGTGTCATTTACAAAGGACTATTAAGAAAACCTGTCATTGTATTCGTCAAGGCAATCATTTGTTACTTTTTAAGTGTGGAGACCTTCAACCACTTAGCGACACTACCTTCCTTTCACTATGCCAATTCTACTTGAGTCGTTAACTTAAGTAAACATGGTGTATAATACAACTTTAACCATTGTTATTGGTTTGAACGAGCTGGTTGATAATCGTAGTCAAGACTTAAAGATATTTTGACCGAAGATGTTTAATTTTTGTTTACCTTCCAAAAATGAGGAAGTATCAAAAAATTCACGCGACATCTGACAAGCTCGTCACACGGAGTTGAATATATAACATTTCTACAGAGGAATTTGTTAATAGGTTATTTAGTCTTTAAAAAAATACATACATTTAAACTCCTCTTTACCTTATAAGCAATTTTTATATTTATACTTTTAAATAGCTTGCAAAGACAGTCTGGCAACCATTTTATATACGGTTGGTTGGTATTATCTAGGGTAGGAATGAGTTAATGTAATTGTAATTACAAATTAATATTTCTATTGAGTAATTCTGAATATATCTACCAATATAGATGAAATTTTGGCTTAAAGGTGTTTCATTTTTATCAATGGACCAAACATTGATCAAGAATAATAGTGTTGAATATTTCTAGTCATGACAAGAAACCATTGAATTTATATCCAAACAGATACTACAAGTGTTATAAAACGGTTTAACGATAAATGAGCTAAATTTAGAGAAAAAAATGCATAAAGAGATCTCAAAAACTGACTACTGTGTTTTGTCAGCGTTGTCATCAGGTAGGAAAATGAGACAACAAGCATGTCTTTGGAGTTACTCTGAATCATAATGACCATGTTTTAGAAATATAATAGTAAGTTTTTGTGATCTCTTGTATGTTTCTTCTGTGAATTTAGTTTATATATATATATATATAACAAGATTTTACAATAAACACGTAAAATAACAATGAATGGTCAAACCATAATATGAAATGGGAAAAAAACTAAGATCTTTCAACCGCAACAAGCGGTCTTCGTCAGAGTTGTCATTATTAATGTTTACCTTCATTTGGTCCATTTTTGTCAAAATCCCAACTGGAGAAAGTTTGACTCTGACGAAGACCGCTTGTTATGGTTGAAAAATCTTAGTCTTTTTTTCCCATTTGAATTTGTGGTTTGACAATATATACATATAGCTTGAACAGTAAATGCAACAATCAACGGAATAGTTGAATTAAAAACGTAATTGATGTTCTTAATAACATTCAATGTTTGCTAATTTATGTACGTTAGTGACCTACATTGTGGTTAGTTGGTATTATCTGGGGTAGGAATGAGTTAATGCAATTGTAATTTGTAATTCTTGCAAGAGAAGAAATGCCAACTCTCTTACTACTCCTTCTCCTCGTTTTAAAGAAAGATCTACAGTTTTTGACAGAGCGAACTGTCGTGGTCGTGGTGTTTTAAATAGGCTGCGACACATGTGTGTGGTCTGCCTTAAGAGCTCAGGCAGTCAGTAAAATGAAAATCTATTTTTATCTTAAAATCACCACTATTAAGGAAGAATTAACTACCCCGGTCACGAGTTACCAGCCGTTAGCAGTCCACTTCGGACCAAACTCAATGGAACATAAATTTATAAGCAGCCTAAATTAAAGCACTCTATTTTGATTACTTTTTCTTTCAAACTAATTTATTTCATTGAGCAAATTCCATAAAATCTTATATTAATGAAACACTTTTTTATATGCATGAAATCGTTTTACTAAGCATTAAATATATAGGATCTATAAAGTCTCTCTGTATTAAATAAAACTTATTTATTATAAGTATTTTAATAAAATTTCATGTTTGTAGTTTTATTTTACCTCGTAGAAGGAGTATTTTACCTTTGAATATTCGACTGAAAGTTTTCTTCCTCCAAGGGAATATCTACTACTTCGAGGACCTTATGTTTACTTTATGAGAAGTTGTAATCTTTAACTTAAATATTTATTTGAGAAAATATGGAGTACCTTTAAGAAGTTTGGTGTGTGTTTTACCCTGAGGGAGTGATTTTTTTATTTCTATAGTATTACAGACTATAGCTATACAGTAACAAATATTTCAACTGTCTTTTAGCTAGTTTTAAGTGCATGTTTCAGTTTGTCTTGATATACCCTCCTCCCTCCCCGCTCTCAGTTGCTATGAAAGACTACAAATAATTCAGGTTGAAACACAGAATAAACTTAAAACATTACTTAAAATATGTTATTTGCTGTGTATCCAAATGTATACGGTCTTTATTTCTTTTACGAGTTCAACATTGAAGAAGAGTAACACACAAAGTAAGGAAACACACTTACAAACTCAAATTTTTAGGTAATCCGTCTTCACGCGAAAGAGAGAGGGAGACCACTGTAGGCGCAACGGCAAGTAAGACGTTATTTAACACATTAAGTGTGATTCCTTACTCTGTATGTAACTCTTCATCGATGTTGAACTCGTATTGTGTCGAGTTTCGATCGTATTTCAGATTTTATAGTGAACTTTATTTAATATATATATATATATATATATATACATTTTCGATGAAAATATAATCCGAAACGGACAAATAAAGTTCAATGAAGACAATGAAACATAGATCAATTAAAAAATCACTTACAGTCTCAAAATTTTGGTTTCAACCGTCTATAGGAGAGATAAGAGAGGGAAACCAAGCAGACTGGTACCCAATGGTCTCCAACAGTTTCTGTACCAGAGCGCTAAGCTTCTCTCTCTTACCTCTCCTGATGACAGTTGGATAACAAAAAATTAGAAGCTTTAAGTTTGTATTTTTAATTACTCTACGTTTCTTTGTCTACTTTGAACTTTATATATATATTCTACATTTTGTATCCATCGTCACTATAGACTTGAAAAGCGAAATAAAACACATTTGTGCGTTTACATACCTGCAGTAAGTACAGGATAAATATTCCAGTTATAAATATATGGTATGGTTATAAAGTTTTCAGTTTATACGTTTCTAGATAATACCCAGATTACAATGTGACTTCAAGAGTGTTATTTAATCTACAGTCAATGTTGCTTAATAAAAAACCAGAACAGTTAGCGTTTCCTCTGAAGCTTTAAATTGGTAATCAAATAAGTTTTAAGTTAGCAGTTACATCATTTGTTAATTATCGTTTGCTTTATAGCACGACGTGATTGAGGTGGTTAGAGGTGGTTAGAGCACAGACACATCTGTGTCTTCTTTTCTTTTACTTCCAGACGAAATATCAGCAAAGCAATGAACAAAGTGGTTTTATCAAGACATACAGCGGATGTGAGGATAAACACATGCACGGTAACCCATATCCTGACACCTGTAACACGATAACCTTCCCAAAGCTGAAGATAACACCAATCTTTGGCACGCTCGACGCTGATTAGAGTCCAAAACGAACCCCTCCATAAGTGTATTATATCATTAGAAATTTTGCCATATTTAGCTGATACTCTCTTCTTACTTCGCTTAGCAATCTTCGTAAATAAATCTACAAATATCTTCAAAAATCTTGACAACTTAGAAAATCCACAATATCATTTTCTTTAAGTTTTCCATGCAAACAAGTAATCCAGAGCGGAGTCGCGGACGAAAATTAGAAACTGTAAGTGTATGTTATCTATTTAATGTTCATCTAGCATTTACTCTGAAATGTTTATATATATATATAGTTCAATATAAACAAAGAAACATAGATAAATCAAAAGAACACACTTACAGTCTCTAATTTTCGGTTTGAACCGTCTTCAGGAGAGATAAGAGAGGGAAACCAAGCGCACTGGTTCAGAGACGGTTGGAGACCAACAGTGTTGCCGCATGCGCGCCCGTTCACAGAAAGTAAGGTAGACAGGAATCAATTTATAATTACATTAATTTAATGGAATATGAAAACAATAAATAAATAAAAGAAAAAATTGAAAAATTAAGGGAAATTGATACATATTAACGAACAGAGAAATTGATACATAAACAAAAGTACTGACTAAGCTATGATAGAATAAAATAAAACTAAGAATACAAATAATAATAATAAATGAAATAATTTATTATTTATTATTATTTATTATTACACTTACAGTCTCTAATTTTCGGTTGAACCGTCTTCAGGAGAGATAAGAGCGGGATACCAAATAAAATAAAATAAATAAATAAATTATTTCATTTATTATTATTATTTGTATTCTTAGTTTTATTTTATTCTATCATAGCTTAGTCAGTACTTTTGTTTATGTATCAATTTCTCTGTTCGTTAATATATATATAATATATATATATATATATATATTATTAAAGTAGACGGCAGCTTCCGCATTTTTTATAAACATACTTTAATAAAATATGTTTACAAGAGAATCTGCTGCCAATATACACTAATATATATTTCACTTAATAAAACGAAACAAGATCCAAACTGTACACAATACGAGTTCAAAATTCAAGAAGAGTAACACACGGAGTAAGGAAACACACTTACAGACTCAAATTTTCGGGTTGCGTCTACAACGAGCTTGGCTCCCTTTCTCTTTTCTCCTGAAGACGGATTACCCGAAAATTTGAGTCTGTAAGTGTGTTTCCTTACTCTGTGTGTTACTCTTCTTGAATCTTGAACTCGTGTATATATATATATATATATATATAAAATAAATTCAAAACGAAGGAAACACACAGAAAGACACAGACATAACTCACATCGATATTTCGACCATCGTCGTCATCAGGAGGTGTGAATAGCGAAGAGTCCCGCAGGAAAGCAGGGCGGATCCTGCTGGACCGTTTCTTTTAATTGTATATATATATATATATATATATATATATATATATATATATAGACATATAGTTCAATGTACATAAAGAAACATAGAGAAATTAAAAACATACACTTACAGTCTCTAATTTTCGGTTGAACCGTCTTCAGGAGAGATAAGAGTGGGATACCAAACGCACTGGTACAGAGACGGTTGGAGACCAACAATTTTGGAGGGCAACATTTTTAATAGCCTCAGCCACTTTTATTAAGGCGATAATTTGTAATTTTAATTTTCCTTTTGAAATCATATTCCATATATATTCACCATAGCTTCTATGAACCACCCCTAAAGATTATTAGTTTACTGATGGCTGAAATAATAATTTTCAGTATTAAACAATGATTCAATAGGATCACAAGTCTATTATATTTCTCAATAAATTGATATTAAATTGGTTGATTAATTGCAATGCTGTGAAATAAATGGAATTTATTTTTTAATGAATTACTTTGATTTTCTCGCCCAAGGTCAGCTAGTCTGTTCTTTTAGCGCTAAGCCCTCTTGACTTCCCCTGTCTATATAAAGAACTTCTAATTAGCGGCTTTCACTGCTGTAGTAACCCACGCCTACAATTTTTCCCCATCAAAACACTTTATTCCTAATAAGTCTTTATATACTGCCATAATGTTTCATTAATATTCGCTTTCATACTCAATCCTGACCTTCCTCTTTTGATTACAAAATATCTCATTAAGCCGATAATAAAACATTATTATCAATTATATATTATATGTATAAGTCCAAAACGCATATGAAAACTAAAAAAAAAAACGATATCATTCAACAAGTAACGGTTTACATAATCATATAAAGTATAAAAAGCAAAATACAAAAAACATTGTAGTTTTATGTGTCTATGCACTTTTTTAAATAATTAATTTTTCTCTCTCAACATTTTTCAAAACTCTAAAATTAACTTTTATTTGATTGCCTCAACTATTTTTTACTGAATTTATCCATATTCACTGTCTCCAGTTATAGTGATCACTGTGTTTCCAACCGTTGCTTCGCAAGTGCTCTGATGTCCCTATCTCTTTATTCCTCATGACTTTTTTCCTTAAAACTAAAAATGAGAGATTGTAAGAGAATGTTATCTATTTACTGTTTACCTATTAATTCATAGGTTACTATCATGACTATATATAGTAATATTTTATCAAGAATTATTTTAACGGCATATTTAAATCGATAAATTGCTTTCAATATATAAGGCTTAAAAATCTGCAAAAGAACGGGTTTGCTGCCAACAATCGCGATCAATGAATGACAAAATGGAACATAAAAATATTACTTCACATTTCACGAAGTTTACCTGTCTATTTGCTATTCTTTTAAATATATTGATAAAGTTCAGTATTACTTTAACAGATATGTATTGTATTATGCAAAAAATCGCCCAAATTGGGTGAAATTATTATTATAAGTATATAAGGTATGCTTGTACGAGAACTTTCATTCATTCTGATTGTAGAAGATATGTGTGTAAACAAGTGGCAATAATGCTCTTAACCATGTTGAAACCTTCCGAGAAATATTGTTTCAGTCAATAGGTGAATATTATTTCAGCTGAAGTAGGAGTTGAGAAAATCAAACTCACGAAGCTTCTAACTTGCTGAAAAAAAAATCTACTATTGACAAAAACTAGTTTACTAACAAGAAAAGTGGAAAATGTTTAAAAAAAAAGAGTTTGTTGTCAATTAATTGAGTTTATCTTGGAAACTCTTTGGCAAGATACAATTACAATTTACAATTGTAACCACAATAGTTGTGTGTGATATGATATATATATAAAATAAAAAACGAAGGAAACACACAGAAAGACACAGACATAACTCACATCGATATTTCGACAATCGTCGTCATCAGGAGGTGCGAAGAGCGAAGAGTCCCGCAGGAAGACAGGGCGGTACTGAACTCGGAAACCGCAGCCAGTACCCCACCACTTACCACCAAGCGGGGGAAGGGAGGGAAGGAAATGAAGAGCCAAATTAAGACGTAAAAGGAACGAGTAAAAATTATAACTATAAAAAATTATAAAAAAGTAGCTAAATCAAATTAAAATTAATAAAAATAATAAATAAAAGGTAAAATAAAAAATAATAAATAAATAAATAAAAAATTATAATAAATAAATAAAAAATAATAAATAAATAAATAAATCGAAATAAATTATCGGTTGAGGTTGAGTCCGGGGGAAGAGCGAGCATCAAGTAAGCATATGTATGCCTCCTCTGAAGCTCTTAGGGTAACTTTATTGTTGGATTCGGGGATCTGTTTCAGGATCTGAACCCTGAAACAGTCATTGAAACTGAGTCCATGCGAGTTCGCATGGATGGCTACAGGATAGTTACTGCGTTGACCGACTGAAGCCCTATGACCATTCATACGAAGGCTCAACTTATTAGAAGTTAAGCCAACGTAAAAGGAGTCACACTGAGTGCAATCCAGTCGGTAAACACAGTTGCTCGAGGTACAGGAGGAATTGACCTGAACCGGGTAGGAACTATGGTGGAGAGGGGAATCGAAGGAAGGATTAGGATTTACAATCAGGCAAGTTTGACAGCCACGGCGTCCACATTGTTTCATTCCAGGAACAGGATTGGAAGGCTGAGGGGAAATATGAGAGAAAATGCTTTTTAGATTGGCAGGTTTACGGTAGGAAATAGAAGGGGGGTGATTAAAGATGGAAGAAGTAGAAGTAGAAGTAGACAGAATCGGAAAAGACTCCTTAATGACAGCACGAAGCTTATAAGCGCCAGGGAAGTAGGTTGTCAGGAAGAAGGAAGTGTTACTTCTATCCCTCTTGGGTCTGGGTTGGTGGGAGATGTCAGCCGGTAAAACACGACTATCAATGAAGGAGCGAGGATAGCCTCGTTCAGAAAATTTGTCCTTTAAGAGGTTAAGGTGATGTCTGCGGTCTTGGAGATTATTGCAGATATTGTGAATACGGAGGGACAAGGATCGAGGTATAGACTTTTTAACATGGGATGGATGGCAACTATTGTAATGGAGGTACTGTTGGGAGTTGGTGGGTTTTATATGTACGGAAGTCAAGAAGTGAAGTTACCGGCTGACATCTCCCACCAACCCAGACCCAAGAGGGATAGAAGTAACACTTCCTTCTTCCTGACAACCTACTTCCCTGGCGCTTATAAGCTTCGTGCTGTCATTAAGGAGTCTTTTCCGATTCTGTCTACTTCTACTTCTACTTCTTCCATCTTTAATCACCCCCCTTCTATTTCCTACCGTAAACCTGCCAATCTAAAAAGCATTTTCTCTCATATTTCCCCTCAGCCTTCCAATCCTGTTCCTGGAATGAAACAATGTGGACGCCGTGGCTGTCAAACTTGCCTGATTGTAAATCCTAATCCTTCCTTCGATTCCCCTCTCCACCATAGTTCCTACCCGGTTCAGGTCAATTCCTCCTGTACCTCGAGCAACTGTGTTTACCGACTGGATTGCACTCAGTGTGACTCCTTTTACGTTGGCTTAACTTCTAATAAGTTGAGCCTTCGTATGAATGGTCATAGGGCTTCAGTCGGTCAACGCAGTAACTATCCTGTAGCCATCCATGCGAACTCGCATGGACTCAGTTTCAATGACTGTTTCAGGGTTCAGATCCTGAAACAGATCCCCGAATCCAACAATAAAGTTACCCTAAGAGCTTCAGAGGAGGCATACATATGCTTACTTGATGCTCGCTCTTCCCCCGGACTCAACCTCAACCGATAATTTATTTCGATTTATTTATTTATTTATTATTTTTTATTTATTTATTATAATTTTTTATTTATTTATTTATTATTTTTTATTTTACTTTTTATTTATTATTTTTATTAATTTTAATTTGATTTATCTACTTTTTTATAATTTTTTATAGTTATAATTTTTACTCGTTCCTTTTACGTCTTAATTTGGCTCTTCATTTCCTTCCCTCCCTTCCCCCGCTTGGTGGTAAGTGGTGGGGTACTGGCTGCGGTTTCCGAGTTCAGTACCGCCCTGTCTTCCTGCGGGACTCTTTGCTCTTCGCACCTCCTGATGACGACGATTGTCGAAATATCGATGTGAGTTATGTCTGTGTCTTTCTGTGTGTTTCCTTCGTTTTTTATTTTATTGTAAAAAAGTCCGCTGGACCGTTTCTTTTAATTATGATATATATATATATATATATATATATATATGTAAGATTTCACATAAACAGGTGAAACAACAATCAATGATCAAACCACAATAAAAAATGGGAAAACAAGACTAAGATCTTTCAACCGTAACAGCGACAAAGACTGCTTGTTACGGTTGAAAGATCTTAGTCTTGTTTTCCCATTTCTTATTGTGGATATATATATATATATATATATATATATATATATATATATATATATATATATAAGCAAAAATCAAAATAAAATCGCAAAAAAAGAGTAAGATCTTTCAACCATAACTTGCGGTCTTCGTCAGAGTCAAAAGCCCAACTGATTGATTGTTATTTCATGTGTGATTGTGAAATCATGTTATGATTGAATAGAAATATTATGTATATATATATTAGAGAGAGGGAAAGAGAGAGAGCTTTAATATCCTATTATTAAGTAAAAGGAAGAAATACACGAATTTTTCCATTTTTTTAGAATGGATATAAAAAAGGAGTCAGAATTAATGCCTGTTTTAAACTTCACTCAATTGAAGAATGCGACATTTTGAATGGCTTCCAACGATTCCGGGAAGTAGATTGTGACGAATAAAAATAGCTGTTTTTTCATGATTGTCTTGATAGATGTTTAAAGGAGTACCATTTTGAACAAAATTAAACTTTCTTGAAATAGAAACTGTCCATTCCAATATTAAAGGGTTGATACAAAGGGAGTTCGTTAAAGTGTCAAATAGGGACTCTGTACTCATCAGAAACAAACTTAAATATTAACCTGAAATTACTAGGCAGCCTAACGACAAAGCTAGCTCCAGCCTTAAATTAATAATGTCATGCTTCAGTCGCTAACCGTTGTTTTATTATTAAGTGATATAGAAGAAATTTGTAAAATTATTACCTTCATATTTACCTTCATAAATTGACAAAATTCTTCTTATTGACGAATTCTTTATATTGACGGATACTGCAGGTCGGCACTACTTGAATGACGGGCCTCTCTTACTAACACTCTTCCTCTTTCTCTTTCTAACCATTATTCAGCACTTTCATCGAACAAGAGCGGATCTAGACAACACTGATAGTTGATCACTCTTACAGTTGAAAGCCGACCACAATGCTCTGATGATGAAGGGATATCCACAACATGGAGTGAAGTTGATTACTAATCACCACACTCAAGCTGTTTATTAACCACTACTGCGTCCATCTTAGTCATGAGCTGGCCATGGGAACTATCTTACCTACACTACACTTACCTATACACTTTTTGTTTTTCGTTTACAATTACTTTTTTTTATATAAATAAATAGTAATTTTTACTTAAATTACCATGTAATGTAATTTTTTATTATAACTTATTACGAAGTATAATATTTACGAATATAACGAAACAAAAAAACAGGAATGGCTTACACTCAATTTTACTTGTTTTCATAATCAAATAATTGGACTAGCTATTTAAATATGGCTATCTCAATTACATCAATTACAACGAAAATATTACTCATTGCTTTCGATATAAGACGATCTTAGAAGTGACTGGAGATAATTAATAGCTATTCTTTTTCGAGGAATATTTTCTCATCCAATATTGAAAATGTGTAAAGTTTTTTCAAACAACATTTATTACTGGACTATACTTTGTGTGGCCTTCAAATTATCTAGAATCACCAGAAGAGTAGGCTGAAATCAGTTACCGTTTTGACAGAAAATACGATTGTGTATCTCTTCCATATTTTAATATTACACAAAACCAATGAGGACAATGAGGATTTTTTATCATACCAATAGCCTTAAATTATGTTATATTATGTTTCTGTAAAAACGAAACATTCCACAACATTAATTGGATAATTAAATTTTAAACATTCAAAACAAATTTAAAGTTTAAATTTTAAACTTCATATATCATAGATATATGTAGTTAGAGCAAGATAGGAATAATATTGACTAACATGATAGACAAGGTAATTTATCCTACATTATGTCAAACATGTACATTTTTAAACCCAAATAACACACCAAGTCCTTTGCTAAAATTATTTATGAATTTTCTACACTTCTAGTAAGAATAGACTGTTGATAGATACACTATATTTACTATCAACATAATATTTTTATTGCCCAATAAAAATGTCATTAATTTAGTATCAAAGTAATTGACAATATAATGCTAACAGGCACAGTTAACTATAAATGTTTGTTTTGTCGTATTTCTTCAAAATATAGAAGAATTAATTAGAAAAAGAATTGTTTAAGCATATATCAAATACTATGCGTGCTGCAAAAAATTAACAATAAAGTAATCAGGTATGACGTGAGTTTTTTGAAAGAAACATTAAATAGTCTTGCTGCAAACTAAACAGGTTTAACTAAACTTAAACTAACTTTGAATTAACTAAACTTAACTCATTCAGCATATTTACTTATTCAGCATTTTTTTTTGATTTACGATGTAAATCAAAAAAGATTTGATTGACATCGCTTTTTCTCAACTCGCAACATTTGGGTTTTTGCTTTAGTCCATCCACAGAGGCTTTTATTTCTGCTTCTCCCATGTATTTCTGAGATTTTCAATGTTTTTTGTTTCTTTAGTAATTTGAAAATAACTTTGTTTTGTAGCTTTTAGACTTCTCTGATGTTTTTATTCTATAGAGAGAGATGAAAAATCGAAGAAGGCAAGTCACAGAATTATTTGTATAAGTAGAAGAGAGGTTGAAACGTCAGGACCACAAGCAAGTGTGTATATTGTCTTGCAAGTTCTGTGTATACTGAAAGACAAGAAATGTACTAATTATTTTCAGAAGGAATATTTTTATGTCTCTAGATTAAAGAAATTTTATATAAAATATATTTTTATCGGAAATTTTATCGTAAAGAGGAATGAATACTGTCATCATTACTGGTAGCTGATTTGATTATTTGGCCCATTTCGGCCACTTAGAAATTTTCCAGGGTTCTTGAATTAAAATCAGCTCCTTCCCATCCTTCTACCTTTATTTAGAGAGTTCTCTAAAATAACTGTTATTAATTTAACTTAATTGAAATGGACATCATGTAAGAGTCATATTTCATGCGTTTTTTTTTTTTTAAAGTAAGGCTGTGGTTGACAAAGTGGTAGCGCCCTAATTTGATGGCTAATGTAGGACACTCATCGGTTTTATTGACCATTACTTTGGTTGCCTGCGATCAGCTTGTGTCAGTGTACGCTAACACTGGTGACACTCGTAATTAATCGACATCGGCGAGGGCGTGCTGCCAAGTCCGGGCCTGCTCAGGCTGCAGCAGGGCGTTTTGCCAAAGCGGCTCTTCACGCTACACTCTTATCGATTTTCTCGGGACATTCACCTTTCACCTCCTTTGTTTACATTCTTTTTAAAACTGCAACACCTATTTACTTCTTTAATAGTTATAACTTAACATATTTTTGTTGTAAATGTTCTAATCAGATATTGCACAGATATTACAGTTAATTAAAAGTATTACGGCTAATCAAATACCGGGTGTGGTTAATGCTCTGAAATGCAGTTTAGTCAAGCAAAGCATAGGAACTGGATCAAGTTTGCTGGACACAGGTATACAATGGAAAGTGGTCCTGACGTTTCAACCTCTCTTCTACTTATACAAATGAATTCTGTGACTTGACTCCTTTCATCTCTCTCTATAGAATAAAGACGTCACAGAAGTCTAAAAGCTACAAAACAAAGTTATTTTCAAATTACTAATGAAACAAAAAACCATTGAAAATCTCAGAAATACATGCGAGACGCAGAAATAAAACTAATATCCAAGCTCTTTTAACAATAATAAAAAAAAAAGCAATACTATTTATATTCCAGCTGATTTCTGATTCATAATTCTATTTAACAATGAACAAGGATAACGGGGCATAAACACAGTCTGTGTGGCTGGTTAGCAGTTTCTAGTTGGGATTTGTTTGTAAAGTGTCCCTGCATTTATATCGCTTATTACAGTTACATCATATAGCATTAACTTTAACACAATTAAAGAAATAGTCTTCAAAGTAGTAAAGGCTTTGTGTAGTTGTTAGTTGTGTCGTTCTTAACAGTATCTCTGAGGCCTCACCCCCGCATACAATCAATTTCATGATTACACCCTGTTGAGAGTCACCAATTAAAAACTACTTCTCTCCCAATTACTTCGTCATAATTACTTTTTCTATTTAACTCGATTACGAGTGTTGAATCCAGCTTTCTTTTTTTCAAGCTAAGAATAATATAAAAACTTCGACAAATCGCAGGTACACATTCCTGCAGTTTATTCATATATCAGTTAGGTTTTTGACTCTGACGAAGACCGCTTGTTACGGTTGAAAAATTTTAATCTTGTTTCCCATTTCATATTGTGGTTTGATCATTGATTGTTATTTCACGTGTTTATGTTAAATCTTTTTATATATATATATATATATATATATATATATATATTATATATCAATTGACCAAACCACGAAAGGCAACCAAAGATCTTTCAACCGCAACAAGCGGTCTTTGTCAGAGTCAAATCTCAACTGAGGACCGCTTGTAATGGTTGAAGGATCTTATTTTCTTATTGCGTTGATTTTTGTCTCACGTTTCGTTTATTACAAAATCGTGTTATATTTATATATATTACAGAATATGTAAATAAGAACTAGGACTTTTTAAAAAACTGGAAATTAATACAGAAGATATAACAGAACAAAAGAATTACTATAGATGGTATTTCGAACACTAGCTGTTTACAAACTCTCACTGCCTACTACCTCAACCACCTCTAACCTGTTTTCATTTATTGTCATGTACCTTCAGGCTTTCGACCATGACATTGAATAAAACCAGATCAGATCGTTGTTTTTAACATGATGCTCTTTAACCACGCCACTAAATCCTAGGGGATTTCAAATAACGATAACAGAACTGTCGTTTTCCCCACTTCAAAATCTACAAGTTTTAAAAAGATATAGAACTATCAGCTATACCTACCAAGAACTTTTATTCGTCTTACCAAGGTTATATACTAACATGTATGTACACAGATTCATTCACATTGAAACTTGCAAATTCTAAACATTTAATAGACCTATCAAATTCACTTCCAGAAATGGCAAAACCTATTACTGATCAAAAGTACTTTATTAGTTATTTAAATAAATAAACTGTACAAAATAATGCAAGCACAGCATACATGAAACCACTTACTGTTATTGATATTCCAAAGCACAATTTGTTACAAATAGAAGAGATGACGTCCTTGAGTTCATTCTCTTCTATATTCCTTCTGATGACAACGCTATAGACTTAAACTATAACAGTCAGTGATATATTCTGTTGTGCACTTCAAAAATTACTAAAGCCTTAAAAGGTGTTAATAATAGCTTTTAGGCACTTCCTTTCTTGTCATCTTTTAGTTTGGTCTAATGATATAACACTTGTAATAAGTTAACTAAGAACTATACCCGAGTTTAATGACTTTTATAAAATTTCATATAAATGTGATAAGACATGTATAAGCCAAACGGTTAACTCTTTACCAGCATGTTGAACAGTATAAATACGCGATCATTAGCGCTCTTCTGTGAAATGTTCATTTTGGCATAGCCATAGTGTGAATCATTATGTAAATTGACCTCAAGTTCAAAGGTTCAAAGCTAAAATTACAGATATGTTAAAAAAGTCAATATTATCAAGTCTTCATAATTAAATTGAATATAGGTTAGGTTGCAGTGGCAGTCCCACAAGGGAACACACATAGGCTGAGCATTGACCTTTTGTAAAACCATACAAAAACAAAGATTGATTCTACAGTGGGAGTCCTACATTTTGCCTAACTCAAGTGTATTTGGAGTAGGAATCTTTAACGAGTTACCTGGCATTGTACAGGCTCGGGACCGACAGTTTAACGTCCTTCTCCGAGGGACGACGTGCTCAGATTGATTCACCTCCAGCGTGAATAAATCGAGGGCCAGGTGGGGATAAACCCCGGTCCTATCAGTTCAGAGGCGAGTACGTTAACCACTGAGCTAACCTGGCCCCTTAAATTTAATATAACAATTACTTTAAATCTTACTTGTAGCGTATGCAAGTTATATTAACCCAGCAATAGCTTTGAATAGCAGGTTTACAGAGCTAGTAGACAGTGTTTCATTAGCCATTACCTACCCCTTGTTTACTCAGTTGCTTCAAACATTTTCCCCCAATCTTTTACTCCTTTTTAATTTCCTTTTCTTTTTTTGGTCCCTTACATTACTCAAAACAAATGTTTGGCTTCTCCTCATTCATTCTGTTTTTGATTGATGAAGACCATCACTGACTGAAAGATCTAAGTCAATGAATGATCATTATACAAATTAGTAACAAGTAAAGTGTGTTATGGAACACATTTCAAAATTAATAATAATTTACAATTAAGGCTTTCCACCACTACTGGTCTTCATCAGTGTTATTTGAAAACTTTTTATTTTACAAATGTCTACTTCATTTAATTCTTTTTTCCAGGATTAAGTATTAAAAGGGATTAAGTATGAAATACTTAAGAAGATAGGTATTTCAATTAATTTATTTATATATTATTAGGAAATATTCTTTGAAAATTCCTTTACTTTTTTTTCTCCTTTTTCCTACATTGAAAGTTTATAAATGCCACTGACTCAACCACCTTCATTTACTTTTTACTTTAGTATAAGTAAAAGTACAGTGATCGTGAAAAAAATCGATCACGAGATTTTGACGAAATTATATGTTTTGAGGTCCCAAAAGTAATTTTATGAATTTTTTTTCGATGCTGTCTGTCTGTGTGTGTGTGTGTGTGTGTGTGTGTGTGTGTGTGTGTGTGTGTGTGTGTGTGTGTGTGAGTGGGTATGCTAGCATTGCTTGTTACCACGCTCGGTCCAGAATCTTAGTTGATATTTTACACAATAATGGGGCCCATAGTGCAGATGATCCCTTTTGTTTGGGAAGAATTATGTATGACGGGAAAGTCTTTTTTTTTTGCCAAAAACCAGTTTTTAAAAAACTTTTTTTCTCTTAAACTGCTAATTCTAGAGTTTTAAACTTTTGGCATTGTCTTTGAGGTTACAAATGTCGAAAAACAAAAAATATATTCAAATTTTTAAAACAACTGAAAATATTTCTTTTTTTAATAAAATATAAAAATTTTGTCTTATAATTGAATCTCAAAGCTTGTGAGAGCGATACAAGCCATACTGTTTAACGGATCAAAATGAAACTATGCCTCAAAATAGAACATTATGTGGAAGTGAGATGGGATAATTTTTTTCAAAATTACATTCTATAAAGGGGTGTTACAGTACGATTTCTGTTTTCAGAAAACGGTTTTTTTTTACGCTAAAGGACTCATTATTTTTTATTTTTTCATTCAAATTTCATAATTTATACAGGCCTCTTTCATAGGATAGCTGTACTCTAGTGGATAGTATAGTTAAACTGGCAGGGACCATAGGTTTTTTTTTCGCAGGGGGTTAGAAAAAGCTCGACGAGCTTTGCTACTCGTTGCTACTTCTTGAGAATGCCAGATTCTTATTGGATATCCCTAATCTAATAAACTGTCAATGGCCGAATTTAGGCAAGTATAATGTAGAATCAACCCAGTTAAGCTATTCGCCTTTATTGGGTTCTCAATAATGTATTACAGTTTTCAAACTATCTTGTTACTACCCTGTCGTTAACTACACATGACTTGTGTTTGCAGGTTCTTTGCTTCCTTCTACCGCTTCCAGCATCCCCTGCTTAAGGTAACGACACTTTCATCTTTATCAATCTTATCTAAATCACTGTTAATATTTTTTCTTAAACTGGTAATGTATAGACATTACAATAACATTGACATTATTATGAACACTATGTTGAGAAGATGAATAGAGGATACATCACCCCAGATTACCCCGTCTCCTCGGTTAAGTAGGTATGGTCGCCTGTCAAGGCTCCAGATACGTCACTGCGGTTCTCTTAATCCCCTTTATGTCCCCTATTAGATGGCCTTTCTGATCCTGACCGATAATATTCCTATCACAAGCAAAATAAATAGCAGTTTTCTTTTCTATGAATCGATTTTGGAACTCGTCCTATTCCTGAAGACTGAGTCAACGTTAGGTGTAGATAATATATTTATTTCCTGTAATTGTTAAACACAACTTTTATGTGCCTATTATCAATAGTGTCCTATATTATACTGTCTGTGCAATTTTGTTTAAAGCTATTGTTACATTTTTTATTGGTTATTCAATTTTTGAAAACAATTTCTGATATTATTTGATGTCAAGATGAATAAGTATTAGAAGCAATAATATAGATATCGATTTATTAATTAATTTGTTAGATCAAATAAATTTAATTTCTTAATTATTTATGAAGTATTATAGAAACGAATTGCTTATTAGTTATTGATAATCATATTACGGCTTACTGTTGTTAGCTAAGGAGTTATACTAGCGTGGGTCCTAGCTGATTGTGCGATTAGTATATGAATGAAAACTGCGTGTTTGCGTGTTCTATTGATTAATAAAGAAACCTTACTAGTTTGAAGCCTAAACAACATGGATTATCTGCAACAGGTGATAAAGCTAGGCCACAAGGTATCAGCTTACTTACTGTCACTTTTAAGCAGATGTTATGACACAAGCTGGCAGTGTCATAAACTTGACCTATTGTAGATACATGAAATGACACTAGTTAGTGCAATATATTCTTCATACCACTATAAAGCTACATTAAAAAAAATAAGAAATACAAATAATAAAACAAATATTAATGATAAATATTGAGGTCAATAGTGGAGCCAGCTCCAAGAAGAAAAACATGTTTAAAGTTACAAATTATATGAAGAGCAAAGTAACATAACGACTATTATTGTTCAATTTATTACTTGTTGTTTTTTCCTTATATTTATCTAACTATATTATTATTTCATAGTTAGTTTGTTTATTTCATTCATTTTGTTTAGTTCATTATTTGTTTATTCAGTATTTTTTTTGGATGGTGGCAAAACTGTAAATCGCATACTCATGTATACTACTTTTTTAGTAGCCTACTTTAACCCGAGTTTTCTGTTATTTTCTCAATTTTATAGTGTTTTTTGTCTTGACTAACAATATTTTTCATAGGCTTAAAATTATTGAAGCAGTGTGCATACAAAAAATGAAATGACATATTAATGTACGATTAGAAAATAGTGATAAACTTTTAAAGTTATTTGGATCAACGCAAAGCAAAGCAAAACCGACACAGGTAGTGACAAAGACCTACCAGCCCAAGCACTGTTAGGTAGAACAACTTCAATTCTTCTAACTGACTCTATTTTACCTATATAGAGAGAGAAGACATTTAGAGAATCATTCTCGTCCTGAAAGTGGCTCTCGGAAAAAGTGGAAAAATATTGACAACAGGAAGTATGTTATTTAGTTCAGATAACAACAAAAACGCTATTAAAGAAGATAGAGAAACTTAACAACAAGCTAGTTCCTGCAAATTATGACTGTATTTTTAATAATAATAATATATATATATATATATATATATATAATATATATATTATATAATATATAATTTATGATATAATATATATATATATATATATATAATTAATAAATAATCTTACCTGCTGACAATTGTTTCTTAATTAACTATTCAATCTTCACTTTACTTGTCAATAAAATTTGTTGTTCCTTCCATATAATATAATAAATTTCCAATAGTCATCGACAGTTTTAACTGTTTTACAGTTATTATCAGGACATGAACAACTTCGTGTTCAAGTTTCTATTATTATAAATAATCAAGATATAATTAAGGTGGTAGAGGATTAAATGATTTGTTCAAAATGCTGGAAGCTAAGGGTCTAATTGGTTTCAGGGATTAACTCGGAATGCCCTCTTAGTTTGGCTAGATCGCAACAGTTTTGAAATCATGTTGTAATTTCCTAAATGAATATTCATGCTTGGTTTTTGTTTTTATATGAGGAGAGCCTTAGTACTTTTAGCCTATCATGATCTTTTTCGTTTTTAATTATTTTTAAATTAACTACCAATACTTCTTTTCTTAACTTGGAGTTTTACATAATTTCGATATGGATCCAAGGTAAACCTCCTCGACAGGAAAGATATGACCATCTCAACGTATACTGTTTGAGGGTTTCACAGAGTCCAGGAGCCACGGTAGTCCACGTGACTTACATTGACTGGTTAACCCTGGTTAACCGGGTCTTTTGTCCCTACCATTATAAAGCAGAATAGGTTGATGGTTTTTAACGTGAAGAGTTTTTGGCACGTCACGAGAAACCAACCACATCCTCATGAATGGGAATACCAGGCAACCTTCGTGAAGTGTCCAAGGTGGACCTCGTGGGGACGGGCTTCCACGGCCTACATCAACTGAAGTTATAATCGTAGGCCTTTTAGTCTTTATAAAACTAATGGTTACTTGATGAAAAAGATCATCGAGATTTAAAATTAAAAAATGAAAAGAAAAAGCAAGATCAACAATTAATAGGTAGTTGAGATACATAGTAAAGAATGGGTAAGTAAGAAAATGAATCAATGATGCAAGGAAAGGTATAGGGAGAAGGAAGGAGAATCATCCAGACGCTAACCACATCGCACCGGCCAAGCAATCTAAGTCTGCCAGAACAAGCCTCAACCAGCAACGCCCCGATTAATTTTAGGCCTCATAGGCAACAAAAGTTGTCAGATCCCACCGAGGGGTCAGAAAAAGTGTTAAGAAAGACAGCTGCTAGCTGGAAGAAGAAAAAAGGAGGGGGTTTGGGACCCAGCCCCCTAGTAACCACTCCACCGAGCGGGACCAACCATCGAAGGACAATCACCCAAGAGAGAGGATACCAAGAGATCATCTAAAGCCTCTGTCCTGCATCAGCGTGAGAATGAAGTCTTGAAAAAGAAATGGCGCTAACTGCACACGGCCGAAGGGAGGAGGAATCCCTCAGGCTAGGGGCGACGAGTGGACCTACAACCCTCAGACCCAGACAAAGGGACAAAACCACGCAAGAGAAAGTCTTGAAACAAACAGGATTTGGCCATATAAGACTAATAAGGTTGGACAGCTAACCAAGCCAGCGCGCCATCGAGATGACTTTCTACCCCCTGACGCCGTCTGAGGCTATCCTCTTGTACTTTTCTTAGTTCACGCTATGAGGGAACAATCACCCAGACACGTAAAGTCCCACAAACATGACATGGTGAAGGCACATTGGGGGGGGGGGGGGGGGGGGCCGACAATCCCGAGCTTGTACCATTTCAGGCACTCGCTAAAGGTCCCTACTCTATATATAGAGTGGTACTTAGGTGTTCGAACGAATTAGAACTCAAACAACTCAGAGTTAGAACAGAGATGTCGAGAAAATTATGCCCCCAGAATTCCAATATAACTTTGGAATTCGAACAGTCGTCCAAACATTTGGTAGTTTAAAAAAAAAGTTTTTATTTAGAGAACACTATAAAAAAAATAACACCCATATATAATCTGAATGCACGGACTATCCCATTCCCCATTATATTACATATGAGAAAATTAGTTTTGGTTTTCAACCAAATCGGCTATGAACAAAATTTTTGAACAAATTATGGTTTAGAACCACGGTACTACTGCACTTGAATTAGGTAAAATCTAGGACACCCGATGTAGAATGTTATTGGGTGGTACTACAAAGGGCCAATCTTTGGCCTACGTGTTCCCTCGTGGTATGGCGACTGCATTTCATCCTAACCTAATCTACAAAAAGTCCAGATAATTACATTTAAATTCACATTATTTTCCTCAGTGGAGAGTTCCTGTTTTGGTGGTTATATTGTTTGCATAATAAACTGTGATCAATTATTCTTTTATAGCAAATAACTACAGTTACGTTTTATTAGTCATATGACATTTTCCATTGTTTTTGATAACATTGTTCAAATATTCTTTTATATGAACTGTCCTACTTAAAATAAAACGTTTCTTTATTATGAATTACATATCACTCCAGTAGTTATATCTACCATTTGTCTCTTTTTATTTGCTTATTATTTATGAAGACAGAACGATTTGATGTTTATCAGTTTAATATGTAGGTTAAGTTAAATACGAGTACATATCTATATTCTACTGAATTTTGTTTAATGTGAGCTCTTCAGGTTGAATTATCCCTACCTCAGGACAGTTGGGTTAAGATTTGACCCAGAAGGGTAACTTCTGTTGGTCAGCCCTATACATTTTAAATATCAATTAGAAATGCAGAACCAAAATGATTCTATCAGAATCCTGATGATAGATTTCGATCAAGATTCTTGACATGACTGGATTCCCTTTCAGATAAAGTACTCCCTAAAAGCATGCAATATTGGTGCTGAGTTTGCTCAGCCGTTTCAGGGCTACCAGTAACGTAAATATAAATTTTGGTGATTTAAAGCACCTTTTGTTTTTCGGTTATTCTAATCAAACTTCATAAGTTCATACAGATCAATTTACTAACCTTTACAATTTATGAGAGCCTGTGAACCTCCAAATGTATTTACGTTGAAAAGGCAATATTTAAACTTAAATCCAGCAATAATTTTATCAAGAGCATAAATAAACAAAAAAGTGGACTCTAAATTATATATGTAGAAGTAAAATACTGTTTGTATCTCAGAATAACTTTTTTTACACTACAAATGGTATTTGGCTTCAACTGGTATTTATAGCATTTTATTACGTTATGCCGTTACGACTGTAAAATTTAACAATATATGCTATTAAAACTTGTTGAAATAATTAGCGGAGGTATCGTGCAGTTCGAAGAAAACTATTCAAAAGAATAGTAATTGAATTGAATCAGCCGTACGGAGAGTTTCTGCTTAATTTAGAAGTGCTTTGCCTAGGAAGAAAAGTTTTACCCCGATTTAACGAACTGTGGCCTCAGAAATTTCGCTTAAGAAAACAATACCTAAAACTTGTCCACGATTTAAAGAGACTAATTTGTTGCACAATTTTGCCTTTCTTTTGGACATAACAAAAAAACTTAACGAACTGAATATTCAAATTCAGCGGAAAAATAAAAATTTAGAAATTAATTCAATGAAATAACTATTAACATAATAGTCTTTAATGCTTAGCTAATATTCTGAGATAATCATTACAGCTAAGCAGAATATTTTCCTTGTTAAAAGAGATATTAGAAAATGACAGTATTTAAAATAAAAGAGTTCATATAAACTGCTTACAAATTGAGGAGAACAGTTATAATCACTTTAATTAAACCGAATTAATTAAACATTAAGTCCTTATTCCTTCTACGAAAATAACATCAAAAACAACCGAGAATTTCATAAATACTTTGTTTATTAAATACTTAATATTTACAAATGTAAAGTAATTGTTTTTATTAAGACATTTCTGCCTTTTTATATATAATTAAAGTTACAAATACAAAAACAAAAAAGAGAATAACACTCATGATCTTTCGGCTTTCTTGTTTTTTTTGCCTTTAATTTTTTTTTTGTAAATTGAATCATCCTCTCATTTATACTTTACTATAGAAACATTTCAAAAGCACAGATGAGATGAAAATCATTATATAAACCACAATATGCAGTTAAAAAAACTAAGGATTGTTCTTTAATTTTTTATTAAAAATTAAAAAAAAATATGAAACTAAGATATAGTTTTTGCTTCAGTCAGAAAACTTTGGGATGCATTTCAGGGAGTGAATAATAGAAAAAAAAATATTTTTTGATATGTACCATCAGTTACGAATGCAGGAAGACAAACTCTTAACGCTCTCAAAATATAGGTCTAAAACTGATTTTCAATATTTATGTAACCTATATAGTCTTAAAAAAAAAGATTTCACATAAACACGTGATATAACAATCAATGATCAAACCATAATATGAAATGGGAAAACAAGAGTAAGAACTTTCAACCATAAGAAGCGATCTTCGTCAGAGTCAAAAAACCCAACTGTAACGTTGGCTCTTGACTCTGACGAAGACCGCTTTTTACGGTTGAAAGATCTTAGTCTTTTTTTTTCCCATTTCATATTGTGGTTTGATCATTGATTGTTATTTCACGTGTTTATGTGAAATCTTGTATATATACATGTACATAGATTAGTGTAATTTAGAGATATTTTTTTGAAAGAACGTCATATTTTAGTTTTACGATGAATGAACCAGTAAATTATATTTTAGTTTATTTTGTTTTGTAATATTAGTAACCGACAAGTTTAAGTTTTTTAATTCTTTTTTTAAATAATAATTTTTTTTAATTCAAATATTTAAAAACATGTACTGAAGTTAAAGTGTTATACTAAGCCTGAAGAGGATTCATGAAGAATCCAAACAAGTTCCGAAGAACACAATACCAACCCAAGTTCGGATTTGAATCTCTCGCTTTGTATTGTTTGTTCCACTCTAGTCAGCTTTACGTGGTTAAAAACTCAGAAACAACGAATGGTGAATGAATTTGTGGAAAATCACACGAACAGAAGCAAACACTTTTTTTATCAAGTATAAAAAAAATTATCATTGAGATAAGCGTATTAATATTAGTGGATATTATGCTGAGAAGTAGTAAACAAAAGTCTTTGTTTGTATAATTACAGTTCCTTTTGTCTTCAATTTGTTTCTTTAATTACTGAATTTGCCTACTTATATATAAAGATAGTATGCTAAAAGTGTACAAAATTTGAATGAATTTATAAAATACAATTGACTATTTGAAAAATGACTGCGGTTTCATCCTAGAGGTCTTTGAAAATGTTACTAGGGCTGTTCTCGTTTGAAGGTCTGATTCTTTTTGGGTGATGAGACTTTGTTTTTACCAACAACAATTGATTTCTGGATTTGAAGACCTCTGAGTGTGAATGTTGATTCACAGTATTTCTGCCCGATATCTTACCACTTGGCTTCCACATCAAAGGATTTTTGACCCCGCTAACTTTGTTTTCAGACTGTTGCTCGATTCGTAACGGAGACAGTTTTCAGTCTCTAATGATATTCTTGAGTCCTTTTTAGTGGATGGCTGTGTTAATAAACAAGCGCACAAGTCGGTGTGCCAGCAAGCCGTGACTGGTCGAATAACATCCCTTTGACACGCCTGTTCGGCAAGTCATAACAAATGCCTGTCTCATGTCCAATCAACAAACACCGTCCTTGTGAAGTTTTTTTTTGCGTTTACAGTTCTGCTCGATCTATTTTTAAAACAACTATTTTACATTGAAAAAATATTAATGAATTTGTTTCTGATTAATAAATATAAATATATTTAGTAATCTTTATAACCAAAATATGCTTAACAAACACTAAGGTATCACCTCCACACAATCACTTAATCCAATTTTATCAGACAAAACAGAAGATTGAAAGGAAGATGTGCAATCAAGCCTCACAGGTATATTACTTTGTATAATGCAGAAACTATATTATACTTACAACAAATAAAATTTACTAATTTATTACAGAAAACAATCATGGAGCATATCATAGTATTTCATACTGTTGCTTCATTTCCCTTGAAGAAAGTCGTGTTTACTGTGAAATCTTATTATATATATATATATATATATATATATATAACTTTAAATTACACAAAGCACGACACAGAAAAGACAATACAAAGAAAACTTACAGAATTCAATATTTCGAACTGTTGTTCGTCATCAGGAGAGTAGACTTGAAGAGAGGACGAAGTGAGAGAGATCTCCCCACGTCGAAGAACGGAGCGCGAATGAAGAAATAAAGAGTTAACCGAAGAGAGCAGCACTAGCGTAAAAAAGGAGCTAGGCACTAAACGTCAGAGAACGGAGAAAGAAAAAACAATAGATAAAAATATAAAATTAAAAATTATAAATTAAATATTATAAAAAAAGAAAATAATAAAAAAAATAATAATAAAATAAATATATATATAATATAATAAAAAAAGAGAAGAAAAAGAAAAAAGGGAAAAAAAAATATATATATGAATATGAATAAATAATTTAAAAATAAAAGGAAAAACAAATAAAAGTTAACGCTTCTGATTTAAACCGGGATCTGATCGGGCCCCCAATAACCATATGTGGGCCTCCTCAGACGCTCTTAATGTCAAACTACGGTCATCAGTGGTCACTAGCTTAATGATTTGAACAGTAAAGCAGTCATTAAAAGAAAGGTTATGGCTGTTGGCTGTATATATATATATATATATATATATATATATATATATATTAGTGTACTTTGGGAGCAAACCTTCTTTTAAATATATACTTCGTTAAATGCAAAAGAAATATGCAAATGGCTTGCATATTTTCAATCTTGTATGTTTCCTACATACCTTCTTTACTTGTCTTACACGAGTCTTCCACTTCTTGGTAACACATAAACCAATTCTACAAAGGATTTATTTTGGAAAAATTGGTTTATATGTTACTAAAAAAAAAGAAGACTCATATAAGACAATTAGAGAAGGTATGTAGGAAACTCACAGGATTGGATATATGCAAGTCATTTAACGAAATATATATATATATATATATATATATATATATATTATATATAAACAAGATTTCACTTAATTACGTGAAATAACAATCAATAATGAAACCACAATATCAAAATGGGAAAAAAAGACTAAGATCTTTCAACCAACAAGCGGTCTTCTTCAGAAACCCAGTTTTCGTCAGTTGGGTTTCTGACTCTGACGAAGACCGCTTGTTGGTTAAAAGATCTTAGTATTTTCTTCCCCTTTCATAAAGTGGTTTGATCATATATTTATATATATATATATATATATATGATAACATTTTTGGAGGGTTGAGGTCCAATGATTTTAGACTAGTCTTTTTGCCGACGTTTCGACATATTTATGTCATCTTCAGGACTACAACATGATTGTTTTACAATTAGCACTAGTATTACTACTATTTGGTTATTTATTACATTTTAATATGTACAGTAACAAAGAGGAATTTATTGATAAATCAGTTATTTCGACTATGGATTTTTTTATATATTGACATAAGGATATTGTTATAATTATAATATATAATTATATAATTATAATTATTATTATATAATTATAATTATTATTATATAATTATAATTATAATAATTATTATTATTTTATTTATGAAATAATTGTAAAAGCAATAGAATAATTATAACAATATCCTTATGTCAATATATAAAAAAAATCCATAGTCGAAATAACTGATTTATCAATAAATTCCTCTTTGTTACTGCACATATTAAAATCTAATAAATAACCAAATAGTAGTAATACTAGTGCTAATTGTAAAACAATCATGTTGTAGCCCTGAAGATGACATAAATATATGTCGAAACGTCGGCAAAAGGACTAGTTTAAAATCATTGGACCTCAACCCTCAAAAAATTACATCAGATAAATATTGGGTCAAAAAAAACAAATCATGATATATTTAAGAGTTCAATATTTGTAAGAATCATCGTCAATAGGAGAGCAGATATGATCCGCTTCTGGAAAGAAACCACACTCTGCAAACTGACAAACAACATACACATGAAGTATTAAATTTTTAGACTGAAAAATCGGGATGAAAGTTCATAGAAAATTTGGAACTAAGTATATAAACTTATTTTATGTGTTTATTTATATTCCATTTTGGAACTTTTGTTGTTCGGTTTAGATCGATTTTTCATTTATTTCAGAGTATTTATATGTTATTACTATCGATAGATAGCAGATCTTTTTTAAGATATGTTTCATTAAAGTGAACCAAAGACTCGTTATTCACCATCTTCGTACTGAGAGATTTTATCTGACAAGTCTATTTTAATAATCTCTTGATAACAGAAAATTAGTTCGTAAGATTAAGTCTCTCAGTTAGAAGACGTTGAAGCCGAGACTGTAGTTCGCTTTTATTGGATCACACAGCCTTACCCCCATTGAATTCGTATTAGAGGGGGATGATAAAACATTGCTTATGATGACTTGGGCTTGAAGCACTTCTATAATTTTCTTAAGCATGACTATAAAAAGGTTAGGTTAGGTTTCAGTGCCAGACCCACAAGAGAACACAGATAGATCGAACAGTGGCTCTTATGACACTTGGTTCCCAATCGTAGAGAGCCCTAAATTTTGCTTAACTCAACAGTATTAAAAACGAGTATCTTTAATGAATACTTGGCATCGTACAGGCTCGGGACCGATGGCTTAACGTCCTCTACGAGAGATTACGTGTTCAGATTTATTCACCTCTCGCGTGAATAAATCTATGGCCAGATTAGCGACACCTAACCTGGCCACCATGACTATTAAAATATTTTCATATTAGAAAGACTAATATATTGATTAAACTATTAGATGTGACAAAACAATTTTGGTTGAATCGAACAAAAATGAAAAACATTACATGAATCCGATACAGGCGATTGACGTAGGTACTAGAAGAACAGGAGGTATTAAGACGGAAGAGTGGATACTTGGATTAATGAAAGAAGTTCAGTCTTGGGAGATACACTTGAGGTTGTCAGGGTTTAGACAAGAGTAATGGAAGGGGTGTAACTAATGACAGAAGAAGTAGGGAGCCTGGGAGAATAATGAGAGAGAAATCTCCTGATACGATCCCTATTGGGTCTAGATCTGTGAAGTATGTGAGCAAGTAAAACACGGCAATCAATTCAATTGGGTCAATACTCCCATTTAGAAAAGTTATCTTATAAACGTATCTTCATCATCCGACACTTTGATACTTTGATCTCAACCTTTTTTTCTTCAAGTAAATATAGTATAGTGAACCAAAAAAATTAGTTTTGATATTTGACATTTTTATGATCTCCTCAATTTGTATGTGAATGTTTAGGTACACCCACATGTATGTCTACAAAATTTTGTGAATCCTCCACATGTACCATTTCCAAGATCTGGATTTATACCAAGTAAACATAAAAACAAACCATTTTTTTTTATTTTTTTAACATCTCATATTATTACCAAAGCATATTATAGCAATTTTGATTTAATAAAATCTATGACAAAGTCAGTTTATAAATATACGGTAATAAAATGTGGTATATCACTTTTAAAATTAATTCACTTCTAATCCTTTTTAATATTAACATTTCAAATTTGAATTAATTTGTTTTCATTTGAGTTAACTCTATAATCAAGGAAATCACGAAAAAAAGAAGATAAGTAATGCAAAAAGTTTGTTTATCCCTTTTAGTTGTGATTTACTTGATATTGAAACATTGAAAAACGATCCAATCTCGGACTAATTCAAGTTTAGAAATAAACTTGACGAACAAAAATTGAGAATAACTGAGTATCTTTTTTATTGTTTGCTTCTCAGAGTTCTTTCAAAACTAATACATGTATACTTTAAAAAATAAATAGCGGTACAAACGGACAAATAACTAAACCATCAAAGTTAGACTCACAGAAAGAAGATGAAGATCTTCCGCAGAACTTACGGAGACATACTCTATAAAGCTCTGTCAACCATTTCCCTTCTTCAGCCTTCTGTAATCTTCGTTTATTTCAAATTGAAAATTGTGAATTTTTGTCTTCTTATTGTATTTCTTACTTTAAAGTTTTGGTTTGGAAATATGTATTGAAGCACGAGATGATGAAGAATAACTAATAAAATGATTCGTACTTGAAGAAGCGAAATCATCATGTATCAACAAGTATGATGCCTTATCAATGTGATGAGAAACAGGTGCAGCCATACTTTCTGATATTACACTACTCTGAACTTATACCTCAACTAAGAATAGGGGTCCAAAAGTCGTTCTACCAATCTATCACAAACCATCAATTAAATGTTTTTTCACTTATTTAACAGACGAAGCGAATTTCTCATTATGTTTAAAATAGAATTTCATTAAAAATACTAATGGTAACTATACAAAAGGAAATCAAGTATTATTTCAATAACAAAAAAAAAATCCCCTGCGATCTATTGTAATAAACTATTAATCAGTGAATATTATTGATATTTGTTTTAAATAAATTTTTACTATTAAGTTAAATTCATCAAAAATAAATTTCTTGTGAAATACACTCTGTGTGTTATATCACTTTATTTGTGTTAGTGGAGCTTCTACTGGTGGAATAAATTTTAATAGTAGTAATAATTCAGTTTACAGATATTTTTTTAAAATACTAGTATAGTGTTTGATTTCTGTATTGTAGAAAGTCTAACCTATATTTCTTGCCAATTGAAATTCGTGAAAATTAATAGTATAGTGTTCTATTACATTATGAAGATTCCAACATCGTGCCTCGAAACCGGTCAATCATTTTCCGAAAACGATCAAGCAAGCAAGGAAATTTACGTAACAAGATGTTTCATGTTTATTTTTTACTAACAATCGCAATATTATCTTGTGGGATATTAGAGAAAAATATAGAATCAAGAAAAAAGTCAAAGAGTTTGAAAAGAAATTACGTAATTTAGTTGTTTTTTGCACTTGGATAAAGGATATATATTCTCTAGACTACTTTATTATTAACATAAAATATGTTGCTGCCGTTTTACTTTTATTTACTCATATCTTTTGTTTTAGTCCAATAATGTTGTTTAGCCCAGCTAAGTTTTGTTTTATTTTATGTTTTATTAAAATGAAAAATCCAAATGACATTGTCAGCCAATTTTGCCTTCTTTTTATTATTATAAAAAATTCAGGTAAACCACTTATGACATGAATGAGGACTATATAACACTCATCAACACTAAAACTGGTTGGTAAAATGCCGTTCCAATAATTTTATAGATAACACGTACACATACACACGTACACATACACACGCACGCTTGCAGACATCATCAATGAAACTTTATGAATTGACTATATGATCGCAAACGTGTAAACCATTGAAACCTCGAAATTTAAATAGAATTTTTTTCATGATTCCCATAGTTATTAAGTATATATTAAGATTAATTATAAAATAATAATGCAGATTAACAAAAAAACTGAACATGGAGTTAACATCAGTAAAACAAGGTTTCGTTTTCATTTTTAACGGGAATGTTAAATTAAATTTAACTCTTATAATTCATAAAACTCATCTTTTTTTTTTTTAAATATTCCATTTTATACAAATTTTATAAATTGGAGTTAAAAGAAGAGACTTAATTTTCTTTTTAATTCCATTTAGTTGAAATAAAGTTATTGATTACATTATTTTTTCAGCTGGTGAAAAAAAAGTTTGACTCTTTCCCTCACAAATCGGATTAACTCGGTTGTCCAACAAAAATTTGTTACACCCAATACTGAATTATTAATAAACTTTTTCCTGCAGTTATTTAACTTCGTTAAAACTTCTTTCGAGATTGTTTTCATGACTCGGGACCAACTCCAGCAAGCATCTTTTAGATTATTAAAGGAATACTACAAGTTTTTAGTTATAGCTGACGATTGTAGAAGATTTTCACAGGCGACTGGTTAGTTCAAAGATTCATCCATTACAGTACGCTCAACAACAGCTCCATGCAAAGTACATGTACGAGCATTCCTCAATTTACGACTGTCATTGATTTGTTACGGATCATTCATAAGTTAGTTCCATTAATTGAATTTTGTATACTGCTAGTACATTTCTCTGTGGACCACATTGTTTCTCATTTAAATAATTCTTAGATTGAATTCAAATATAGCACACTGCACGAAAAGCTTATACAAAAAGAAAGAAAATAAAAAATAATTTATAAAACATAGAATTTAATATTATATTATGTACATGAAAGTACAAAATATAGAACACAACAAAATAAAAAAATTATTGTTTACTTTACTAGTGAATTTAGGTGTTGGATTTTAGCATCCTCATTATCAGCTGGGACAACACCCAAAGAAAGAGATACTGTGCGAATATGTTTTCAAGTTGCGCAGTTTTAAAGGCTAAAAAAAAAAACTGGCGTTGTCTACTACTTAAATATAATTAACGGTGTCTAAATTTTTTCATTCGAATGATGAAGCAGTTTGATGCTTCTTTAGTTGCACTGTTATAGAAAAATAAAAAAAGATTTGTTTCCATCCGCTTATTCTATCACTGCAAAACTCAGTTACAGACTTTTCAATAACCATAGCAATCACTTTCGCTGATTTAGTTTAAATTCTGTGACATCAAAATATCATTATTTGAGATTTTGTTTCTAGGTATGTAAATAAGTATTAGGAAATTGTATTGATTAAGATGAGTGGAGAATTACGATAATAACATTTTTGACCCGAAATATCTCAAATGAATATCAAGCGTATGCTTAATATACCTTCATGTTTTATACCCAAGTACATATTATATATCCTACCGTGATATATAGTTTTTTCTCCTCGATAATTATCAAAGAGCTTCTAATTTGTTGATTTTTTCCAGAGTTTCTGGTCAAATTTTTCTGGTGTTATCATGGTCGTCTGATCTTCAGCAAAGTCACTCAAATTCATTCATTCGAAGTCATTCTTCATCAAATCATTCAAAAATGATCAGAGACTGGTTCTTTGTAAAATCGGATTCAATGATTATACAATTTCTGCGGTAAACTTCTTTACCCAAGTTATACTCGTATGTGCTCTCGGTTTCTCTCAAATTTATATAAGCTACCTTTTTGTAATTCATTATTGTAAACTTTAATTCCAGGCATTAACAATGTCATGTAACTCGTTAAAAATTCCTTTTCTAGATAAATTAAGTTGAAAAACTATAAGTTTACTATATATAAACTATAAGTAAACATAATATCAGGCTCACTGACAATCTAATGCATTAATGTGGCTATCGTATAGGCGTAATATCAAACTCATAGAAAATAAGTAGTGATTTATGTGTTTTTAATGTGGCTATATCAATTTTATCAGCTCTAATAAAAAGTATTTTATATTATTAACTGTTCAAAAGTGGGCACTTTGTACTCACACATTATGAGTTCAATTGTCGTACTGGATGGTGTTGATATTTATCCACCAATATATTTTTCAGAACAAATAATCGTAAAAAGGACATTTGAAAGGAAAGATAAACAGAAGTGTCAGACTATGGAGGCTGGTTGTTTGTAGGTGATGTGTATTGAGCGAGGCTATTAGGCGAGGGTAGAGGGATGCATGGTAATGCCGCTGCGGGCAGTCCATGGTCACAGAGGTGGAATGGTGTGGTCACTCTGTCACCCAAGCCACCCCATTAGCATGCTCTCTATTCATTCCCTCTCCCTACTCCAGTCCCCTACAGCCCCATCTAATATTCATTTCACAACTAATTATAATCCATTATTTAGAAAAATCCAACACCATTGCATTAAAACTTTGTTTGAAAATATCATTCACCTCCGCAATAGACATCGGTGGAGGATGGTTCAAATTAATTCTATAGAGGTTCAAGAAGTCCTTTAGATCCTCAATAATTAGAGCCTGCTATAAAGAATGCATACCACTCTACCTAGTACAGCTGATTTACTCTTTACAAAACAAGATTGTAAGATAGACAAAAGTAAACCATTGGGATATTCATGCAGCACTGGTGTGTGACGAATTAAAATAAATTTAAAATTTTGTAATGAATATTTCCACTGCTGAGGCGCTTATAAAAAAAAATAGTTGGATCCAGGATTCATACAGCCTTACATTTATATTATATAATACATTATATTTTTAATCTTATTATACTCATACAATGGATAATTGTATCCATGAACACATTGGAAAGGGAAAAAAAAACAGAATTTTTTGTTAACGATCAAAATCATAACTGAATAAAATTCTTTAATATGCATGGAACCTGGTAAGTGGTACTAATGTACGGAAGAATTAATATCAAAATGAACAGCATCTGCATTGCTGCGTCAATGGGATTTAAGGGTTAGTAAGGAAAAATTCAATAAAAATATATCTAGTTGATAGGGCTTAGATGAAGGAATGACTATGAGGGGATACTCTGAAATTAGAACATGCTCTGTTCTTTCATACAGGAACTTCTAACTTGAAAGAATCACTTGTTCGGTCTTTTGGACTGCTGGTTCCAATATCAAGGTATCCTGAGAACACTAATATATGAATGAAAACCTGTTTTGAAGTCCTGAGCACTCCTGCTATGATAAAGAGCCCATGGAAGTCGCCTCACTGGGGAGACGTATAAGCAGAGAACAAGTCCTACAGCATCATGATGACTCTGCCATCTAGAAATATTAAAAACCGTTTTTGAAAGAAACAAGAGAGAATATTGAACAATAGAACAAACTCTTATCATAATCAATATTTTCATTAATATCTTCGTCCTTAGAAGTTACTATGAATGATCGGATCTTTTTCACCATTCTGAGTAGATCAATTTTTTTAGTCTCTGCTTTAGTTTATTTTATTTTTTTTTATTTGAAATTAATTTATTCTGAACATTGGATATCCAATACATTAAGTTATTTTTTTTACTTTACTATAAGTAAAGTATAGTTGTGAAAAAATTCGATCTCGAGATTTTAACGGAATTACAAGTTTTGAGCTCCCAGAAGTCGTTTTATGAAGTTTTTTTATGATGTCTGTGTGTGTGTGTGTGTGTGTGTGTGTGTGTGTGTGTGTGTGTGTGTGTGTGTGTGTGTGGAGAAACGGAAGTGATTGCTTTCTTTCAATGGTTCTATATACTCGTATTCATTTCAAATGAATGCATTTATACTCTTAGACATATTTATTCAATATGTTGGATACAAATTCGACAAAACTTTTACAAATTATTTATTTTGTCCCTTTTTAAACCTATATTCTTTAATAGGATTTATCATGTGAGATATTATATTTTGAAGAAAGTTCTGGTTCAGCACTATACAGTCTTAGAGGTTATTATGATTTCCTTCTAAAAGGAACCCTAATTATTAATGCCTTCCTTCCCCCTGATAAGGTTGTCACTCTCCATCTTCCCTGGTATTAATAATATCTTTTCCATTAACCAAGTTCATGTTGTTAAATATTAGAAAATGCCTTTGATCAATATTATTTTACGCCAAGTTGTAAATCATGCAATTTCTCAGTACTTAAAACACTTGTTGAATTAGTTTGATGAAGACTTGTAAATATGTTTTCTTTAAGAACATTTTGTGTTTCTCTTTGTGACATTCCTGCATATAGCTATAACCATATAAGAACTCTATAAAGAGGTTCATTGATGTCTGAGAAATAGTAGTTGTTGTTTAAACTTTAGACATTATGTATTGAAGATGGTTATTTTAGACATCGATTAATGATTTGATAAATGTCTGATTGATGCTTCAACTCTCCAACTACAATCATTAGACAGAGTAATTCACTTGTTACTCTCAGGACACACTTCTATTACGGGCGACTGCACACTTTACTTCGTGACACCTATACTCGAGCATTCCTGATCGACATGAATCGGATCTCTTTCATCATTCTGATTAGACAATAACATGTCTTATAGTTTTTTTTCTTTTTACTTGCTTTGAAATTATTTTACTCTGAACATTGGACATCCAATACATTAAGAAGTTATTTTTACTTTACTATAATACAGTAAAAAATTCGATCTCGAAATTTTGACGGAATTACAAGTTTTGAGTTCCCAGAAGTCGTTTTATGAAGTTTTTTTTGGATGATATCTGTGTGTGTATGGCTAGGTTGGTGAGTATGTATCCAAAGTTTGTGGTCACGCTACGGTCCAAAATCTTTGATGGAACAAGTTGCTAGTTTACACAAAAATTGAGCTCATTGATGTGGATTAAGCATGATCGAAAACCAATTTTTTTGCCAAAAACCTGTTTTAACACTACATTTTTTTTCTCCTAAACTACTAATTTTAGAGTCTTGAAATTTTGGCATGAAACAAACAAAAATAATCTCAGATTTTTAAAACCACAGCAAATATTTTTTTCAGTCAAATGTACAAATTTTGACTTATAATTCAATCTGAAAGCTTGTGAGCGTCCATAAAACCATACTGTTTAACGGATAAAAATGAAACTATACCTATAAATAGAACGTTTCAAGAAGGATGAGTTGAGATATTTTTTTTCAAAATTACATTCATCTCAAAATTTTTTCTTATTTTCCCAATGTTCACAATTTTAAAATTCAGTATTTTACAACTGTTTAAACTTTATGTTTGAGGCAGCTGGAGATTGGAGTCTCTTGGTGAATACGCAAAACCGTGTATGCCAAAGACAATGGGATGCATAATCGAATAAACTGAAGTGAAATATCATTAGGGAATCCTGGTGTAGAATTAAAAACTTAATCTGACTCTCTTTTAACTAAAATATATCCGAATTAATTAATAAACAATTTTTTCTGCTTTTGAAACATTAATGACTTCAATGCTTAGGTAAATGTTTCGTTGTATTGTTGATATCAAAGAGTTCATTTAACTTTAAAAACATCCTGAAACAAGTTACTGGGAATTTTAACAAAATGGAAACCAAAGAATAAATTTAGGAATGCAGTAGATTTAGTTTTTTGTTTAACTTTTTGTTTTTTTAGAGGAGGCTGAGTGAAATTAATCTGTACAATCGGCCTGAAATAAACTGTTCAGGTTGATATTACAAAGGTAGACTGGCCGTGACAAGTATAACTAACACTAATCTCAGTAGGCCGGAGGTCAGGCAACAAACAACTTTTTTAAGAACGGCCTTACTGGGGATTACAGATATACCTGCCTACAAGAGAATATTTTAAAAAAATCATGTTTCTAAATACAGTTTTTTTTTAAGTCTTCTTGTATTAAATACACATAAAATAATAATACATATGCATATGATATAACTTCAAGGTTGTAAATTGACCGTACTTTCAATATCAAGATAAAAACTTTCGACTATTCCAGTTTCATGTTGTCTTGTTCATTTTATTTCAAATGAACAGCCAATATAACTATTGGTACATAGCCCAGAGCTCTGAACCACAAGTATATATAGAACAAGCTTCAATTAACTTGAACATTTCTGCATGTCCTTCGTAAATGTAAATTCTGCTGGAACTTCAGTCATCTACATTAACCACAACTAGCGGAAACCTCAAATACTGATAATGTATTTGATATATATATCTGTGTACACACATACAGATATATATATCTGTGTCTGTGTACACACAGACTCATGGCATGAAGACAATCCCTCAGACACACCCATAACATGTACACTCACTCATGCACAGACTCATGGCATGAAGACAATCCCTCAGACACACCCATAACATGTACACTCACTCATGCACAGACTTATGGCATGAGACAATCCCTCAGACACACCCATAACATGTACACTCACTCATGCACAGACTCATGGCATGAAGACAATCCCTCAGACACACCCATAACATGTACACTCACTCATGCACAGACTCATGGCATGAAGACAATCCCTCAGACACACCCATAACATGTACACTCACTCATGCACAGACTCATGGCATGAAGACAATCCCTCAGACACACCCATAACATGTACACTCACTCATGCACAGACTCATGGCATGAAGACAATCCCTCAGACACACCCATAACATGTACACTCACTCATGCACAGACTCATGGCATGAAGACAATCCCTCAGACACACCCATAACATGTACACTCACTCATGCACAGACTCATGGCATGAAGACAATCCCTCAGACACACCCATAACATGTACACTCACTCATGCACAGACTCATGGCATGAGACAATCCCTCAGACACACCCATAACATGTACACTCACTCATGCACAGACTCATGGCATGAGACAATCCCTCAGACACACCCATAACATGTACACTCACTCATGCACAGACTCATGGCATGAGACAATCCCTCAGACACACCCATAACATGTACACTCACTCATGCACAGACTCATGGCATGAAGACAATCCCTCAGACACACCCATAACATGTACACTCACTCATGCACAGACTCATGGCATGAGACAATCCCTCAGACACACCCATAACATGTACACTCACTCATGCACAGACTCATGGCATGAAGACAATCCCTCAGACACACCCATAACATGTACACTCACTCATGCACAGACTCATGGCATGAGACAATCCCTCAGACACACCCATAACATGTACACTCACTCATGCACAGACTCATGGCATGAAGACAATCCCTCAGACACACCCATAACATGTACACTCACTCATGCACAGACTTATGGCTTGAACACAATCACTCATACAGTATTTCAGAGACAGGTCACTATCTTCTTCTTATGGGTCCCAGCATTTTACATTTTAAGTAAAACTATCTGGATCACAGTTTCTTCAGATATTTTGAAGCTGGACTTTTGTCACTCTAGGATGAGATCTTTTGGCTAGCAGGACACTATTAGTGGAAACAACAAGACCTCATATTTGTCCGCTGTTACTCCAAGTGTGTCAAATGTCATGATCTGAATCTGTAGACTATCATAGAGAACAGGTGGTTGACTTTTACGCATTGATCAATGTGTTTTTATGACTTTGAGTAACTATCTTACACAAACCTCAAGTAAATCTTCTAGTTTGAATCTATAAATCACTTTCTCATCTAAACTTTCCAATATGGTTTGGTCTAACCTTTTCATGACCCCATACTGATTATATAATAAAGTCTTTTTCGTGTAACTGTGGTTGTGATTTCTTGAAATAACTTCTCCAGTCCACCAGTTTTGTAAACGATGTACTCTTCTATGTTATTTTAAATCATGCCTAATTAACCTGTCATTAATTAATACTTTTCACATATACACAGGCCTCAAGTGATATTCATAGACTTATATTGAATTTCTCCTCTTTTGTTTCATGGCGTACGTCAAGCGTGCCTTAAGCCTTGGGCCCCTTCTTTCCTTGCACTGGTTACCTTGTATATATATTATAATAATTCCATTATCGTTGTAATATAAAATTCAAAATGAGCCTACAAACAGGTTTTCAATCAATCAACTTTTTATTAAATAACGGGAGTATCATACAATTATTTACATGTAAATTATGTTCAATTAAAGTAAGAGTGTGCTTATAACTCAGCACTGTGTCGTTACTTCTTTTTTCTATTTCCTTTTCTATATCTGTTTTGATTTATTCAAGTTTATCAGACTTTTGACCATACCATGTTAAAGAAGAATAAGTTGAAGTTTTTAACATGGAATCTTTTCGGCAAGTCCCGAGAGGCCAACCACGTCCCCACAAGTAAAGAATACGAGACAGTCCTTGTGAAGTGCCTAAGGTGGACGACCTCCGTCAACAAAAGATATAAAAATAAGACTTTTAGTTTTTGTACAGCACTGATGGTTACTTGATGAAAGAGAATTGCAATTCAAAAATGAAGATGAAAAAATAAGAGTAAAAATGAATAGGGAGTTGACATAGATAGGAAGGAATAGGTACGTAAGAGAAAGAGTTGGAGATAGAGTTATAGAGAGAAGGAAGGAGAAGTCCAAACGCTAATAAAACCGCGGTTTTTACTATATACCCACTAAAAGGGTAGAAAAGGTTGGCAAGGACAGCTGCTAATCGGAAGAAGAAAAGATGTTAGGGGCTCGTAGGTCCCAAACAAGCACCGAGCGAACTTTCCATAGGAGACGTCTGCCCGATTAGGTAGGATCCCAAGGAAGCAGCAGTTATAGCCGCTGTTGTGCCACCACAGTGAGACAAGCACTGGCTGCACAAGGGAGAAAGCACGAGCAGCCCCAGGCCACAGAGTGATTGAGGGAACCTACCACCCTCGGACATAGCCTACCCGACCTACAGGGTGAAAAAAATCATCAAGAATTCCAGATAAAAAATGGAAAAGCAAAAACAAGAGTAACAGTTGATAAAAAGTTGAGATAATAGAAAAAAGTAAGTAGGTAAGGGAAGGAGTCAGAGATTACACGAAATGGTTTAGAGGATGGAAGGAATCACTAACAACATTGTGACAGGCCCGGCGACCCTAAATCCACCACAGCTGGCATCACCTGAATAAATCTTAAGCATACATAGTTGCCGGATTTCATTTATGTAAAAAATCCAGGTGCAAGCCGGAAGAGAAACGAGGAGTTCAGGACCCAGCTCCCGAACCATCGCGCGAGCGAGTGGACTTACCACCCGTGGACACCAGCCCAATATTAGAACCCCAAGGTAGAAGCTAAAGCCGCTGTTGTGCCGGCTTGAGAGTCTTGAAAAAGACATCTGAGTATTAAGGGCAGACTGTCACCCAAGCCAGAGCATGAACGAGTGGACTTCCCGCCCCCGGACGCTCACCCAGGCTAACCATCCGCCCAGTGTGGCTTTCTTAGTTCACTCAATGAGAGAACAGCTACACAGGCATGTTAAGCCCCCCCTCTACGACAAGGTGAAGGCACAACCGGGAGGGGGGGGGGGGAGAGGGCGTTAAACCTTCGGTCCCAAGCCTGTAGGATGTTAGGTAATCGTTCAAGATCCTTACTCTAAATATACTTGAGTTAGGCAAACTTTAGGATCTCCAACGAACAATGTTCATTCTGTAGTATCACAAAGGACCAATGTTCAGACTAAGTGTGTTCTCTAGTTTGACTGGCACTTCAACCTAACCTAAGGTAGTTCTAATAATCATGAGAAGATAAAATATGAACCGATCATATTATGTAGAAAAATAAACAAATAAAAAGCATTAGAGGATTTTTTTCTGCCATGGTAAACTTGAATATGAAGTATATTCTGTAATATTTGTACAGGCGAGATTAAATTACAAGGGGGCTTTGTATGTATCAATTGCAGCTTGTTACATCAAGGTCCCCGCCGTATTTTACTGGTTTATATTTCCTGCAACATAGTCATATAAATAAATATTTTTATCGATCGCGTTTAAAAATAAATGTCTACACATCTAAGTTTCTGGAAATAGACACAATTCCTGTGAACTCTGATAGCAGATAAAATGAATGATTTGTCTGTCAAGCGCTTGGCACGGAAATAGGTTTTGGTATTTCTAAGTGAGAGATTCTATAGACATCGCTTGTGGTTGCCAATAGAATGGCAACAAAAACAAGTTCAGATAAAGAGCTGGCTTTGGAAATCCAGCGCAGTAATAAATCTGCAGGAGTTTCCTTTTAACTACACTGGGCCAACATGTAACCTTTTACTTCTTCATTGCATTAGCAATTTGCTAACGACATTATCATAAGCAATCTTATGATATTTATATTCTGCTTGAAATACAAGTTTCATCAAGCTGAAACTTGATCAAACTTTTCCCAACTTGTTCTTAACTTTGAACTTTACTACTTCCACAAGGAAAACCAGAGAAACTTTTATATTTATAAAATAAATTAGATTCATAAAATTTTGATTAGTGTATTCTTTAACCAGAATATTCTCATGAAGTCAAAACTATATTTTGTTGTTGGAAACTGAGAAAGAAATAAAGAGAAAAGAAAAATTAGAAGGATAAAAAATGTGAAAAAGTTCAAGAAAAACATGAACAAAAATTTAGATCATAAAAAATATAAATGTGTATTATTTTATAGATATAAACTGCAAACAAATATATTTTATGTTACTGCACCTTCTTTTACATGAAATCCAAGACTGGCCCTCTTTTCTGTTGTATAAATTAGATTAATCAAGTCTTTTGATTTGAGACGAATGATTTTGTTATACCTTAAATTATGGAAAATACACAAAAGTTTTAGCTGTGACATTGTCTGTGATTCCTTAGATATGTCCTTGTCCTAATTTGATTTTTTTTTTTACTCAATACCGACACTAATGTGCTAAAAGCCGTATATGCCTCAAGGGCTGAAAAGTGGACTTTTCGATTCAGCATCCTTCAGCTGGATCAAGGAGCAAACTACTGAAATCATAACCACACCTCATGAGCTTTACTGTCGTCGTCTAGGGCTAGCCGGTGTAAGCAACACGACTCAGATCGTTAGTTTTTCAAGTAATTTGATTATTAACAGTTCACTTGAAAATGGATTGGTGAACAAATTTCAAATATCGACCTTTGTAAACCTACCACTTACTTACATAGTGCCATCTACTATTTCATTAAAATAGAATGTGCTTATTAGTTGTGAGAAATTATTTCGAGTGAACAGTCTTTCACTCCCAAGAATTGTCCCATACAAGCTAGTCCTGATCACCATTTGCTGTATTCCACAAACTTCTAGTCACAATATCAACTGCTTATCTGTCTGTTATTTCTTTTTTAGATTTGATAATGAAAGAATAGTCTTTTCATAAAAGCTGTTTTCGTAAAACCACTTTTATGTGGAACGACTTTCAAGTGTACGACTAAAAAGTTTACCCTAGGTTTGGAATATAGACGTACGAAAGTACTGCAAAAATTTGATATCGAGCTTTCACTGGAAATAATAAGGGGACACATCTTAAAGACCCCTCAATTCTACAAAATTGTGAGTGCTTGCATGTGCCTGGGTGTATGTGTTTTTTTTTCTTTTTTCACACGTGCATTACCCCTGCCTTGACGGAATTTATTTCCAGAATGTTTCACTAGTTCATATTACTTCAAAATTTACATTTCATCATAATATTTATTTCTGAATAGATCCAGCATGTTCCACTAGTTCGTATGATAATATTTATTTCTAAATCCATGCATATTATTATTACCACTGATGTTAGTATGATTTAATATGGCAAACCGTCATACCTCGTACGATGATATTGGAGTAAAGCGCTCCAACGACTCCAACATCATCATACGAGGTATGACAGTTTGCCATATTAACAATATCAATTATTTCTAATTCAATACTACTTATATAAACAAACTTAAATTATTCGTATATTCCATTGTAAATATATATATTATGTTACAAAAATGAAATGGTCCATTAGGACAAAATATTAAACGATTAGAATAAAAGAATACGTAGAACAACACACAACTCACCTCAATATCTCGACCTCGTCGTCATCAGGAGAAAGAGAAGAAGCAGAAGAAGATTGTGAGTTCTGCCCTGCTGGCAAACAGCAGCTCTTGCTGCTTGCTGTTGCTATTTGCCAACAGAGCAGAACGCATCTTCTTCTTCTTTTCCTTCTCCTGATGACGACGAGGTTGAAATATTGAAGTGAGTTGTATGTTGTTCCTACGTATTCTTTTATTCTAATCGTTTGATATAAATTATATTGTGTTTATGTGTGTTTGTACGTATGTATGTGAGCAGGAAGATCCCTAAAACGAAAACCGTTATAATCGCCAAACATTAAGTTTCTGTTTGCTCTGAGAAGGAACAACAAACACATCACCAATATTTCGCTTTCTTGGGGGAGTACTTTATCTAGAAAAAGATCGCTTTTTGTACTTTGACAGAAATCTGCCCTGATTTTTATTAAATTTAATTTGGTTTGCAGTTAATATTTATAAAAGGTAGTCCCTGTAGAAATTCTCCTTCGGAGTCGAAGAGTTTAGAAAACTATTCTAGAGTTTAAAATTAAGTTGACAGAGATATTAAACAAAAGGCAGTACAACAAAATATAAACAATAAATATTAAGGTTGATATTTGATATAACTGCGAGCTATACATCCTTATCAATTAATCAATATGTTTAGTCGTAAATGAAGTTCACTTCTTCTTCAAGTGAGTGACTGACAGGTGAATATCAAAATATAAATAAACATACAAGTATTTTATATAATGAATATTGTCAGTACCACAGAAGTCAGTACCACATTGTTATAAAAATCTGTCAAACCACCTGAATCATTGTTGTAGATATCCGACTGGTTTCTAATCACTAATTTAAGGTACTGATTACTATCGTAATTATAGGTTTAACAATACTTGTTTAATGTACAATATAGTATTTAAATTTGCGACTATTAAACCACCATCGATTCAGCAGGGATAACGGATTCGTATAACAATATGGTATATTTATATTTTGACTACAAAGGTACGTAGAGGTTGACCTACGCTGTTGTTGAATAGTTTAAATTTTTCAAAGAGATATTTACAGTGAAGTAAATTAAATCATTCTTTTTATGTTTTATCGTCCTTTGAAACAAATGTTAAATAAAATCAATATGTCAGTTTGATTTGAACTTGAAAAACTGACCAAATCCTGATTTTAGTTGTGATCTATCAGATGTTTGATATTGTGTCAATTTTTTATAGCCGTCGTTACAACAGTATGGGTTCTAAAGTATGTCGTAAATAAATTGGAAAACAACTTTCAAGATTTCTACACGTTATTTATAGTAAAGTGATTGAGTAGAAATATAGCCAAGGAGTTGTGTAGGTCTCAGAGACATTACTACTCCACTGGTTAACTCCAAACGAATAGCTTCTCGATCTGATTCACTGTCCAGTCGACCAGGATGACAAGGGGAATTAGTGGCGCTGCCTGCTTGCTAAGGTGCTATAAAGACTGAGTTATTGCTTCTCTATAAAAGCTTCTTCCTTCAACCTCTTCAAGATAGGTCTGAAAGGAAATAAAGAGAGCAGAAATCTCTAGCAAGTCATGCTGAATTATTGAGTTGTGTTAGCCAAGTGTAATATTGAGAAATTTTAAAACAAGTTTACAACGATCCTAAGTGTCAAGACTTCTAGCCTTCAATAATGGTTTTGTTTTGTGGCAAGCACTGGAACAAAAACATTATTTATTTTGAAATATCATCAATGACGAAACGAGAGAAAGGCACGATTCCACGTCTTTCATTTAAGTAACGAAGTTTGCTTAAAACTTCACCAAGTATGGACTGGCTAATTGCACGTCTATAGTCCAACGTACATATATAACCCTGCCCAGTTATTCCCCGATGTTGTTTACAGTAGAGTGAGAAAAACATTGAGTGGCATCAAAATGCATCTATAGTTCAAAGTATTTACAAAAAGTGTACAACCAATGATGTACAGATAACCATGGGGAAATTAAAAGGTTGTAAATGGCTACAAATTACTCCTATAGTTGCCTCTGATTTTAAAAGACATCTCGGCGACTTAAGCCTCAGGATTTTAAGCTCGTCTCGCCCCCCCAACCCCAACCACCCTGGACAAATCTATATTGTCCAATGAACATATTCAATAGATTCCAATGGAACACTGTTGTCACTATTTATAATTAAATAACAAGTAAATCATATAATAAAGAGTTTATCAAATGAAACAATGCTACTCTTAGCAAAGTATAAATTAGATTAGAAATTATTTTTAAAAAATTTTAATGGAATTCCATTTCAGATTCATAGTCTCCATTTATTGTTTAAATAATTATTATTAATTAGGTATTAATAATTATCAATTACAAATAATGCCAATAATACATAATGCGCATGTCTTTTATGGCAATTTTCTTTCAACCAATCATAGGTCTCATTTTTTTCCATTTTCAATTGCATCTCTATACTAAGGCGTTAGTTTTATTTGTAACAGTTTGAAATTAATTCAAATGAGTTCTTATTGAAAAAGATCTCTTAATATATGTGTTTTAAATTAGATTTTTCGTTGATTAAACGACAATGCAAGAACAGAGTATATTAAACATCGTAATTACGGTCAATGGAAAAATTATATTAATTATCTATTCGATATTTCGTTAAATTAATTCTTGTTTAGACTGTCCATTTTTACCTATGGTAATATTATGTTTGTATAACCCTTATACTTCTCCAGGAAAATAAAATATTGAATTTAATTACTACCACCATATGTATAATGCAAAAACTCACCTTGTAATCGTTTTCAAGTCTCATCAGATTTAACAAATAATTCAAAAGGTTTACATTCATTAGAACATTCATTAGTCTTTTTAATTTAAATTTTGTAAATCATGTCACTTCACTTATTTTCTTAATTTGATTTTTCTTGTTGTTTGTTTCAGATGACTTCTCCCAGTGCTTCGCCACAAAAGCCAAGTGAAAGAACACCACAGAAAACAACAACTAATTCAGCTCGAGGAACACCAATTAAAGGAGCCAATCAACCAAGTGGTGGAACAGTTGTTTCAAGCACTGGAGGGGGTGGTGAAACACCACTGAAAACGAACGCTTCGCCAACCAGAGGATCAACCAAGTGGCAGTGGAATGAGTCTACTATTGAAACTGGCGGAGCGTTTGCCTGGACTCGCGTATGGATGCTGTCCAAACTACTTCTCCAGGCCAACTGTTAAAACTGCAACCGAAAACAACGTAGTCCGCCCCTCAAAAACTTCCTCTAAACTCTGCATGTTGCCAAAAACCCACCTCATCCCGGCAGTCCTCAAAACCACTAGTCAATTCTCTAGCCTTCACCTCTCCCCCACACCCACATCTTTCCAATTATTGTGTATATACTTTAACCATTTTTATATTCTCTTAAATTTTTTTATACATATATAATATATATATATATTTGTATTTATATTTATTCCCAGTATAATTCATTTAGTTATTTTTGGTTTATTTAATTAATTTCAAAAAATAATTTTTGTAAAATATGTATTTCATTAATAATTCATTCATCAAAATATTTTCCCAACCTAGAAAGAAAATTTAATTCAATTTAACAGGCTGTTAATGAAAACAATACAAGCAATACTTTAGGGAATAGCAAAAACAAAGCATAGAATAAGCAGAACAAGTGAGTCTCAACAAACTGTAGTGGTTATATTATATATAAATGTGATTTAAAACCAATATTACCAACTTTAAGTATAATTAAACCAAAAAAGTTAGGATTGCTTTAGGGTTCAATTTAAAGTTTTCATGTTACCATTCTGATGTCCTTACCAGTTGTTTGATTTGGTGAAAAAGAAAAATTTTGTTTACAGTTACAAGTTAAGTTTTATGTAAAGTTTGTATTTAATGAGTTTATAACGGTATATCGTTAAGTATGATTTTTATATGACATGTTATAATGACTTACATATAAGTGATTTTTCTGTTTTTATTTGTTTGTTTTTAATAAAATATATTTTTAAGGTTTATAAAGTGTGCTTTCTTTTGCTTCATAAGTATCAAGGCTATTTTTAGTGGGATAGTCTGTTATGGCGACTCTACCTTGAAGACTCCACATGTGTCCCACTCCCTCACAATATAACAGTGGCAACATTCAATAGCAGATCCGGGGTTCCATACCCGCATGGCCCTGGATTTATTCACATGAGGTGAATATATGAGCACGTTGTCACATATGTTCACGTAAGTTCAATAACAAAAAGTGATTGAACTTACAATCTGGTTCAATGACATTTAATTTAGCTACTTGAGTTATTTTATTAAGGCTATCATGTAAATATGTTATCATCTCCATTAGTGAAATATGTTTAAGGAAAATGTAATCATTGTTATAGCCTGAGTCGCACCACTTTTAAGACAGAAATACACCCTACTTGGTCAGTAGTGCTTATATTACTTTCTCTACTTTCCTCATATTTTATAGGTTCTACGTGATTCCTCAAAAAGCAGTTGAACCCGAGAGAACCCTTAATTAGTATCTAAGACTGTATAAATCCGGGATTAAGAAGTCTATGTGAGAGGCTCTTAGTAGTTATCTCAACTCATGCAAGAACACTCCAAGTCAGTTCTCAGGGCAATCAAAAAAGTAGCATCAAATACTTCCACCTCGAACAAAATGAACTGAGAAAATAATTACATCATAAAGGAAGAAACTGAGACTAGTGAAGAAGAGAGAGGGCGTTAAGCGTACGAGTGGTAAATCACTCTAAGTGAGTTAGAGTGAGCAACTCTACTCTCATTTGCATCATGAAACATTTTGTATAAACGAATGAACTGCTACTATCCACAATAAAATGATAGAACCAATCATGGTGCCGTCATCTACCTAATTTCTTTCAAACCATAACTGAGATTTAAGGAAACAAATTTTCCAACTCTTTTGTCCTGGATATTTATAAACAATATATTTCAATCAACTCTAATAAATCTTGTCATTTAATTAGTTGAGTAGCTTTGAGTCAGACATTTTATTTTTGAGACATCACGATCACATTGAATCCCTTCAAAAAAATGTATACACCTTTTATATTTGACCTTGCTGCAACAGTCAATCATACCAAGCATAAGATGGGGTACTAATGGAGTGATTATGCGCCTCTAATAGCCTCTAACACTCAACTTTAGAAATTATCCTGCTATATCCAGGGACAAACGAAAGAGGAGAAGGTGACCAGAGGTTGAGCCTGACCAACTTCGTTTCACATCCTTCCAGCTTCCAAAATCCTCTCCTTTTATCCCAACCCCAATGCAACGCGTTATGTGATCGTGCCTAAGGTTGGATGAAGCAGGGGTTACTGTATTACGAACGGAACTTCAAGGGTACTAGGCGACCCCCTTGAGCAAATAGCCTTACTCCGGTATGCGGTGCTTTGCTGGAGCAGAAAAAATTCCACCGACAGTGCTTTAGGGATTTTCCCTGTATGATACTAAGGAGAAGGATGTCCGAAAACCATCCTCCGGAAGCGCAGAGGATCCGGATCCGGAAGTGCTAACTAGTGGTAGCCAACCTCCCACAAGTGCACCTAAGGACCCGAAGAAGACTCCCGAAAAAGGAGAAAGGAAGTCACTTTCTCCCGAAACGTAGGGAGCCTAAATGGGGGGCATTATCAATTATGGTTTGTGCAGATTCTGCAAAGAAGAGGAAGAAACACCATTGCACCTGCTGGCTGACTGTATGGCAACTTTGCTGCACACGAGATACGTGTTTCAGGACACTCAACAATACCATAGAAAAACTTTGGCCGCTCCAAAAAACTTAAGCTCAGCAAAAGTTCTGAGCTTCTTGGAGGCGTTGAAGCTAACTGCTGGGGTACTTTAGTACAGAATGGGGGAAATACAATAGTTTTTATGACGCAGTGCTATAGTCACCATCAAATAAGTTCAAATAGTCAAACCATTGAACCTTAATGTATACAAACACCAAGGGACTTGTTGAATGATGTTTCCTATTCTATCGCGTCGCCTTACAGGCGGTATCTGGACCGGAACGAACTCCAATTTGAGAACAGACAGTGACAAAAAGACGGAATAATGTTTGCGAATTCTTTTACCTATTGAAAAATAAACGATAATAAATTCCTGGTTTACAATTATTTAATGTTAGTAAACATCTTTTTGGGAAAGCCTATATAAATAATACATATTACATATATGGTAGGCTGTTTGTAATAAGCCAACAATGTAAGATTCAAGAATTTCTTTAGATCTTTACAACACGTATTTATCATTATTAATTGAAGTAAAAGAATAAATGAATGAATACAACTTTATTAACAATAGTACATACTTCATGGAGCTAGGATCGAAACCGGTTGTCCCCAGGCATAAACATTGGTGCACCGGATTCGATGACCACCCTGCAATAGCTGAATAATTTAATACTATTAACGGAAAATGAAGAATGAACTAAAATGGTTTATTACTTTTATGGTTTGTATATAACTTAATATCAGAATCAAACTACTTAATATTAATAAAAATTCTATTTGTAATACGTTCAAACAAAGTGCTGCTATCTACCTTTGTCAACACAAACCATTTGCAGCACAGAGAAACACAATTGTTCAACTCTTTTTGCCACATTTATACATATTTTTTTCGCAATTCTAATAAATTTCATCATTTTTTCAGGGTAGTCAATCAATCAGTCAAAACAACCATATACAAACAATTGATACTTACTTTGAGTTTTAACTGTTATTCTCTACCTCCGTATTTGATTCTTTTGATAATTTTAATTATCAAATTTAATGTGACAATTTTATTATTAGGTTTTATTAAAAACTAAATAATTCTTTAAATGTAAACGTTTCACTAATATTTTACCACTTAACATATATAAGCATTAAAGATATTATTATCGTTGGTAATAAGACCTTTAAAATTAAATTAATTTTCATTTTTAATACCTTTAATTTTTTTAGAGATTAAAGGTAATTTAATAGTATACATTAAGAAGAAAAATAAGCTTTTATAAATCTCAATAAAAGCCAATCAATTCCTCATTATTCCTCATCCTTAATATCTTTCTTAAAATTTGATATTTCATTGTATTGCGAATTAATAATTAACTACTTTTAATAAAGAATTTTGTTAAAGAGTAAACTGAAAAATATAAAAAAATGTTCATGAAAAAAGTTGAAGAATTTAATTACAAAAGCGTGCAGATTATCATTTATCGAATACAAAAGATGGTTTGTAATGCACTCTCAAAATGTAGGTTTCCAATTTTAAAATTACAGAAACGCTATAAAACAAATTCTACATAGCGACTATAATTAATTTATTTATTGTAAAAGTGATGAATCTGTCGAGCCCAATGTAGAAACTTTTAAAAAAGCCAATTCTACTCTAGCTTTAAGAATATTCACGAATTATCCGGATGTAGAAAGGGAACCAGGATTTTGATAAGAGGCTTAGAGTTTTGACATAAAATTAAATTGAATTATAGGAAACAGTACAGTCTTAAAGCTGAAGATTTTTTTTTATATTGTAAGAATAAAACTTTTGTGTGCGAATAATGACGAATACAATTGTTGTATTTGTTCTTGTTTCTCATTCATCACTAAAATTAGTAATAATAAACAATGTTTGACACAATTTCTGCCTCCGGGACAGCACATAGACGAAGACTATTAAATATTCCTTAAAACAACGCATTATATTTTATGTGTTTTTTTTAGAATCATTATAACAATTATAATGAAATTCTACTGAATGGTTATAACTCTTAAAGTAATACCTACATTTTATATGTTGTTTATATTATTAACTAGCTGATCTACCCGGCTTTACCCGGGAAACAATTTAATTCCAACAATTTAGAACACAAATTATTATTTGTAATCTAATAATAAATTACATATAACGAAAACAATTTAAATTTTATATAGTTCCGTTACACTTAACTTTTTTGAGATAAACGAAATTAATACAGAATTAAAATGATAGATTACGCAAAAAAGATATAAATCTAACACTGATTATAAATTGCACACATTGTCTAATAATATTGGAAGTTGATAGATTAGATTAAACAAATAATAAAAAGAATATTTTTTGCAGAACAATACATCAAGAAATGTTGAAAGAAGTCTAAGCTCATTAAATGTGATATTTTTTATCTGTTAAATATAATGATACGAATTTTAAACCCACAAATCGTTTCAATTAGGAACCAGTTAGTTGAAGAGGCTAAACCATATCATATTACATTTCATTCAATAATTTCAATTTGAAATCACACAGTTTTAAATGTTTAATTAAAATTATATCAGTAAACAAAATTGTCTCTTAAAAGTTTAAATAACAATATTTTGTTGAAATATTATTTGTTTATGAAGAAACATTGTATCGAAAAGTGTCAATTGAGTTCCAAATGTTAAATTCTAAATATATTTTTCATTATGTAATGATAAGAGTTATTATGTTAAGAACTGTATTTATACCCACAAATACATACAGTGATTAAGTTTTATATATGTACATTTTGATTTAGACATTCATAAACGTCTTCTAGTTAGATATCATCGATATATATAATAACTTATCATTTTGCCTATATGGAGTAGGGCAGGATACTAATTACTAATAATTAAATATTTTAAACAAACGAATTAATAAATCAGGAATAAATAAAGAAGCCTTACAATTATTAAACTTAAACAAAATACTTTAACTATTCTTTTAATATTAGAATTAATGGTTCAGATACTATCATTACTATTGGTAATACTATTATGCATACTTAAAGTTAATAAGTTATTATTTAACGCATAACTTTCTTTATTAATTTAACAAGTTAAACCAATTAGATATGAAAGTTAATGGTAAACTATTGATAATAACTAAAGCTTTGTTAAAGTTAATAACAAACTCATATAAAATTACAATAATTGTCTTTAATATCAATCTGAAAACAATAATAAAATTTCTGGTACCTGGTTAGTTCCAATTGAACAAAGCATGTGGAAATAGTATTATAAAGAATAACCTTCCTGCGGCTGCCATTACAAATTAAAGTCAAAATGTAAACAAACAGGTTATACAGCAAACCTTATCTATTATAATATTTTTGGGATATTACCTGAACCACAAATCTGATTTTTAAAAAATTTTACATAAACCTTCCCGGGGATAAACATAATTTCCTAAATTTTCACGGCGATCGGATGTATGATTTTTGAATCTCTATCGAGTACAAACAAACAGACATACATTCATTTATATATATATAGATTGGGTATTGTTTTATATTTATAAATTAAAGTGTTTTTCCCCTCTCAACCTCATAGAGTCGTCATGAAAATATCAAAACAGATTCCAATGACGTCACAAAATGAACATCTGTCAACTAGTTTATACTTTATAACAACATGTATGTTTCTAATAGTGACTATGATATAACATTCCAAAATCATAACGTCTTACCTAACATATTCAAAGGAACGGTTGCTAGAGAGATGGTATATCTTCTAATACAAATCTATCAGCAAAATAAAATTTTTCTCAAGATTAAATTTAGTAGTGCCAATAATTATAATCACATATAAATAAAGCGAACTGTTAATTGCTTTTCTTAGATGCCTTTATCCACAGATTTTTTAAAAAAATTAAAATTTTGTAATAAAATACAAAATTCTAAAATTAGGCGGGCGACTTTTCCAATCAAAACTGTCATAAATGAAAATAACATCAAAAACCTATGTAGAGATCTGTCTAGCTGGGGAATTCATCCATTACATCATCTTGAATTGCTCAAGTCTATATTCTCAAACAATAGGACTGAGTACATGCGTCGCATATACCTTTTATAAAAACTTTTAGTTCGTTTATAAGGATAAATATCTTAAATAACTTTAAACAAGTGTTCGCTTTATATTTCTTTTTAAAATTAAAAAATAGGTTTCAGCCTATTTAAATCACTGAACCGAAAATCATAAAAACCTATTGAGGCAGAGTCAGTAAAGATATGTAGTTCACAATGATTTTTTTTTATTCATTGATAGTGTAATTCGACTTTTACCATCACCATAGCTACAATTATAGGCCCTCCAAACTAATATCCAAGAAAAAATGGACTCAATAATTTGTATTAAAAAAGAAAAAATCACCTTATACTCGTATAAGACTATCAATGATCAAACTACAATAAGAAATGTGAAAACAAGACTAAGATCTTTCATATTATGGTTTGATCATTGATTGTTATATCACGTGTTTATGTGAAATCTTTTTTTTAAGACTATATAAGTTACATAAATATTGAAAATCAGTTTTAGACCTATATTTTGAGAGCGTTAAAAGTTTGTCTTTCTGCATTCGTAACTGATGGTAAATATCAAGGAATATATTCTTTTTCTATTATTCACTCCCTGAAATGCATCCCAAAGTTTTCTGACTGAAGCAAAAAACTATATCTTAGTTCCATATTTTTTTTTTAATTTTTAATAAAAAATTAAAGAACAATCCTTAGTTTTTTAACTGATTATTGTGGTTTATATAATGATTTTCATCTCATCTGTGCTTTTGAAATGTTTCTATAGTAAAGTATAAATGAGAGGATGATTCAATTTACAAAAAAAAATTAAAGGCAAAAAAAAACAAAAAGCCGAAAGGTCATGAGTGTTATTCTCTTTTTTGTTTTTGTATTTGTAACTTTAATTATATATAAAAAGGCAGAAATGTCACAATAAAAACAATTACTTTACATTTGTAAATATTAAGTATTTAATGAAAAAAAGTATTTATGAAATTCTCGGTTGTTTTTGATGTTATTTTCGTAGAAGGAATAAGGACTTAATGTTTAATTAATTCGGTTTAATTAAAGTGATTATTACTGTTCTCCTCAATTTGTAAGCAGTTTATATGAACTCTTTTATTTTAAATACTGTCATTTTCTAATATCTCTTTTAACAAGGAAAATATTCTGCTTAGCTGTAATGATTATCTCAGAATATTAGGAAAGCATTAAAGACTATTATGTTAATAGTTATTTCTTTGAATTAATTTCTAAATTTTTATTTTTCCGCTGAATTTGAATATTCAGTTCGTTAAGTCCAAAAGAAAGGCAAAATTGTGCAACAAATTAGTCTCTTTAAATCGTGGACAAGTTTTAGATATTGTGTTCTTAAGCGAAATTTCTGAGGCCGGCCACAGTTCGTTAAATCGGGGTAAAACTTTTCTTCCTAGGCAAAGCACTTCTAAAATAAACAGAAACTCTCCGTACGGCTGATTCAATTCAATTACTATTCTTTTGAATAGTTTTCTTCGAACTGCACGATACATCCGCTAATTATTTCAACAAGTTTTAATAGCATATATTGTTAAATTTTAGTTTGTACAAGATTAATAATTATAGAAATAATTAGCCGAGGTATCGTGCAATTCGAAGAAAACTATAACCGACTGTTATATCAGTCTATATAACAGTCGTTACGGCATAACGTAATAAAATGCTATAAATACCAGTTAAAGCCAAATACCATTTTTAGTGTAAAAAAAGTTATTCTGAGATACAAACAGTATTTTACTTCCGCTTCTAATTGATATTTAAAATGTATTGGGCTGACCAACAGAAGTTACCCTTCTGGGTCAAATCTTAACCCAACTGTCCTGAGGTAGGGATAATTCAACCTGAAGAGCTCACATTAAACAAAATTCAGTAGAATATAGATATGTACTCGTATTTAACTTAACCTACATATTAAACTGATAAACATCAAACCTTTCTGTCTTCATAAATAATAAGCAAATAAAAAGAGACAAATGGTAGATACAACTACTGGAGTGATATCTAATTTATAATAAAGAAACGTTTTATTTTAAGTAGGACAGTTCATATAAAAGAATATTGGAACAATGTTATCAAAAACAATGGAAAATGTCATATGACTAATAAAAAGTAACTGTAGTTATTTGCTATAAAAGAATAATTGATCACAGTTTATTATGCAAACAATATAACCACCAAAACAGGAACTCTCCACTGAGGAAAATAATGTGAATTTAAATGTAATTATCTGGACTTTTTGTAGATTAGGTTAGGATGAAATGCAGTCGCCATACCACGAGGGAACACGTAGGCCAAAGATTGGCCCTTTGTAGTACCACCCAATAACATTCTACATTGGGAGTCCTAGATTTTACCTTACTCAAGTGCAGTGGTACCGTGGTTCTAAACCATAATTTGTTCAAAAATTTTGTTCATAGCCGATTTGGCTGAAAACCAAAACTAATTTTCTCATATGTAATATAATGGGAAATGGGATAGTCCGTGCATTCAGATTATATATGGGTGTTATTTTTTTAATTTTTTTGTAGTTCCATATTTTTTTATTTTTGAATAAAAAATTAAGGAACAATCCTTAATTTTTTGAACTGCATATTGTGGGTTTATATAATGATTTTCATCTCATCTGTGCTTTTGAAATGTTTCTATAGTAAAGTATAAATGAGAGGATGATTAAAATGACAAAAAAAAAAAATTAAAGACAAAAAATATTTTACAGAAAAATGTACAATAGGTCAAATCTACATGTTATAAACTATGGTTTGACTGTCAGAATCTGTCAAGCCGATAAACTGCTTTCGGATAAAATGAAACCATTTTGATAACCTAATAAATTAGTAAGTTGCTAAAGTAATGAATAATTTCTTTCACAAATTTTGAAAATTTTTCATTATAAAAACTATAAAACAAAATTAATCATTAACATTTAAAATTTAAATCACAGTTCAAAATATATATAAACTATAATAACTTTTAACAATACTAAAATGATTTTTAATAATATAAAAACAATTATTTACAAGTATTTACATTAACAATCTTTCCAATCTTAAATTAGAATATTTACTAGAAAAAGTATTTAGTAAATATTTGGTGGTGATAAAAAATAACATATTTATTTAGAGTTTAGAAGAATTTCTCTTCAAATAAATTGTAACATGCAATATTATACATATTAAGATGAATTGATATCATTATTGGTGGTATATATGTACCAAACGATTAGTTTAGTGTCCCAATGGGCATTAATATTTACTTTGGAAATTAATATATAAATATTAGTAACAATAGAAATTTCTTGCGTATAAAATTTCGAATTCGTTCTGAAAAATTATCAGCTCACGGCAAATCATTTCATATTGAGTCAAGCAAGTTAAAACTGTAAACAATTTAACATTTTTTTTATGTTACAATTGTCAAACATCCAAATTCATATTTAAACAGATAAATTCGGTGGTACAAAAATTTACAATAAAAGAATTCAACTGAAATTAAGGTAGGTATAAATATTATTTTCTCAACGGTTCTGTCACTTTGATAATCCCAAGAAAGAATTATTACTCGATAAAGACAATGTATATAAGGATCAGTGTGATAAAAAATTAAGGTGCGTTATTGATTTATGTTCCCCTTGTAACTTATATACTCGTACAGATAGAGCTGAATATGCAATTTGTAGACTTCTAGTAGTAATTGAAACCTACACCAGTTGCTCTTGACCAAGAAGTTATCTATACTGTTATCTCATTATATTAGCTGTATGTAACCATAGAACTCGAAGAACATTAATCACCAGGAAAACATATATTCTAGTCAAAAAGGTACAACTTTTGTCCAGATCAATTATTAATCTTTTCTTCTTAGGGTTCATGTTACCATAGCAACAAATAACATGTGTTTCCACTAAGAGCTCTTTGGTGTCACCATTGTAACAACTAACAATTTATTTCACTCTCAATAATTAAGCCTAAAATTTTAGTAATTAGAATCACCATTAATATAGTGAGAATCGTTACCGGATAGTCGTAATAATATTTATAGTAACATTAAGTTACTACAACTTTTTATCGATATTCGAGGTCAGGTTCGAGCATTTCCAATGTTGACAAATTGTGACATCCTCGTAATGGTGGTTCTTCACCACAGTAACCAGTCAGTGTTCTGTTAATCATTGATGGATGTGACAACCAACTAGAGCCACCCTCTATTTCTGTTAAACAATTCGATGAAACTAATTTCTGAGTTAACTCGCCCTTTTTCAAACCTTCTGATGTCAGTAAAACGAAATTTTTTAAACCTTCCTTACGAGATACGATCCTTTTCTGAAAAAGAAATAAATTCACATTCTATTTGTAATATAATTAATATTAACTAATTAAACAAAAATGCTAAAAATTACACATTTAAGGTTTAAAAGAAAGGATACAAATTAGTCCCATAGGTATTCGACATATTATGTTTCTAGAGATACCTTTATTTAGTATATTGCAGAATTCTAAATTAAACTTAAAGAAATTAGGCTCAAAGAATTCTCTCAACTATTATTATTGTTTTAAAAACCTTTTTACAGGCTTATTAATTTTAAAAAATAAAATTTAAATAAAACTCTCTTTATCTGTTGATGAAATAACGTATTTTTCTTGACTAACTTTTACTTAGTTATGTAAATTATGACAACATTCAAATAGTTTCTTTTAGGTCAAAATGATGAAACACAAAAAGTCAGTTATAATAATTTTGAAGTAATAGTTACCAGTATGGCAGTATTCGGTTGGTCTGCTACTATAAAAATCCTTTTTGCTGAACATTCCTCAATGTCTCTCAACATTTCACGTACTGTGTACACCTCGCTTTCATCGAACTAAAAAAAAGTATTAATTTTTCAATATTCAAAGTTTGAATACTTCATTAATAAAATTATGTTATATATATATTTGCATATAACAAATAATGCACCTAAATACTCAATTTAATAAAGAGAAATTATCCAATGCCACTTTCAAACTAAATAGTTACAAAAATAAATCTGTTATAATTTTAAGAAATCTTCCAAGAAATTCATTTACAAATAACTGTTTACAAAATTTTTATATATAACTCAAAACTCCACGAGACATTTTATTTAATACTAAATATTTCAATATTATGTTATAATATTCTATATTTATTAATAAATACTGTTAATTTATCAATAAAAATTATTTATATAGTATATATGTATAAAAGTAATTTTTATGTTTTATTGTTTACAGTATTATTAATAAAGAAATTGTAAGAAAACAGATTATGTTTAGGATATATTCATATCGTCAAAACCAATATTAACAGAAACTATAACAATACATCACTTTTTCGAGTAAAGTTTTGTATTCAGTAATAATTAATAGATAATTTGTAATGTGATACATTAAGAGTGCTTGTAGGGACCATTCCGACTGCCATAGATTTATTATGAGATATTGTTTATTATATAATGATAATAATACTATTATTATTATTATTAGTAGTAGTAGTAGTAGTAGTAGTAGTAGTAGTAGTATTGTTATAGTAAGCACATGGTAATAATCTAGCAGTGCACTGATGATGGTGAACAGAAAAGACCTCTATCAATCAGTTCAACTATTTAACAGTGTTCGTCATATTACAAATAATAAAAATATATTTCACTAAAAAATAAAATTAAAAAATTAAAAATAAAAAATATTCGCTATGCCTTTACTTAAGTATAGTGAAGGAGTTTTGTTTTAATAAATAATATCAGAAATTAGGTATTGATATTACCTTGTATTTTTGAAATAAATAAGTAAAAATCAAATAATAACCTCTCCATTAGAATCGATATCCCAGAGTAGATTTGCTCCGTCTGGACGAGTAGGTCCATTACTAAATAAGAATAAAGAGTCAGCACATCTGGACGTTTCGCAAAGAGTTCTCAAATGATACCTGACGGCTAACTTCAAACCAGCAGGGTAGACTTCTTTTAGACTGGGGTATTTCTCTGTAATATAGGAAAAACTAAATTAACGATAATTAAATTAATTAGCAAGATGATAAAGTATTTTACTAATTATCTCTTTACCTGCTTATTACTCATTTTAATTTTTTTCTTTCCTAAGTATCTAGTTTGATTATACTCTTCGTTAAGACTCTTCTACCACTCTCTACCTCTTGCACCCGTCTTTGAATATAAATTTATGATCACCCATTTTTAACACCCTCTCACCCTATCCCTTTCTCTATCTCTCACCTACTACTCTCTCTTTTTTTTTCTTACATTCATTCTCATTCGTCGTAATACCTTAACAGGTATATTACGATGTAATAATAATAACCCACTAAAAGAACACTTATAGTCTTTTTAATACATCTGCAGTGGACAGATAGAGTATATCTCAACATATGTCCACTCCACTTTATGTTCATTTCATTCATTTTAAGTCATTTCAATAAATGATTTTTCACTTAAAGTGACATCAACTAAATCTTTCATTCTCTCCCATTCTCCCTTTCTTTCACACACTCACCTTATTCTATGCTATCTCTTTTCTTAGTGCATCGTCTTTCTTCTCCCACTCAATTAAATGCATTCTCTGGACGGATGTAGTTTCTTGGTGGCGGTTGTACTTTTTTTACCTTTTTTTTTTCAAGGCTACAAAAATAAACACTACCTGATACTTAAATAACAGGACCGGTTACTAATCACACTATTTGAATGTTCAAATTCCCTCTCAAACTCTCTCTCTCTCTCTCTCTCTCTCTCTCTCTCTTATATATATATATATATATATATATATATATATATATATATATATATATATAAGAAATATAAGAACTCAAATTCGAAAAAAACGATCCAAACTGGACGCAAATCAGCTGAAAAACGAAGAAAAGGAACACACAGAGAAGGAGACACAATTTCAAACTCAAATTTTTGGATGATCCGTCTTCAGGAGAAAATAGAAAGGGCGACCAAGCACGCCGGAAACACAACGGTAGGAAGCCGATCGGTTCCGATCGGTTAACTAATTAACTAGTTCAATTAAAAATGCCCTGAGGATGGTACATGGAGACTGAAACGTTAGTAATTGTATATTGTTAACAATGAGTTTTCGAGGTAAAACATTTGGACAATTGTTGTTTCATATCCCGGAAAACGTTAGAACACTGATTAGAAAATTACAAAATTTAGTGATAAAAAGACTAAAACAAGGGTTCAAAAAGTGTCTCATGAAATTTGTATGAATGAAAATCTGCTCCCTAATTACACAAATATATATATAAAAAGATTTCACATAAACACATGAAATAACAATCTATGACCAAACCACAATAAGAAATGGGAAAACAAGACTAAGATCTTTCAACCGTAACAAGCTGTCATCGTCAGAGTCAAAAACCCAACTGAAAAACCCAGTTGGGTTTTTGACTCTGACGAAGACCACTTATTACGGTTGAAAGATCTTAGTCTTGTTTTCCCATTTCTTATTGTGGTTTGATCATTAAATATAAATATATACATTTTTGAACGTATAAATATATATTTGTTAATTATATATATTCTAAAGGCAAAGAATATAAATTTTGAATACATACTGAAAAAAGCATAAAGATATTTGATAAAGTATCAACCGTGAAGTAGAAACAAAATAAAATTTATCGGGACTCGGTTAGTTCTTCAGGTTCAAATTAAACTCTCAATGCCAACGTTTCGGTTTTTATTTAAAACCTTTTTCATAGTCAGAAGTATAAATTTTGAAACAGAAAAACTAAGTATTACATTACAAATTCTTTTTCTTGATAAAATTACAAATTATTTTTCTTTGTAAAATAATTTGTAATGTAATACTTAGTTTATCTGTTTCAAAATTTAAACTTATGCCTTTGAAATAAAAACCGAAACTTTAGCATTGAGAGTTTAATTTCAACCTGAACAACTGAACCTGAACTTCAGTTTTGTTTCTATTCCACGGTCGATACTTTTATCAGTATTTATATTATATATATATATATATATATATATAATATATATATAATATAGAGTCGTTATCAGCCTTTGGAGCGATTCACTTCTTTTCCTGAAGACGAGGACATCGAAATATAGTAGTGAATTCAGTGGTTTCCTTTCTATGTGTTCTTTTTTAAATTCTAGTTTATATATATATATATAAATTCATACAAGGAGTTCTTGAGGATTTTGGTCATAAAACATACAACTCCTGATTATAAGCCGACGTTTCGCCAAACGTTGTTTGGCATTTTCAATAACCCCTTGTGTAAATTTGAAATATCAGTGGTCGAGAAGCTATATCAATATATATATAAACTATATTGACACAAAGAACACTGAGAAATGAAACAGAAACTCACTACTATATTTCAATGTCCTCGTCATCAGAAAGATAGAATCGTCGTTGTCTGCCTGCGGAGCGACTCGTTTTTATCTTCCTGATGACGAGGACATCGAAATATAGTAGTGAGTTTCTGTTTCATTTCTGAGTGTTCTTTGTGTCAATATAGTTTATTTATTGTATAAACTAAATATTTATAGTTTATTTAGTTCGTGGAATCGTTTCATTTAATTGGTATATATATATATATATATTGGTATAAATAGGAAGTAGATCTTCTTTCAAACATTGATAATTATAGTGAACCGCAGTCTTAGCATTCACGATCTTCAGACTGAGAGTTTCGATTCTACGATCTAACTTCCTGCTAACAGGATTTAACTGGAAAAGGAGCTGGCCAAGTGACACGCTATGCGAAATCAATCAGACACTCAATAGTATAAATATATGTATTTTTTTTTTCTTTTGATTATGTCACATTCAATATATTAAATACCTTTTTCATGTTGATTGAGACCATCAGCGTAGAATATCTTGATGCTTGATTCAGAAAAACCATTTTTCTTTAAGAATGTATTGACTGAGTCTATATTCTCTAGGGTATCTTCATCGGCGAGTTGACAATTCCATCCACCAGAGAGAATTACTGCCTGTGATCAAGAATGTTAGGAAATAAAGAAATGGGGCAGTCAAGATATTTGTACTATTGACAAAAATAAAAGTGGAGGGAGGGGAAAAGGGAGAGATGAAGAGAAAAAGAAATAGAACATCAATAGAAGGAAGCGGAAAGAGAGTGAAAGGAAACTGAGAAATGAAATCGTACAATATTCTCACTCGAGTAAGAAAGAAAGATAAATATGAAGAAAACGAGCCATGAGATTCAAAGAATTTAGTCAAGTAAAAATAAGAGAAAGGTTAGATAAGATAAAGACTTGAAATATTACAGATATAACGAACATAAAGTATATATAAACAACCTTTTTATTTATTAGTTGTGCAATCCGTAATTGCGTAGTATTTACTCATACTGTGATAAATAGATAAATCAAAATCTCCACACATAAAAAAGAAGCTTTTTTTATTTTTTTTTTATTCTACGCGTTTCGAACACTTCGTGTTAAACATTGTCAGGTAAACATCCAAAATGTAGCAGGAGACGACCGACCAGAGTCCAGCCTTTGATTTTTTTTATTTTTAAATGAAAAGTATGTGGATGAGTAAGGAGTTTTAAAAAGCAACTAAAGTCTTTAGACGGAACTTGTACTATGATTATTCTTTATGAAAACTTGTGAAGTTTCTTTTATGGAATAATCAATCATATTACTCTATGAACATGAACTATACATACATAAACAAACATGAACTATACACATGTAGGTGTATGCAGAAATTTCATAATAACAAGAATAAAGAAAACAGGACAATAAACAAGAAATATTGAAAAAAATTCTGAGTTCTTTCGAGAAAGTTTAGTTTATTTCGTTTTCTATAAACACTTTCAAACCAACCAACAAATTAGATCAAAAGTATTACTACTTCTTTAACTGTTTATGAAGACATATTGTGACATAAAGGAATATGTCACAATAAACACGTGAAATTAAAATCCAACGTCTAAAGCACAGAAATACGTTCAGAAAAGAAACTAAAATTTTTCGTCCAAGCTAACTGGTTGGAACCTCAATTCTTATGACACTCTTACGGGGACCAGTTATTTTTGTCTTACACCTTCACTCAATTCCAGAATTTCTTGTTATGGTTTAGCTTTGATTTCTATTTCACGCGCTCACTGTGAAATTACCTTACTTGTATAAAAACTGGTTTGAAAGGCCTCAGACCTTTCCTCATTTTCTTTTAAACATTCTTTTTTTTTTCATCTTAAATGACTATTTAGTATGTTCAGTTCTAGAGGAAAGTAAAAGCATTATTGACTGACGTGATGACAGGTCTGCATGAAGGGGCAGTGCGTGCGCACGTATCTGGAGGTATCGCAAGCCTTGCTGTTGGTGGCCAGTGGGTCGCACGGAGTGGGCGATGGTGCAGGCCTTCTCCTCGAGGGACACCGTTGGTGGAAGCCCGTTAAAGCTTGACATTCCAGCAGGTCTCTGTTACCTACTTTGGTTTCTTTATTGTTTTTAATGGTTAATCTCGCTTCAGGTAGGTAAACAAAACGACAAACATTGCTTCTCCATTTGAACCTTTGACAACGCCTCCGTGTCACCAGTTGAACACAGTCACCACCATCTGAAAGAACAGAAATCATATTCTTCTGAGAAAACAACTTGCTTTCTTCAGCATAACTATTTTCTGAACAATTGTTTTTAATTCTAAGATAACTCTAGAATAATTTATACAAAATTAAAAAAATTTTAATGGTTGAATTAAAGCAATTAACAGTAGAGGAATTGTTGGTCTCAATGTGGAAGAACATAATTGACATAATCATTTTGTTTTAACTGCTCTAAGTAATTTTAGAAAGACAATATTCTAACGCTAAAGAGTGAGACTTCAATCCTACATATGCCTTCATTAACTCAATGGCTCTCAAAGATTTTTGAGAGATTGAAGGCGAAGTAAATAATCTTTTGGCTTTAAAGTAGAAAATAATGTATCGACAGTTTAAATAATTATAGGCTTTAATTTAAAATTAAATTGAACTATCAACAAATTATTTCGTTTGGTCCTTTTCAAGTTGGCGATGCCCTCTGAGGTCTTGGCTCCGTTCACAGCGAAGCATTGGTGTCGCTAACATAACAGGTCAACTACTATTCGTGCCCTTCTTCCATCAGTTGCCGGTTTCATTATGTAGACCAGGTTTCTCAAACTTTTTTCGACGCGGAATCCTTTTTTGCTTGAGTTACTTTCCCGAGAACCCCAAATTTTAATTTTATACAATCATAATATAAATAATTTCACATGCCTTTATAAATAGCATATACGTTTAAAAACAATTAAAAAGTAATATTATTGCAACGTGTATTACTCAAATAAAAATTCATAACTAAAAGATTTTAATTTTCATATTTTCCACAAGTACTTAACGCATAAAACAGAATTACTAGAAATTGTAACACAAACTTTATGTTGTAATCATTTTTGGCTTTATAGTTGAGACTTTTATTCTAAAGTCAGCAGCAGCATTGAGTCTACTTGAGTATTTAGTTTTTATGGCAGTATAAAACGAAAATCCAGTTTTACCTAAGTAGGTAGTGTGAAATGGCAGCAATGTGTCCAAGTGCTATTTTTGCAATAGCAGGAAATTTGGGAATCAGATAAAACTGACAAATGATTCATCCTAAATATGAATAATTTTGACCACTTCTACTTACGAGTATAAGTAGATATACTATATCAAAATTATACACATGTAATATAAAAAATGGAGCATGTGAAAATATTTCAATAAACTCCATCCGAGTAGGAGTACTACTTGGGGGGGGGGGGGGGGGAAGGAGATATACACATTATTTGGTTTCATAATTCTCAAAAAACACTGAATAAAATCCATAACCACTAAAAAAAAAGGAAAAAAAAATTCTAAAAGTTTTTGGTCATTAGAAATTGAGTTACAAGGGGGTAATGAATCTCAGACAGTCCGTTAAGGAACCCACTTTGGGAACCTCAGATGTAGACTTTTAAGTAACCCACATAAGACAGCCTAGTTTTATGAGAGATCTGAAAAACTTAGTGTATTTTATGAAACTCTTTCATCCTGTTCTGTTTAGTAAGACTTCATTAGCACCATCTAGATAGTAATCAGTGACCCATATTGCTTCAAATCAAACAAAAAAAATACTATTTTTCAACAATGAAGTTCTAATCCTTTGTATATACTTTATATAATATTTTAAAGTATCAGCATACTCGTTTAAGTTTTCTTTGTGCTATTAATGAGAAAATGACTGTAGACATGTACATCAGAATTTTCCTTGCAGATTTTTCATAAAGTTTAAACACGATTGACCTTGATTGCATCAAAATTTCAATACAATATATTGTGCTACCTGAAATAGAATGGCTGAACTGTCACCTATTAGTTACAACAATAAATAATACGTTTTATTTTTTTAAACTGTGTGCATATATTTTTTTGTGACACCCTGATTTATTTGGCGTTATTTAATACTGCAAGTCGAGTATGGAACAATAAAGTATTATACAATTGTTGTTATTAATATGTATATTGATTTACTGAATGTAACTGGCACAACAAAAATAATTTCAATTCAGAACTTGGTTAAATAAAGATGACTTGAATGTTACTAAAATTAATGTTATTATAAATAAAACAAATGATGATTAAGGATTTAATGGCATTCACAAGGTTAGCTGATGAATGATCAAATGAAAGAGACGAAGCATATAAAACTTTAACTCGTCTATGTGTTTGAAGTACGATCGAATTAAACGAGAAATGACAAGTTAAGGATCGAAGAGTGTGATAGAGGAGGGGGGGGGGGGGTAATGACTAAAGTAAGTAATTGGCAGGAGCAAAAAAAAATAAAAGAAAGGCCGGGGAATAGAGTGGCAGACTTCAACTGCTACCAGCAAAAAGAAGGAATAAAGGCGTTTTTATGGCGATTTTTTTTCTTTTTCTCTTTTTTTTTTTTTTTTTTTAAGAAGAGAACGAGTGTGAGGAAGACAGTCTGTTTTAGTTGTCGGCAAAAGATCAAAAAGCGAAAGGCGGCAAGAGATCAAAAGATTTCACGCCGACTCGGCACATTACACACAAATTAAAGCTAACTCCCGCACCTTCGGCTTTGGCCCCCATAGCCGAGTGTCGAGTCAGCCAGCTGGTGACAACTGTACTTTTCTAAGCTTTTAGCCAGCCATCTGGGAAACTTACAAAAACTTCGTCTCTATAGATCAGCTTTCCCCGAGGTTTTACCTTCAAATTACTACATAACTTATCTTTACAGGCTAATCAATTTTATTGTCACTAAATGATAATTGACACATCTACAAGCACTCTTAACGACCAACTCTTGCAAAGATAATGTTAATTGATTTAACTAGTCCACTCTTAACCAAACACTGTTAATGAGTCAGCTAATTAACTGCAAAAAAAGATATTCAATTCAGTTCATTCAATTCTTGCTGAATTATAAATACTGTACTTGACATCAGTTTTATAATTTTGTATAAATATTTACCATTATATAATTGAATTAGTTCAAATCATGAATAATTGAAAAGAACGATATATATATATCATGTTCAATAATATATCGAGTGTTAGAGACAACACACCTAATGCAACGAGTGTTTGATTTTTTATCCTGGAAAATTGACCAAACCCCGATTAGAGAACACATATATATATTTCACTGATAAAACGAATACGATCCAAACTGGACACAATAGGAGTTCGAGATTAACAAAGAGCAACACACAAAGTAGGGAAACACACTTACAGACTCAAATTTTCGGGTAATCCGTCTTCAGGAGAAAAGAGAATGGGAAACCAAGCACGTTGTAGGCGTTGTGGGTTACTTGCCGTTGCGCCTACAACGTGCTTTGTCTCCCATTCTCTTTTCTCCTGAACGGATTACACGAAAATTTGAGTCTGTAAGTGTGTTTCCCTACTTTGTGTGTTGCTCTTTGTTAATCTCGAACTCTTATATATATATATGAAAAACTAAAGTTTATCGGGACTCGGTCAGTTCTACAGGTTCAAATTAAACTCTCATTGCTAACGTTTCGGTCTGTATTTAAAACCTTTTTCATAGGCAGAAGTATAAATTGTCAAACAGAAAAACTAAGTATTACATTACAAATTATTTTACAAAGAAATATAGTTTGTGAATTTCTACGACTGTCTAGTTTGAATGAACATGTGACACTGTAATAATTGCTTTTTCTGTTTCAAAATGTATACTTCTACCTATGAAAAAGGTTTTAAATAAAAACCGAAACGTTGGAATGAGAGTTTAATTTGAAGCTGAAGAAAAAACCGAGTCACGATAAACTTTAGTTTTGTTTCTGTTCGACGGTCGATACTTTTATCAATATATATATATCAATGATCAAACCACAATAAGAAATAGAAAAACAAAACTAAGATCTTTTAACAGTAACAAGCAGTCTTCGCCAGAGTCAAAAACCCAACTGAAACACTAGATTGTTATTTCACATGTTTATGTGAAATCTTTATATATATATATATATATATAAAGATAGTATATATAGTTCACAAAGGAAAGAGAAAAACAGATAAAAACACACACAAAAAAACTCACAACGATATTTCGACATTCGTCGTCATCGGGCAGAAGTAGTCCCTTTGAGTAAGTGAAGCTAACTCAAAGTTTAATACATATAAGCTTGATACTTGATGCATATATATATATATATATATATATTTGTATAAGTTGGCAGCAGATCTTCATCGAAGCATACATTGTTTTAAAAGCAGAGCAGATTCTGCATTCACGACTTTTTTAAATAGCTGTTCTTTTTTTCTAATTACACTTCTATGTTGCACATTTCCCAGGTGGGAAATCTGCTATTTGCATTGCCTCTGCAACATAGAAGTGTAATTAGGAAAAAAGAACAGCTACTTAAAAAAGTCGTGAATGCAGAATCTGCTCTGCTTTTCAACAATATATATATATACATTTATACATACGTTTCACGGTAAATCAGACACAGAAGAAAGGAACGAACACACTTACTGTCTTTTGTTTATGTTTTGTTTTTGTTTATAAATTTTTATATATAATTTTTATCAGCACTCGGTCAGTTCTTCAGGGTTCAAATTAAACGCTCATTGTCGACGTTTGGGTCTTTATTTGAAACCTTTTTGATAGGTGGAAGTACACAATTTTGAAATAGAAAAACTTATAGTATTACATTAGAGACTTTTTTAGAAAGAAAACACTTGCAAATTTCAACAAAACTGCCTAGTTTGAATAATCACGTGAAACTATTATTTTAATTTTTTATTTAAATTTAAATTTAAATATTTTAAATATCTTTAAAGTTTTTGGTTAAATTAAAAATAGATATGAGGAGATGAGAAGAAATATGTCAGAAACAGACTTAATGTCAACGGCATTTATACATTGTGAGAGGGTGCAGGCCTCCTCTTAAACCAAATCTACATCGATCAAACGGATTGAAGTATACGATTTAATGACGGCAAACTCATCTGCTTGACCGAGACAGATTTAATTTAAAAAAAGACATCAATAGTAAAATTTAGCTCATATATAAATACTTGAAAATAAATTCAATCATTGTCAAGCTGCGGTGAAAAGAAACAAAACAAAGCAGAGATACATTTCTACCTGCAGCCGAAGTATGACTGAAAACTTTCTGAGGAATAAATGAAATAAATAAATAAAACGAATAACTACATATACGCGTCTGATTGTTTATGTATTTTCAATTCATATAATATAAATCCACTATTAATACACAATGCAGGTAACGCTCATATAATATACACAGAAAGCTTTACGAATACAATAGAATTTAATATATTATATCTCGGAATATCTATTACATAAATAATCAACAAAATTAAACAATCTGTAAGAGTAAAGGATAATTAAGTTTACCGCATTCAGCACTAACCATATTTTAAGTGATGTTTTTCACCCTTTTCACAATTGTCTTATGAACAACGGAAAATTGCAAGTAAAGTTCTACTAAAGAACTTGTTATTAATGAAGTATTAAGGAAACACTATAAAGATATAGGAGGAACAGAGTGATCAACTTTTCATTTATCTTATTTTAAGTTTATTTATCATTAAATCTATTTATTTTTCTTAAATTTCTTTACTATTCATTTTAGGTTTTTATTATTCTTCATTTGATATCATGTTCTTTGGATAACTTTTGTGTTATTTGCCTCTTCATTATATTGATATTTGGTGAAAGTTGGAAAACTCCAAACAAGTGACAAACACAACAACAATCATAAAAAAAAAAAAAAATTAAAAATGCAGAAAAAAGAAGAAGTAAAACCGTTCGAGAGAAATAAATGACAAAAGGAGCCGAACTACAGGAGGCAGGTATAGAATTAATAGGAAGGTAGGCTGTAGGCTGGGATTTGACAAGACCGAGGACTGTGCCAAGGGAGTTAAGACTTGTCTCGTCCGTCAGTCTCCGTACGAGAGCAAAGGTAAAGTAGGCATCAAGTGTTTACGGCTCGGCCAGTACGGCACGCCCTTTGATGTCTTTCTTACAACCCACTCCACAGCCATGATCGAAGATTAAGCCCAGTCGGTCTTTCTCATCTCCAGGTAGATAGCAGGTACTTCCGCACCTCTTTCTCAAGGACATCAAAAGTCCTTTCAGCTCTATTAATCCCTCTCATACCCGCCCACTTTAACCCAATGTCTTTTCCCATCCTAGCATCCCATAAGACTTATCTTTACACAAATATTTCTGCAACAATAAACTTCAACAGGAATTGGAACAATCAATTTTTCATCTACCAAGTAAAAGTGAAATTTGATTAGTTTGATGTGTATCTAATTTAAAATTCATTCTTTATCTTTCATTAAATATTACCTATATAAGGAAACACAAAACATTCTGTCGACAAAATTGATTTAATTATAGACAAAAATAAATTCATTAATTAAGCACATAAACACGAGAAATAACAATCAATGATCAAACCACAATATGAAATGGTCAGTTGGGTTTTTGACAACAGAGTCAGTTGGGGTTTCTTGACTCTGACGAAGACAGCTTGTTACGGTTGAAAGATTTTAGTCTTATTTTTCCATTTCTTATTGCGGTTTGATCATTGATATATATATATATATAATAGATATATATATAATGTTGGACAAACGGGCAAATGTTTACTTACTAGAGTGAAACAACATAAATATTCTATTAGGAGGCAAGAAAAGTCAAGTGCTTTGTTTCAAAATATTAATTTAAACAATCATTCCATAAAATGGGAAGTTCCAAGGAATTGATATTTCTCTCGTCTGATGTTGAAAGAACTTAGTAGAAGGTGCCCTAATTAAGTATCATTTTGAAAAATTAATCAATATAAGTCAGGGGCTATTTAAATTAAATGAATTCTTAATTCAAGGGATAGTTAAGCGAATTGGACCTGGGGGTGATCTTGGAAATGTATGAGTATCTTCGGACATGAACTCTGACCAGATTGTTGATTCAAATAATATAGCTTAATGTTTTGTTAGTTTTTTTTTTATTTAACTCATACAAGCCAAATATGGGGCGTTATTTAACAATATATGTTTAAATGAAGGACTGCTTCCAACTTTTACAAATATATATATATATATATATATATATATATTTATATATATATATATATAGGTCAATCAGCAAACCACAATATGAAAATGGGAAAACAAGACTAAGATCTTTCAACTGTAACAAGCGGTCTTCGTCAGAGTCAAAAACCCAACTGAAACACTAGATGCAGAAACATCTGGTGAGTGGTTGAGAAAAGTGGGAGAGAAGAATGGTATTTTAAAAGGGTGAAAGCACAGGAAAGGACTAATGTCCAGAAAGGGATGTTTGGGGAAACAAAGGAGTACAGTAAGAAAGAGTAAAAAACTATCCGCTAGCTGTCAACCGTCTCAGAAGAGGCTATTGCCCTCGTAACGAAAGTATCAAGTTTCAAGAGACCATTACTAATGTTTATAATATTTGGTCTATTAAATTCAATTAGAGTTGATTCAATAATATTTCTTAACAACATTGATTTTTCATAGGTTATAAATTTAACTCCTGTCCGATCAATATGATGATTTTCATTGTTTATATGCAAGAATAAGGCACTACTTTTTTCCTGTCTACTTACGTTGTATTAGTGCTGTTTTACACGTGTCTTTAATGATTTACCAGTTTGACCAATATTAATTTATATTTGGTCAAACTGTTTAAAAGTTTTTTAAAATACCATTCTTCCCTCCCACTCTTCTCAACCCCTCATCAGATGTTTTCTGCTTCTAGTGTTTCAGTTGGGTTTTTGACTCTGACCGCTTGTTACGGTTGAAAGATCTTAGTCTTGTTTTCCCATTTTCATATTGTGGTTTGATCAGTGATTGTTATTTCACGTGTTTATGTGAAATCTTTTTATATATATAGGTAAACTAAATTGACAAAAAGACACACAGAAATGAAACTCATTACTATATTTCGATGGGCTCGCCATAAGGAAGATAGAAACGAATCACTCCGCAGGAAGACAACGATATATGGATAAAAGTATAGACTGTGAAGTAGAAACAAAATAAAATTTTATCAGGACTCGGTCAGTTAGATAGTTGAGCAAGGAAATCATGATTGAAACCACTGGTCACAAATGACTACGATTAGCCCTGGGGATAAGAGGAAACCCAGAAACGTTCATGATTCCATTGGGGAAGTATGGCGCAGTACTAAGAATGTTGTCTCTCGCATACTGAAATATTTCCTGTATAAGGCCTTTGTCAGGAACAAAGTTCGCATGATCACCAAATAACTATTATTAATCTCCTTGGCAGTTTAACGTCACTTATACTACTATCATTTCTTATATAACATTTATTTTTTACTACTATCATGAAGGCAAAGAATACTCACAGGTAGTTAAGGCTGTCATTAGTAAGATGGCTCTAAGTGCTAGCATGACTCTCTGTTGATCGACACGGTTACAAATCACAAAAATCTGGAGTGGTCTACACTCTACTTTACTACAAGTAACTTAATGTCAAATTTCTTGAGTATATAAAACATAACGTCTCATTTAAGCGTAACATAAATATCTAAATGGGATATGATTATTAGTCTTTCTTTCCTGAGGTAGTAGAGATAGTGATTGAAGGACATATCAATATATAAGCTTATTTCTGTACATCACAAATAATTTATTATTTGCAAATAATTTCATTAGTATAACTACAGCAGTAATAACATTTTTGAAAAACCAAAGTGAACATTTCTTGAAACAATTTATTCTCCTACAAGAGAATGGCTTTTGTTCAAACAGCCAGTGGATTTCTTACAACGTTTACTTGACATCCTTCTACATTGAATATAAAAGTAAAATTTTCAAATTTTAAACAGGAAAATACCCTTTTTTTCTCTGAAAAACATCTTAACAGCGAATAAAATGTTGTTTTAAGGTGATTTGTTAATTAAAGGTGTACGATAATTACATTTATGAATCTCTAAACGAAAGATTTCAATTTTGAATTATCTTTTACATTTTTGGTTTTTAACAGAATTATTACACTAGGAATTTTATGGCTTCTTAGTATTTAATAAGATCATTTTCCTTCCCCTTTGTCAAATAACATATATACGAATTGTTTATGAGTGAGTGTTATTATTTTTCTGCACAATATTATTCCTCTTACATCTCATATATGTCAATAAACAATTTAAATTATTCCTTTATAAATATCAATTTTATCTCAGCGGATTCGTTCAAAAAATTTCTAAGTCAATGTAAATAATGTAAAAAAATATAAAAAATTCGACAAGTAAAGCAGGTGATCTCTTAGTCTAGGATAAACAAAGGGTTCTTGTATCGTTATTGCTCTTCCCCGTAATTGAAACTTCATGAATTTTTTTTTATGAATTGCTAATTTTTTGTTCCATGTTTGGTCAAATTTTCATTATTTTTGAATGAGCCTTTTAGCGTCAAAAAAACATTTTCTGAAAACAGAAATCGTACTGTAACGCCCCTTTAGTGAATGTAATTTTAAAAAAAATATTTCAACTCATTCTCCACATAATTTTCTATTTTTAGGCATAGTTTCATTTTGATCCGTCAAACAATATGGCTTGTATCGTTCTCACAAGGTTTGAGATTGAATTAAAAGTCAAAATTTTTACATTTTATTGAAAAAAAAATATTTCCCGTTGTTTTAAAATTCTGAATATATTTTTCGTTTGTTCCGTTTGTAACCTTAAAGATAATGTCAAAATTTCAAAACTCTAGGGTTATCAGTTTAAGAGAAATAAATGTTTTAAAAAAAAACGGTTTTTGGCAAAAAAAGTGACTTTCTTATCATGCATAATTCTTCCCAAACAATAGGGATCTTCGTCTTTATGAGGCCCATTTTTGTGTAAAATATCAACTTGATCCATCAAAGATTCTGGACCGTAGCGTGGTAACAAGCAATGCTAACACACTCACCCACCCACCTACCCACACATACACAGACATCATCGAAAAAACTTCATAAAACGCCTTCTGGGACCTCAAAACATGTAATTCCGTCAAAATCTCGAGATCGAATTTTTTACGATCACTATACTTTACTTATAATAAAGTAAAAAGAACACTACTCATTCAGATAGTTCAAAATAAATGTGCACACCTTATGGGTGGAACACCTTGGTATGCCAAAAATGTGGATATTGAAACAGACCTCAGGTTGGAATCAATCCACTAATCTGCTAAGACTGGTGACCAATGAGAATACGAAAATCCTAACCCATCCAAAGCTCCCTGTACATAGTATATCCTTGAGTATTCCTCAATCGTTTCCATAGTAGAAGCAGTGATAAACTGACAAAGTAAACAAAACTCTGCAGACATTTACTTATTGACCCTACAATCACATGTTTACTGTAATCAGCAGCAGTACGTATGTGACCTGGAACCACGAATTACAGAATGCACTACAGTGCACAAAAAGATTCAATAGATCACTGTTGGTCCCTACAGTATATAGAAGAGCCATCTAGACGGATGAACGAGAACAACTGGATATTTTTAAAAGCAACAGTGAACTGGGTTCCAGCAGGACTGATAACGACAAAAAATAAAAAAAAACAAAAGTAACGCAAACTAATAATAACACAGGAAACTAATTTGTTCAATATTTCGATGACTTAACAATGATCACCATCAAGGATAGACATGATATGTCGAAGAAACAACCTCAACTGAAGAGCAATCGCATCTGGCGGCTGCCGCAGTTTAGCCACAACCAGAGATAAAACACCACGCAAAAAATGCTAGTTTCTAAATAAAGTATTGAATTCTGTATGGAACGGTTAGATTCGCAAACTAGAATTGAAAGGAGAAGTTAATTAATAGGCAATACTCAAACATGCTAAGCGAATTCTACAGTAAGCGATTCTGAAATCTAGTCAAGATAATTCGACTAAGTAGTGGTTTCCATCAGAACAAACAGAAATCGGATTCAGTAAGATCAACTTTCTTACTAAGGTTTAAACATTTAATCCTTTTTAACATGCTTATTATGAAATATTATATTACTGTCACTGTTACTTAACTAAAGACAGCCTTGGAAGTTGTCAGAACGATTTACAGTTTCCTTGATGCTTCCTCCCTTGAAAGCACAGCCCGAGAGGCCGTCACTCGCTTTGCTCGGGATTGGGAGGATTTCCTTGAGCTAAAGTGGGCTCAGTTCAATGTTATTGGAGCGCAGTCTCGCTCTCTGTCTCTGCCGACGGCGGCAAGATGAAAAGGCTCCCCCAGTAGTAGTTAGGGTTGCCACGAGCCAAGCTCGCTTTGATTTTCGCCGCTTGACTCCCACCACCCACTATTAAGGGGCGGGGCGAAGAGGAGGGCCGCCCTAATCACCTGCCTCCGGCAAGGAGAGATGAGTAAACAAACCCTCCGCCTGCTGATTGTCGTCTCCCACGCTGTCGCCGGGACAATCTGTCCTCCAACGACACACTTCATTTCAATTTACTTCAATATCATCGTCAAGCGATATATTCTCTCAACATACCCCACTCCAAGTAAAATGCTGACTCTCAAATCCCAGAGGCGACCCAAGCCAGAACCCATAATTAAGTCATTTGCCTGTCAAGGACAAAGTCCACGTCTCTCTTAATCTATCTACTTGAGTGACTCCTCTCTCTCTCTCTCTCCTCTCTCTCTCTCTCTCTCTCTCTCTCTCTCTCTCTCTCTCTCTCAGACACGCACACACACACACACAAAACTACATAAATAAATGTGCTTCAAAACAGTTTCGCCTACACTTAATAAAACAAAAATTATAGAGAAAGCTGCATAACACTTTTCGAACATGATCGAATTTCTTCATCAAAACAATTCACTTCCTTGCACTATATTTCGGTAAATACATTTTTCAGAAGAATGGATAATTGAATATAGATCTAAAACTAGTTAAAGAGAATATAAACAGAAAAGCACAAACAAAAAATGCGAGTTTCTGCTGGTTACTTATACGGATCACTTCTCCTGAAGTAAATCGAAATGTAGAATAGAGTTTTTGTCGGTATTTTTCTTTGTGTTTCCATTTAGATAATAGATAGGTACATATGCATACCTCATATATAGTCCCATAAGCCTCAGAAGGATAAGATTACCAAACCACACGTTCAAAAAGGTACCTTCAGCGAAGAAATGAGACGGTAGTCTCAGAAACGTGTATTTCAAAGTCAAAATAAATAATGAAATCAGATGAATAACACGTGTATCAATATACAAATATATTAAAATGAGTGTGTAAGCTATAAGTGAGTAATTTCTGGTGAGAGTAGTATAAAAGATACAATGACATTTTAAAAGAAAAGGTTGAAAGTTTCAAGTTAATTCTTTGTTTACTTTCGGATTAATTTTTTGGATCAATGTATTCGCCTTGTAACAACATCCTTCAAAAGACATCAAAAACCTTTTTCAACAGGTTTGAGTCTTCCAAATTTAATAAAAATATTTTTCAAACAATCTTTTTTTGTTAGGAAAGTATGTAACTTTTAAAGGAACATTGAAAAAATGATAATATTAACCAGGCATAAAACATGGTCCCTAGCTATCTCAAAACACAGTAAAAAAATATTGTGTAAAATAAAAATTGATTGAAATTACTAACCTAATAAGAGACCTCCACGAGCATCACACTGTTGTTTTGAATAGTTGAGGTCAATAAAGAAGACAACAATGGAGTGACCGAAGCGTTGGTCAGGTTCTGGGTCAAGGACAAGAACGGAATCGTGAACTCCACTGTGTCTAAGGGAGCCGTCAGCTGAAGTGGCAGTCAAACCACCTGGAAATAAGGAAAAAAAATATATGATAAGGAATGGTTTTGTTATAACCAACATTGTGGTTCTAAATCAACCCAATGGAGTCTCAAGATTTTTAAATCAACGAAGGAACCATACTTAGTACAGACGAGCAGATTATGACTTGTGTAATCACGTCTCGTTGTCAGTATCATGCAGATGCAGGTCTGCCTGAAGCAAGGTAGAAAAAAATGTTAAGTTAGTCTTGTGCGTAACATAAAGTTTGGGATTGTATACCTCAATCATATCAATGAGGTTTTAAAAGAAACACCATTAGGTGAGTAGAGAGACAGTTGTGGCAGTTAAAATTGGAAACCAAAAGTAGCTTGAAGGCATAGCTTTAAGAGAATCACGTTTAGTACAAGATTTAATTACCGGAGAACCTTTAGATTTTGAAGCTGAATTGGAAAATGCAGGGATATGTTAATGAATGAGTTAACTTAAATGTTAGTCACCTGCAGTTCACCAAAACTTCTAGCAAAATGTTAACTGGAGGATGGAGTTTTAAGAGAAAACAATGGCAAGGACCAGGATATACCGTTGGATGTGACCAAACACATTGCTGTGAGTCTGTCATCTTTTTTAGACTTCGCTGCTTTTTATGGACCATCGAGTATATTATTCTGAGCTAAGAATCGTTTTAGAAAAATTTTGGTTAAATAGTGAGATAAAAGAAGGTAAATGTATAACAACTAGGCCACAACGGAAACGTGAACTCAGCAAATTAACAAGAGTTAATTTTGTTTTTCAATCCTCGCCATTAACAGTAATCCAAGCTATAATACTAAACTATAAATCTAACTAAACTACACAATAAATTGTTCAACGATTCAGTCATCATAAACCATCTTCAGGGATAATGTATTATAACTAATTAGAAAATTAACTAAGGAAAAATATTAACAATAAATATTATTAATATTCAAAACATTAATTAATACATTGCCATAATAAGGAATGAACAACATTGAGGATATTGCACAATCGTGGATGTTACTATCATGGTCCTTATTATGGCAATGTATTAATTAGGGTTTAGAATATGTATAATAATCATTGATAGTATTTTTCCTTAGTTAATTTTCTAATTAGTTATAATATATTATCCCTGAAGATGGTCTATGATGACTGAAACGTCGAAACAATTTATTGTGTAGTTTATGTTAGATTTACAGTTTAGTATTATAGCTTGGATTACTGTTATGGAGTTCAGCAATATATCATTTGGAGAATTGATGTATATTTTACAAGAAGGAGTTAGAAAACTCGAGAAATTAAGCAGAAAAAAAAACAAAAATGAAAATTGGCATACTTTTAAAGTATGAGGAGCCACGATAGCTCAGTGGTTAACGCACTCACCTCTGAACTCGTAGGACCGGGGTTCGATTCCCACATGGCCCTCGATTTATTCACGCGGGAGGTGAAGAAATCTGAGCACAACGTCCCTCGGACGTAAAAACGTCGGCCCCGAGACTGTAAGATGTCAGGTACTCGTTAAAGATCCCTACTTTAAATATACTTGCGTTAGGCAAAACTTAGGTCTCCCACTATAGAATCAATCTTCATTGTGTGGTATCACAAAGGGCCAATTCTCGGCATACATGTGCCCTTGTGGCACTAACACTGCAACCTAACCTAACCTAATAAAACACACACACACACACATATATATATATATAAAAAATATATTTTTATATATTTTATATATATAAAATTATATATATATATATATATATATATATATATATGTGTGTGTGTGTGTGTGTGTGTGTGTGTGTGTGTGTGTGTGTGTGTGTGTGTGTAAGTGTGCGGTGCTTTTGGGAGTGGTGAGTTCACTTCGTAATTGAAAGCCACATAATACATCACTAAATTGAGGTAAGTGGTTTTGTTATTGTGGTTTGAACGTTGATTTCTGTTTCACGTGTTTATTGCGAAATTTGTTACTATATATATGTTATCATCAAGAAAACGATCCACAAAGAACAAAAAACATTTCTGAGTTAACTATAGATAACACAGTATATAGAAAAACACTTAGAGTTTCTAATTTTCGCTTTATTTAGGAGAGAAGAGGTAGGGATGACAAGGGCACTTGTAGAGCGACAGTAGAAGACGAATATATTATATATATAAATATATATATATATATATTTATATATATATTTATATATATATTTATATATATTTACAAAACAAAAATTAAAATTTATCAGGACTCGGTCAGTTCTTTATATATATATATATGTATATATAGTTTTATATACATATGTATAGTTTTATATATATACTTTTTCGATGAAAATACGATCCGAAATGGATAAATACAGTTCAATGTACATGATGGAACATAGAGAAATTAAAAACACACACTTACAGCCTCTACTTTTCGGTTGAACCATCTTAAAGGGAGATAAGAGAGGGAAGACCGACGAAGCGGTCTTCGTCAGAGTGAAAAACCCAACTGATTAAAATGACTTTTGTTTCGAACCACCAAAAGGTAATTTAACGTCACTTCGGCACAAATAAATATGTTTTTTTAGCAACAAACAATGAAAATTATCTAAATGATCTTCACAAATTTTTCGCAAACATTTAGGAATAAGAGATTTAGGTATTACCTTTTCATTTAAATAATTATTTAAAATTTTAATTTTAGTTTTAATTTATGGGCTTTTGTCAAGCTAGACAAAGAATTGTTTACTACAGGGACGAAGAAACGAAAAGGATGACAGAAATAGGAGTAGTATCGCTCATGGTGATTATCGATAACAAAATTTCACGTGTTTATGTGAAATAACTCGCTTTTGACTCTGTCGAAAACGCTGGGCTTTGACTCTGACGAAGACCGCTTATTACAGTTGAAAGATCTTAGTCTTTGTTCCCCATTTCATATTGTGGTTTGATCATTGATTGTTATTTCACGTGTTTATGTGAAATCTTGTTATATATAATATGCATGCATATGAATGTGTGTGTGTGTGTGTGTGTGTGTGTGTGTGTGTGTGTGTGTGTGTGTTTCTGTCTGTCTGTGTTTGTGTAATTTCACGACAAACATGTAAAATAAAAATCAACATACAAATGACAGAAAGAAATTCTAAAATGGTACTAAGATCTTTTAAGTAAGTTTTGTTCTACTACAATAGATACAATTTCTAATTCTATATACTCCTGTGGAACCACAATTTTCCAATATTAAAATATGTATATATGTACTATATCAATATAAATATTAAAAGGTAGAATGGTCAAAAAACATTTCTTCAGGTGAGAACTAAAAATTTATTAATTATTTTAGCTTTTTTTATTGTAAATATTTATTGCACACAATATAACAGATGACTATAATCAAATGGATGGGTGAACAGAAGATAGAGAAAGAGAGAGAAAAACTTAGTGTAACAGTAAAAAATGGCAATTCAAAACGATTGTAAAAGTGTTCTTAGTTTGTCAATAACAATATTTCACAATCCTGGCATTCAGATATCAACAATTGTATGAATTTATATATGAACAAAGTAAATAAAAACGTGGCAAAAAACAATATATATGTTACTTTTGAAAGAAAAATTGTTTACAGAACAAAAAAACTAAGGGAAATGAAAATGAATTTAGGAAGAGTTGTGGGAGGAATGTGTTAGCAATTACTCTTAGGGCCACTGGAATTTAGATTACTCTAATGACAAATGTCATTCTCACACGAACACAACTATCTGTATCGCAAACACTGCCTTCATTAAACATTTATATATAAAGGATTGAAAATAAATATAATATTATATGTGAAATAAGAATCAGTCTATAAACCACATGAGGAACTTTAAAATATTACTAAGACCACTCTATCAGTAAAATCACAAACATAATTATTGTTTACACTCTGACGAGCACAATAGCCATTTGAAATATGTTACTAGATCCATTGTATATATATATATACAGAAAAATCGCAATTAAACACGTAATGCAATCAATGAAGTCCAAAACCAAAAGGAAAAAGAAAAACAAAAGAAATATATGCTCTGAGGCCTTTCACCTTTTTTTCCTTTATATATATATATATATATATATATTATATATATATATATATATGATCAAACCACAATATGAAATGGGAAAAACAAGACTTGTTTTTCACGTGTTTATGTAAAATCTTTTTTTATATATAAATATATCAATATTGATAAAAGTATCGACCGTGGAATAGAAACAAAACTAAAGTTTATCGGGACTCGGTCAGTTCTACAGGTTCAAATTAAACTCTCATTGCTAACGTTTCGGTCTGTATTTAAAACCTTTTTCATAGGCAGAAGTATAAATTGTGAAACAGAAAAACTAAGTATTACATTACAAATTATTTTACAAAAAAATAATAGTATGTGGATTTTAACAACAACTGTAGTCTGAATAAATACGTGACAAAGTGTCACGTCAAAATTTATACTTCTGCCTATGAAAAAGGTTTTAAATAAAGACCGAAATGTTGGCAATGAGAGTTTATTTTTAACCTAAAGAACTGATCGAGTCCCAATAAACTTTATTTTTGTTTATATATATATATATATATATATTTGTGTACAATGGCAGCAGGTCTTCCCTTAAGCATATGTTATTAAAATAAGCAGCAGCTTCTGCATTGACCAGTTTCTTGTTGACACTCTCTAGTTTTCGTATCACTTTGCGGTTAGACTCTGGTAGCTTCCAAAGAAGGTTAGCAAAAGACATTAATACACACAATAAACATAGGTCAAACACGAAAAACTAAATTTTAATCACTGTTTTAATCACTAAATTAACAAACTAAATAAAAATACGTACAAGCTTTCGGCTCTCATTCGCCATCCTCAGGTATAAACTAAAATTAATTAAGTCGAATGGCGAATGAGAGCCGAAAGCTTGTACGTATTTTTATTTAGTTTGTTAATTTAGTGATTAAAACAGTGATTAAAATTTAGTTTTTCGTGTTTGACCTGTGTTTATTGTGTGTGTTAATGTCTTTTGCTAACCTTCTTTGGAAGCTACCAGAGTCTCACCGCAAAAGTGATACGAAAACTAGAGAGTGTCAACAAGAAACTGGTCAATGCAAAAGCTGCTGCTTATTTTAATAACAAATATATATATATATATATATATTACAATTTGTTTTCTTGACCCAATATTTATATGATGTATTTTTTTTCTTTTTTTGAGGCTTGAGGTTGAATGATTTTAAAAAATTTTGAGGTCGAAACGTCGGCAAAAGGACTAGTTTAAAATCATTCGACCTCAAACCTAAAAAAAAGAAAAAAATTACATCATATATATATATATATATATATATATATATTAAGTTCAGTGTCACATGTTCATTCAAACTACAGTTGTTGAAATCCACAGACTATTTTTCTTTGTAAAATAATTTGTAATGTAATACTTGGTTTTTCTGTTTCAAAATTTATACTTCTGCCTATGAAAAAGGTTTTAAATAAAGACAGAAACTTTGGCAATGAGAGTTTAATTTTAACTGAAGAACCGAGTCCCGAAAAACTTTATTTTTATATATATATATTATATATATATATTTCACATAAACACGTGAATTAACAATCATTTTCATGAAGAAAATTTCATACTTCTGCCTATGAAAGTTTTCAATAAAAACCGCAACGTTGGCAATGAGAGTTTAATTTGAACCTGAAGAACTGACCGAGTCCTGATAAAAATTATATATATATATATAAATTATGTTATTAAAGTTAGCGGCAGCTTCTGCATTGACCAATTTCTTGTTTGCTGCTAATTTTAATAACATATGCTCAAGGGAAGACCTACTGCCATCGTACACAAATATTCAAATAAACTGTATATACAGTTTATTTTATGCATAAATGTTATATATATATATATATACATAAATGGTAAATAAAAATTAAAACTATCTGAAGTGTTTTGACAATTTCAATATAAAAATTTAATATATATCAAAAACATATTTGCAATACATATATGTAACAACTACACTAAATATGTAAAAATTACACTACTCTTGTAAAAATTATCATTAAAACATCTGCAAATCTATTTACAGTCAGCGTGAATTTATAAGGACACTAAACTAGGTCACATTGTGTGCTCGTATATCAAAATAAAAATGAATAATCAATTTTAAATGAAATACAAGAGTAATAGTAAACTGGTACCTTGAGGGGTTGGAGGTGCGATATAAACTCTGATGTGGTCCTTGGTCAGAGAGGAAAGACAGAAAGGTGACGCGGATGGACAGTGAGTCTGCAGAGACGTCAGGGCAGCGTCAGCCCAGCGTAAGGCCGACGATAGGTCTGCCGAAGGGCCCTTGGCAGCGACAAACTTAGCGTCAAGTATCATCAGAAGAGCAAGCAACGACTTGACAGCGACCATGGTTACGATGAATTAAGAGTTGTAAGGAGGGTGGGGGTAGAAGACAAAGTGAAGCTTGCAGCTGAACGGGGGAGGGGCTGAGATTCATTTATAAACCACCGGAGTCCCCACTACTGAAAACCAACCCCCCACTGCGCCTAGTATAAACAAGCCACTTCAAAGGCACCGCCTCGCCTCCTCCCCCGCACACAGAGAGTGTCTTAATGAGAGAGACCTACCCCGAACAACTACCCCAAACAACCCTCTTGCACACAGCGCAACATGCTGTAATTAAACTCAATCTAACCAAAACTAATAACCTTCAAATAACAATCATTCCTCAGGGTTTTAGCAATGACTGTCTCTTATGAACACCTGATGATGATGGCCCACTTTATTTACAATTATTTATAAAATATTTTTGAGCCTTCAACTAATGTAGTTAATTTATATATTTCGTATTTTATATCGTAACATTTTTTTATGTATTTTGTATTTTAAATTCATATAATTTAATTAACTATATATTATTCAAGTTTCAAAAAATAATATTACATAGAAAAATATACTAATATCAAACTGGAACATTTGAGAACATCAGTCTTCTTTGTTTATCATATTTTGTGAAAATTTAAAACTCAACGTATATATTTATAAACAAAATAAAATATATCAATGACTAGGCATTGAGAGTTTAATTTGAACCTGAGAACTGACAGGGTTTTGTTAAATTTTATTTTGTTTCTACTTCACGGTCGATACTTTTATCAATATATATATAGATAAAATATATATATTGATATAGCTTCTCGACCACTTATTTATGAAGTTCACAGAGGGGGTTCTTGAGGATTTTGGTCATGAAGAAATCCAACTCCTGATTATGCGCAGACGTTTCACCAAAAATTGATTGGCATTTTCAAGGCTAAAAAAAATTTATTAACGACATAAGTAGAGCAAGACAAATACTCACTTTTCAATACTTCGACCGTTATGGCAGTCAAAATATTGAAAAGTGAATCTTTGTTGAGTTTCTTCTATGTGTCACAGTTTATTTCAAGTGTATCTCTCCTGTCGGACTGTTTTTCGTTTATCAAATATATATATTATATATACTAGACTACCCGTGCTCCGTTGGGACATCCAAAACCTTCCTTTTTAATGGTATCATGCTAATTATAGACAAGATGAACAGGCTATGAAAAAGATCGTCTATAAGGAACGTTATTCCTAATTGTAATGAAGATAAATTTATCATAAAAACTCCAAAACTAAACATCTCATCTTTCAGAATTCCCCTCGTTACAATATCCCAGACCTTCAAAATAGCCACCTTGTGTACCAGTACAACTGTAATAAAGGGATCTGTGAAGCCCTTCCTACTTGTTACATAGGGTTTACCACCAACAAAGTTTCCCGACGCCTCACCCTTCACCTCATTTCAGGAGCCCCTAAAAAACATTCCAGAGAAGTACATAATATCCCCTTGACACGTGAAATGCTTGTGGACGAATCGTCAATCCTGAGAAAAGAAAGAGATGTCCACAGGCATCTCCATATATTAGAAGCTTTATATATCAAAGATTTAAATCCCTCAATTAATGGCCAGACATGCGATATGGCCATAATTCCAATCATGAGAATTTTTGAAAGCAGATGCAAGCTTATTAGGGACTATAATTGATTGGCCTACGACAGGATGAAAAACTGTTTTGCATTGCTGACTTGTTAAAACCTGCTAACTTTTATTTATATTCATTAGTTTAATTCCAAATTGTTTCAAATGTTTATTGTTTTATAATTTCCAAATTTTGTAAAATGTAAGACTAAAATCCCAACCTGACGATGACTATCGTATACTAGAAAGCTTGTTATGTTTGTCTGTTGTGTTATACTTTCAGATTAAAACTGTTGCTATTTATTAAAGTGTTTCTAAAAAAGTGTCTCAATGTCCTTTGGACAACTTATTTGGAAATTACCACCATCTATTCGTAAGACTGTCAGGAGGCTGGAACAGCTTAGTTTGAAAGTCGTGAATCCCGAAGCTGCGGTACATTTCAACAATATATATACATGTATGTATGTATAAAGTTTAATGTAGCTAAAGAAACATAGAGAAATTATAAACACACACTCACAGTCTCTAATTTGCGGTTTGAACGATCTTTAGAAGTGATAAGTGAGGGAAACTAAAGATATATATATATATATATATATATGAATTAAATACCACAAAAACAATATATATTAATTAAAATGCTCAAAGACCTTTCGTTACAACATCATCAGAGAGCTAAATGAAACAACCAAAAAATATAACAAGTTAATCTGGTTGATTGAAGTCTTCCAAGGTTAACTTGTTATATTTTTTGTTTGTTTCATTTAGCTCTCTGATGATGTTGTAACGAAAGGCTTTAGAGCATTTTAATTAATATATATTTGTTTATTGTAGTATTTTATTCATATATTATATCAAGAGTTATTGTTGATTATATTTTTATATATATATATATATATATGATCAAACCACAATAAGAAATGGGAAAAACAAGACTAAGATCATTCAACCGTAAGAAGCGGTCTTCGTCAGAGTCAAAAACCCAACTCCCAACCCAACGTCAGTTGGGTTTTTGACTCTGACGAAGACCGCTTCTTACGGTTGAAAGATCTTAGTCTTGTTTTTCCCATTTCTTATTGTGGTTTCATCATTGATTGTTATTTCACGTGTTTATGTGAAATCTTTATATATATATATATATATTACCATAAAGAAAACTATCCACAAAGAACCAAACGTTTCAAATTAAACCTTAGGTACACAATAAATAGAAAAACAGACTTACAGTATCCAATTTTCGGCTTAACTATCATCAGGAGAGAAGAGCATCATCATCATCAGGACACCAAGCGCACCTGTGAAGCGACGGTTGGAGATGATTAAACCGAATTAAAGATTGTAAGTCTGTTTTTCTATTTACTGTGTACGTGTATTTTACTTTGAAATGTATGTATACATATATATATTATTTATACGATTAATATTTTATTGACATGTTTGAAACTACTCTTTAATGTTCTAATGATAGCATACGTGCATTATGACTTCAAATAGACTTATTCATATTATACATACATTACAATGTACGATGCTAAAAATGAGAGCGTGACACTACTCGCCGTTTTTCACTTATCGCGACCAGTTCTGGTCTCGATATCTGAAGGATGACTGTATATAGTATCACAGATCACACATGACATCATGACACCATCATGCATGATGCTTGATACAACAAAGTTATATCTTAATCAAATGTATTTTTGACAATAGATATTACAAAAAAAAAAAAAGATGTACGAAAAGCGGTAAATAGTTCCCTTCAAAATTATACCAATGTAATACCAACGAAAACTTACAGTCATTTATTGTCATATATAACAAGATTCCATAATAAACATGTGAAAAAAAGAAGTCAATGTCTAAACACAATCTTTCAATCAAAACAAGTAGTCTTCGTCAGAGTCCGAACAGTATCAGATTGTACTGTGACGAAGACCACTTGTTTTAGTTGAAAGATGTAATCTTTTTTTTTTATATCCTGCTGTGATTTAGGCATTGATTTCTTTTTAATTTCATGTATTTATTGTGAAATCTTGTTAAATATATATATATTTTGGGATAATCGAAAATTGTTAAACTAACTAAATAAAATAAATTTGCAGAGAAAAAACACAAAAGGAAACAGAAAAACTCACTTTGATATTTCGAGATCCACTAAAAGAGTGGACATAATCAGGAGACTGAAGTCAACCAATCTTAAAGCAAGTCAAGACTGAAGTCAACCAATCTTAAAGCAAGTCAAGACTGAAGTCAACCAATCTTAAAGCAAGTCAAGACTGAAGTCAACCAATCTTAAAGCAAGTCAAGACTGAAGTCAACCAATCTTAAAGCAAGTCAAGACTGAAGGCACTTTCTCAAAAACACTCTGTTGGGGCTTTCATCTGACAGAGAGGGGTAGGAAACAAGTGAAAGTATTAATATATACATAGTGGCACAATCCGGGTACTTTACATATGCGGAAACACATAAACCTTTCCGTCAAATACAGCTGTATAGTATTTGAACTATTGCAAATTTGAACTATTTGCATAGTCGAACTTTGCTATTTTAGATTGTGATATTATTAGTAAGTTACGATAAAAGATGTTTACGACTTTTATTTCTCATAAAGGGACACTTCAAATAATATACAAAGACTAAAATTAAAGTTTTCTTTTACATGATTGAAATAATTTCATTAATTTTAAAATGGAAAAGTAGGTGTAATTTTAGTGATATTAACTTGATGAATCGTCAGTTTTGATAGTAAGATTTTTTTTTTTTTCAGTTGAATGTAGACACTCCAAATTTTTTGAATAATGTTAATTCAATGAATGTGTGTTGAGTGTGGCTTGATCTTTATATTAAGGAATGCCACACAGCCATCAGCAGTGGCTAGGCATTAAATATTTACCTGTAAGTTGGCCACTCGTGCCTTTGTCGGTGCCGGATTAAAAGGGTTGGCCCACCATCTGACCACTACCTGCTCTACACTCAGCTTACAAACTCCCTTTAATCCCTACCCTCCTATGCATCTCCCTATTACACATATTTTTTGTTTTCTTTTTCTGAAAATCTACAATAAGTTTTTGGCATAAACTTATTATTTTTCACAATTTTCTAATACTTTAATGCTGATGGTTGTATGGGATTCCTTAATATAAAGATAAGGCACACTCTAAAGAAAGTCATTGATTGAATTAAAATCATTTAAAAAATTTGGAGTGGGTACACTCAAGAAAAAAAAATCTTACTATCAAACGAACGATTCAAGTTAATATCACTAAAATTACACTTATTTCTCCATCTTAAAATTGACGAAACTATTTCAATAATGCAAATGAAAACTTTAAATTTGTCCTTTGGATATTATTTAAACTGTACCTTTATCAGAACTTTTTTTTTTACATCTTTATTAGCAAATATACAACTACGCATATTCTGCGTAAAAGGCATATGTAGTAATAGATTACACAATAACATCGATACACATGAGCAATGAATGAAATGAAATGAATTAAACTTTGTTTAATCAGAACTAAAATTCATAAAAACTTTTATTGTAACATAATAATACTATCACAATCTAAAATACCAAAGTTTACTTTACTTTACACTGCCTATAGGTGACAGAAAGTTTATTCTCGTATGTTTCGACATGTATTAAGTACAGTGATAATTTCCTATCTTACCCACAAACTATCAGTTCTTCCTTTATCCAAGGAGTGTTAATATTTCATAATGACGTCATACGATGTGACCTTTAATACCACTAAAAAAAATGATAGGTTTTCTTTTTTTTTTTTGTAAGTGCATCGCCTTGGAGACATGACCGCTGTACAATGAAACTTAATATCACATACAGCTGATATTTGAATCTGTCTTGCACTCCTTTAAAAAACTTAATAACTCCTCATGACTTCTCAACAACGTGTTTCAGATAAACAGGTGTTAGATAGCTGTAATCAGAGATTCACCTCGCTGTGCCAAAATGAGTTTTGAGCACATCAAACGTAACCTTCTTTCGAAATTGTTTAATACATATACCATTATTTTCTAATGTCTCTCTTGAAATGATTTTCTAGCAGGGATTTTTTCCTCAGTGTTTCTGAGTCTTGTCACGTTAACTCTACTTTACTTGTAGTAAAGAAAAAACATAAGAGATTACCAATTTCTGTTAATTACTTCCCAATCAAAGATATGAAACTTACTGCACTCATCAATAATCAATGAAAACCACAGCCTAATTATACTGCTTTTTTTGCTATTTTTTTAGAGCGTAGACAGCCACTTACAAATGAATCGTTCCATTCATAATAAACTTTGTTTTAAGTAACATGTATCGTAAAATAACATCATGTAAGTCGTTTTTAAGCTCAACCATAATAAAATTGAAACAACTTACATAACAAAACTGTTTTTAAAAATATGCATGAAATTAATCTAGAAATGCATATTGAGAATTTAAAGCATATTTTGATGTCCAATATGGGTAGGATACTGGTGTTAAAACCAATTTGGAGAGGCATAAACTTAACTTTGCTCCAAATAAACATAATATTAAACTCGTTGATATTCAATTGGATTTTTTGACGATGTTGCAGAAAGATTTCACTCATCAAGCGTTTCACGAGATTGACCGAATGAAAACTTTGGTAGAGGTTTGATCAGTGGCAGGACTGATTTTGTATGAGCAACTTATTTTCTACTGTGGTACTCTGCCCTCTCATAAGTTCTCTACCTGAGACTACCTTAAAAATAGCATACACGGAACGAACTATCGTAGAACTCAAGGAAACAATCAGGGAGGTTATTAATGCTACTAGTTGTTACCTTTGTAAAGATATCATGAACAATTTTCTGTCCTTCAAAAATGAAAATAACTGAATAATTGGAAGTCATCTCGAGCACATGGTTTCGGATATAAAATATAAACTGAAATGCTTAAACCTATATGTTTTTATCAGATGTTTTTAACACAATGAACTATTAAAGAAGTTGTATAGTGAGTTGTATAAGTTTTTTACTCATTCTGGGAAACCAATTGTGTGCAAACAAATGATGTATACAACTATGCGTTTAGAACACGCCGTGTTCTTCCTCAGGCCAGATCAATGGATAGATTGATTGAACCCTGTTTAGTCGTTTAGAGTTGTTTACGTAATACATTATTATTTTATATGAACACTTAAATTACCATCCCGACAATAATAGTCAAGTCATTAACACAATTTATTTCAGTTCATGAAATATGAGAATTTACAGACAAATATGAGCTGGATTTACAAACTAAAATTTATTTTAATAAAATTGCGACGACTTGACCTGTTTTGACTTAAATGTCTCGCCCCACGTTTAGACGTAATATGAAACTCTTTGGTGAAATATTATCAAACTCAAAGCTAATCAATTTAATGATTTCATTTGTTTTATTCTGGCTATATCAATTTCAGTTGTTATAATAATACTTTTTGAAATTATTGTTGGAGTAAAATCTAACATTATTATTCTTATATTAAAGGTAGTAGCCGTTTTGTTATTTTCGATAGTCACTACTCATTTAAATCAATTTGACAATTAACACGTCTAATAAATTGAACATATAAACCACAGCAAAGTAATTCAGAAATGGCACTAAGGTAGACCAAGTAATGGTACTTGTCAGTGGTCTAATTTATCTTGAGACCCTGAAACACACAGTTCTTCAAAAGACCTTAGTCCAATTTTTTGATTTACAGCTGTGGCTTATTAGTTGATTGTTAGTTTTGAACAATAGTTCTTCGTGAGGTGAAGATCAGAAGAAGCAAGATAAGTGGTCAGACTGGCAGTTCGAAGTCTGAGGCTACTAATCATTTTTACAATAAAGAGGGAGGAGATTTTAACAACTAACTTATGAACAAGAGGAAGGAATGTGGTTAGTGGAATTGGAAATAGCGGTCACATTCCTCACCACCTTCCCTTTTGTACCATATTTGAAATGACCACCAACACCAGCTTCCTATCAACAACTTGGGAACAAATTTGTTAAAATCAAACATTCCTTTAATTAAAGTTAGGAGCATATATCCTATAGCCTGTATAGTTCCTAGAGTTTTGGAGCTGTGCTTCCCGAATAGACTGTAACCAATGTGGTGCCTTCTATATTAGTCTCCCTTCAATCCTGATCTCAATCAACTGAATGGTCACTGAGTCTTCGTCAATCAGCACAGTATGTTAACCCGTCGGTTACTATCCACGCTACTACGCTCAGTCTCCCCCCTCCAACGACTGCTTTAAAACATCTTGTGAAAGAGTGGTCTTCGATATTAGTCTTTGGATAGTAAGTGACTGTGCTGATTGACGGAGACTCAGTCACCATTCAGTCGATTGGGATCATGATTGAAGGAAGACTAATATAGAAGACACCACATTGGTTACAGTCTATTCGGGAAGCACAGCTCCTAAACTCTAGGAACTATACAGGCTATAGGATATATGCTCCTAACTTTAATTAAGGAATGTTTGATTTTAATGATAAGTCAAGTGAGAGAGTCGTAGGCCGCATCGCTTCATACCTTCATAAAACTCTCTAAGTACGGGAAATTTGATGGCCTTAAAAAATGTTTCCTATATGTTGATATGTTCTGAAGAAACCAAGTTGTTAAAAAAAAATAATATTTTTAGAATTATAGGGTGAGAAGAAAGGGAGAGAGAAACGTTCTTCAGGATTTGGTAAGAAGATGTAGGAAGGAAAGAAGTGTTAGGTTCAGTTTGAAGTTGTAATGGGTGGGTGCAGGTATTAAAAACTAGGAGGTATTAGAAACCCACTGCAAACCTCCAGGACCCGCTAAGATCCCAAAACTCATTTTTGACGTTTTTTGGATGATTTCTGTTTGTTCTTATGCATTTGTGGTTGACCAAAATATGATACCAGTCGTTTATTTTCTCGTAAACTGGGAAGTATTGTAGTAGGCAGTTTACGGTAAGAAATATGTAGGGGTTTGCAAAAAAATGAATGAGGTAAATAAAAGAAGAAAAAGGTTTTAGGGAAGAACTCCTTAACAACATTACCCAGTTTGTAAACACCGAAGAAAGTGGTATTGACGAAGTGCTTCCGCGGAGATCCTCCATGGTCCATGCTAGTAAATTATATCTGGGAAAAAAACTAAGATATTTCAACCGTAACAAGCGGTCTTCGACATAGTCAAAAACCCAACTGACGAAGTTGACTTTTTCAGAGTCAAAACCCAAACAGAGTCAGTTGGGTTTTTGACTCTGACGAAGACCACTTGTTGCGGTTGAAAGGTCTTAGTCTTGTTTCCCATTTCTTATATATATATATATATATATATATATATATATACGGTACTGTTTTCTTGACCACAAAATATTAACAAACACTTTTTCTTTTTCTCGGAATTTGGTCAGGGTAAATATATGGAATCACCTTTTTGCCAACGTTTCGTCTTTATTTCAAGACATCCTCAGAGCTATAAATGAAGGCTGGGTTCTGTTATGAACCCTGATAAGATGAGAATCGGTGGACTGGCCATTGTGGCTGGCGGTAAACGTTCAGAGCACTAGCACTGCACACGTCGTCTTGACGAGCTTAAAAATTACAAAGAAGTTAATTTCGTATATACTATGAAATTAAATTCAGCTATGAAATGATTATTAAAGTTCGCAATTTAAATCAACAGGTGAAGAGAAAATAAACGCATAGAGTACACGGCTTCTGTCACTTGTCCTCCAGCATGACCTTGTTTTCTTCTCTGATAAAACTTGGCTTCACATTATTGGATATAGGATCAGACAAAACAGAATATTATGCACTGAAAATCCTTATGTCCTGCATGAAAACCCCATGTGCTGTCAAAAAAATCGGTATGCAGTATCACATCAATTAATACTATGCCCTTCAAACTACAGTGAACAGTGTATATTACGACATTAACACATAGTTTATTGTTGATACCGTCTTTTTCTGAAAATAAGACATCCCCAACACCTTGAAACCAATATTTACGGAACACTTTGGAATACAGCCCATTCCTGAAAAAATCCCTAATTCATAAATAATATGTAATAAAATAATAAAAAAATACTGTTGACTTCAGTAGGTATCTCTAGCTGCCCTAATATTTCATAGAATTTGTGTGGAAAAAAATTCAAAGAAACTTTTTGTTTACTTCTACAGTTCGGGGATTTAGGAATATATATATATAAAATGAATTATCTTCAAAATACAATATATAGAAGTGGGGGAAGGTAAACGATTGTGCATTTCAGTTTCGTAAATCTGAATTATTACCTATAATCTTGTACAAACTGCCCCCTCAAAATAAGTCCTAGCACGTATTTTGGACCTAAAAAGAAACAAGACAGTGTCTTATTTTTGGAAAAATACGGTAGCATATAGTGCTACATATCTAATGAAACCAAGTTATATTTAAGAGTGCTTACGAACAGTCCTTTCATGCATCTTTTAAACTGAGTCTTACTAATCGTTGAACTTCAATTTGCCCACATTCAATCGCCCCTTAAGAATTGTAGAACTTACTCTAACTAACAGAAAACTTATCGAATTAGGTTCTAAACTCTGGAAGAACTGAGGGGGAATATAACAGCGGTGATTATCAACTGTGCCAATGTGACTCAAGAAGAAATTTGAACATGCTAAAAAGAATGTATTATTCCAAAACAAGCTAATTATTCATATTGAGTTAAAGTTTTATATTTACAAATGTGTTTACTTTTCATATCAGCGATTTGTTGGTCACAGCTTAGAATACAATATTAAAAATGTTCAACGATTTTGGAGATATTTCATTACAAATAATCAGAATAAAGGAAGAGAAACAAATGCGCAAAGCATGTCATGTGATATTAATTACATTAGTAAAGCAAAAATGTTCAACAGGTTCAGAGTTCTGAATCAAGTGAAAAATACAAAAATTTAATGACCCTCAGTCATTAAATTGTTCAAATTCCAGTTAATTTCGAACATTAACTTACTTTATAGGTTTAAAACCCCTTTCTCAATTTTAATTCAAACTTCCTCATAAGTTTTTTCTATTTACAGTTTTTGACAAGAACTGACTTCAAAGTTCTTAAAATCATACTCTGAAACTGTAATACATTGATTCTTTTAATGGACATCACATTTGCAAATATCTAAAAGTGAGTTGTATTGCATGTTCCCTAGTTCATGTTATTTCTGTATTTTATATTATAGACTTGCAGAAATACCAGTCATCTACTTGGTTCAGAAAAGTTTTACAAAATTCTACTCTGACTCACAAAGTTATATATAAAAAAGATATTAAGGAGGATTCTGTGCAAGCTAGTTCTGCCAGGCTTGGACAAAAAATGGCATCATCCAGTATACATGATGGTTAAATTCCATCATTCATTTCATATGATTCCTTGAAAAATGTTTCAAAATAAGTAAATCTATGCAGACAGAAATCAGTCTTGTTTTGCCTATCAAGCTATGAACATATCCTTCTACATGACTATGATATCCAAATAATAAAATGAGTATTTGCCAGTATTTTTCAGTTACTTCTTTTTTTTTGTTATTATATACATTTATAGTTTAACTTGAATCAAAATTGAATATAAAAAGGGGTTTTGCCTTTTTCAAGAGTTTTCTAAGAGAAAGAGCATTTAGGGATCACTTCCATACAAATTGGAATTATTGTCATACAAAATTATATTGTAATACAAATTGGACATTATGAAGGTTTAACTCTCCCTAGTAACTTAGTTTGTGGGGCATTTAGATATTGTGACAATCATCATTGCCTTCCTTAACAATTTCACAAAAATTATTGCATAAACAAAATAAAACTTTATTAGGACTGGGTCAGTTCTTCAGGTTCAAATTAAAATCTCAAACCAATTAGAGTTTAATTTGAACGTGAAGAACTAACCAAGTCTTGATACAATTTTACTTTGTTTCTCCTTCACGGTCGATACTTCTGTCAATGTGTATATATAGTTTTAAAGGTGGCATCTATTCCAAAAACCCCTAAGGGGACGTTTAGAGATCCGTGAAACAATCCTATTTGACCACAAACATTTTTTTTCCAAGAATGCATTTTTAATTTTTGTTTGTTCAAATCCTCTATCATCTTGCCTTATAGATTATACAGTCACACGCACACTCATACACACCAAACAGGCATTGAGCTTACAGGAAATGTTCTAGCTCACATTTACTACAGGGCGAAATATATAATACACATATATAACGACAAATTTTAATCACGAATCGGTCAATTTTCCAGGTTCAAATCACTTTCAAAGCCAACGTTTCAAAACCAAAAGTATGAAATTTTGAAAATGATAAACAATGAACCACTACATTTGAGAATGAAAATTAAAACGTTTAGCACTGGGAATTTTGATATAACTGACGTTCAATCATAATGTTACACACACACACATACAATATATATATATATATATATATATAGTTCAATGTACATAAAGAAACGTAGAGAAATTGAAAATACTAGCTTACAGTCTCTAATTTTCGGTTGAACCGTCTTCAGGAGAGATAAAGAGGGAAACCAAGCGCACTGGTACAGAGACTGTTGGAGACCAGTGAGTCAGATGGTCTCCAACCGTCTCTGAACCAGTGCGCTTGGTTTCCCTCTCTTATCTCTCCTGAAGACGGTACAAACCGAAAATTAGAGACTGTAAGTGTGTTCTTTTGATTTCTCTATGTTTCTTTTTCTATATTGAACTATATTTGTCCGTTTTGAATCGTATTTCCAACGAAAAAGTATATATATAAATATAGGTGTGTTCTCTAATCGGGGTTCGGTCAATTTTCCAGGATAAAAAATCAAACTATCGTTGCCAAAGTTTCGGTTTTATTTAAAACCTTTTTCATAGGCAGAAGTAAGAATTTTTTAACTAAGAAAATGAAATTTACATTATTTAAAGGAACAACAATGTTAACCGGACAAAACCTTCGACTAGACTGTTTTGTCTCTAAAGGTGAAGAGTCAAGGAATAACAGTGAGTTGTACATGTTCTCCAGTTCATGTTATTCCTGTGCTTTATATTGTGCACTAGCAGAAATACTGGTCATTTATTTGGTTCAGAAAAGTTTCAATTTTAATTGAAAGAATAGAAAGAAGCATAAAATTGAAAGTGAAGAATAACGAAAAGAGTAAGTTACAGGAATGGTTACTTCTGTCAACACCCACTCTCACCTTCCCATGGCCACCGGTGCCCACAAGATGGGCTTGCTACAGGATACAGCTTCTGCATCAAATCCGCTAAGATAGCAAAGGTGTCACCCTGTGTCCTTCAGAATAAGCCCATATCTGGCTATTCAATGCGCGTAGTGTACCTGTTCTAAATCAAAAGAGATAACAATTTCATCAAATAATTTCTTAAAATTATCTATTTATTTATTCATTTTTATATCCCACTCTACCATACATTTTTTATTATTTGCACATATTTTTTATTTAATTCACTTTATTCTTCATTATGATGTAATCCTATTAATTTTATTTTTATTTTTTATTTATATTTAATCCTGCTTCTTGTTTCATTTATTTAGTAACTTTGACTTTTTTTCCACACTGCCCTATTAATAATCTCCTTTCTTTTCCTCAGTTATTTTTTAATTTATTGTCTTCCATAACTTACTGCATTCTTTTTATTCTATACTTTATTTTTTTCTTGATCTGTTCAACTTTATTCACCTCATTTCTCGCCTACCTGCTTCGACTATTGTACGAGTATCCTAGTCTTCTTTCAAGCTAAGTGTGTGCATGACTAACCTCTTGGATTCCAACTGTTGCTACATCATACGTTTGGTCTCCCTTCCTTTGTCCTCCTGACGACAGTTAAAACCGTTAAAACCGAAAATTAAGACTACAAGTGTATGTTTGCCCTTTTATTTGAACTATGCTTTAACTTTGAACTATGCTGTGTGTACCGCATCTTTTCGTAACTTACCAGTATGTATCCATAAACACAGAGAGAGGGAGGAGAGTGAGAGAGAGAGAGAGAGAGAGAGAACTCAGGCTCACAGCTTCCAGCTGCTTTGATAATCTATTTCTCGATTTTATCTTTCCCAAACTATTCTTTAACTATTTTCATTTCATTCAAATTTTAAAATCGTTGAAGTAATTAATTAATTGAATCAGTTTTAATTTAAATCTTATATTAACCCTTATATTCTTCAAAATTGTTACATTAGTCAAAATTTAAGCCTTATTATTAACCCTTATAGTATGAGTCAAACTTTAAATATTATTCAAGGCAAATGTTTATTCTAAAATCACCATAAAAAAGAAAAAATATAGAATCTATATTTGAACTTTTGATAACTTCTACAAACAGAAAGTCAATATTTGTAAAATATCGGACAATAGGTGTTCTGATAATCATTTGTGAGTATCCATCTAAAGATAATTACTTTACATAATTATATCCTAACAAATTTTAAATATTTCATAAATAAGTAAAATTTGCTAAATTGTTTTTAATATTTGGGTTAGTCTTGTTTGGAAGAAGATTCGTTGTGCTCAGGGCTGTCCTGGTCGTCAGTACGGCTGACGCTCTTCAGCTGCTGTGCCCACATAGCTGCATACTCGCCTGCTTGATCCAGCAAGTCCTCGTGCCTGCACCAATCAAATACCAAACACTCAACCAAATGTACTTCATTTTTCTAATTCAAGATTCAAGTGTCATCTGGTTGCAATATTCTTGTCATTAGCAATGCACTTCGAATTAACCAAACTGAGTTTACATTTTTTTTGGAAACATTTATTCCATGTTCACTTTTTTTTGGTCCTCTTCAAGTCTACATGATACTAATATTACATAATAACATGCACAACCATATATATAACTCTTAAGTTTTTACATTAAAACGGTATCATAGTTTCATCTACCTTCGTATAATTCTCTTTTACCTCAACATTTTCCTTCTAATTTCTATTTCTTAAACTGGAAATCACACTATTGGGCTGTCAAGTTTTCTATTTGAAGTACACACATGTACGAAGTCCGAAGTATTACATTATTGTACTCAATTTACTTGTTATAGCATGAAATTTTACAAGCTGAACTTACCTGTAATTATGCCTCAACTTAACTACATTTATGGTCTCTACAGCTGTTCAGGGCTAGAAATTGCCCCAATAGTAAATAGCCTCTTTTTAATTCGGGGCGGTCACATTAGCGCGGGTCATCGTTCATGACAGCCATGACTCTTATAACGACTTTATATGTTTCTTTACATAAAACGAATACTCCTTCATGCATTTCTCTTTTCATAAACGAACTGAACTCTTCTCATCACGGCAACGTGAAGAAATGGCAACATGAATTATTATAAACATTAACAAGTTTTTATAATATTTCAGAGTTTTACAGCTTCAAAAGTTTCTAAGATCTCTAGGATAGAAATGTTGAATATCAAATGTTATTTCAACTTGAAAAAATGACAGGTTTATATATATATATATATAAATAGAAATTTTCAGATATAAATAGAAATCTGAAAATATATATTTTCAGAAACCTTGAAAAACTAGTGAAGAAAATGACATCAGCGAAATACGGTCAGTTGTTCAACGAAATATATATATATTATCATCAAGTAAAACGAACCATAATGGACAACAAAGTTTCACTGGAAACTATAGGTACATAGTAAATATAAAAACAGGTCTCCAACCGTCGCTTCGCAAGTCGCGCTTGGTATCCCTATCTCTTCTCTCCTGATGACGGTTAAACCGAAAATTAGAGACTGTACGTCTGTTTTTCTATTTACTGTTACCTATAGTATAGTTTACTTTGAAACTTATAAATATATATTTACTAATTATATATATTCAAAAGGTAAAGAATATAAATTTTGAATACATATTGAAAAAAGCATAAAAATATTTGATAAAGTATCAATCGTGAAGTAGAAACAAAATAAAATTTATCAGGACTCGGTCCGTTCGTCAAGTTCAAATTAAACTCTCAATGCTGACGTTTCGGTTTTCATTTAAAGCCTTTTTCATAGTCAGAAGTATGAAATTTTGAAATAGAAAAACTTAAATATTACATTAGAGAATTTTTAAAAGAAAACGTTTTCCTCAGGAAATCTCAATGTGATAAAAAAATGTTACCTGATTAGACATGCTTAACTCCTAATGAGCACAAATCAAATATAAACTATTCAGCTAGGTGTTGTTGGTTTTGCCCGTATCCTCCTTGAGGAAATCTCTAATGAAAAATCTAAAATCATCTAAAAGATAGATGTTAATGAAACTCATTTCTTCCTTTTAAGGTCATCTCTATCTAAAGTAAATACCAAAATTTGTCCTTGTAGAAATCTAGTTTATAAAATCTTACATACTAAAATATGCGACTTTTTTCATATATAAAAGTCCGACCTTCCTCGTTCGATGATTTCCCCCTCCTTCAGGACGACTATTTCGTCAGCGTGGATTATAGTAGACAATCTGTGAGCTACAATTATTGTTGTTCTCTTAGAACATACTCTGTTCAATGCAGCCTGAAAAAAGAAAAAAAAAATATATATATATAAAAGTGATAATGTTCTAACATTGCTATTAACCTCAGGTCATCAATGTCTCTCAGAGACATCATATAAATAAAAAAACCTGAATATTCCTTTCTGTTTTGATGTCGAGCGCCGACGTGGCCTCGTCAAGCAAGACGATGGTGGGTGCCTTCAGCATTGTCCTGGCGATGGCCACTCGCTGCTTCTCCCCACCACTCAACTTCAAACCTCTTTCTCCTACCTGCAAAGTTAATAAAACTAGTGTTTATAGCTCTAAGACCCAGTTAGTTATAAAAGAGATATAGAACAATAAATGACAGAGTTACAAGTTACGACAGGAAAACAATTAAGACATACGAGATCTGGCTAACAACGTTTCCGTTACTGTAATAAAGCAATTTCAAAATTCACTCAGCGTTCATGACCCAATTTGTATAAAATATTATAGAAGGCAAGGAAATCTGATTTCCTCTCAAGTTATATTGTTTTCATGTCCTTTTAAATGTTAGGTACGAACATAATAAGGGTAATTTGAACATGATAGTTTATACATAAAACTCATTTTTTGTTCTTAAAAACCAAATACGATTAATGAGATTAAAAATTGAAAATATGCTCAGTTTTAAGTTGACTACAAAGTTCTATAATTAAAATAATAATAATAAACACCCATTTCCGCTATTTTCAACCAACTACACCGTATTTGCTACAGGATTCAGGAGTGTCTCCATTTCATTTTCCTACCTTTTTATAATTATCATATTATTTTGCATTTTTGTTCTTTGTCCTATTCTTTCCATTTCGAGTATATTCGGTTGTTACAACTATGTAACACTTTGAAAACTTACAAAAGAAACTATACCACTTATCATCATGACAATCAAAATGTAACCATCAAAAACTGAAAGTTACATTTACATTACCAAACGTAATTAACTTGATAAATTTCCCAACGTCAAATTTCAACGCATAAACCACATTATGAAAAAAGCCTACATCAGTCACTGTATTCACTATTTTCAAACTGATGCACTACTTTAGTTTCTTTATATTTGGATACTATGTATTTTTATTTTGAATTTAAGCTTGTTTTATATAAAGACTTAATATAAAATTAAGTCAAAAAGACTACAAACGAAGTATCAAAGAAAAAATACTAACAGCTACTCACATCAGGAGAAAGTCAAACAAAAGCAAAGTTCAAGTATGAATGGTTAGTCTGTACTAACAATTTGAGATTGGCTCTTCTCCTCCTGTCGACGATGGCTACCGAAATGCGGACCTGAATTTCGCTATAGTGTTTCTTACAGTGATATTGTGTTTAAGAAAAATCCAACAATAATCACTTAACTTTTCCTTCCATACTATCTCGTACAACTTATTTTATATATATCTTGAACACATTACCTGATTATCATATTATTACCTGAGTATCATAAGAATCAGGAAAATTGATAATCTGTTCGTGAATTTCAGCATTTCTAGCGGCTTCAATGACATCGGCATCAGAAGCATTAACTCTTCCATACTGAATGTTGAATCTAGAACAAATATACACTTATTTGATAATTAAATCAATATATCAACTTCATATAAAGTGAGAGACAAACACTATATACATATTTCAACCAATCGATTCTAAACTCAGAAATGTTTCAAGCGCTTTTAACTCACATTCAAAGAATTTTACGTTCCTTTTATGCAGATTTCCCTTTAAGAAACAGATAAAAGTCGCACACTGCCTGACTCACCGAATAAGGCGTATGGTCTAACACTGGGATACTGTACTTGGTTAGAGTAACCTTTTGACAGACAATGCGGAATGAGCGCACGTATTGTCATGGAGAACCCATGACTGGCTCTTCCACAATTCGGGTCGTTTTTTTCTTATTCTTTCATGGAGTTCACCAAGAATCTGAAGGTAGTAATGATGTGATTAATAGTTCTGAACTTCAGGAACCCAATCAAGATACACATAACAGCATTATCGAAGAGAACAAGCATCATTGCTATGAATTTTGATTCACTCATTCAACTATTTTGGTTCTCAATGAAGATAGACTCATGCGTTGCATGGATTGCCTCTTTGTTTCAGGATCTTAAGTAAAAGTGAAAATTCCTCACATGTAACTATTCTTCCCAAAAAGCCTGGGTCAATTGTCATTGTGAAATTTCACAATAATTCGTTACTCTATTGTTTTACTTAAAATTTTTCGATCGAAACAAGAAACCAACTCTATTTAGCTCCTGGAACCATGTTATTTAACTGTTCATTACATATATAACCATGCAAGTAAAATAGGAGTTTACTTTAACTACAGTATAATATTATTTTTTTATCTTAGTACATTCCAAAAAAAAAACGACATACTTAATGGTGTTGTTAAACAGCACAGTATCCTGAGGAACAACTCCAATTAACTTCCTTAATGAGTCTTGCGTTATGTTAATTATGTTGATTCCATCGACCAGGATAGCTCCTTCTGAAACTTCGTAGAACCTGAACAACAATCTGATGATACTGCTTTTACCACTGCCAGTGTGGCCAACCTGCAAATCCAAATAAACCTACATGAATAGATACCAGCCTAGTTTAACTAGATACATACATACTATGAATCTTAATAGATATACAGATTAGTTTAACAAAGCTCTTGATGAAGGCTTTGTCATTATTATGACTATTAACTGTTACAATTACTATATTTGTAAGAAGGTAGCAATTATTCGCGTATGCATATTTCATTAAAGTACACACCTCTGCGTTAAAGACTTTTAAGTTGGTCTGCTAGAATTTTCAGACAACTTTACGGTGTGCTGGTGACAAATTCCATATCTGCTCATACTCATGTAGTATGTCTCTTGGGAAAATGATATGGAATTTGACACCAGCCCACCGTAGAGTTGTCAGGAAATTGCAGTGGACCAGCTTAAAGGTCATTAACACAGAGGTTGCTGTTTATTTTAATGTTAGATATATATATATATATATATTATTATTATTATAATTATTAAAGTAGACGGCAGCTTCAAGTTTTAACCTTTTTGCATTGTGTTTTCTTAGTTTTCTAACTAGTTTTTCTGGTAGGAGAGTATTTCGTGAAGGAGTTGTCCCAGAGTACATCAAAGAAATAATTTTCAGAGGTTGAGAGGAATGGGAGTCAAGAGAAGAATTTTAAACGATGTAAAGTGCAGGAAAGGGTAATAGTCCAGGGAGAGATCTTTACATAAACAAAGGAGTAAAGTAAGATTTTTTTTATTTATTTATTATTATATTACAACTACTCTTAGAAGGGCAGTAAGTAATAGTGATACATTACAAAAAAAATGAAATAAAAGAATGGACAAACCACCCATTGGTGGTACTCCATATAAATTATTCTGATTACTTAAAATTGATTAACATTGCTGAGTAGATCTTGGGGTCAACACCTTTTTAGCCTTCTAATAAGGTTGGTAGGAATCTGGTGAGATGACAATCGCTGAATTAAAGGGTTTAGGTAGAGGGTAAAGATTCATGAAATTTGCGGTATCGTGATCGGATTTCTTGGTAGATAAAAGGTATTTTCAAATCGTTATGAATGGTATCATTAGAAACATTAAAGGGAGCTTGTACTCGTACAATTTTTTGAAAGATTATGGATTGGGCTGTTTGGATTCTTTGGATATCTGTACTGGGTAATCATATAGTATAATATAATATTATTTATTAGTACATTCCAAAAAAAAAACGACATACTTAATGGTGTTGTTAAACAGCACAGTATCCTGAGGAACAACTCCAATTAACTTCCTTAATGAGTCTTGCGTTATGTTAATTATGTTGATTCCATCGACCAGGATAGCTCCTTCTGAAACTTCGTAGAACCTGAACAACAATTGATGATACTGCTTTTACCACTGCCAGTGTGGCCAACCTGCAAATCCAAATAAACCTACATGAATAGATACCAGCCTAGTTTAACTAGATACATACATACTATGAATCTTAATAGATATACAGATTAGTTTAACAAAGCTCTTGATGAAGGCTTTGTCATTATTATGACTATTAACTGTTACAATTACTATATTTGTAAGAAGGTAGCAATTATTCGCGTATGCATATTTCATTAAAGTACACACCTCTGCGTTAAAGACTTTTAAGTTGGTCTGCTAGAATTTTCAGACAACTTTACGGTGGGCTGGTGACAAATTCCATACCTGCTAATACTCATGTAGTATGTCTCTTGGGAAAATGATCTGGAATTTGCCACCAGCCCACCGTAGAGTTGTCAGGAAATTGCAGTGGACCAGCTTAAAGGTCATTAACACAGAGGTTGCTGTTTATTTTAATGTTATATATATATTATTAAAGTAGACGTCAGCTTCCGCATTTAAGACCTTTTTGATTGTGTTTTCTAGTTTTCTAACTAGTTTTTTCTGGTAGGGAGTGATTTCGTGAAGGAGTTGTCCCAGAGACATCAAAGAAATAATTTTGTAGCTTACTCAATAATATATTTTTCTACTTACAAGCTTTCGATTTTCCCGGAAATCATCATCAGGTATATTGTACAAACAGATTAAATTAACTCAATAACAATTTTTCCAAAGGTTTAACAGACATTAAAAGCATTAAAATTTAGAGGTTAATAGAAATAGACGATCTTTGTGAAAAAACAAGTCCACTGTGACAAGTGGAAGGTTACAACTTGTTATAACACATTGCCTGGGGGTCTGTCAGTGTAGGCTTATTAAGTTTATAAGAACTATCGAAGTTCTTACAACTTGGTATTATGCCTATACTATTGGCCTGAATGTTCATAGAAGGTTGGATGTCCTTGATGTGTAAGGCCTCGAGGATATGAAGGCGGCTGGTATTATTTTCTACTCTTAAACTTGTTGTTCCTTTCTCTAACATTTCCGTCGTTAATGTTGTATTATGTACTTGTCTCGTATGGTTTTTCGGAGTACCTGCTGTAAGATGGAAGGTAAGACCATACGATACAAGTACATAATACAACATTAACGAGGGAAATGTTAGAGAAAGGAACAACAAGTTTAAGAATAGAAAATAATATCATCCGCCTTTATATCCTCGAGGCCTTATACATCAAGGACATCCAACCTTCTATGAACATTCAGGCCAATAGTATAGGCATAATACCAAGTTGTAAGAACTTCGATAGTTCTTATAAACTTAATAAGCCTACACTGACAGGACCCCCAGGCAATGTGTATAACAAGTTGTAACCTTCCACTTGTCACAGTGGACTTGTTTTTCACAAAGATCGTCTACTTCTATTAACCTCTAAATTTTAATGCTTTTAATGTCTGTTTAACCTTTGGAAAAATTGTTATTGAGTAATTTAATCTGTTTGTACAATATACCTGATGATGATTTCCGGGAAAATCGAAAGCTTTTAGTAGAAAAATATATTCTTGAGTAAGCTACAAAATTATTTCTTTGATGTCTCTGGGACAACTCCTTCACGAAATCACTCCCTACCAGAAAAAACTAGTTAGAAAACAAGAAAACACGACCAAAAAGGTCGTAAATGCGGAAGCTGCCGTCTACTTTAATAAAATATGTTTACAAGAGAATCTGCTGCCAATATACACTAATATATATATATATATAATATATATATATATATATATATTATGTGTGTGTGTGTGTGTGTATGTATGTGTGTGTGTGTAATCAATGTTCAAACCACAATAACAAATGGGGGAAAAAAACTAAGATCTTTCAAACTTAACAAGCGGTCTCCGTCAGAGTCAAAACCCAACTAAAACACATGATGTAGAAACATCATGGTAAGGAGTTGAGAGGAGTGGGAGGGAAGAGAAGAATTTTTAAGGGTGTAAAATGCAGGAACGGAAAATAGTCCAAGGAGAAGTATTTGGTAAAAAAAGGAGTACAGTAAGAAAAAGTAAAAAAACTATCCTCTAGCTGTCAACCCTCTTAGAAAAGACTTTTACCCTCATCAAGGTTGAGTCAAGTTTGAAAAGCCCGTTAATAATGTTTATAATATTTGATCTATTCAATTTAAATATATCATTACATTAAATTTAATAGATCCAACATTATAAACATGAGTACCGGGCTTTTCAAACTTGACACAGTGTTGATGAGGGCATAGCCTTCTAAGAGAGTTGAGAGCTAGCGGATAGTTTTTTTTACTTTTTCTAACTGTATAGTGCGATATCTGGGGATGTAGATCGACAAACAACTGACGTGAAATTCACATACAAGACTGAAACGACAGGAACTAATAAGTAGATGCTATCTAGACTTCTCGACAAAAGATCAAATTTGACTCTACACAACAAAAGACTGATATATTCTACAATACATAAACCGATTTCGACTTACAAACTCGAAATCTGGGGATCACCCAAGCGTACAGATATCCAAAGAATCCAAACAGCCCAATCCATAATCTTTCAAAAAATTGTACAAGCTCCCTTTAATGTTTTTAATGATACCATTCATAACGATTTGAAAATACCTTTTATCTACCAAGAAATCCGATCACGATACCGCAAATTTCATGAATCTTTACCCTCCAAACTAAACCCTTTAATTCAGCGATTGTCATCTCACCAGATTCCTACCAACCTTATTAGAAGGCTAAAAAGGTGTTGACCCCGAGATCTACTCGTTAATTAACAGCATTACCCCGAGATTAACAGCAATGTTAATCAATTTTAAGTAATCAGAATAATTTATATGGAGTACCACCAATGGGTGGTTTGTCCATTCTTTTATTTCATTTTTTTTGTAATGTATCACTATTACTTACTGCCCTTCTAAGGGTAGTTGTAATATAATAATAAATAAATAAAAAAAATCATACTTTACTCCTTTGTTTATGTAAAGATCTCTCCCTGCACTTTACATCGTTTAAAATTCTTCTCTTGACTCCCATTCCTCTCAACCTCTTACAATGATGTTTTTACATCTTGTGTTTATTTGGGTGTTGACTTTGACGAAGACCGCTTGTTACGGTTGAAAGATCTTAGTCTTTTTTTCCCATTTCTTATTGTGTTATTGAACATTGATTGTTAATTCACGTGTTTACTGTAAATCTTGTTATATATATATATCCTTAGAGAAATGTTTTCTCCAAATAAAAAAATGAAAATTTACTGAATTTTGTTTAAGTTTTATTCTGTTTGGCATAGTTTCATTTTGATTATAATATATATCAAATATCCCTCAATAGGTAACAATAATAATAAAATACTAAGTGTAAAGGTGTTTGGGATCATAAATATGTCTCATTAGGTAAACTAGCATTGTATCAATAGGGTGTAGAATTAAGTACAAGCTAAATATTTACAAGCTTCAAGTATTTTAGTGTGATTAGTGACTATGATTCTAATAATGTATGTCATTATGATATTAATAACTGACCAAAGCGAGTGTTTTGCCTGCGGGAACAGTAAAGGAGATGTTCTTCAAGACTGTCCTCTCCGGAGTGTAAGCAAACGAAACGTTCCTAAACTCAATATCCCCGGCAACATAGTGGACAGGTTGAGCTGTTTCAGAATCAACTACTTCTGGCACTTCTGACAACAAATCAAACATGTTCTCCATGTCAATAAAATTCTTTTGAATTGCCCTGAAAAAAAAATATATATATATATATATAAATCGGAAGATCAATAAAATACATTAGATTGAACTACTTTAAGAAGTGTTCTTTATGCCAGAAACCTAATTTGTACAAAAACCATAAAAAACATGACACACTTCTAAAAGACTATACAATCTATGTAGTGATTCTGGAGAGGTAATAAGGTACATTTTTATTCTGCAAGAAGAGAGTGTAGAGGAAAAGCTGACAATTATGGTAACAGTGTTTATGTTTTCTACCTGTCACATCACAGCAGATCAATTCCTCTATCATATTGTTTGTTATATAAAATAGTTCGACGACTAAATAAACTAAAAAGAAAGCACATACAAACAATTATAAAAAATCACAAATATATTTTTACTTGACGACAACGAAGCAGAAATACAGTAGTGACTGTGGTGACCTTTTGTGTGTGTTTATTTCTGTGAATTTAATTTATACATTGATGTGCGAGGTGAGCGGGTACTTTTTGAAACCTATTTTGTTAAAAATAGCAGCAGCTTCCCCGTTGACACCTTTTTACTGACATCTTCTCAATTCCAGATCATTTTGCGTCCAGAAACTAGTATTTTCAGAATAATTCAGTCAGCCATATATGTGGAGTTCTAGGGGGAACTGTAGAAGGTAAAGCACTGAGTAATTGGTCCTATGAAATAATTACTTTGGTAAACTAAACATTGTTGACATTTTTTCATCATTATATATATATATATATATATATATAATATACGAGTTCGAGATTAACAAAGAGCAACACACAAAGTAGGGAAACACACTTACAGACTCAAATTTTCGGGTAATCCGTCTTCAGGAGAAAAGAGAATGGGAGACCAAGCACGTTGTAGGCGCAACGGCTAGTAACCCTATATATATATATATATATATATATATATATACATTGTTAAAAATTAGACCAAATTTAGCTGAAACTTGCTTTTTCATAAGTTTCTCGAGTTTCCGGAATAACGATCTTGTTACTGTATCCACAGAATATAGTAAGCTACCAATCGATATGCTAAATGAACACATGTTTCTGCTGTCTTCAGTCATTATCAAGAAATGAATGCATTTTGAAGAATATAAGAAAGGTGGAATGTACTGCTGGGGTTGACGGGGATTAAAGTTATTTTTCTAATCAGTGAGGGTTGAGTGACCTAGGGCGTCGTTGCAGCTACCTGGGAGAGGTAGCACCAGAGCTCTGGAGCTTGAGCACCAGAATTCAGAAAGAACCTTTCACAAATAGAAATCTTTTGGTTGAAAGATCTTAGTCTTGTTTTCATCTGTCCGTTTTCCAGTACTGTCCGACAGTACTGGACCATTTCAATTCGTTCCATTCAAAATTAAAGTTTGTAATAGAATTAGAAAAAGATCGTAGCCTCCCATTTCTAGATACAATAGTATACAGAAATCCGGAGGGTAGCCTAGTTGTTGATTGGTGGCGTAAACCACAAAAATCTGATAGATACCTAAATTTTTTATCCCACCACCCTCTAAAACACAAAATTAACACTGCATTAGCATTGAAATATAGAGCCATACATTTATGTGATAATCAGTTTATAAAGAAAAATTTAAATATAGTAAAAAATATATTGAAACAAAACAATTACCCGCACCATTTAATAAATAAAATAATGCGATCAACAGTTAGTAACCAGAATGAAATAACTCCACAGGTAGACGCTAATAGGAATATAAGACCGGACTTAAACACTGAAGAAGGTAATGAAATAAATCAGCACTCCAGTAATAATGGCCTCACCAACTCACCACAGTATAGATCAGTGACATATGTGAAAGGACTGACAGAACAGATTGGAAAAATACTTAAGGAAGCTAACTTTAAAATAACATATAAAGTAAAGAAAAAATTAAATACATGCAAATCACCTATCAACAAACTAATTAAAAGCAATATAATATATTCTATTCCTTGCAATAATTGTAATAATGTATACATAGGTCAAACCAAACAATATCTAAAAGATAGATTAGCATTACACAAATCAAATTTTAAAACTAAAAAAAATGTTTTGTGCCCTAGCTTCCCATGCAATTAAAAATTAACACACATTTCAATTTGAGAATGCATCCATTTTAGATTAAGAAACTTCATACAATAAAAGATTGATCAAAGAAATGATACATATCAAAAATACTAATAATACTTGCAATAGAAAAACAGATACAGACAATTTAAGTAGGATCTATAGTTCCATCATAAATAGTTAAAGATGCAATGTTACCTAGTTTATGTTTTTATGGATTTTTAAAATAATAATGTATTTTAATTGTATTATAGATATATATTATGGTGGATACATATTATAATAGATATATATTATAATATGTGTATATGTATATATGTGTATGTATATATATGATTGTACTAAAAAAAAAGTGTTTCAATAATATGTCGCTTGGAACAGCACATGTAATGGCAGTTAACGGTTGTTATAATGTAACAGAACCCAGCCTTCAGTAAGTTCTTTTTTCAATTTGTTTATGATGTTTCTAAAGTAGAAATGACAAATGTCCATTGTTTATTGTTTTTTTGTTAGTTTATAGCCCTGAGGATGTCTTGAAATAAAGACGAAAAAGGTGATTCCATATATTTACCCTGACCAAACTCCGAGAAAAAGAAAAAGTGTTTGTTATATATATTTGTATAGGTGGACAGCAAATCTTTTAAACATGTTGAATTGATATATGCAGCAGCCTTTGCATTGACGATTTTTTTGCTGACTGTCTGACTGACTAAACTTTAATTTGTGTTATAAACACAAATTGTGTTTATTCCATGTGTTAATTAAACAGGGTATACAAGAACCCATTGGTGACACGTACCTGTTATCTATAGAATCTGCACTGATATATTTTAATCCAGCAACTTCTTAATAGCAAATCCAAACAATAATGAGTGTATAGAGAAGAAGAAATATATAATCATTTCAAAAAAAAAGTCTAACTAATGGTTCTATAGTGGAAGGTTCTTTTATAATTCACAAACCTGTAGTATGTTCCAAACCAATTCAAAGGAACATAAAGCTGAAGTATGTAGGACGAGAAGAGAACATAGTCACCGACAGTGAGGCCTTGACCGGAAACAACCATATGAACGCATAGGAGTGAACCGGCCAACAAACCACTGCAGATGACGATATTCTGAAACGAGTTGAGCATGTTCAACGTCACCAATGTCTTCCATTCTTCAATCTGTATAAGGACAAGTAAAAAAATGTTTAACTATAACAATGAATAGATACTGTAGAAAGCAGACACTGAAAAAACATGGAGCTATGTGAACTCCAAAGAGAAATATTACACACACACACACACACACACAATATATATATATATATATATATATATATATTTCGTTGAACAGCTGACCGTATTTCGCTGATGTCATTTTCTTCACTAGTTTTTCAAGGTTTCTGAATACCTTCTTCTTTCCTTCATCCAAACGTTGGAGAATGTTAGTTAAGTTATAACCGACATGTTTCGACTGGCTTCCAGTCATCTTCAGGGTGATTAATTAAACAAAGAGGAAAATTATTAGTCTTTGGAGTTGGTATTAAAACACATTATATAGTAGAAGTTTGAAGTAGCTGCTCTTCGGCCTGATTCGCAAGAGCAACTGACTGTGGTGGGGTGGATGGTGGGGTGGGGGTACTGACAGTTAACGGTTTTTTCATCCAATCAGGCGCGTATAGTTTAAGCACTCTCTCACTACTACCCGTCTGTATATTTATTGTAGGTTTATTCTGTTTAATTATTATTGCTTCTGCGATTTGCAGCCGATTGAAGTTGTTTTCTTTTCTAATTATTTTAGTTCCACTCACGAGTAGGTCTCTAGTTATTTTGGTATTATGCTTGTCCTCTGAATGTTTCTTGGGACCGCCTGTAGAAAGGTGCATGGTAAGTCTTCTCGACAGTGATGTAGTTGTCATCCCAATGTATGAATCGTTGCAGGGCTCACGGTCCCCGATTTGACAGGTGTATTCATACACGAGATTAGACTCCTTCAGTTGAGAATCTTTAACCTTATTGCTATTTCTCATCACTAGGCTGCTAATGGTGGGGCTCCGATAATAGGTTATTAAGGCGACCTTATCCTCGGGTGAGGTGCATTTTATATTCTTCTTAATTATTAATTAATTAATTAATTAATTATTAATTAAGAAGAATATAAAATGCACCTCACCCGAGGATAAGGTCGCCTTAATAACCTATTATCGGAGCCCCACCATTAGCAGCCTAGTGATGAGAAATAGCAATAAGGTTAAAGATTCTCAACTGAAGGAGTCTAATCTCGTGTATGAATACACCTGTCAAATCGGGGACCGTGAGCCCTGCAACGATTCATACATTGGGATGACAACTACATCACTGTCGAGAAGACTTACCATGCACCTTTCTATAGGCGGTCCCAAGAAACATTCAGAGGACAAGCATAATACCAAAATAACTAGAGACCTACTCGTGAGTGGAACTAAAATAATTAGAAAAGAAAACAACTTCAATCGGCTGCAAATCGCAGAAGCAATAATAATTAAACAGAATAAACCTACAATAAATATACAGACGGGTAGTAGTGAGAGAGTGCTTAAACTATACGCGCCTGATTGGATGAAAAAACCGTTAACTGTCAGTACCCCCACCCCACCATCCACCCCACCACAGTCAGTTGCTCTTGCGAATCAGGCCGAAGAGCAGCTACTTCAAACTTCTACTATATAATGTGTTTTAATACCAACTCCAAAGACTAATAATTTTCCTCTTTGTTTAATTAATCACCCTGAAGATGACTGGAAGCCAGTCGAAACATGTCGGTTATAACTTAACTAACATTCTCCAACGTTTGGATGAAGGAAAGAAGAAGGTATTCAGAAACCTTGAAAAACTAGTGAAGAAAATGACATCAGCGAAATACGGTCAGCTGTTCAACGAAATATGCTTAAAAGAAGGACTGCTTCCAAATTTTACAAATATATATATATATGGATTAATTTACCACAATGAAAACAATTTTTTTAAACAATGCTCTAAGGCCTTTCGTTAATACATCTTCGGAGAGCAAGTGAACTAAAAAAACAATAAATACTTGCTAACTTGGCTGATTGAAATTTCCAGAATTGATGGCAACCCTGAATGTGTTTAATGATGAAGTCTTCATCTGTCTAATTATCCTGTTAATCAAAACTTCATCTAATTTGTAGAGTCCTAGGCTATTGTTCATTAATTTCTCATAAAAGTTCTTTATGAGTGCACTTTCTACGATATTTCTTCTTCTTTCTGAAGACACATATATTAATTCATTTGCTTCATCCCAGTTAATCACATGATTACTGTCTCTTATGTGAATGAACAAGGCACTCTTTTCGTCCTCTCTTCTGATGGAGTATTTGTGCTGTTTTATCCTTGTAAGAAGACCTTTGCTCGTCTGTCCAATGTAAGACATTTCACAGTCAAAAGAGTGCCTTGTTCATTCACATAAGAGACAGTAATCATGTGATTAACTGGGATGAAGCAAATGAATTAATATATGTGTCTTCAGAAAGAAGAAGAAATATCGTAGAAAGTGCACTCATAAAGAACTTTTATGAGAAATTAATGAACAATAGCCTAGGACTCTACAAATTAGATGAAGTTTTGATTAACGGGATAATTAAGACAGATGAAGACTTCATCATTAAACACATTCAGGGTTGCCATCAATTCTGGAAATTTCAATCAGCCAAGTTAGCAAGTATTTATTGTTTTTTTAGTTCACTTGCTCTCCGAAGATGTATTAACGAAAGACCTTAGAGCATTGTTTTAAAAAAATTGTTTTCATTGTGGTAAATTAATCCATCTATTATATCAAGTGTTATTTTGATTATTATTCATATATATATATATATATATATATATATATATATATATATATATATATATATATATACTTTTCGTTGGAATACGGTCCAAAACGGACAAATATAGTTCAATGTAGACAAAGAAACATAGAGACATCAAAAGAACACACTTACAGTCTTTAATTTTCGGTTTGAACCGTCTTCAGGAGAGATAAGAGAGAGTCTTCAGGAAAGAGAGATAAGAGAACTCTTTTAAATCTCCTGAAGACGGTTCAAACCGAAAATTAGAGACTGTAAGTGTGTTCTTTCGATTTCTCTATGTTTCTTTGTCTGTATTGAACTATATATACATATATATAATGATCAAACCACAATAAGAAAATGGGAAAACAAGACTAAGATCTTTCAACCGTAAGAAGCGGTCTTCGTCAGAGTCAAAAACCCAACTGTTGGGTTTTTGACTCTGACGAAGACCGCTTGTTACGGTTGAAAGATGTTAGTCTTGTTTTCCCATTTTCTTATTGTGGTTTGATCATTGATTGTTATTTCACGTGTTTATGTGAAATCTTTATATATATATAAATGCAGAAAAATCAAAATAAATGAACACGTGATGCAATCAATGAAGTTTAAACCACAATGGAAAAAGGAAAACAATAGAAATAAATGCTCTGGGACCTTCCAATGTATGTCATCAGAGAGCAAACAAATTAAAAACTGAGAAGCTACGTAACATAAAAGTAATTTTTTTCATAAACATAAAAGTTGACATAATCATTACTTTTATGTTAGCTTCTCAGTTTTTACTTTGTTTGCTCTCTGATGACATAAAGTCAAAGGCCTCAGAGCATTTGTTCTAGTTTTTTTCTTTTTTTCCATTGCAGTTTAAACTTCACTGATTGCATCACGTGTTATTTGTTGTGATTTTTCTATATATATATATATATATATATATATATATATATAAACACTAATAACTTCTCGACCGTGTGACAGATATACAACTAAAAAATGATTGATCGGGATGCGGTCAGTTTCTTCCACTTTTTAATTCAAACTCTCATTGCCGACGTTTCGATTTTATTCAAAATCTTTTTCATAGGCCTAAAAACAGACATGTACGTATTAAAATTCTTGTTTTCCTCTGTTTGTAGGCCTATGAAAAAGATTTTGAATAAAATCGAAACGTCGGCAATGAGAGTTTGAATTAAAAAGTGGAAGAAACTGACCGCATCCCGATCAATCATTTTTTAGTTGTATATATATATATATATATATATATATAAACAACTCGTACATTCACAGGAAGAGCATTCATTAAAGAGATCACAAAAACCCACTACTATATTTCGACTGTCACGTAATCAGGTAGAAAGATCTGAGTTAATCTGTAGACAATGAAGGAGTTTTTGTGATGTCTTCACAAGTGGTCTTCTTTACGCAATTTAGCTTTGAATAATATTTTCAAAGATTTTAACATTATCACTCTACCTGGTAATCCTCAATCGCATGCCTAAAAGAATCCACTTCATACTTTTCAGCCCCATAATATTTAACGGTTTCAAAATTCAATAATGAATCAACACTTCGTGCTTTCGTATTGTTGTCAGCCAAGTTCATTTTTCTTTGAAACTTCGTCCTCCACTCAGTCACAAAAACAGTAACAACTATAACAAAACAAACATACATTTGAATTTCACAATTAAAAATCCAAGTTTGGATTTAATAAATAGTTAGGTTAGGTTAGGTTGCAGTGGCAGTTCCACAAGGGAACACACGTAGGCCGAGCATTGGCCCTTTGTGATACCACCCAATGAAGATTGATTCTACAGTGAGAGTCCTAAATTTTGCCTAACTCAAATGTATTTAGAGTAGGGATCTTTAACGAGTACCTGACATCGTACAGGCTCGGGACCGACGATTTAACGTCCTTCTCCAAGGGACGACGCGATCAGATTTATTCACCCCGGTCCTATCAGTTCAGAGGCGAGCACGTAACCACCGAGCTAGCCTGGCCCCCTAATAAATAGTTAAATATAAATACATTTTAAATACGTATCGGAAGTATCTCAAAAGACATTAAATTACGTAAGAAACTAATATAGAAGGAATAATGATTGAGGATCTAATTATATATTACATAAGTTATATATTTTTTTATATACATATTAGAATATATTATACTATAATATACTTTATTACAGTATATTATAATATAAACTACAATAATATGAACTTTTATCCATAAAATGAACATTGTTCATTTACGTGTATGCATTGTTAAAATTATAACTATAACTATAATTTGCAGAAACTTGCTTCTCGTTAAGTTTCTCTATATTCCTGAATGACGATTTTGTCATTGCCTCTAAACTAAAACGGAATCCAACCAACTTATTAAAAATCAAATACATTATAAGGTATACATTTTTTTTTTTTTTTGTAAATCAGCCAGCTATTCGTTTAGGAAAAGCTGGCTTTTGAATTTGGGTTCAAACCGTCTCTGCATCGGTTGAAACGGAAATATTGAAACAAAGGGTGACTTTTGAGGTGATTTTATAGATTGCTTTACCAATCCTAATAGAGGCAAAGGAATGGGTTTGTTTTTATTGCAGTGACGAACACGAACCAACATCTGTACGAAAAGCAGGTCTCTTTCACTAAATGGATGCATCCTGGAAAAAGACCAAAAATTATTACAATGCAAATGCATTATAGCATTGAATCCGTACTCAATGCTAAAATATCACTTTCTACACTGATAGAAGTAAGTTGGGCAATCAGGTTGGTGGAGCAATGGTTGTAATATCTGATAACGAGGAAGTAGTATAAAACGAAATCTTTAAGCCATACAGCTCATACTAAAACAACCAAGCGGAGTTGAGAGAATTGTTAAAAGCTATTCAGTAGATTGACCTGACTTGTCTTCCTGTATTGTAACCTCATCAAGCATAATAACAACAGACAACCAGGTATCCCTGAATTCACTGCCAAAGTCTCCCGGCTCACTAGAGGACTTATGAGATATGATATTAGAAATATATTGGTATATATTATAATCGAAAGTTTGGTCTGCTTACTTCAGCTGGATAAGGATACTTACTGGGATAATGAAAAATGAGAGAGCAGATTCCCTGGCAAAAAGAGTTGGTGCCGATATGGACATCGACGAAGAAAACAGTGCATGGAATAAAGCCATATCCAAGTCTGATTAAAAACAAGTTTGGAACTTTGACTTGGAACCATCAATGGTCAACTTCAGTCCATTGATGAATCCAATCCATTGACTTCGACATGGACTATTCTCCAGACCATCTTATTCTAGACAAAAATCTACCCCTTAGCTTCAAAATATAGCAGGCACTGCCTGAACATGGCGGGACCAGGGCGTACCTCCATAGATTTGGAATAGAACCTACTCCTGGTAGCAGTTGTGACAACCGCATTCCCCCAATCATGGAAACATATCATCATAGACTGCCCTAAGTTTGATAAACAACCATCAAAATTATTCTGAGGTAAAATGGATAAACAAATAAAAGTCTCCACACAAATGAAGTTTTATTCAACAGCAACAACGCGTTTCGAACACTTTGTGTTCATCATCAGGAAGGCAAAGTGTCGAAACGCGTTGTTGCTGTTGAATAAAACTTCATCTGTGTGGAGACTTTTATTTGTTTATCCATTTTACCTCAGAATGAGTAAATACCATAAAATTACGGATTGCACAACTAATGATCAAAATTACTACATAATTTAATTATCAAATGTAAATTTACCTAGACACCTCTGATAGACTATTTATTATCAAGGGAAAACATAACTCGTTTCTTGTGATTTATTATTGGCATTGACTCCAATTAACTATAATTTTGTTCTTCTAATACTACATATTATCATGCAATGTAAGTAAAATACTAAAATCGATTAAAAAAAAAAAAGTAATTCTGAATCTCAAATAGTATAATTCTTAATATAGTATATTCATTTATATCATTCTTTAATTAATTACTTAATCAGTAAATACTTTTTAATTACTTTAAGGCCAAGACTAGTCGAAGGTATTGTCCGGTTAAGATTAGAGTTCCTTTAAATATTATAAATTTCGTTTTCTTAGTCAATAAATTCTTACTTCTACCTATGAAAAAGATTTTAAATAAAGCCGAGTCGGCTTTGATTTTTGAACCTAGAAAATTGACCTAATTCCGATTAGATAACACACCTTATCAAACCGTCCATAATATATTATTGAATTTGTTTTTATATATATATATATATATATATATATATATATATATATAATAAAATAAAAAACGAAGGAAACACACAGAAAGACACAGACATAACTCACATCGATATTTCGACTACCGCCCTGTCTTCCTGCGGGACTCTTCGCTCTTCGCACCTCCTGATGACGACGATTGTCGAAATATCGATGTGAGTTATGTCTGTGTCTTTCTGTGTGTTTCCTTCGTTTTTTATTTTATTGTAAAAAAGTCCGCTGGACCGTTTCTTTTAATTGTATATATATATATATATATATATATGAAGTCTAAACCACAAGAACAAAGAAAAACAAAAGAAATAAATGCTCTGAGGCCTTTCATTTTATATCATCAGAGAACAAACAAGGTAAGAAAGAAGAGGGTAACAGAAAAGTTAACCAGGAAGAAGGTAACAAGGTTATTTAACAATCACAAGATTTACACATACACACAGTGTGTGTGTAAAATATTTCACATAAACACGTGAAATAACAATCAATGATCAAACAACAATATGATATGGGAAAACAAGACTAAAATCTTTCAACCGTAACAAGCGGTCTTCGTCAGTCAAAAACCCAAGACCGCTTGTTACGGTTGAAAGATCTTGTGTGTGTGTGTGTGTGTGTGTAAAACTATATTACATTTATTTATATGAAACTATCTATAGGCATCGTACTGAACTATACTTACTAATGTACAAGACCATGGTTGTTAGTACGATAATACCAAACCAGGCGTTGAAAGATGTTACAAAGAAGACGACGGCTACAATGATGTCCGTAACGGTGGGGAAGATTTGAAAAATGATATACGAGAGGAGGTTGGTTATTGAATCAGTGCCTCGGTCCATTACCCTTAAAACTTCACCTGTTTTTCGGCTTAAATGCCAACGAAGACTTAAGCTGTGAAGGTGTTGGAATAATTCAACCTAAAACAGAAAAACTTAATAATAATAAAGAAATAACAGAAAACGTCGGTACATTGACTGGCAAAAACACTAAACATGTATAAAATCGTCAGATTCTCAAAAGGGGGTAAGAACCACTGCGGACAAAATATTTATTTCATATTATGATTTATAAGTTGATTTTCATTCCATGATTTTACTATAAAATTCTTACATATATTAAATAACTGAACAAAAAACTATAAAGAACTGATATAACTAACAACACTATTTCATCAGTCGAAAGGTGGAGTGAGAGTCCATCTACTGTTCTATTTGTTTCTAAGAAATTAAAAATGTCTTTTTCTTTCTCTGCAATAATGTATGTTGACTTTGAAAAAGGTTTAATTTTTGTATTCTGTATAAGAAAGATTCAGAAATTTCTCTAGAAATAGAACTGAGGTCTTTTGACTAATTTACAATAACTCTCAGGGTGAAAAGATGGAAATAAAGTGATAATAACGGTCCTGAGGAGGACACTATAATATCAAAAGATCTTAAGTCTTATTTCTCAATTTATTTTTATGATTTGACACTGGTTTCTTATTTTGAACATATGATAGGTTAAAAATTTTATTTAGCCACATTATTCAGATTTCACAATAAACACGTGAAATAACAATCAACGTCCAAACCACAATAAGAAATGAGAAAAAAGACTAAGATCTTTCAACCGCAACAATATTCCAATAAAGAAGCGGAAATTATACAGAACAAACACTTAAAAAGGATCTGACACAACTCCCTTGAGTCTTTGACTTGAAAATGAAACAAAATGTTTCTTGATTTACAATGACGTTTTACTTTGAAGCAATTCTGTCCAAAAAGTATCAATTTTATTTTTCATTATGATATGGCAAAAGCTGCGACTAGTGTCATGTTTACTTGTTGCTTAAACGTTTTGTGTTGCATGAAATACACCACGCAACAAAAAGAAAAAATTGTTTTCATTTGCCATATTAATTTGTTTTTTGTTGTAAATAATTTGATATAATGACTAAAGGGTACCTCTATTTCTCTAGTCGTGTACTGTTGTACTCTAATCCATAAGAAAGATCTTAAATTGTTTAATAAACCCATTCCACCAGTACCTCCTCCCTGAAGAAATTTGAAACTAACATAAATTACAACGAAGTCCCAACGGAAAGCAGGTAGATATGATCCAGTGTATTTCATGCTGTCCACTGAAACAAGCAAGGAATCCTGGATAAGAAAAAAAATATGGAGTGGCCTACACTCAACTTTACTATAAGTAAACATAATACCACACTTCTTAGGTATACAGTAAATAATGTTCGATTTAGGTATCATATAAATGCCTAAATGGGAGATGTTTATTCGTCTTTCATTCCTGGAGGTAGTACAGTTCGTGGTTGATTTACTTATTAATATATATGCTTACTTTGTACATAGCACCTCTGATGGTTATAATATCATTAGTATTAATAACTACAGTAGTAATAACATTTTTGAAAAGCAAAAAGGTAGATTTTGTGTTACGTAATAATCTCTTACAGGAGAACATGGCTTTTGTTCCAATAGCCAGTAGATCTCTTATAGTTTACCTAACCTCCTTCTACATTGAATATTTAAGACAAATTTTCCAATTTAAAACTTGAAAATATTACTATTTTAACTGAAAAATGTCAGAAACATTTAAGAAAAAATGTTGTTTTAAGATAATTTTTAATTTAAGATGCAGGATAATTACATTTATTATTTTTCAAAGAATGTTTTCAATTTTGAATTATGTTTTAAATGTTTGCCCTTTTATAGAATTATTATAATGGGAATTTCATGGATTCCTAGTATTTAATAAAAACCACATTTCTTTCCCTTTGTCAAAAACATATATACCAATTTTCTCTGAGCGAGTGTTATCATTTTCCTGCGTACTGTACTCTATTATAAGGTTGCCGTAATATTGACAAAAAATATATTAGTAATTAGCCAATTATATCTACTCAAATCGAAATCAAAGCCGGCTATTCAATATAATTTAAAACTTTTATAACTGAAAGCTTGAAATTATTAAAATTAATAGATATGAACTATTAGACTAGAATAGTGAAAAAACTGGAGTTAGTCAACAAACATAACTCCTCTTTCATTAAGAAAGAGTCCATTCCTGACACTTCAGTTTTGCCCAAAAATACTACGACTCATAAACAAGAAAATTTCATCTGATACTAAGTTTTGTTCAAGGGTGCCATATATAGATTGATTAGAGCATTTTGTGAGGAAAATGCATCACACCATGGAAAGCAACAGAAATTTATGTTCATTAGCGTTGATTTTTTACATGTAAAAATATTATTCCTTTTATGTCTCATATAAGTCAATAAATTATTATAATTTTCCATTATACTTCTAAATATCAGTTTTATTTCAGTGGATTCGCTCAAAAATTGTCTAAGTCAATGTAAACAATATAAAGAAATCAATAAATTCGACAAATATAGCAGCTGATCAGTTAGTCTAGGACAAACAATCAGTTTTAATAGCGTTATTGCTCTTAGCTGTAATTGAAATTTCGTGATTTTTTTTATAAATGGCTAATTTTTGGTTCCATTTTTTTGGAAAATGTCCATGAATTTTTAATGAACACTTTAGTGTCGAAAAAATATTTTCTAAAAACAGAAAATGTACTGTAACGCCGTTTTGGTGAATGTCATTTTGAAAAAAATTATCTCAACTCATCCTTCTTAGAATGCTCTCTATTTTTAGGTATAGTTTCATTCTGATCCATCAAACTATGTGGTTTATATCACTCTCACAGCTTTCAGATTGATTTATAAGTTACAATTTTTACATTTTATTGAAAAAAAAAATATTTTCCGCTGTTTTAAAAACCTGAATATATTTTTCGTCTATTGTATTTCAAAGATAATGCCAAATTTTCAAAAATCTATAATTAGTAGTTTAGGAGAAAAAAAATGTAGTCTAAAAACAGTTTTTTGGTAAAAAAATTATTGCACCCAAAAAATAGGGCTCATCTACACTATGAGGACAATTTTTGTTTAAAGAATCAACTTGATCCATCAAAGATTCTGAACGTAGCGTGTCTACAAACTTTGGATACATACTCACCCACCCTCCTACCCACAGACATCATCGAAAAAACTTCACAAAACGACTTCTGGGACCTCAAAACATGTAATTCCGTCAAAATGTCGAGATAGAATTTTTTCACCATCACTATACTTTACTAAGTAAAGTAAAAAAGTTAAATATAAAGAATGAATAAACGTCTTACTATCTTCATTATTGATTTCCGTTAACACGGTCAGTAAATCAAAATGAAGACACGAAAGACAAAGAATTAATACACCGCTATCAGGAGTGAAAAGCGGACTAGGCCAATTCAAGGGCTGTCATCGCTATTCCAATAACTTAACGCCTCCTTTTTTCGTCAACTCATTGCCTTATTCGATTAAACGTTTCAACACCGTGCACACAGTACAGCCATGACGGTTCTTCAAAAGTGTCATTTCCTCTGGTAGCACCTACAGCTATCATCCTATTTTAGGGTCTGAAACATTCATGTTAACTAATAACTATGACTGTGGACAAGTTCCACTAAGTTAATCCTCAATAATGCTGATCCATATTATTTAAAGATACACCAGTTGGTTTGGTACCGGTTAAGGAATATACATAAATGTACTCGGCTTTGAGCTGAATTTTTCATTTCATTTTTCTTCATGTACAAATCATGATTGCTCTTTCATTTCTGAAGTGGTCTTCTACTTTTTGAGATCTGAAATACCAGGACTACAAGTTCACTTATAGATCTGAATGGTTTACGAATTATATTGTTCTTAAGTGTTCAAAGGGTTTCAGTTTCTTAGTCAAATACTTGGTTGAGAGTACTTACCAAGTAAGTACACCACTAAGACCCCTACTACATTTAGGTATACATAGTATTATAAATTTTACGCTTAAATATATCTAATACCACGGTTCCTACAACACTTAGATTTTTAGAGTGTTCGAGCTCTTTTTTAACAATCAATCACATATCCTACTTATCTATAGATCAGATTAATTCTACATCTCTTGTGTTTCTATTAGATTTAAAATAACTCTGATCATATTGCATTAAAGTATACACATCTATACTTTTCTATAATTTTGAAAAAAATTATCTCAACTCATTCTTCTTAGAATGTTCTATTTTTAGGTATAGTTTCATTCTGATCCGTCAAACTGTGTGGCTTATATGACTCACAGCTTTCAGATTGATACTGTGATAATGGGAATTTTCCAATATATAGTTTTAGTTACCCTAAAATAAATTCCACTGTAACACAAGTTATTACCAATTTACTGTCATTGGTATGACAATAATATCAAAATTCCTTATGTTGTGAGGAACTTCTAGCTTGACCATAATCCCAGTAATACGCTAAAAAGAACCGCGGATCTGAAGTTATCTCACTTTTATCATGAGTGAGATAATTATATTCAATTTTTTACTGTCTGAATATACCACTCCACTGTGCCAATAAGAAATGTAAGGGTACTGCCACTAATTTAACTATATATAAACCACTACTGTTTACCAATCTTTTTGCTGTAGATAGGCACAAACAGATTAACGATTCGGCCACTGACTAAAAAAAAAATGCACAGAATCACTCTCAGTTGCAAAGTGAAATCTTTTTTCGGCCATAAAAATGGAGCTAGTTTCCTTAATTTGCGCAGCGCATTTCTCCATGCTGAACCTTCAACTGTTGGCCTTGAATCTCCCTGAAAAAAAAACACTGAGTTAATATTATTTATTTTAAATATTATCACTGATGGTAAATTTGAGTCAACAACTTTTGTTTATAAGGTCAAATTTTTAAGAATGTGCATTCTGAAGGATATTTAAAGTATAAACCATTGAATGTAGAGATTAGAAGTACAAATTTATAGGGTTCCAGTCATTATTCCAGGTCGAATTAAACTCTCAATGCCAACTTTCATTTTACTTAAAATCTTTTTCATAGGCATACTACATAAAAGGGAATGCACAATACCATTCATCAGTTACATGATGCAAATATAAAAAATAACTGGTTACAATCTAGTATCGCTTATGATAGTTTTTTCATTTGATGGCATAAAATAAAGGAGCTTTTGTAATTCCTTTAGTCGTTTTTCCTTTAAGTTTGAAAACAGTGATTTTAATTTTCTTTTACTATAAAATGCTAAAGTAACTTCAGGGACATTTCCTCTAAATTATTTTTTTGATTTTATATGATAAACCCTTAAATTTGTAAATTTGAAATATTTCTCATTTAAAACCTCTGGATTAAATTTATCACTAATGGAGTTTTCTAATGGTTCTCTTATATATCCTGACCAAAATCGTTCTTTGAAAAAAAAAAGTTTATTTTAGTATAGTGCATACTTTGAGTAAAGTGCAAGTTTGTTTGAATAAGTGCAGAGTTAGAGAATTTTATGACCTGTAAGTGTTTTTTAAACTAAGTGTTGTGGTTCAACTGAATCTGAAATAATTTCTGGAAGGTTGTATGACGAAGTGAAGTCACAGTTTCCTGTATACAAATTTTTTACTTTTGTAAGTTCTACTATTTCTACTTGTATTATTCCATACGTTGTAACAATTTCTTTTGTTTATATGTGTCATGTTGAGACTGATAAACGATATTGTGTATTCTTTCATATGTAGTAGGCTAATGAAAAAGGTTTTAATTAAAACTGAAAAGATGACATTCAATTTGATTTGAACCTAGAATACTGACCGAAACCCGATTAGTACTTACTTCTACTCTATGAGACGGTCCATACATTGTTTACACATTTATATAAAAAGATTTTACATAAACACGTGAAATAACAATCAATGACCAAACCACAATATGAAATGAGAAAACAAGACTAAGATCTTTCAGCCGTAACAAGCGGTCTTCGTCAGAGTCAAAACCCAACTGATCTTAGTTAGATCTTAGTCTTGTTTTCCCTTTTCATATTGTGGTTTGATCATTGATTATATTGTTATATATATATATATATAATCAAACCACAATAAGAAATGGGAAAACAAGACTAAGATCAGTTGGGTTTTTGACTCTGACGACCGCTTGTTACGGTTGGAAGATCTTAGTCTTGTTTTCCCATTTCTTATTGTGGTTTGATCATTAATTGTTATTTCACGTGTTTATGTGAAATATTTTATATATATATATATATATATATATATATATATATATATATATATTGATAAAAGTATCGACCGTCAAGTAGAAACAAAGTAAAATGCTATCAGGGCTCTGTCAGTTCTGCCATTACGGCATTATAAGAAGAAAATTTTTCGACTTGACTGTCTGGCTAACCTGACTATGCAATTTCGCCACTTTTTTAAACACTCACTCATATCACATCCATATATTCTTCTCATATGCTCATAAACCCATAATTATTATCCTAAATATATAAATATTGATGAAAGTATCGACCGTGGAGTACAAACAAAATAAAATGTTATATATATGTAGTTTAAATTATAAGTAGGGAGAACAAGATAGAGACTAATATTCAGGATTCTCTATCAATTCGGCTACTTCAGGAGAGGAGAAGAAACACAAGTAGGGAGGCATGAAAGAGTTCACTGACTGATACAGAATGACACACACAGTGTGGCCATCTTACCATCGTGCAACACTTTGAGACAGTTAAGCAATGAACCAATTAATCATGAAAGTAGTAAATAAAGAAAGATGAGAGAAAGGAAAGAAAGGAAAATGAAAAGATGAAATCATAAATGAAAAGTAAAAAATCTGGAGTGGCCTACAATCAACTTTACTACAAGTAACTTAATATCAAACTTCATGGATATATAATATATAATGTCTCATTTAAGCATAATGTAAACATCTAAATGGGAGATGTTTATTAGCCGTTCATTCCTCAGATAGTCCAGATAGTGACTGAAGGACATATCAATATATAAGCTTATTTTTGAATATCACACCACTAAAGCAAATAATCTCATTAGTATAACTACAGCAGTAATAACATTTTTGAAAAACCCATGTGAACATTTTTAGAAACGAAATATTCTCCTACAAGAGAACATGGCTTTTGTTCAAATAGCCAGTGGATTTCTTACATTGTTTACTTGACATCCTTCTACATTGAATATTAAAGTAAAATATTCAAATTTAAAACAGGAAAATACCCTTTTTTTCTCTGAAAAACATCATAAACAGCTAAGAAAATGTTGTTTTAAGGTGAATTATAATTAAAGATGTACGATAATTACATTTATTAAACTCTAAACGAAAGATTTCAATTTTGAATTATCTTTTACATTTTTGGTTTTTTACAGAATTATTATACTTTCAATTTTATGGCTTCTTAGTATTTAATAAGATCATTTTCCTTCCCCTTTGTCAAATAACATATATACGAATTTTTTCTGAGTGAGTGTTATCATTTTCCTGCACAATATTATTCCTCTTACATCTCATATACTCGTAAGTCAATAAACAATTTAAATTGTTCCTTTATAAATATCAATTTTATCTCAGTGGAATAGCTCAAAAAATTTCTAAGTCAATGTAAACAATGAAAAAAATATAAAAAATTCGACAAGTATAGCAGGTGATCTCTTAGTCTAAGATAAACAAAGAGTTTTTATAGCGTTATTGCTCTTTCCCATAATTGAAACTTCATGATTTTTTTTTTATGAATTGCTAATTTTTTGTTCCATTTTTGGTCAAATTTTCATTATTTTTAAATGAGCCGTTTAGCGTCAAAAAAACATTTTCTGAAAACAGAAGTCGTACTGTAACGCCCCATTAGCGAATGTAATTTTGAAAAAAAATATCTCAACTCATTCTATAATGTTCTATTTATAGGCATAGGTTTCATTCTTGTCCGTCAAACAGTATGGCTTGTATCGCTCTCACAAGGTTTGAGATTGAATTATAAGTCAAAATTTGTACATTTTATTGAAAAAAAAAAATATTTCCTGTTGATTTAAAATTCTGAATATATTTTTTGTTTGTTCCATTTGTAACCTCAAAGATAATATCAAAATTTCAAAACTCTAGGGTTATCAGTTTAGGAGAAATAAATGTTTTAAAAAAAACGGTTTTTGGCAAAAAAAGTGACTTTCCCATCATGCATAATTTTTCCCAAACAATAGGGATCTTCGTCTTTATGGGGCCCATTTTTGTGTAAAATATCAACTTGATCCATCAAAGATTCTGGACCGTAGCGTGGTAACAAGCAATGCTAACACACTCACCCACCCATCCACCCACACATACACAGACATCATCGAAAAAACGTCATAAAACGACTTCTGGGACCTGAAAACATGTAATTCCGTCAAAATCTCGAGATCGAATTTTTTCACGATCAGTATACTTTACTTATAGTAAAGTAAAAAATGAAAATATAACTGAAAAAATAAAGTATAAATGAAGTTCTATAGTGGTAAACTGCGAAGAGTAAAAGCAGGTTCCTAGAAAAAAAGAGGTGTCATCCACCTCGTTCTGAGCACTCAATAATTATTACAGATTATATTTCAACATGAAAGAAAATCTGTCGCACTCGCAAAATCTCACCCCAACTAGAAGATAACACTCATTTCAACAAAAAGAATTTCTCATTTTTACATTTATAAAAAAAAGTTAAAAATATTATGTAGTTCATTCTTTTGTATATACCAATCATGCGGTAATATGCTACTAATTTCAATGGCATTGTTAGATATACACGTCAAACATGAGTTATTATTATGTTAAAAAAAAAATTATTTCTTAATTTCAATAAATTAAAAAAAAATGAAGTTTTCCATAACAAACCCTAATTAATCTTTCTACCTAAAGTCCTTCCTTAGGAAAATAAACAAGGGAAACATGGATATCCATTAGACAAAATTGGATGAGTATGTAAGTCAGATTAACCAGTTGTATTAATGGAACTGTTTAATTCGAGGAAACTTATATTATATAGAATCACAATTAATTTCCTGAACGAACTAATATAATTAGTGGCATATTTGAATTGTCCAAGTGACTACTTCCAGACTAGAAACTTTAAATAAACGCAGAATAAACAGCAAATAATACAACATTAATTACTACAGCGTATTTATAAGTTTTTAATTATACAGAATCAGCAAATTTCAGATATATTATTAATGAAAGTTTTGTTCCATGAAACGCCAAAAAAATTGCTACTATCACAAAAATGCACAATGTAAGTCATGTTTATTGGAACAAAATCGCATACGCATAATCAGTAAAATCACAAGATTAAGTCCGTCGATCACGAATAGCAGAATAAATTACGGACAACGGTCGACGTTGGATGCTCTAAGTTGCTGTATAACTTAGAGCCAAATTCATTCAGGTGTTTCGTTACACTTTTCTATCAAAGTTCGACTGACTTGAACTATCAATACTGCAATCCACGTAACCTCTTTTACTGTAGTCCATTTAAATTATAAACATATTTAATGCAGCTTTACCGTAATTTCTTACCTAGTACGGAACAAATTATTGGTTTCTTTTTATAGAAAAGTAACATTATGTCAGATGAGTTGAGTTTTGCATAAATCTAAATGGCATTTTATGAGCATATCTTTATCGAAAATTTGTGAACTTTAAAAGTGGAACCATACTGATTTCCAAGGCTACTTGCTTATTTTCTTCATGCTATGTATTTCTGAATGTCAAATACAAAATTTTGATTTTGCGAGTGCATTAAAACCTGCATTGATCAAGATCGTTGAGATAAGAAAGAAGCTGGTCAGGCACGGTTTAAATTTATTTATAATTTGATATCGATCATTTCCCAGTGTTTCCAAACATTTTCATTTGGTAACACACTTTTTAACTACATGCAAACTGTTAGTACTACAGAGGTTAGTAAACATTATATTATCATAAAAAGTTCATCCGTCATACCTACTGAATCAGTGTTGCTGTAGCTGCCCGACCGGTTTCGCACGTTTCCATCTTAAAATGGGACTTTCTTTTTGGAAGAAAGCACGATGGAATGGCGTATTTTACCATCTAGTTTCTTCAGCAGTCGCGTCACGCCGGTTAGAAAACACTATAATACTCTTTACAACTAAAGCTGTTCTCAGTCTTAGTACTTCTATTTTTATAGCATCAGTTAAGGTTGCTGGTTTATGTTTTACTAGTTGAAGCTTGGAAAGTGCTACTGTTACAGACATTTCACTAATAGTACACCACGGTGACAAGCGTTTGCACCTAATATGTTGAACCAAATTTCACAAATCAGTGATCCGCAACTGTGTTCATTTTAGTTATTAATGAGAATTAACTTTTCAGGAAAGCTGAGGAAACATCGGGGCACACCATAGAACTTGAGTTCTATACTGGCGTGTTTTATACACTGTATATATCATAATACTAAACGCGGGGCGAAAATTTTACAATATGTTTCATTGTCCATCCATTTACACTCGAAACACATCTAAACCGTAAAGAGATTTCACAGATACCATGAAGTATATAAATCACATCTAGAAACCCAAAACGTATCAACTTCACCCTCTACTAATCAGATCTCACTATAAAACATTAAGAGTACCTTAAAATGAAGATGAAAATGCGTTAGTGTTATCGAGCCTCGTAACGTCGCCTTACATTTCTCATCCCTCTCAACCACTTTCGGAACAAACATCTATCCCTTTTTTTCTTATCATCCCTATACAAGGATTTAACTCAAAAAGAATTTATCTCATCACAAACACACATTAGGAAAAATAGAAAAAAACATACCTGACTACTGTACAGTGCTTTGATAAACAAATCAGAACAGGTTTGTTTAATGTAATACTATTCAATTCCCTAAACGTATCAAAAAAATTATTTAGAAACAATGAAGAGGTCAAAATTAATTAACTAAACTATACATTCATTGTTGTTTATAAATTGTGGCACAGAAGTTGATCAAATATTGAGGAATTGACTTCCACCAGGATAACTGTCCAAATCCTGAATCAAAATTCTTTTCTCTTTTTCCCTCAAAAAAAAAAGACCATATATATTAAAATTATTAACGAAAAACAAAAAGAAAATAAAAACACTCACGGGTTTTGATTTGACGTCGTTTTTTAAGAGAAAAAAGAGCGAAGACTTTGCTGGCCATTTGAATTAACACTCAGTGATGCCAAACTTACGACGATAAAACCGTTATAAATAAATAAATTATAACAATAATAATATATAAAAGAATTAAGAATAGGAGAGGAAAATGAGTATCAAGAAAAAAAAATTTTTTTAATCGAATTTCAGACTGCAGAACTATTGTGTGATTTCTATGTTTTTCAATTCTGTTGCTATTTTCCAGGAGAGAAGAGCTTTTCTTCTCCTGATAACGTGAGAGTCGAAATATTCAATTGGGTTTTGTTGTTTTTTTCTCTTATTGGTTTAACATATATATCAAACGAAATGATAACAAATTCATCGATCAAGAATATTAGGTCCTGTTTTATAGAACATGCATACTACAAAGTCGGTTGTTTAAGTGAACCGATATTTGGCGACACGATAGAGGAGAAAAGTAAAAAGGTTCAACACAAGATCTCCAGTGTCACATGATTGAATGATAAATTTGGCTTGAGGACAACTAATTCACGTCCCAACCAACCCAACGAAATTCATTTGTAATTTTGTATTTTTTTATAATATAAAATTAAGTGTGTTTATTTACTGTATGTTAAAAACAAGAAACATTGAAAAATGATAAATGGAACGAGGGAAGGAAGGTAAATTATATGCATAAAGTTATGTGTATGATAGCAAAAACCCAATACGCTCAAAAAGTACGTATTTTGAAATTCTAACTGCAAACAATCCACGTCAAAGTTTGAACAAAATTATTTACTTAATCACTCCAGTGGGTTGTTTCATTTTCTTTTAGTAGTTTTATCTATACATGTAATTTTGAGAACTGATATGAACTTTAGAACATTATTAAATTATTTAATTAGAATTAAGTTGTAATCAGAATTGTAAATAGTCGCTCATTACTTAATTTTGAATAATATTAATTAACAGAAATGTAATATAATTAGAGGAAACCAAACGCAGTTTGATTTGACTTTAATCTAAATACTAAATTTTGTTACATCTCACACAGGCAAAATAACATTACTTTACCTTATTCACTTTCATGGTGCGGATTCTAATTTTTTTTTTTAATTTGAACATGGGTCATTTTAGAACATATAACATATCACTTAAGGTTCACTGAATGTCAACTGTTGATAAAACCGATGTAAAGAGTCAAAGATTAAACACCCCGACCAATGTTTGCATTGTGATTGGAGAAAACGTATTCTTTCGATAGTTCTCATCGACAAAATCCAAGACAGGTCTATTCATTTATATTCATGCACACAAAGTAAACACAATGTAAAATAGAAAAACGTTCACAAGTTCAAAAGTTCATTAAAACGTGTGTTTTCATTTTAGTTATTTTGTGTTTCATATTATAAGGAACACATATGATCTAATGGGCAACATACATCCCGATTGTACCGAAGGTTCAGAGTTCGAATATAGACCATAGACCGTATATATTTCATCCAGGGGATGGATAATTTCGTTCACGCCCCTGAAGAAGATGTATAATCGTCAGTATGTCAGGTTCTGGACTCGTTAAAGACCCCTATCCCAGTAATCTTGAGTGAAACTAAAACTAAGGCATACATACGTTCTCGTGAATACAATCAAATTAATTTAATCTTAACTTACATGTTCTTCACCCATTTCCAACCGAGAAACATCGATTTAAGACCATAACTAGTGAAATTTATACTCAGGTAGAAGTACAACATCTTTGATTAAGAAGCTATCAACTAGATCAGTTGCCAACCGTTAAGTACAGCATTGTACTTAAGCAGTTGTCTTTTATAAATACATTTTTTAATTTATATAATTTACAATTTAGTTGCAGCGTTTAAACATATAGTTTATCAGGCAATTCTAGTTTACTATAATTGCCACCCCCCCCCCCCCCCCATTTGGATTTCAGGGTGATGTGCTCTGATAGTGAACTGTTTATGTCTTTGGCCAATATAGTCCATATTTAAATAAATTAGAAACATTATAAATGAGCAAATGATATTTACATTCATCTGTGGAATAGAATATGTAGATGAAGCTCCAAGATTGTAATAGTCGAGAGGTGATAAAATCCCTGGAGCTTTCAAGCCAAGAATGAACACCACAACACAACTGACGTAGCGAAGAGTAAAAAAGGTCATTTCGATTTTGTCATTAATGCTGAAACAAAGTGGATCCATTACAGAACAAGTAAAAAGAACATTTCAGCAACAATATACTAGCTGCCCAGTTCTTTAAAGATAAATACAGAAATGCAATTATTGCTCAGCGGACCACAAATATATTAACAGTTCACTAATTTATCAACAATATTTTTAATAGAAGTCAAAATGTAAATGACACAAACATACAAATCAAAAAGGTTAGACATTCGGTGTTTTACTAAACAGCGAAACACATTTCATAAGCCCAGTTCACCATACCTCTACTCTACCGATCTCTTCAGTCAAACAATCTTTTATTCAGGGGTAATAAAAAGTAATAAAACATTACTTACTTTTTAAGATTGAACCACCAATCATGACGGTGAAGATTAAAAAACACAGTACATTCAGATATGAAAACCAACATCCAAAAGATTAGAAGAATAATGCCATGACCTCGAGTAGGAACTGAAGGAAGAAGAAAATTCCTTTCGACGATAATTAAAATGGCAGACAGAGGGAACATAATCGTGGTCAAAACTAAGTTGACAATCTAGAAAAAAACATTTACATGTAAATGGTCAACATTGGCTTTAAAAGAATAATTAAGAATAAAGAGACATGCAAATAGAACACAATAATGGTGAACTGTAAAGAGTAGTCATATATTAATATCAAAAGAAGGTCACTTTAATAAATGTCATATGGTAATGAAGGTAAGTGTACCAAAAGAACAGTATTATGTCAAAATAAATATCACGCTATATTGAAACTAACAAAACGCACATCACACCAATGAATGAATGACAGTCAGGTGTAGAAGAAAAAGACATAAAATGAAATGTATTACATAACATGACCTGCATTGAGACCATCAGAAAAGACACAACAAATCATGAACCAGTGTGTTAATAACAATAAGTAAAAAAAAAGAGTTTCATCGTAATCTCATAGCCACACTCGTAGTTTGTACACACTGTTCATCCTAGTATGGATCCATGCCATTATCTATATTGCACTTCTATTTTTTAACTGCTCCAACATTCTCTACATGTTCATCTATGTTATTTTTACAAACCCTCTGCAACCTCTCGTCTTCACAACCACATCCTACTGATGTTCTATATATGATCTGATGCAGGACATATTCTGAACGTGAAAATAATAAATAATATGTAAAATACATGGTAACTTAAGACTCATAGAGGTACATCAAAGAAATTTAAGGAGAGTAATATTGGAAAAGGAATAGAGTGTAAAATGAAATGACCTTTCTTAAGGGGAACGAATAAAGCATTAGATTCAGATGTAAATAGGGATAGAAACAGGGATGACATGCATCTGAACCAGTAAAGAAGGAAAAAGAAAATATGTCAATGCAGAAAGACGAAAAAAACACACAAAAAATACTGCATATGTACTCTAATATTAATTAATGTAAAAACTACTATTACTGTATACTCAATCAATAACTAAACAATATGAACATATTAAACTATGGAAAGACTATAGTTATAGAAATTAGTTTAAGTATTATGAACCACTTACCATATAACCGTAGACCGTGCCATTGTTCAAAGCAACCACTTGAAAAATAAAATTAGCTACCGTTAATATGGCAAGAAGGAATGTAAGAAACAACTGTAACATATACAGGAAGCTGGTTGGAAAGTTAGTTAATAGGGTCCTTGTGGCGTATTTCCTGTATATCCACAACTGGGTAAGACCTCCAGACAATATAAAAATTCCTGGTAGGACCGAATTAACTGTGTCTCGAAGACAGTCGTTAAGGCCATCATCCACCCAAATGTCGGTGAATGCTACTCCTGGAGGACAATATCTCATTTTGAGTCGTTTTTAAGCCTGATCTGAAAAATAAATATAATAGTATATTAGTCGAAATATTACGTTAAAATATCATTGAAGAAACGTAGTTCAAAAGTTATTTTTATTATTTGTTAATTCTGCATAAATTCAGAAATAGAAATGCAGGGCATACAAACAATGGGAAAGAAGGGGTAGGATGATTTAGTACAATATACCCGATGTGTGTTACAGACCACACTGGCATATCAATCAAACTACTTTAGAACTAAAGTCGTTTGAAACTACTTCAAGATCGTTTGAAACACGATTACAAAAAATAAGAATTCATTACAAACAAAAGTAAACCAATTGTTTACATGATTCTGAACTAAGACCTACTAATTACTATACTTTGTTTTTACATTGTTAATCGTTTAAAATTTTTAATATTTATTACAGGGTTGTTAATTTCCAGGATCCCTTGAATTTATTTTATAATTTACAGATATTTTAATTTTGTATGGACAACTCTACAGATAAAGTTGTTCACCTTTCCCACGATTATTTTGAAATTTCTACACTATCATATGTACACTAACTTACGTTAGAGTAGGTTACTTAACCTTCTTATTACTCAAACAAACGATTATTATTACTCAAAATCTCGTACAGAGTACTGTACAGGAAGGTTAGGCAAGGCAAAGCTATATTAAATATTTATTACAGTGAAATAAAGCAGCAGACTTCTTAACTTGTTCCGAACTCTTAGGCTGAGTTCTAGATTCATCTATTTCACTTTGGAAACATTTATGAAATATGGATCCAAGTTAAACAAATTTCATTTCTTTTAATACGTGTTGTAATATGTGTTTTAATTTGTTTCATTGCCTATTTACTGTATTTTGATTTTTTATGATACACAATATTTATTTTACTGTTATGTAAGATAACATTTAAATGTAATTCATGAAAATAATAAACATGAAAAAATCTCTTTATCACGCAGAATTATGCAGTATGGTGAAAAATTTGTGATAAAGAAACATTTATATACGCGTTTAAACAACCCGTAAAACAGTGAACAGGAATTTACTCTGTAATTTCAAAAAATGAATAAATTTTTATGCGAATAGGGCTTCAAACGATGTTGACATTATCTGAACACAAGTAATTGAAATAAAGTAATGCAAGTTCAAAAGATAATCTCTTGTTAATCTCAAAATATATGACAATTTAACAGTATATTATAAATTGACTTACGAACAATTTAATATGTATATTGTCGTTAATTAATATTAATTAATGATGTTAATTAATTTTTTCAAGTTTTTCTGAATTCTGTTTTTTATATACATGTATATAATATAAGGTAAAAAGATTTCACATAAACACGTGAAACAACAATCAATGATCAAACCACAATAAGAAATGGGAAAACAAGACTAGTAACGGTCTCTTCAAACTTGATACTTTCGTCACGAGGGCAATAGCCTCTTCAAAGAGGGTTGACAGCTAGCGGATAGTTTTTTACTTTTTCTTACTGTACTCCTTTGTTTCCCCAAACATCCCTTTCTGGACATTAGTCCTTTCCTGTGCTTTCACCCTTTTAAAATACCACTCTTCCCTCCCACTCTTCTCAACTCCTCATCAGATGTTTTCTGCATCTAGTGTTCAGTTGGGTTTTTGACTCTGACGAAGACCGCTTGTTACGGTTGAAAGATCTTAGTCTTGTTTTCCCATTTCTTATTGTGGTTTGATCATTGATAATATAAGGTATCCACAAAAAAAATGAAATAAACAATTGAATCTGTTCAAAGAACAGAAGCAAAAAAAAAGTTGTTTTTGTAAATTTTATAAATATTGTTTAATTGAATGGATATAATAAACAAAGATGTTACCTGAAAAAACTTTCACGCAGTAAGACCAATTCCAGATAGTTTTATTTTTCTTCGAAAAAAATTCGAGTTACATCTCATTGATTATTAGTTCAGTAGCAATATCTCCTACAAGAATAAAAAATAAATACATATCAAGCGATATAAAACGAATAACAAAAATATAACAAGCTTAAAATTATGCTTCTTTTTTTTAAAAAAAAAATCATTGTTCATTCAACTGAACTTCCCTAACACATACAAACGAATGAACTAATCATACAAAAATAAGGGCTTTCAGATTCCTACTGTTGAAACAGAAAAATAAACTAGTAGGTATTACTGTCATCGAATCAAAATCAACTTGAATTAAACTTTTAAAAGTCAAATGAAATGATATAAAACCTTTAACCAACTCACTCAGCTAATATAATACACCTAACTTGAAAATTTAATAATATATGTATTGTCATGTTTTTAGATTTTAGTAGAATCAAATTTTTAAACAAATTTTACACCTTTTTTGATGATTAGGAAAGGGTATTGAAAATTTTTCCTAATTCACTAACATAAATGATATGTTTACATCAGTGGTCCACACTTGGTTCCCACAGTAAAAGTTTTCAGGTGACCGGTGACTACTTCTCATATCTTTGATTTCAGATATAAAGAACATCATCAATTTTAGTACATCAAAAAAAAATTACATTACGACCTTATAAATATCGAAAAAAGTATTTTATTCGACATTGGAGCCAGATTTTACTGTCATTACATACATTTGAACAAATAAATAAATCTCTTTTAACCAATTGAAAGAAAATATTTAACATGATCAGACACCAAACACTTTGTCATTCCAAACAAACTTCAAACCCCGACTGTTTGCTAACGCCTAAGTCCAAAACAAATTAAACATGTTAGTATCTCATTGTGGTTTAAATAAGTTGTGCATATACCATTTTAAAATTGTATTTTCAATGACATGTTGAGTTAAACATATGGCTGTGTCATGCAAATGTATTTAATTCATTAATATTGTATTGTTACTTTATGAATACAGTATTATGTAATCATTTTTATAAGTATTAATTTAGGTATTACTATATTTGGGGGTGGGTTGTTGGATAAAATTAACGACAGAATGATGGGCGATAGGTGGAAAAGGGTTACGACCACTGACACAATTGATGAAAACATGCAAAAGCACTAATTTAAGTCAAAAAATACATTTTCTACCTCTTAACTGCTTATTTCAAATATTTATACAAAATAATGAACTTAGTAAGAAACTTCCAAAATAATTGCATGAAATGTTCTTATGAAGATACAAATAATATATATTTAAAACTAAAGATGTTTTGATAACACATGAAAGTTGGTTCTGTTCTACTTGTTCGAAAATATATCACATTAAGCCAATGACAATACTAGCCAAATGGATTTATAACTTTAAAACTGAAAAACAATAATCATTAACACATTACTAGTTATGTTTTTTAGAAGTATTTAGATATTGAAAAAAACTATAAACATTTCTGTTTCACAGCTTAATATCAACAGTAACTATATACTGATTAAACAATCATGAACTTGCCTTTTGATATATTACTAAACTTCAGTTTTGTAAAGCAAATGAACGTTTAGTAATGCTTTTATAATATGTAAAATGGTTGCTAAGGTTGACAAAGGTACAATGAACTTACTTTTCTAGAACTCATAAACTAAAAAATCTTCAAAGTTCATATAAATATAATATAACTATTATATTGTTTGAAACAACCTGCACAAAATCGCTACATTATTCTCAAATAATGACATTATAACTTAACATAGCTCTCTAATAACTAAATGTGGTTTCTTTTATTACAGTACCCTGATTGAATTAAGAAAAACAGTAATCAAACCATTAAATTATGATTTTCATTGTTATGTAAGAAATGTGTAATATGTCTAACAATGAGTAATACTACGTACTTAAATTTGAAACATATTTTAAATTTACTTCAGTAAAACTTTTAATAGAAACTGTAACCTCCAACAGTTACCAACTATTTTGCAAGTCATTCAAATTTTAAATAAGCAAACACCACTATTAATTAACACCACAATTATCACTACTAATCATAGAGTAAAACAACAGCAATGAAAATCCAATTAACAACAAAATTAGGCAAAAAGCCTATAACTAAATTTTTATAGATATACCTACCATAACACAAAAATTTTACAAAATTAATTTTTAAATACGAAAATAATGAAACACTGAAAGATAATAAGCCTATATTACTTATATGTACGAGCCTTTCAAATACAACTAACTAAGCAAGCGAGAAACCGGCTTAACACCTTCAGTAAAACTTCCGTGGCAAACCAGAAAATAACCTTTTACGTTATCTAAGTTTGACTAGTTATGATAACATCTTACGTTTGATTCCATGGTTATCAATATTGTTTAAGATGGAAGGTTATTTGAAATGAAACTAGTTGCTAGGTGACAGTTGTTTCACTGTTTTTCAGAAAATTTAAAGAGCAGATTATGGTTAGTAAACAGTAATTTTTTGCTATAGTAAGCAATAGTATGGTAGAGTTATTGTCATAAGCATTCAATAATGCTGAAAAAACCAGTTCTTTGTAATTTGCACCGATGCACTTTTTTGAATGTACACTTCATTAACTTTTCTGAAAAGCTTCCAAAAGTATCATCCGATTGTCTCCCAGAATTAACTGATTCATTAAAATTTGAAATTGAAAGTAAATGGTTTAACAATACTTCAAAAGGTAGATTTAATTCGAAAAGTGATATTTTCCCAAAGAAATATGTCCTTTCGATGTTCCCTTATCCTTCTGGAAATCTTCATATGGGTCACGTTAGAGTTTATACTATTGGCGATACAATGGCCTGGTTTTATAGATTAAATGGATTTAACGTTTTACATCCAATTGGATTTGATGCTTTTGGACTGCCAGCTGAAAATGCTGCACTCGAACATAAAGTTAAGCCAGATGACTGGACTGGTAAAAATATTGAAACAATGAGAATACAATTAAAATCATTAGGATTTAGTTTTGATTGGGAACGTGAAATAATTACATGTGATCCTTCCTATTTTAAATTTACCCAATATTTATTTTTATTACTGTATAAAGCTGGATTAGTTTTCCAGAAAGAAGATCTTGTTAATTGGGACCCAATAGACAAAACAGTATTAGCACACGAGCAAGTTGATGAAAGGGGAAGATCTTGGCGTTCTGGTGCGTTAGTTGAGAAGAAAATTTTAAAACAGTGGTTTTTTGAAACAACAAGGTTTGCCAAATTACTGAGCGATGGTTTGAATGGTCTTATTGCTAATGACTGGCGTGATATAATATCATTACAAAATCATTGGATTGGTGATTGTAATGGATATATATTCAATTTTTCTGTTTTAAAAAATAATGAACATATATCAAGTGTTAAAATTTGGACCAAACATCCAGAATTAATGAATGATTGTTCATTTCTTGCTGTTAAATCCAGCAGCTTATTAAGTTTGCTTCATGAATCATCAAATGGAAGGCTAATTATTGAAGTTTTGAACCCTATTAATAACGAAATACTGCCAGTCTTTATTAATGATGATGTTGAATTTGATGAAGGAACTGATATCAAACTTATACATCCAGTGTTTGACGATTATTGTCGTGAGTTTGCTTTGAATAATAATCTAAAATGGACTGAAAATTGTAGCACTGAGGAAAATATATTTGAAAGGAATAAAATCTGCGAACTTGCTTTTAGTGCTGGAATTGGTGGATATCAAACTAGTTCCAAGTTAAAAGATTGGGCTATTTCGAGGCAGAGAAGATGGGGTACTCCAATCCCTATTGTTTATTGTACCAATTGTGGAACTGTACCAGTACCATTGGATGAGTTGCCATTTGAACCTTACCTTAAAAAGTCTGTGAATTGTCCTTTGTGTAACCAACAAGCAGTTGCTGAAACAGATACAATGGATACTTTTGTCGACTCTTCATGGTATTTTCTTAGGTTTATTGATCCGTATAATGATGATTTTTTTTGTTCAATTAAAAAATCAGATAAATTAATGCCAGTTGATCTTTATGTAGGTGGTAAAGAACACGCTGTTTTACATTTGTACTATGCAAGATTTATAACCTACTTTCTTAACTCAATTGGTTTACTAAAAGAACCGGAACCATTTCGAAAATTACTTGTACAAGGTATGGTAATGGGGAAGACTTTTAAGTTAAAAGAAACTGGAAAATATCTAAAACAGGAACAAGTTGAAGAGAAGGATGGTAAATTTTTTGACATTGAAACAAAGAAAGAAGTTAAATCAATTTGGGAAAAAATGTCAAAATCAAAATATAATGGTATTGAACCAAATGATATAATAAAAGAATATGGGATTGATACAACGCGACTTTTTGTACTAAGTGATGTTGCGCCAACTTCGAATAAATATTGGAAACCTGATTCTTTCCCAGGAATATTAAACTGGCAAAATAGACTTTGGTCATTAGTTAATGATTTTATGTTATTGAGGAAAAATTTAAATACAGATGTATTAATTAGTGATAAAATTGAGGCAGAATTAAGAGATGCAAGAAATTATTATTGCAAAATGATAACATTTAATTACGGTCAGTCTAATCAACTAAGCGTTGCTATATCAAAAATGCAAGGTTTGACAAATAGTTTAAAAAAAATAAATAAGAAATATATTGGACAAAGTTCAGAATTTGAGAAATGTTTAGCAAGTTTATTGATAATGATTTCACCAATGATGCCTCATTTTAGCCTAGAATTATGGGAGTATTTTCAAAAAGCTCCATTTAGAATTAATAAGCATGACAGGCACATTGACTGGGATAATAATGTGTTGGAACAATCATGGCCTAAATTGGATGACAATTATCTACTCAAAGTGAATTTCGCAGTTAATAAAGCTATTAAAGACAGTAGTTTAATTCCATGCAGTGAATTTAGAAATCTCAATCAAGATATAGCTCTGAAAATGGCCTTATCTAATGATAAAGTGAAAGATTTTATTGGAATTTGTGATATTTTAGGTACAAAATTTAATTTAATTCCTGATTATGAATCAACAATTGATATTTTAATCAATCATGAGCAAAAATGGACTATTATTAAAGAGGAGAAAATAAATTAAAAATAAAACAACGCTTATGTTAGAGAAGTTTATGAATATTCATAATTGTTTTGAAGTAAATAAATAAATAAATTGGTTTTATCTTTTATTTGAAGTTAGACACGTTAAACATTTCTGTCTTGAATTGTTTGTTGACAGTGAAGTTATAGTTGTGCAATATAGATATTTAGCAAATATTATATTTTTTTAATTACAATATTTTGCAAACATGAAAATTATTAAGTTCTCTTCATAAATAAACCGAATATTTTATTTAATATATTATCATGTTTTGAGTGATGTAGATATGAGTACACCTTGTAATGAAATAGTGTACGAGTTGATGAACCTGACGAAACTTTGGTTGTACCATGGGAGGCCCAGCCGGATTGGGCTCCCCGATGAAATGTTTTATGTTGGTCATTGTAAGGACTTCTTGATTAGCTGTTCACTTGATTGAGTTTTACCTTTCGACTGGACTATTTTTATAAGTGGAGTAAACTTAGGTTGCAGTGGCAGTCCCACAAGGAACACACATAGGCCGAGCATTGGTCCTACACAAAGAAGATGATTCTACATTGGGAGTCCTAAATTTCGTGTAACTGCAGTGTAATTGGAGTAGGGATTTTTACCGAGTACAGGCTCGCGACCGACGGAATAACGTCCTCTCCAAGGGATGATGTGCCCAAATTTATTCACCGCCCAAATCGAGGGACATAGTGGGTATTGAACCCTGGACCTATCAATTTAGAAGTGAACACGTTGCCACTGAACTAACCTGGCCCTCTATAAGTGCAGTTAGATGTATGCTAATGTTAAATATCGAGGTTAGCTAGTTCTATGATAAGTCTTAGAGGATGATATGGTAGATCGGTGTTTTCCAAACTTCGGAAAAACTAAATATCCTTTTCATGAAAAGATACGTTATCAATCTGTGACTACACTATCGTAATCCTATACCAAACCCTTCAAGGTCTCTTTTTACCATCACCCTCTAATCGTGTACAAGCATAATGAGTACCTTTCATAATCATAATCCACCCTCTCCTAAACATGTACGCATGCATGGCCTATGAACTGTAACTATATTGACAAAAGCTTCCACGAGTGGTAGATGAAGTATTAACATACAGCCATAGGTCATTACATTAAGAAATGAATAAACGGTCTTGCATCGTATACAAGTGTTAGAGTCGCAATATAGCTTGCATAAAACTGATCTTAGGTATGAAACAACTGACTTAAATCTAGACATGTCCTCTTGAAGATGGACACCGTCCGAACCTAGTCAACGACTCCAATACCAGCATATGGATTAACATGGATTATCCATTCTTAAAGTAATATGCACTAGTCTCTCTGGTATTAACAATATAAAACACTCTTAATTATTCAAAAGGAAATTAGCCATATTTCCATTTCATTTTGTATATAAGCATGTTGTAAAATTGAGAATTCACTCATATCACTAGCAGCATAGTAAGAGTAGCCGAGGAATATAATAAACTAGAGCTTAATACACGAATAACACACTCATTTTTTGCACAAATTGTAATGATTACTGGGAAAACTACTGACAAAATCACTACTGATGTCATCAGCCGAGACATAAGGATAAAATTTATTATTGTACAATTAATTTATCCTTATGAGATAATATTGTAAAGCTTTCTTTAGTATGTTTGGTTTAAGTAAGACGTAGATTGAAGTAACTCATAGAGAGGTTAAGTAAAGTTTCATACCTAGTAAATATGCTATGAAATTATAGCTGTTTATTGAAATATTAGTTCATCATAGAATAGTGTTGTCACATGGAATAATTTCAAAACTGACAACATGACCCTCCCTTATAGACGACCCAAGAAGTGGAAAATCATGATTACAGATGATGCAGTCAGAATATAAAAAAGAGGAGGTCAATGGTCATTAAACCGAAAAGATAGCATTGAAGTAGTCAGACATGAAACTGACTTAGATCTAGACATGTTTACGTGTCACATGATGGCTTTCACCATTACTGATTCCTTTTCAAGAACATAATGCCATTTAAGAAGTGGACTCAATGATTTTTGATGCAAGTTCTAAAGTTCTGTAATGATGGACGGACGGTTCTACAATTCAGATTGCGTTAGGAAGTTTTAAGAAAAAATAAAATTAAGTTTATATTTAGTAATAATTGAAACTCTACGATACCCTCCTCTGTTGTTATATTGATTTCTTGTTTTAAGAACTTAAAGAGTCAGTTAAGAATGAAGGAAGCGAAAGTCATTATATTTTGAAAAATATTAAAACCTCACTTGTTTGTTTCCTTACAAGAGATAATAAAAAACAAGACGTGATCTAGAATACTCAATATTTTATATTGCATTGTTTAGTTTTCTGTAAACTATGTAGCGTATTCATTGAAATTCGGGACCAGTGGAACGTTTTCTACTTGACACAATGTAAATAAAAACAGGAAAAAAAATCCTGATATTTCTTTTAAGTGGATGTATTTTTCAAAACAAACAAAATTTCAATTTATTTAATGAGAAATTTAAGAATTGATGGAGAAAACTGAAACAAAGAGAATTGCATTTGACGATGCTTTTGAGTCACTGTTAGGAGAAATCAGTCGAAGAAAGAAAGATGGGTTGAGGCAAATAGAGGCTGAAATCAGAAGGTACTATGCGGGTTTGCTGAGGAAAGGTCAGACTCCTTCTCTCATTCAGCTTGAGGTTAACAACACTTCTTCCTGTATTGTGTAATGTATTTTGGGAGGTCTGTGCAAGCTCAATGTCCTGCCATACTTTCTCACCTGTTTTTCGAGTTAATTTATTTGAAAGGAGTCAGCTAGGCCAATGGTTACATTCTTCATGTTAATTTCTGACTAAAATCCCAAGTTCTCACCATAAACTACCATTTAGAGAAATGTTGTGGAAAATGTAGGGAGTCCGTGATGCATTTGTAGTTTTCAGGTATTCATAAAATATTTTTACTTTAAATAAATAAATCACTACTGTACTTTGAGTTTGACAAAATATAAGACCTCCCAATGTAGAATCGCATTAATATTATTAGAGACTGACAAGACTGAAAAAAAAACAATAAAAGTCCCTCTGTATTAATTAATAAAAAGGAGTGGTGAGGCTCAAAATATGAATCTTTCTCTTTCAGAGGTCTAACGATAAAAAATGTGGAACCTCTTAGTAAAGCTATTTTATAAGAATCAAATAACAATTGTTAGATAACAAAGCAACAAGAAATATTCGAATTAGTGAAATCATCAAAATAAGTTATTGACATCAAAATGTATGCAGTTGAACATTTATTTATTTATTTCAAATTGCATTTCCTGAACTCTAGAATCATGGCGACACTATATAAACCTTGTAACTAATTTATTAACATTAAAGTATATTTATTCCCCTTTAAAATTGTATATTTCATAATCCTTTTCCTTATTTTACGAGTAGTTATCCTGTCGTTCTCAAAGAATTTGAAAAGATCATTGTGTAAGTTCTGTGCGCTCTATAGTAGCAATATTGTGAGTTTTGGTTTGGACATGTTAGACTGGACAGCGAAATTATTTTCACTTGCACAATTCTCATAATGTCGCAGTGTAAGGTAGCTTATTTTCGATTTGACCTATATCTCGTTCAAAACCCGGGTGTTAACTTCCGGTAAAGAAAAGTTTCAACTTTCACCTATCCCATTCAATTTATGTTGCATTAACTGATGAATTTAAATGTGAACAGATCAACACACTTTAAGCAATTACAAGTAGAAAAACGAATATGATAGTATTTTTTTTTTTTTTTTGGTGTCTATACTTCATTATTGTTCACGGATCCCAATATTTTATTCCCTACCTCTCCCCAAAGTCAATTTTTTTAATTAATAGACTATCAATTTTTGTTATTAACTTACAGGTAAAACGAACAAAGTTATACGTGAAAAAGAATCCAGTAAATAACAACAATATACAGATATGCATTTTTTAAGTAATTTTGAATTTAACTTCTTTAAGTATATGTTATCAATTTAAGTTTTAAAAATTGACGCAATGGATATGGTTGACGTTTTCTATAATACTTATCAGACCAGATTTTCTTATCAACGTCTGGAATCAATGCGATGGTGGTGTTCATCGGCAATCTTCGATTCCGTTTCGTGTTCGACCGATTGCGGCCAGTGGCGTATTTTATTTCATAAACAAAACGTGAAAATAAATACCAATTATAATATTATATAACCAGTGGAGATTAAAACCATCTTATATCTCAAATCTTGACGATCAACTTCATTTAAAAACACATTATTTCCTTATCACACTAACATCCAATGGAACCATAAAATTGTCGAAAAATACAGATGATAGTTTTCTTTTTACAGAGAGAAGTATTTCATTATTTTTATATATTAATATTTTTATTGACAGTTCCTGTCCTATACCAATACAATTTCAATCACAAACAGTTCATAATTAAAAGAATGAATTATGAACTGTTTTCAGTTTTACTCGTATGGCAATTGAGTCTGTAGGATGTACAGAAGAGAGGAGTGTTTTACCTTCCTACCAAGTGGAGCGTTTGAGTGCCCAAACAGCCGTCGACCGTATTCGCTGAGTACACTCTAGCAAAGCCAACTTGTGTCTGAGGTACTCCTAAATCGCTTGAGATTAGAAACAGAGATATTAGGATCACACCCCTCATGATACCTGAATTTTATTAAAAATATTAAACTGATGTTATTAATTTATTATCAAACTGCAATAAACACATGAAACACAGTAAACTCTTTTACAAACTCTATTTGCAGGTTGGATAAAATATTTATTAATTTATAATATATATTAATTATAAATTAATTAACATTTGAAAACAGATGTAGTTATCATTGAACCGAAGGAGACACATAGAATTCAATCGAACCCTTTTTGAAGATTTGTTGACGGGATCGATAAATCATAGTACACATTCATTAGAAATTAAAAAAAAAGATTTTTTATCATCAAAACACCAGAGACACATCGAATACGATTGACGCTATTTAAATTTCTGTAGACAGGTGTGGGGCCGTTTAAATCTCTACTTATATATATCACTTCCTCGTTTCACCTCCAGTGATCATATTTTCAAGACCGCCTTCAGCTATTAATCTCTTCAGCTAGATTACACAAAGAACCCTTGAAACACTATGGTTCGTATCTTTTTATCAACAGTCACTATAAAATCGGAAAGGCGATCTAAACTGGACACAATATGAGTTCAAAATTAAAGAAGAGTAACGAAACACACTTACAAACCCAAATTTTTGGATAATCCGTCTCCCTCACTCTTTTCTCTTGAAGACGGATTGCCCGAAAATTTGGGTTTGTAAGTGTGTTTCATTACTCTGTGCGTTACTCTTCTTCGATTTATTAATAGTTATTTATACATATTAAACTGATGTTATTACATATATTTCACTGTGTTATTATTTGTATACAAATAATACTGTTTAACATACAGTTTGTCTTTTCTCAAATAAAAAAGTTTTGATAATGTATCGGCAACTCTGTAATGGTTAGGAATCCACCTTTCAATAAAATTCTTCATTCTATTTGTCGACATTCCTGAAACCGTCATTAAGAAGTTTAATTTCTGCTTAAAACTCAGTTCGATTTATTATATACATACATGATCAAACCACAATATGAAATGGGAAAAAAAGACTAAGATCTTTCAACCGTGACAAGCAGTCTTCGTCAGAATCAAAAACTGACTAGTCGGGAAAGGGCTTTTGACTGACGAAGACAGCTTGTTACGGTTGAAAGGTCTTAAACTTTTTTTCCCCTCATTTCATATTGTGGTTTGATCATTGATTGTTATTTCACGTGTTTATGTGAAATCTTGTATATATATATATAAAACTTTAAATTACACAATGCACGACACAGAAAAAAGAATAAAAAGAACAGTTACAGAATTCAACATTTCGAACTGTTGTTCGTCATCAGGAGTAGACTAGGAGAGGACGAAGTGAGAGAGATCTCCCCACGTCGAAGAACGGAGCGCGAATGAATATATATATATTGTTAAATAACGCCCCATATTTGGCTTGTATCTGTTTCTTACACAATTTCTCCAGTTTCCGGAATTCCTTCCTCGTCTCTTCATTAAAACTATAAAGCTTATGACCAATGAAGAGAAATTGTGTAAGAAACATATACAAGCCAAATATGGGGCGTTATTTAACAATATATGTTTAAATGAAGGACTGCTTCCAACTTTTACAAATATTTATATATATATATATAAACTTTAACTCATAGGAAAGAACACAGAAAGACACTACCGAACTCACTTCGATATTTCGACATCAGTCGTCATCGGGAAGAAGTGCGAAGTACTCGCGTTGAGAAGCAAACCCTCTGCTTTAGTAATCTAAGGAAAGATTTGATTTAGGCTTAGATCTAATGTTTTAATCAGTGAATAAGATAAATTGAGACATTTAAAAAAAGAGCATGGCTATCGTGATGACGTATACCTTGATACTTGTAAAGAGACCCAGTTCTCCTTACAGATGTAATGTATAACCATGCGTATGTTGACGTCAAAATAGAAGTGAATGCAGAGATAAAGCATGCAATAAACTAGAGGTTGAGGTACAACTTGACGTACTTCTTTATTCATATACGTTAACTGATGGAACAAGATTAAACTGGGGCAGAAACTCTTACCTCTGACTTAGATACAGCCTTGACCACAAACATTACATCTGTCACTACTCCAACAGTATACTTTACTTCTTTAATTCAATAGAACCTAACTCTACTTTAAAAGAACTAATTAAATATAACCTATGATTGTAGGAGCCGTTTATGAATTTGAGGGGCTATAATTTAAGAAAGCAAAAACTTCCCGGATTTAATGTGACCAGGAAATGGAGCAGCCGTTTAGCAACAAGTGAGCAACCAGGGAGGCAGTTCGACTCAACGGTAAGAGGCAGTCATGTTTTCTAAACAAATCGACGATTGAAAGAGTCTGAACTGATGCGTCTTCGGCCTGTAACAATCATAGTCAGAATTTCAAGGAGACTTTAGAGTTGGGTATTTTAGTGAAATTTCTTTACAGGTTAGCACATTAATAGGTAAAGTAAAACAATCATAAGTCATTCATATTATTGTTTTTCCTCTATCTCTCTCCTTTATTGAAACTCAAGATCTTCAAATTTACTTCACACGTTTGAAGTAAATAGATACGCCCCTTAAACCTCCTAGGCTCAAGACATTACAAACATTGGCTAATAGGGTGTGACGTATGTCTTTCTAATAGACATGTTTTAAATATTAATATTAATAATGTTGTATTTTAATGCTAAATATTAATGTTGTATTTTATGACAATAAATGTATTTTTTCGATTAGATACTATGTTTTTTGATTAATTAAATGAAAATTATGATAAAAACAACGAGATGTATAACATAGAATAAATTAAATTAGTTTTTGTCCCTAATTAAGAATCAAGTGGTTTGAATGAAGTAATAATGAATTATTTTGAGCTCTTAAATTATTGTAATCTGGCTATTTGTGTACAGATACGTGATGTGATAACGTTTAATACATACTTTTCTCGAAGGACCTTCCGAGTGTTTGATTTACTGCAACTGTTCTTCTGTTTGTTTTATTCATTTTTTCAGCTGATTGATAACTCAAGTTTCACAACTACATTTTGACAGACTTTTAAGAAGCAATCATTATTTTGAACTCCCTTTTTATATAGCAATAAAATTGAAATATATCCCTAAGGTTTGTTAGAAAGAGATAAATTCAATAAGACAGCAAGTCAAACAGCAGAAAAACAGCGATATAAACTCATTTTTATACTTCAACTTCCGTTGCAATCAACAGTACAAATGGCCTCCTAGCAAGCAATCTTCACACTAGTTTACCACCTAGCTGATCACTTCTTCTCCTGATAAAGATGAGTTTCAAATAGAAAAATGAAATATCTTTTGTGTGATTTCTCTATTGTTTGAATGCATATATAATTAAACTTATGAATTAAAATAGGCGAACATTTTCGGTTTTACACCATCTTCAGGAGAAAGTGAGAAAAACACAAGGACGAATACGCAAAGGGTTTTATTATATATATACATAAAGATTTCACATAAACACGTGAAATAACAATCAATGACCAAACCAGAATATGAAATGGGAAAACAAGACCAAGATCTTTCAACCGTAACAAGCAGTCTTCGTCAGAGTCAAAAACCCAACTGACGAAGACCACTTGTTACGGTTGAATGATCTTAGTCTTGTTTTCCCGTTTCATATTGTGGTTTGATCATTGATTGTCATTTCATGTGTTTATGTGAAATATTTATATATATGAATTAAACACCACAATAAACAAATATATATTAATTAATATGCTCTTAGAGCTTATTGTTTAAAGTATATATATATATATATACA